>CM033735.1:34585948-35241108 GCA_019671005.1 Hibiscus mutabilis | reverse complement strand
GAAAATATTTATTTTTAATTTTATTTTTATTCTAAAAACCTAAACAATCATAACCCTACACTCGCTTTCCACCTTTTTAGATTTTCATTAAATATCCCTCTTCTCTCTCCTCTTACACACGCTGCACAACCGTCAGTCATCATCTTCTCTCTCTAATTACTTATTGTAGAACACAAACCCCTCAACTCCCCTCTCCACCACTTTATCTCTTTCACTTCACATTCTCTCCCCAACTTCATATTCTTTGTTCACCTGTTGTTTTCCTTTAATCTCTGTTACAACAAAACCCCATTCTCTCAAACCCTCCCCCACGATATTTGCCCCAACCCTCAGTTTTTACAATGGTTCGTTGTAAAAACGTAACTGGTACCTCTAGCAGTACACAACCTCCACCTGTTATAGAGATTAAAAAGTTCTCTGATCCTTCAGCCAAGGATATATTTCAACAACTCAAGGACCGAAAGACATTCGCTGAACAATGATTCAAATTCCCTACTAAGGGGGAAGCAGGTTTCGGCAAAGAGGTGATGAATGTCATTACCACACATGGCTGGGAAAATTTTGTGAGGCACCCTAAAGACATCTCTGTGCCCTTGGTACGCGTATTCTATCCTCATCTCGCGAGCACTACCCAGTTAAGTGTGTATGTTCGAGGAGAGCAGATTAAGTTCACTGTTGTGGCAATAAAGAAATATTATGGGCTAAAAAATGTGATAGACCATCATACCCCCTTTGCTACCAGTGCGAACGTCCAGACATATAAGGAAGTCCTGGAGGACTTGTGTTTCAGTGGGACGGAGTTAGACATGGCCACTCTATCTGTGAAGCAAGGACGGCTCAAGCTCGAGGCCAAAGTTTGAAACCACTATGTGAAGACGCGTCTCATGCCCACATCCCACTCGATCACTATTCACATTACAAGACTGTTCCTCATACACTCCATTCTCAATGGCATGTCTATTGATGTGGAAAAGCGATTGTTGATGAGGTTTACTCTGTCTAAAGAGGAAGTCCAGTCCATTAATCTTTGACCTCATCACAGCTCGGGGCGCAAGAAACAAGTTTTTGAGGACCCTCAAGATGATGAGAAGGAAAGGGGCAAAAATCGATAACTCCATATCAAATCCCGGTCTGCGTGGATTCTACGAAGTGCCCCGATAGAAATCAGAGCAAGATGAGCTAAATCATTTACTCGCAGCAAGGATTGCTTCCTAGTCGCCACTACCACACAAATGTGTGCAAACATCGATGCGTATTTTAAAGAAATATTGCTCCATATGGATGTTAATTTCCCCTCCTTCCCGAAGAGTTATTTGCTGCCCCGTAGGACCCTCCCATCACCACAAAAGCTAGCACGACCCGTACCACTCCTGCTACCAAGAAGAGCAAAACCCTGTGTTCTTCACCTGTTCCAAAGGAGACACCTCTATAAGACCCTGCACCATCTTAATCCATAACAAGCCAGAGACAAAAGCAAAAGAGAAAAGGCTAGGACTCTAGTTTCCGCTCTGCCCTCTGAGTAACACTCCCTTTGGTCCATCACTATTGACAAAGATGGCGATGAAGAGTTGGGCGAGCCTAACCCTACTCCTGACCCAGACACGATAGTGGAACACACACTAGATGCTTTGGCAAAGGCGAAGAGTCGCTAAAAATGCACTGTAGGACGTGTGTGGACCACCGCTGCTGCGGAGAGTAACACCGATTCGGCGATGACCACCAGCTGATCAGTCCAACTAGAATGAACCAAACCCACCACCAGATCATGAAGAAGCAGACCCACCCATTTCTTCACTCAAAAAGTCGAGCATCAAACACAAGGCAACCAAAATAGTGAAACCAAAGTAAGACCATGTGAGGTACCTCTATTACATTCATTTAGATTAGTTGCATTTAGTTAATTTTTTTGTGCATTGAGGACCTTCGCATTTCTTAAGTTTAGGGTGTTAGTGTTCATAAATAGGCATTTGCATTTAGTAGTAGAAACATAATTTATGCTATGGAATTTGTGTTTAGTGTAAAGATAGTTTTATGAAGAAATTAAAGATGTCCGATGATGAACATTTAATTTATATGGCTTGGGACTGTTGAATGTTTATGACTAGCTAAAATGGTAGAACTGATTTTAGGGCTTGATACTTTGTGAATTAATTATTGCTCGATTGCATGCTTTCTATGCTTAAGTTTGTTAGAAAATTTTTTGAGGAAAGGACTATTGAATACCTTAGTATGAATAATTCTAATGAACGTGAATGATGAATGTAAGCATTAAAGACTCTAATAAACTCCCTATGCTTAACAATGTGTTGATCTGTGAATAAATGCTTGGCATAGCTGTAGAGGACACCCTCTTTGTGTTGTTTGCCCTGGATATCGCATTTAAATAAATGGCAGCAACAACAAATGAGTGAATGAAAGTAGTCACATGATTACTCTACTTACTGGCTAGGGAATAGGGTGTTTGTTCCACTTTATTTTCAAGTCTATGAAGGTAGTTGTGATGAGCTGACTCACTTCGTAGCAGTATATAAAAGAAAAGAAAGAAGTTACAATTACAGGAGTAAAATTGTGCTTAAATTGATTAGAAATACTAAGGTACATTAGAGAGTTTTGCTAGAAATTTTTCTAACCTAGATTAAGCATAGGTTGGATGCAATCATGCACACACATGTAAAGGACCTTGCCCTAAATAATAGATCTTAAAATCTCAGTTTAGTCTAACATGTTGAAAGCCTTTAATTACTGAGGACTAAAATTTTGCCATAGCTCCGTCTGGAACTACATTTTTTCTATAGCATTTCTCATGTCTTTCTTTTCTCATTGCTTGAGGACAAGCAATAGCTTAAGCTTGGGGTGTGTTAACCTTGCAAAAAGCATATATTTCATGCTTTTATCCTCTGTTATTTGCTTGTTTTTAAGCTCATTTCATCTGCATTTAGCTGTATTTAGTTTATTTAGTTGCATGTGGTTTTATTAACTTGGTTGTCGAGGTTTAATTACAAAATGGGTGCTGCTTGAGAAAGGGTGGTCTGGTGTGGTGATGTGTAGGTACGCAGGGAAGAGTGACTGAACAAAGGAAATGCTATAGCATTTTGGACGGTAAAAATTTGGGCGCAGAAAAGGACAAAAGCAATGAAGATATTCCTTAGGTCATACAAGGAATGTTTAGGGCACAAAACCCTAGGAGCCTCCACTATAAAAAGGATAAGATACCCTCATTAAAGAGGGGAAGAGCTGGAAAAAGTGACTTTAAGGCTAAGAGAGAGACCTTGTTCTTCCTTCTTCTTCTTCCTCAACTTGGTGTCCTCCATTGTTGAAGCTCCAAGGAGTGACCTTGTTGGCCTTTGAGAGAAGCAGCAAGTCTAGGGCGGTTCGTGGCAGTCCAAGGCAGAGCGGGAGATTTCTCTTCTTTCTGTTTTTGCTTTAACATTTTCTTCATTTCTGGAAATGGGTTGTATGAGACGAATGATGTTGGATGTTTATTACCCAGCCATGAACTAATTTTAGATGGCTTGAGTTTGTTTGGATGCTTATGTTTAATCTCTTTTAATGGATACTTTTGTGCTTTCTAGTTTTATCCTTGCTTTGTCTACTATTTTATTACCCTAGGGTTGTAAGAGCCTTCGAGAGTTGGCCTTTCTTTAGGTGTTAGATTAGTCTAGTGGTCGAGAGAGCTAGATTTAGATCCACGTAGACAATAGAGTTGGATGCTGAGAGGTGCAACTCTAACCCACCTTAGAGATAAATAGAGGATTTCAACGGCTAAAAAGGGTAGTATTTTATGGGTTGAAGTATGCTAGGGTTCACGTTTGAGAGGTATTGCTATAGCATATTAGCTTTGCCGGGCTTCTTACTAGAGATAGCTTAGAAGCACCCTTAGAAAATCTGTCGAGCAGAGGATAAGTTGGAGATTGAGAAGCATCCAAGAGAGCTAGACATAGGTTATCTTCGCAAGCCTAGCCGGTCATTCCCATAGTGAGTTTCACACACGTGTGAGGATCATTGAAGTTTATTGATTTACTTGGTTTTATTTTGATTATTTGCTGCAGCATTTTTGACCTTGCTTCCATTTGCCATTGCATTTACTTTTTTAGTTTGTGTTTTGCATGCTTAAACTTGACTTAGAATACCTCCAATCCTTGAGGAGACGATACTCACTCATCACTATTACTACTTGTTCATTTGTATACTTGTACTATTTGCGTATCATTTATAGTACATCACAACACACAACATTAAGACTCTGATTTTTCCGGCTCTTGTAAGGTACCCTTCATTGAAATGCTGATAAAAATTGACATTTTTTACAAATAAAAAGATTTTCTTGTATTGCTTCAGAGGTAAACTTCAAAATGAAAAAGCCATGGATGCAAAAAGATTGACTTGACATGGTAAAGATATGGTTGAGTATGAGGCATTCATTTGTTTGTAATCCTTCTGTTTAGAATGAGGAATCATACATCAGGGATCATGGTGAGGACAATGACAAGAATGTATATATAAGAAAGTTTAAGGACTTAAATTAAGTTTCTACCACGAAGTTCTAGTCGAACTTTGAAACTAAATAATGAACTTGATAAAAGTTTAAGGTTAGAAAAAGTTCAAGGACTGGAGGCGTCCGTCAGCCTAAATGATGAAAGAAGGGCAAATTCTACATGATGTGGCAAGGAAAAAGGAGATTAGTGGGGCATCATGGTGCATAAGAGTTCAAATCAGGATAGATAAAAGAGGATGTAGATCCTGAAAGAATTGGATTGCTAAAGAAATCAAGATCGGATCAAGAAAGATTAAGAGATCAACAAAAAATTCTAGGACAATTTTGTCAGGCGGGGAAGACAAAGAAGGATACTTCAAAGACAAAACTCAAGAAGAACAAGCTAAGTGAGATTTGAGAAGAGCAATCTAAAGAGATGGGGTACCGTTGCAACAGAAGTAGAAAACTTAACGGAGAAGCAAAGAAGACCAGAGCCTATCCAAGGGGTCCTCAATTGACATTATTCATGCATCAAATATAGCTGATAAGTGTTCAAAAGTACTATTTTTCTTACCCTTTTTACTCATATTATTGTTAGACTTAGGCTCATATTAGTTGCATAATTAGCCATTCATGCATTAATCCATGTTTCCTTCCATCGTTGAGCTTGATTACATAACTTGGTAGTTTTGTGGGAAAAGATGCTGGTTTGGTGTGTTTTGTGTGTATATGCAGGATCACTTGCCAAAGCAAGGCTAGAGCTAGTTGCCAGGGCAATGCATGAAGGATATGCCGAGAGCAGTTGCTGTGGCAATACATGAAGGAGACGCTGAGCCAGTTGCCATGGCAATTGTCGACAAGAGCAAAGGTGAAATGGTAGTCGAAATTGATGACTAGACAAGCCCAAGATGACGTGGAGCAAAGCCCAAACCCAAAGGAACCGATTTCCATTCAGAGAGATTAAAGAAGAATTAAATTCCAAGAAGATAGAGAAGTTCTAGTAGGAATACAATTATAATAAAGAATTATATTCTTTAAAGATAATTTAATTCCAACTTAACTTCCTCCTCAAAGAAGGACTTTGGCCTAGCCCTATAAATAAGATGGAGATTTCAACAACCATAGAGAGGAAGAAGAGGGAAAATTTCGACAACTCCATAGGGCAAGAGGAGAGAAATTTTGACAAGAGAGCAAGGGGGAGAGAGTTCGATTTCTTCTTCTTCTTCTTTGCTTCCATTAGATTCATGGTTTGGGGATTATTCTTTGTATATCTTTTGAACCCAACCATGAACTAACTTGATTGGTTGGGGTTATTGTGTTTTGTTGTTGTGAAAAACAATTGGATTTTGTTTAGGTAATAAGAGTTTGCACTTTCAATTCAAGGTTTACTCATTCTTGGTTCTTATTCTTGTTTGTGAGTGAATTGGGAGAGGATCTTGTAACTTCATCTATTTATCTAATATCGGGAGAGTTAGATTCAAGAAACGAATGAGTATGGTCTTTATTCAATCTATTATGGTGAAGATTAATCCGGCTTAGGAATAAGTTAAGGATTTCAACGGCTAAGAGGAGCGCAAGATTGGTTGTTGTTCACCCTTGATTCACGCAGGGATGTATTATCAAGGCATGCACAAGTAGCTAGAGTTTCGACTTAGGGATAAGAAGAAACCATTGAAGAACGCTCCGCCGAACCTTGAAGTTGCTGCCCAGACGCCCAAGTAGTTGCCCAGCTAGTTGCTCAGGCAACCATCGATTAGTTGCCAAGGCAACCCCGCTGTGCAAGTTGCCACGGCAACTGAGTTGCCCTTGCACTCTTTTACCAAGACGATCTAATCGGCTATCACACCTCAACTCACGATAACCTGGCCTATTCTCTCTTTTTCTTTCATCTATTCTTTTAGTTTATTGCTTTTACTTTTCTCGTTAATTAAAACCTCTATTATCAATTGTGTTTTATTTTCAAAGTGCAGATAACTTAAGCAAAGTGACCCAAACCAATCCTGTAGAGACGATACTCGATACTCATATCACTTTATTACTTGCGACATGTATACTTGCACATTTGCGTAGCACTTATTACAGCAACAAGTTTTTGGCGCCCGTTGTCGGGATTGGCAATTGGTGTTAGTTGTTTTTGTTATTGCATTTTTTTCTCTTAGTTTTACTAACTTTTCTTTTTGTTTGTTTTATCAAAAAAAATTTAGGTGCGCTACAAGTTAAGGGACATCAACATGTCGGGAAATAAAAGTCAATCTATTCGAGAGATGATGTTGGAATATATGAATCAATCCAATCAAGAGTTTCTTGCACCATTTGATGATTACCTATACCAACCGAGAAAAGCCCAAAGAACTTATACAGTGGAAAAATCTTGTGCTATGTGTGGAGAACATCATGTGTTTGAAAATTGCCCTTACATTTTCGGTGCATATAACTACATGAAGGACCATAGAGGGAACCAGCAGTAAAATTCTTCATGGTATGGTCAAAAAGCTCAAATTTTTTTTACCATAATAATTTTTCCGCAGCAACATATATGCCATGGCAATGTAGTCATTTTCAAGAGCATTCCAATTCCTTGGAGGAAACGTTACTAGCTTCCTTGGCTAGACTTGACGGATCAATTGAAGAGACTCGAGAGCTATCAAAATCTATGGATATGAGGATAGCTCAGTGGGATGCAACCTTAGGGGATTCAGAAGATCAATTGGGGAGATCCACATATGTCATGGATAACATGCACCAACAATTCATTCCTAGGGATACTGACGTCCCAAGGCAAAAGGATAAGGAGCAATCCAAAGAAAGCTCTCTGATGTGTGGGGAACAACTAGAACCTCAAAGTCAAGAGGATGCCAATGAGAGAGACTGCCCAACACATGATAAGCCTGAGCAACAAATTACCTCGGCAATGATTGAGGAGCCTGAACAGAGCAATGCCGCGACAACACTCAGTGAAGCTGAAAACAACAATACTACAACAAATTCTGAGGAACCTGATGCCCAAAAGGTTACAACTTTGATGTTGAAGCAGGAATCTGTAGATTGCTCTCATCTACAATTGCCACGGCAATTACACGACCACATGCAAGATCAACGAGATGATAATACTTTGCCAATAGAATATGAGCAGGTAATAGTTGAACCTTTTGAATTCTTTAAAAACTCATATCGTCCATTGCATGTATGTCTTGAGGAACCGAGGCTGGTATATTTGAAGCCATCGAAATCTCTACTGATGGAGATGTTTGAGAGGCCAAAAGAAAACGGTGTTTGGATTCGTAAAGCTTTTCAGAAAATTGGTTCTTCCCTTGACTTACAGCAAATTTTGGCAACTGATTGCCACGACAATTGGCTTGAGTAGCAATTGACACGACAACAAAGGCTACATCCAACCATGATAGAATTCGACAAGAATGAGGTAATTGAATGGTTGAGAATGGATATAATTTTTCCTATTAATATATTTGTGCCTTCAGGAATAGTAGCAAGGTGGAGAGTATACATGGACTACAAGCGAACAAAGAAGAAAGACACCTCCACCATGATAACGCAAAAGGGAGTAGTGGCAAGCATATTGGCCAAACTCTTTTTGGGCAATATTGTCACCCGATGGAGGGTGCGGATAGACTATAAGAAGTATCGAAAATGGCAACCTTCAATGCCGCAGCAACCCTTGATGCCTCGGCAACCATGGATGCACATGCCTCGGCAACCCTCGACGCCACGACAACCACTGATACGCATGCCTTGGCAACCATGGACGCGCGTATGCCTCGACAACTCTAGACATACACAACTCGGCAATATTGGGAGAGCGTCGCCACGGCCGCACATACCTCGGCAATACCCTGATTAGGTTATACGTCGTTGTGTCCCTGAAGAGGAGTAACAGAATGTACTCATACAATGTCATTCTTCACCCTATGGAGGACATTTTGGAGGAACTCGTACCACGGCCAAAGTTTTGCAATCCGGTTTGTATTGGCCAACACTGTACAAAGATGCCCAAGAGTTTTACAAGCAATCTGATCGTTGCCAGAGGACGAGCAATATCACCTACAAACCAATGGGCAATCAAGATCGTGAATATGGATTAGGAAAGTGCCAGACAAAAGCGTTTGTTGTACCTCAACGAGATAGAAGAATTTCGTGCACTCACCTATAACAATGCACAAATCTACAAGGAGAAAACAAAGCAATGGCACGACAAGAAACTATTGCCGCGACAATTCATGCCAGGGCAACTAGTTCTCTTATTCAATTCTCGGCTAATACTTTTCCCGGGAAAGCTGAAATCAAGATGGTCGGGACCATTCAAAGTTGTCAAACCATTCTCTCATGGTGTCGCGATAATCAAGTCCATTACCAAGCGAACATGAATTCAAAGTTAACGGACAGAGATTGAAGCACTACAACGGTGCCCATGTAGAACGAAACAAAGAAGTTGACACCTTAGGAGATGCATGAGCATGCTCTCCTTTCGATATTTTTTTTTTTCTTTTTTTTGAACTATTTTTTTTCTATTATTTTCGGTTTTTTTTCTCTCTTTATTTATTTTTGGAATTTTTAGGACATATTTTATTTTTCTTCATTATCTTTAGTTTCGGGTTTTCTTTTCCACAACAAGACTCACAACCACCATGCTAAGGAAATTCACTTGCCGACTACTTGCCACGGTAACCACAATGTAAGCTGGCGATGCCGTGCAACAACAATGGCCGGCACTCATCGATGCCCATGCAAGTGAACCTGCATCGGCAAACATGGATCAAATCAAAGCAATGCTATTCACGCGGTACCAGCATTCAACCACCGGTGAAAAATGAATCAAGCAAACGGCACGAAGGAAACTTATCACTCGAGGTGATGACCTCTCCGACTAACTCATTTCATTTAGTTTCTTTTAAATTTTGTTTCACTTTTTACGCATTAAGGACAATGCTTCTCTCGAGTTTGGGGGGGTATTGGTTTCTAGTTAGTTTCATGTTTAGTTGCATTCATCGTTAGCAATCACATATAGGTTGCATATGTTACTTGCCATGCCATTAATTAGATTTAATTGCTTAAGACTTGCTGAATATCCAATGATGAATTTTTGCCACTACACTTAATTGAAAGAACCTTTAATTTTAGGATTACATGAAAAGAACTTAGAATTTTACTACGATCTTGAATATTTTTTACACGGCTGTGGCTTGTTGATTGAAAGAAACTTAGTGAACTTAGGTTGCTTAAAATTAGGTAAGTTTAAAATTGAAAATTAAAAGTTAATTTCTTGCTAGAGGTGCCCAAACTGGCTCTAGTAGTAATTGCACTTTCTTGCTAGAGGTGCCCAAACTGGCTCTAGTAATTAATGCACATTAAAGAATCGCTAGAGGTGCTCGAAATTGGCTCTAGTCGACTAAAATAAAATGAGAAATTGCTTACTTTGCTAGAGGTGCCCGAAATTGGCTCTAGTGAAAATAAAAATAAATGCCCCAAATAATTAAATTGATAAAAACCTATTGTTCCCATAGAATCTTGAAAATCAATTTGTACACAACTACGCACACACATTGTCACGAGCATTATAGTTTTGTTCCGGGAAATTTTTGTGCTATCCGAAAAAAATTAAAAGGTGATCATACATTGTGCCACTTGTTCCGAGGTTTGAATTCAAGTTTGAAGCATGTCTTTAATGATTAAAGTCTCGGCAGGTAATTGTTAGTTTTCATTGCTTGAGGACAAGCAATAGTTCGAGTTTGGGGGTGTGATAAGTGTTCAAAAGTACTATTTTTCTTACCCTTTTTACTCATATTATTGTTAGACTTAGGCTCATATTAGTTGCATAATTAGCCATTCATGCATTAATCCATGTTTCATAATTAGCCATTCATGCATTAATCCATGTTTCATTCCATCGTTGAGCTTGATTACATAACTTGGTAGTTTTTGTGGGAAAAGATGCTGCTTTGGTGTGTTTTGTGTGTATATGCAGGATCACTTACCAAAGCAAGGCTAGAGCTAGTTGCCAGGGCAATGCATGAAAGATGTGCCGAGCCAGTTGCCAGGGCAATACATGAAGGAGACGCCGAGCTAGTTGCCATGGCAATTGTCGACAAGAGCAAAGGTGATATGGTAGTCGAAATTGATGACTAAACAAGCCCAAGATGACGTGGAGCAAAGCCCAAACCCAAAGGAATTTGATTTCCATGCAGAGATTAAAGAAGAATTAAATTCCAAGAAGATAGGAGAAGTTCTAGTAGGAATACAATTATAATAAATAATTATATTCTTTAAAGATAATTTAATTCCAACTTAACTTCCTCCTCGAAGAAGTACTTTGGCCTAGCCCTATAAATAAGATGGAGATTTCGAAAATCCATAGAGAGGAAGAAGAGGGAAAATTTCGACAACTCCATAGGGCAAAAGGAGAGAAATTTCGACAAGAGAGCAAGGGGGAGAGAGTTCGATTTCTTCTTCTTCTTCTTTGCTTCCATTAGATTCATGGTTTGGGGATTATTCTTTGTATATCTTTTGAACCCAACCATGAACTAACTTGATTGGTTGGGGTTATTGTGTTTTGTTGTTGTGAAAAACAATTGGATTTTGTTTAGGTAATAAGAGTTTGCACTTTCAATTCAAGGTTTACTCATTCTTGGTTCTTATTCTTGTTTGCGAGTGAATTGGGAGAGGATCTCGTAACTTCATCTATTTATCTAATATCGGGAGAGTTAGATTCAAGAAACGAATGAGTATGGTCTTTATTCAATCTATTAATGGTGAAGATTAATCCGGCTTAGGAATAAGTTAAGGATTTCAACGGCTAAGAGGAGCGCAAGATTGGTTGTTGTTCACCCTTGATTCACGCAAGGATGTATTATCAAGGCATGCACAAGTAGCTAGAGTTTCGACTTAGGGATAAGAAGAAACCATTGAAGAACGCTCCGCCGAACCTTGAAGTTGCTGCCCAGACGCCCAAGTAGTTACCCAGCTAGTTGCCCAGGCAACCATCGATTAGTTGCCAAGGCAACCCCGCTGTGCAAGTTGCCACGGCAACTGAGTTGCCCTTGCACTCTTTTACCAAGACAATCCAATCGGCTATCACACCTCAACTCACGATAACCTGGCATATTCTCTCTTTTTCTTTCATCTATTCTTTTAGTTTATTGCTTTTACTTTTCTCGTTAATTAAAACCTCTATTATCAATTGTGTTTTTATTTTCACAGTGCAATAACTTAAGCAAAGTGACCCAAACCAATCCCTGTGGAGACGATACTCGATACTCATATCACTTTATTACTTGCGACGTGTATACTTGCACATTTGCGTAGCACTTATTACATGCAACAATAGCTAGACATCCATAAAATAAGAGCTTGTAAACTCATACATTCAAAGCGTTTTTTTTGGTATGATGGTAGGAATTTACAAGATCAACAAAGAACATGCAAAGATTCAATCTACAACTTTGAGATACGAGAAGTAGATCCAACAATGACTAGCGAGGATTTCATCACATTTTTGTGAAGCAAAGACATCAACCCGTGACTTTCTTTTTGAAGAAGAAGATCTCAACAAAGAATTCCTGATTGTTTGCGCAAGACAGAATGTGCATTACGATCCTAAAACCTTCGGTCATCAGTAAGTCCTTCGGGCATGATGTTTAGTCTTTCAGGCTATCACCTTCGGGAGTGATGAAAATATTTAATTGTCTACACAAGATAGAAAGTGCAGTGCAATTTTAAAGCCTTCGGGTTATTTGTAAAAACTTCGGGCTTGATGCTAAGTCCTTCGAGCCATCACCTTCGGGAGTGATGAGAACTTTGCAGATGTCGTCATAATAAGACAGTGGGGGCATAGTATAGGTAGAAGATATTAACCTTTTGAACCATTAGTTTCAAGGAAACGAAGGAAGATTAGAGGTCACATATATTTCAAGCATAGAAGGAGATCAATCAACAGAGGAAGAAAAAAATAAAAGAACTGATATGATCTTTAGACTAAAAGATCGAGACACCTTAGATAGATAAATCAATGGCTCTAAAGATCCCAACTCTTCAAGCTTGAAATTGAAGATATTTCATATTACTTCAGGTTGAATTTTTATTAATTGATGATATTTCTTTTTTGTAGGATCGGGTTTTCCCCAGAGGAGAAGGTGAATCAGCATTCCTAGCAAAGAATGAAGAGCTCCTAATGTGAAGAGTTCGCTCAACAAAGACAAAGCTCATGATGTGAAAAGTTCACTCAGTAAAGACAGAGCTCATAATGTGAAGAGTTCGCTCAGCAAAGATAGAGCTCCTAATGTGAAGAGTTCGCTCAACAAAGATAGAGCTCCTAATGTGAGGAGTTCGCACAACAAAGAATGAAGAGCTCTTAATAAAAGAGTTCTTAATGTGAAGAGTTCGCAAGCAAAGAATCTGGAGTTCCAAATGATAATAGCTCACTTGTTCAACACCTTTATAGAGAGGTGGATTAACATTTCAAAAGAATGAAGAGTGTGTTCTGCTCCAGGCTTCATAGTGTTCCCGAGAAATGGATAGTTCAACACCTTTAAAGAGAGGTGGATCAACATTCCCAACAATGAATGAGGATCAACTTTTTTGCAGAGAAAAGTAAATCGACGTTACAAAAAACTTGCTTGTCTGACGCCTTTGTAGAGAGGTGGATTAAGATTTTCAAGAAAGAATTAGAAGAGTTTGTTTGTTCGACACCTTTATAGAGAGGTGGATCAACATTTTCAACAGTGGATGAGGGTCAAGCTTTTGCAAAGAAAAGTGGATCAACATTTTTCAAAAGAAATAGTTCAGATTTCAGTTTAGCCTTGCCCAATTCTCGTTCTACAGCAATGAGCAAAGAGGGGCTGCTATAATATCCTAATTTTACCCAAGTATGGATAGATATTATATTCTCTCTATAAATAAAATCCATAAATAAATAAGTGCAATATTAAATAAATGAAAATAGTCCAAAAATCTATTACATGATGTCCAAGTTATATATAAAACACTCAAAGCCCAAATTTTTAATTTGCAAGCTCATTCCCGCTCAATCCAACCCAAAGAAACACAAATTTGGATCTGAAATCTATTTCCCGCCTGAATCTTTAGCCTAAAGGACATGTGGCACGCACCCATTGGTTGAGAAGTAAGCACATTATTTATGATTTTGTTAGTGCCGACTATAAAGTGACATCATGCTCATGACATCACCCTCTACATCAATATCTGACATCCTTATAAATAAGGAGAGATTAGTGCCGACTATAAAGTGACATCATGCTCATGACATCACCCTCTACATCAATATTTGACATCCTTATAAATAAGGAGAGAGAAATTTTTAGATAATTAATGACCATAATAATTATATCTTTAAACTAATAATAATAGGTATAATAAAAGATGGGAGAGAAAGGACAATTGGGAAATTTTACCAGCCATTTTGGAAGCCGAGACGCTGCCTGGAAGGGGAAGATATGCTGGAGGAGTTGGTTCGACTCCGGCAAAAGCGTCGGCCGCCGTGCAGCAACACTAAGGACACTGTCGGGAAGGTAACTTCCTTCACCTTTTCGATTACTTGCAAAATAAACCTGAAATAGGTTAGATCAAAATCAAGAAATAATAAAAATAGTAAATAAAATGAGCTTTGGTTGTTGTTTATCTTGAATCAGCGGTCGGTTTGATTCTTGACAGTGGCGAAGTCGAAGAGGAAAACGGGTCTGGGTAGATTTAGGTTTAGATCGGGGAAGAAAGGTGGTTCTATTGAATCGGACTTAGATCTAGGTTTAGGGTTAAAAATTAGAGATTTTTAGTTTGGGAAGTGGCGGCCAAAAATCGCTCGATGGCCGTCGGAGCAAGGTTGAAGATGATCGGAGCTTTATATGACGGCCAGCGAACAATGAGATGCAGTCGACGAGTGGCGGTGACAAATTCAGGCAGCAGAGCTAGCGGCAATCAGGCTTGAGATTCTTCGTGTTCGTCACATTTGTGATGGACATATGAAGAACATGCAAGAAAAACATGAGTTTGATCCATTTTGGTTGTAAAGTCTGGGTAAAGACTTGTTTGTGTTTAGAGGATTTTGGGAGTGAGAGGGGGAGGAGAGAGAGCATGAGGGTGAGAAATGTTTGAGTCAACTCGGTTTGAGGTTTATATTGGTGAGTTAAAATGGTGTCGTTTTGGCACCAGGTCGAGTAGGATCCGCGAGTTAGTAGTTGGGTCGAGTGAAGATCCATGCATTTTGGACTTTGGGCTAATTGTGGTTTTAGTCTCAAGAGTTTTGAGATGTAATTCATTTCGGTCCTAATTTTCAATAAAAATCAAATTAAAGTTTGTTATTTCTTTCAATTTAATCCCTTCTTTAAATTGTTTTAAATTATATTGCTTGTTGCATGCTTTTACAATAAAGCCTATAGTATATTTGTTAGATAATTTAATCATTTAGATAATTAATTGTTAGAGCCTTAGTTTTAGGTTCTTAATTAAGATTTAATTAATTAATTAGGAAGATCATTGTAGTAATTTAATGTATGTTAAGTGAAAATTTTGGGCTCAAATTTGGATGGTGTTCTGCTTGTTTGCAATGAGGTGCTATCTCAACATTGACCTTAAAGAGTTACACTTAATATTCATTACAACTTAGAATTAAATAAATAACCTAGTTAATTAATAGAGCTTCAATTAGGATTATCACTTTAATTAATTATAATAATCAATTTAATTAGTGAATATTATTTTAATTTAGGGGTTTTAATATGGATGATATTCAAGCAATTGGTACTATCTCATGGTAACCTTTAAACTTAATAATATTCAATGTCTAAAATAACTTAATTAAGTAGAGCCCTTTTAAGTTAGAACTTAAAATAAACAAGACAATAATGAATCATGCATTAAAACTTTTTATGTTAGAAATATATTTTTTGAATATGAATAGGGT
Source organism: Hibiscus mutabilis (assembly GCA_019671005.1). Lineage (NCBI taxonomy): Eukaryota > Viridiplantae > Streptophyta > Magnoliopsida > Malvales > Malvaceae > Hibiscus > Hibiscus mutabilis. The sequence goes on along the minus strand of CM033735.1, from coordinate 35,225,707 downwards.
GCTTCATAACATGGCACTTTTAATCTCATATTCGATTAAAAATATAACTCCTTATAAAAAGATACTTCCATTTAGAATTTAAATCCAGCCAGTAATTAAGGGTTAAATTAAATTTAAAATATTATTCAAAATGCCACGTAAAATTAAAAAGTACCGATGATTGGCGTTTGTAGGATGTTAATCCTTCCCCACATGTAACCGACTCTCGAACCCAAATTTTTAAAAATAAGTCTCTGGTTGTTTTATGGTTCCGATCCACCACAGTAACCGGTGACAACTCCAAAATATTTTTTCAAAATTAAATAAAAGAAAAATTCAATTTAATATGAAAAACCTAATTTTCAAAATTAAATAAAAAAGTAAAACTCTAATTTTAAAAGAATTAATCGACAAACTATTTTACACCCGATAAAAAATGGTCACGACAATTATAATTATAATTTGTTGGGCAAAAAATTTGAGGGAGGAATAAAATGTCGAGTTAACAAATAATCAATTAAAAGTCACAAAATCATTATACTTTCCTTTTCTAATAGAATGTTCAACGACACTGCTTTTATATCATAAGATTTCACCACCCACGATGAAACCATTACGCATTGGCTTTCATCAAATACCGAGATGGTTATCGTACCACAAGTTTCAAGACGTCCATTTTTTTTATTTGTGCAAGCTAGTAGAACAATAATGAATTTGCGTGGAATACCAAGAGACAAAAACAAATGCAAGTTGAAGAAAGATAAGAACCATATAAGCCGATGGAAAAAATTACTACATTTCTCGACATAATATTCATTTTACCCACAGACAAGACCTGTCTGCAAAACTGATTGGAAGGGGAAAACTATCAAGTTTCCAATAATAATTGGAAACTTTCTGTTATTTGACATTTCTTTTATTTGCACCTCACACTTCACAAATGATGGAAAGGCAGAAAGCTCCGAACCAATGAATTTACTGCTTAATCAAGTTTCTGATAACATATGGCAGTATACCACCATTGTTGAAGTAGGCCAATTCAACCTGCAATTGCAATCACAGAGTCAGTATTAGTATTTTACGGAGTTTCGAGGGGAAAAAAAGTATAATGCTTATGACCTATGTTGTTCGGACTCACTTTTCATGAAGTACTTGTGTCCGACACTTAGATATAGGGATATGACCTCTTAAGGATCTTTCAAATATTTGAAAACTACTTAGAAAAATCCAACCATACTCATGTTGGTACATACCCGTGTTCGATACTTACACCCAAGTCTAAATAACATAGTGAAAGCATAAACTTCAGATAGAACTTTGGCATTTAAAGAGAAAATAATTATATATTTCAGACAAGGGAGTATTTTGAAATGGCAAGGCAGAGATTATCAGACAATGGCAGGTTATAACACACGTATGTTGGACTAATGTTGTTCATAACAAATAATTGGGAAACCAATTATTACCTCAGTGTCGAAGCGGACAGTGCAGGTGAAAGACTTCCCATTGTCAGTTGTCACTGTCACATCTTGGCCGGGTCTTATTTCATCTATTTTGCTCGGGAGATCAATGGTGTAACGCTCGTGACCGGTTAAACCTAGTGTGTCCGCATCCTCGCCAGACTTGAAACAAAGTGGAATGATGCCCATTCCTACCAAATTACTGCGATGGATTCTCTCAAAACTTTTGGCAATTACTGCTTTTACCCCCTGTTCATACAAAAAAATTACTCAACTGTGTTACTTTTGGATTCAGAGAATAGTTCAACCATTTTTTTTGTGTTTTCCCAGATGACACCCATTCTCAATCCGAATATGTGTAGGACACAGGCTTATGAAGATTAAAAAGTTGAGAGTAACATAGTTACCCAAGAAAAAGGGCAAGCACAAAGAGTAAAAGATCAATAACAATTTCCTCATTGTGGCGAAATCAAGACTTACCAATAGCATTGGCCCTTTAGCAGCCCAATCTCGGGAGCTACCACTTCCATACTCGGCTCCAGCCAAAACAATGGTGTCGTGTCCTGCATCTTTATACCTCTGAAAGTACACAGATTAAATAGTAAATATCTGGTGCTGATTAAATTTTATGTCATAACACTCGTAACCAACAAATAGTTTGTAGAACTGACAAGAATTGACTGGTTTCTCTCGAATGACAGATGGAAAATGATATGCAGTTGTTTCTATTAGAATAACAATTTCGTTTTATAAGAAATTGTGGTAAACTTAAACAAAAAAGAACTTACCATTGCTGCATCAAATACATAAAGTTTCTCTCCTGTAGGGACGTGTACTGTCTTTGGGCCAACTTCCCCATTCAACAGCTTGTTCACAAGGCGAATGTTAGCAAAAGTTCCCCGAGCCATCACTTCATCATTACCACGACGACTTCCATATGAATTGAAGTCCTTGCGCTCCACCCCACGTTCAAGTAAGAATTTTGCAGCAGGACTGTCCTTGTGGATGCTTCCTGCGGGAGAAATGTGATCTGTTGTGATACTGTCACCAAAGTTCAGTAAGCAGTATGCATCCTTCACAGCATGGGCACCGGGAGGATCCATGGTCATGTTCTTGAAGTATGGAGGCTCGTGAATGTAGGTCGAATTGGGGTCCCATGAGTACATGGTGGAAGAAGGCACTGATAGCTGATTCCACATGGGATTTCCCTTCGTAATAGCCTCATAAGTACTTGTGAACATATTAGGCAAGACACTGGATTGAACAGCCTAAACAGTAGAGAAGCTCAAGTAAATTAATTTCCTGCTTATAAACATGAAAGTTGACATTTTATGGGTGTCTACCTCTGCAACTTCTTCATTAGTGGGCCAGATATCCTTAAAATACACACTCTTACCATCCTTGCCGGTTCCAATTGGCTCCTTATCGAAGTCAATATCAACCTGGAAAGAGGTAACATTCAATCATTGATCATCAAGAATAATATGCAAAATCTAATAGTCTTTTAGCATTGAAGAAGAAAAAAAGAAGCAAAACTAGGAAAGTGGTAACATCTTGGTAAATTAAGTACCGAGCCAGCTAGGGCATAAGCAACCACTAAAGGTGGTGAAGCAAGATAGTTGGCCCTTGTTAAGGCATGAACACGGCCCTCAAAATTCCGGTTCCCGGAAAGCACAGCAGCCGCTATAATGTCTGTAAAACATTAAAAATTAATTTCAGTTGGTGAGCGAAAAATGAACATTAAATTTGGAAAAGGATTATGATTAAGACGTTAGAATTATTTACAAGCTTATATCATGCAAGATAAATTTACAACGGTACCATTTTCTGAAATAGCATTGGCAACTGATTCATCCAAGTCCCCTGAATTCCCGATACATGTCGTGCAGCCATATCCAACAATATGAAAACCCTGCTTGTTCAAATATTCTTGCAGCCCACTGGAATATATTCAGCATTAGTTAACAATTCTCTCATATGATCGTGTAGAAACATTTTACAAAAATTATCAATCCAAGACTCCAAGACAACTTTAGATACATCAGGAAATTAAGGAATACCTCTGAAGTAAATATTTTGTAACAACTCCAGAACCTGGTGCAAGACTTGTCTTTATCCAAGGTTTGACCTGAAACAATTATTTAAGCAACTTCTTTATGCGCATTAATATTAGCTTTCACTTAGTTCAAGATGATTGACTATACTGAAGAGAGGGTTTCTTTTAGGGAAAGAAAAGGAGAAACGGGTGGAAGCGAGAAAAAAGAGAGAGCGAGAGAGATTGATAAGAAGGAAAGAGTAACAAAAACAAACAAACATAAACTTGGCATACCTGTAAACCAAGTTCACAAGCCTTCTTTGCAACAAGACCTGCACCAAGCATGACACTGGGATTTGATGTATTGGTGCAGCTAGTAATTGCAGCAATGACCACACTACCGTGCTTAAGCTCTGCTGGCTGCCCGAGGAATGAAAACCTTGCTACTTTGTCCTGCGCCTTTTTTGGCACAGCAAAGCCCTAACAATCACAAGACGTTCAGCAAAAAGTTCAAACATTTTAACAGGAAGTCAATTATACTATTAAGTTTGCACATTGAAGTGAAGGGGATCGGATCAAACTGGGTCTACTTTGTGCCTCTTCCTACCTGTGAGTTAATACGTGTATGATAGGTAATCTAAGTCAATCATAACTATGTAGTTTAGTTATAATCTAACTCTATCATAACTATGTAGTTTAGTTATAATCTAACTCTATCATAACTATGCAGTTTAGTTATAATCTAACTCTATCATTGTAAAGGATAAAAGTCCAATCCTAATAGGTTAACTACTCTGTGTAAAACTCCTCTGTAAGTCTATAAATAGACTTCTTCTCTTGTATATCTAAATAACAAGAAGAGTATTCAAACTCTCTTTTCTACAAGTTTCTACATGGTATCAAGTTAGGTCAATACTATCTCCTCAAAATCTTTTTTCCCTTTTTCGATCAGATCTACACCTCTCCATGACTAATTCCGATCCTGCTACATCAGAAATTAGCTCTCAAAACAGCCCTCGTTCATCTGATTTCCAACTCTCGGATGCCTCTCTTTCTCCCATTACATCCTATAAACTAAATGGAAACAACTACCTTCCTTGGTCTCAATCAAGGGGCAGACATTACAGAAGAAGGAAAGCTTTCTATCTCTCGGACTCAACTCCTATTCCAGATGAGTCCGACCCAAACCTACTCTAATTGGTTGAGTGAAAACACCATGATAATGTCGTGGTTAATTAATTCCATGGTACCAAATTGGAGAAAATTTTATGCTTTATCAAATTGCAGCAGTAAATTTGGAATGCTGCCAGAGATACTTATTCCAGTTGTTGACAACACACCGTAACTCTTTTGAGTTGAGAATAAGATCAAAGATCTCGGACAAGGGGAGGTAATAAATGGCACAATATTTTGGAGTCCTAACCAAATGCTGGCAGCAAATAGATCTGTATGAAGCTAATGAATGGAAGTGTCCTCGATGACATTAGCTTCTACAATAAGCTCAAAAATCGAGGAGGGTGTTCCAGTTTCTCTCCTGACTGAATGGAGAATTTGATGGAGCCAAAGCAGCAGATTTTAGCCACTAAACCACTACTACCACCGGTTCGAGAAGCCTTTTTCAAAATCCAAGGGAAGAAAGCAGACTTTCCCCGATGGTGCAAGAAATCCAAAGAAATGTAAGCTTTTCGCTTCTTCTTACAAACTCCAACTCGGGAGTAAACAAAGGAGGGGGAGACCTTGGTGTGACCACCGCAAAAAGGTTGGGCATGTGATGGACCAATGTTGAGGCTGCATGAAAAACAAAGCAGATTGGAAGCCTCCTAAATCCAGATTCCGTAAAGAAGCCCATCTTGCATCTTTCAAAATTCTTCCAAAGAGCCTTTAGTAGACAATGATCGAGGAACTCCAACAGATTTTTACTCACCTATCATCTAAGCCTGTCCCTAATGCCTTAAAAAGCCATCAAGGTAGTATTTCTTGCTTAGCAACAACTAGTGCATTTAATTGATAGTCGATTCTCGTGCCTCCGATCATATGACAGAAATCCTACACTCTTCAACAATTATAGTAACCACAAGTCTCCTTCCTCCATCAAGATAGCCGATGGTTCCTTTACAACAAAGAAAAGGGAGTGGTTCTGCATTCGATTGAGTAGCAAGATCATATTGTCTCGATGTTCTTTATGTTCCCAAACTCACACATGCAATTTATTATCTGTTAGCAAATTGGTTCAGGATGTTAAAATGAGGTTAACTTTGGGGTTGTTGGTTGTGTTTTTTTGCACATGTGGCTCAAGACGGTGATTGGCAAGTGCTAGGTCGTAACGGCTTATATATCCTTGATGGCCTACCCTATTGAATCCTTCTATTTCCAATTGCTTTTAGAACATTTTTTTTTCTAGCAGTTTCCTTCGAATGATATTATGCTTTTGCATCTTCGATTAGGACATCCAAGTTTCTACTACCTTGCAAAGTTGTTTCCTAATTTCTTCATTAATAAAAATCCTCTTCTTTTACTTGTGAAGTATGTCAAATGGCTAAACATACGAGAAAACCATATGTTCCTTCTCACTATAAACCTACTTCACCATTTTCTATCATACACAAAGTGACATTTGGGGCCCTTCTAAAGTAAAAAAAACATCTCGGGTCTAGATGGTTTGTGTCGTTTATTGATGATTTTTCTAGAACAACTTGGACCTTTTGATGAAAGAAAAATCAAGTTGAGACAATTTTTAAAAGTTTTTATCACATGGTCAAAACTCAATTTGAGAAACAAATTAAAATAGTGAGGAGTGATAATGGGAGTGAATATCTTAGCAAATCTCTTGGGTATTTTTTCAAAGAAAAAGGCATCTTTCATCTTACTTCTTGTGTCAACACCCCTCAACAAAATGGAGTGGCCGAAAGGAAAAATAGACATTTACTAGAGGTGACTAGGTCCCTATTATTTTTCGCCAATGCACCTAATTATCTATGGGGAAGCTCTTCTTATCGCCACCTACCTAATCAATAGGATGCCAAGCAAGACACTAGGATTCAAAGTACCCATCAAACTCTTTTCCAACATTTTCCACATTTTAAACCATTATCCTCTGTTCTTCCTCTTCGAGTTTTTGGATGCACATCTTTTGTTCATGTGCATCGCAATAATAATAGGAGTAAACTTGATCATAGGGCTCTACGTTGTGTGTTTATAGGGTATTCATCGAGTCGTAAGGGTTACAAGTGTTACGCCCCATTACCAAGAAAACCTATATCTCTTTTGATGTTACTTTCTTTGAAAATAAACCTTACTTTGCAAGAACTGAAAATTGGGGAGAGATACAAGGAATCTCAAATTTTGCATGATCCACAACCCATTATTTCCTTGCCTATTCTTGATGTAAGTACCATCGCTCCGCAAAATACTTTTTCCGAGCCTACTGATGAAATTGTGAGTATCGCTCTTAATCCTCAGTAGACACACCTTCTCCACAGCCTAAAACTACCAGCCCTTATACAACACCTCCTCCAATGATTAAAACTATACCACATACATCACCAAACTCTATGACTCCACAACCACCGTAAAGACAACTCGGTGTCTATACAAGAAGAAAAAGAAACTTGACCGAGGCGCTTAGTCACCTAACACTTGCCAAGAACTAGCTTTGAGTCCCGCCGCTTTGGAGACAGGAGGTAATATTATTCCACACATTCTATACTGTTAACTTAGATGAGTTTCCTATTGCTATTAGAAAGGGGGTAAGGAAATGTACCGCTTCATCCTATTAATGTGTTTATTGCCTATGGGAAATTAACGCCTGGATTCAAAGTTTTTTTACAAACTAACATTGACAAAGATAAGAATTCCCAAGACAAGTGGAAGAGGCCTTTGACAATCCAGAATGGAGGAGAGCAGCTTGAAGAGGAAATTGAGGCATTACAAAAGAACAATACTGAGCATGACAGATCCGCAAAAGAAAAAAAAGGTGTGGGGTGTAAATGGGTCTTTACAATCAAGTACCATTGGGATGGGAGTGTTGAGAGATACAAGGCAAGGTTGGTGGCTAAAGGGTTTACTCAATCATATGGTGTAGACTATCAAGAAACTTTCGTGACCAGAGCAAAGTTAAACACCATCGTGGTATTGCTTTCAAATGGCAAAGTTAACAAGGATTGAAGTCGATCGCTTGACATCAAAAACGATTTCTAAATGGTAGACTTGAGGAGGAAGTGTACATGCAAGTTCCACCGGTTTAGAAGAGAAGACCACAACAAAGACAAGCAGCAAACCGAATAGATCGTTATACGGCTTGAAGCAATCCCCAGAGCATGGTTTGACAGTTTGCTAGAGCTATGGTTCGTAATGATTTCAAGCAAAGTCAAGGCACCATACATTATTTAGAAAAGCTACACCGGATGGTAGGATAACTCTCCTAATTGTCTATGTTGATGATATCATTATTACCGGTGATGACATAGAAGAAATAGAGAAGCTGAAAAACTGTTTCTAGCAAAGGAGTTCAAACTAAGGACTTAGGAAGCCTTAGGTACTTCTTGGGAATGGAAGTTGCAAGATCAAAAGAAGGGTTAGTTATCAACCAAAGAAAATACATTCTAGATCTACTTACGTAAACCGGAATGCGGGTGTAAACCAAACAGAATCTCCAATGGAACCAGTTTGAAATTCAAGAAAGATGGAATGGGGAATCCAAAGAATAAAGAGTCCTACCAAAGGCTGGTAGGAAAACTAATCTACCTCTCACTCACCAGACTGACATTGCATACTCAAGTGAGTATAGTGAGTCAACACATGAGTGATCCGAGAAGAGCACATGGAGGCAATGATAGGATCCCGAGGTACCAAGTTTACACTGTGGTCCGGGCTTATTTTCGTAAAACATCAAGACAGAATCAGAAAAGTCTACATGCACTAAGTCGGGCAGAGAACTAACAAATGTAAGGTCCGTGGAGTGGCTATTGTACGCTTTGTGGGGAAATCTGGTCACTTGGAGAAGTAAAAAGCAGTTGTTGTATCTAGAAGAAAGCAGAGCGGAATTGAGCTATGGCTCTTGGAATATGTGAGGGAATGTGGATTAAAAAGCTCCTCACCGAAAGTTAGAGTTGGATGGAAAATTAGAATTTGAGGTTTACAAAGATGATAGTCAATCAAAGAATGAGCATTGCCAAGAATCCAAAGCAAAGATGACCGGACTAAACATATTGAAATAGATAGGCACTTTATCTATGAGAAGGTCAATAATGGAGTAATAAAGCTTCATTATATTCCAACCAAGAATCAACTTGTCGATATCTTCACCAAAGCACTTCCTAGGCTTAATTTTGATGAGTTTTCATCCAAACCGGGTGTACACAACATATACACGCCAATTTGAGGGGGGAGTGTGAGTTAATACGTGTATGATAGGTAATCTAACTCTATCATAACTATGTAGTTTAGTTATAATCTAATTCTATCATTGTAAAGGATAAAAGTCCAATCCTAATACAATTAATAATTCCGTGACATAAGAATAGTATCTTATTTGTAAAGTTATATCAAAAGCACATAGTAAGTAATCAAAATTATTATGTGTTTTGTTCAACTAAGTGATGTGCGCTAATGAAACAATCTGTTATGTGTTTTGTTCAAGGGCTTAAATGTACAGGAAACCCTCAAACTAAACTCCTTTTCTGATTTAGGTACCTAAATTTTTTTTGTCGAACCAGTTGCCTAAGCTAATTTTGTAACCACTTTGGGACCATGTCATTTAGTTCCTCCATTAAGATGATGTGCTATAACCAAAAAAAAACTCCACGTGGCACTACCAAAAAGTGCCACATGGCAGAAAATCCAAATATTCAAAATCCAAAAAAATAGGGGGACTAAAAGGAAAAAAAAACTATGAAGCAATTCATAATAGTTAATTTTGTAAGCAAAACAAGAAAACAAGCACTAATGAAGTCATAGATAACAAGAACGTGGATATGCACCAGGTTCAAGACTCACCTTGAAACCAACTTTATTATTAAGACACAAGAATTCCAATCAGCCTTCATTTCTCTTAGAGGAACCCGATCATGAGGTCTGAAAAGATCAGAAGCCATCGCCTTGAATTAGTGCAACATATCAAACACCAAAGAAAAACAAAGCAGCTAATGCTCTAAGAGAGCCTGAACAAACAAATGAGAAACACCGGCAGAAAAGGCACACCTCTTAGGTCCCGAGATACAGGGTTCAACTTCTGCAAGGTTTAATTCCAGATATGAAGAGTACGCTCTTTCTTGTTGGGGCTGAACGCATCAAGTTTGGAGTTGGGAGTAAAAAAAAGTAGAAAAGGAAGACATTAGACTAGTTATGAGTAATAACTTAGCACAAGTAGAACAACTGGAAGCTGACAGGTATGAAAAACAAGTGAAAAACAAAGGAACAAAAGTTCTTACCTCGTTATAGTCAACAAACATTTTATTTGCCCGGAGATATGATTCTATCATTGCCACCTGAATTTAAGGACGAGTATGTCAGCTAGTACACTACTTCAAAAATAATAATTGCAGATGAAGGCAGTAAAATCATGGAACATAATACTCACCGTTTCGTCACTTCTGCCGGTCAACTTGAGATATTGTAATGTAACATGATCAACAGGGAAGAAGCCCATGGTTGCACCATACTCAGGAGACATGTTAGCAATGGTAGCCCTGTCAGCCAATGATAGTTCACCCATACCATCCCCTACAAATTTGTACAAAATTAGAAGTCTGCATAAAGAATTTAAGAGGCAGACAATCAAGGAAAGAGTTACTTCAGATTAGCCCCATCAAAAGTAATTACCGTAAAACTCAACAAATTTTCCAACAACACCATGTTTCCTCAGCATTTGTGTCACAGTTAGAACCAAGTCTGTAGCTGTCACACCATTTTTCAGTTTTCCAGATAACTTGAATCCAACAACACCAGGCAGAACCATGCTCATGGGCTGTTATTTTCAAAATAAACTAATTAGAAAAAATAAAAATGATAGAGATGCATAAGCATGCAAATGAACAAGAAGAACAAGAACAGCCTTTTTGAAAGAAAGTAAAAAAGTAACAGTTGGAGAGTATACAAACATTCATGGAAAGCAAACAGAAAGAAGCTAAAAGGTAGCAGCCCAAGGCTACAAAAATCACATGCGCAAAGTCAAATGAAACTTCACAACCTGACAGAAAATTTATCGGTTCAATAAGTTTAACTAAGCATTTTAGTTTGTTACATAGAAAGATGAATTAGAAGTTACACAACAGAAAAGAACCTTGATAGATACATCATTGAGGCACGGAGTTTTTTTACTAGCAACCACTCATATCATCACAAAAAAAGGTTAATTAAAGCTTTCTTCCAGCGGGGGGAGGGCGGGGGGGATATTGTCTGTCTACGGCATTACCTGACCGAGCATGGCTGCCTCAGCTTCAATACCTCCAACACCCCAGCCAGCTACTCCTAGCCCATCTATCATAGTTGTATGTGAATCAGTTCCAACCACGCTATCAGGGTAGAGCATGCCATTAGTGTTGAACACAACCCGCCCAAGATATTCAAGGTTAACCTGAAACGTTTACACTGTCAACTCATTTGGCCATCATATTCACCTAAATTAATGTCCAAGAAAAATACTATAAAACGAAAAATACAAGCCTATTTGTTCGTCGCTTAGTAAAAGATTTGTTAACCATGAAATCAATAAGGATATTTCCACTTTACTTCAAAAGTGTTTGTTGCATATACTGTGCACTAATTCCCAAAATTACAAATTATACCTGATGCACAATACCAGAACCAGGAGGAACAACAAGCATGTTATGGAATGCAGAAGATCCCCACTTAAGGAAAGAAAATCTTTCCTTGTTCCTCTGAAACTCAAGCTCCATATTTGCTTGAACGGCATTTTCTGATCTTGTTACGTCAACTTGAACCGAATGATCAATAACAAGATCTACTGGAACCTGAATACAAGATATTTCCAGTAAACAAGAAAATTATTACAAAATAGACAGGCATATCGTAAGATGGCATCTGGCATTCAAAATGGCATATCATTAAATTTATAAGATAAGTAAACCTTTCTGAAGATTGACACCCTCAATTCCTTATTAAGCCAAATGTATAAAAAGATTGCAATCTTAGCCTATAGAATCTAGAAATTGATCATCCCTCACATTACATTAAACGTGCATGCATATGATATAAACAAACACACCAGAGGATTAATCTTGTTTGTATCGCTACCAAGCCTGTGCATAGCATCACGCATACAAGCAAGGTCAACCACAGCTGGCACCCCAGTAAAATCCTGACCAATTCACAAAATGGATTAGAGACAAAACAAACGTCATTTATTTCTCTTGGTAAAGAAGCATATGCATATAAAGGTTTAAAAGATACCTGCAAGAGAACACGAGCAGGCTTGAAGGGGATTTCGACTTGCTTTGGTGATGTATTTTCCCAATCAATAATCTTCTCAACATCTTCCTTCTTTACTTGGAAGTTGTCACAGTTACGAATTGCAGATTCAAGCAAGATTCTGATAGAGTACGGCAGTTTATCTATCATAAATATAACAGAAACAAGAAACATAAATGATCAGTCACACAGCTAATGGAAACTGTCATATTGGACACAGGCATGAAATCAGTATAGCATCATCAAGTGAATCAACATTATATGTACAAGTTGCAGGAGAAACTTACCAATCCTTGGGTCATTGAGCGCAGGCAAGCTATAGAACTTTCCAAACTCGCCACCACCAGGCTTGGGAAGACTTGTCAACACTGCCTTAAAAGGATGTTCAGCAGCTGAAAAATCATAAGAAAAAAAGAGTTAATTAAATAAAAAGGAACAGCTAATAAAAGTTCAACTTAATTATCAAATTTCAAATGCTTCGTAAGATTAAAAATCAGATAAAAACGATGCTAGATAAATATCCTTTTAACAATCTTTATACCGATTTGATTATGACATATTGGTTATTAGTCGGATAAAAACTAATTAAACATTTTAAATCAACGACTTCTCAACATTGGAATTTAAGAGTTTGACACAGACCCTCATTAATCGAGTTAAAAGTAACAAATCAGGAAATAAAATGTTCAAATGAAGCTAAATATGAGAGATTCGAAAAATCATGCAAAATAGACAAATTCCGAAAGTCTAGGGAAGCAGTACCCATCGTAGCAAACTTCCTCTCTAACCGTTCGATGACCGGATTAAAGGCTCTGATCTGAGCAAGGAGGTTAAGAGGAGATCTCCAATCGAGACGGTGGCTCCACCGCGGAGCAGAGCAGTGGAAGGAACGGACGGCGGCGGAGGAAAGATATCGTCGGTGGTGGTTGATAACAGAAGGGGAGGCCTGAGTGGTGGGAGTGGGATTCCGGAAGGAAGAAGGCAAGAAGCGAGTTCGAGAGTAGGCGGAAGCGGCTCTTAAGAGAGAGGAAGAAGGTGAAGATGAGGCCATTATAAACGTGACGTCGAGCTATCAAGATCACGCAGTTTAACGAGCACGAATTCACATAAAAAATGGCAGTGATCGGTATAGCAGAGGATAAGGAGAAAATTCAATGAGTGGGAGGAACCGAACAGAAATGCATGGCCATTTCTGGCTTTATATCCTTGAACATGAATGAATGCAGAAAGGGTAAGCGCGTGTAGAGAGAACGAGTAAATAGTCAAATGTGTATATTGTTGGAAAAATTATTAGATAGACTCACTTCACCAAGTCATTCATAGTCCTAGCTAATATGGTCCATATGTGGTTCCAATTAAATGTATATATTGTTGAAAAAAATTATTAGATGGACCTTATTGGTTGGTGTCGCGACCATTTTTGAACCGAGTGTATGAAAATAGTCTGACGATTAGTTCTTTTTGAAAATTAAGGTTTTTTTGCCCATTTTGATTTATTTAATCTTGAAATTAAGGTTTTTCGTATTAAATCGAATTATCCTTTATTTATTCTTGAAAATCAATTTAGAGTCGTCACCTATCACTTTGGTAGACCGGACACCATAAAAACAACCAAGGATTTATTTTTAAAATTAAGGTTCAGGAGTCTGTTATGTTACATGTGGGGAAGGATTAGCACCCCATAAGCGCCCGTCATCGATACCTTATTAATTTCATGTGGCATTTTGGCATTTTAAATGATAATTTAAATTTAATTAATTCCTTAATCGTTAATTGAATTTCATTTCTAATGGAGATATCCTTTTGTAAGAAAATGCATTTTTAAACGAATGTGAGTTTTGAAACATCCAGTTACTCTAGGATACTTCAATTCATATTCAAAAATGTATCTCAACACAAGGTTTTAAATGCATGTCCAATTATTTTCTTGTCAATTTTAAGTTCAAACCTAATTATGGCTCAAATTGATTGAATTAATTAATGAGTCTATAAATATTATCGAATTTAGGGGTTTATGTGGTAACACCCAAATAATTGGGGACTATCCATATTAAGCCCTAAATTAATAATATTCCTAATTATTTAATGATTCTAACTATTTAAACCAAACCCTAATTTAATTTTAATTTAATTAACTAGGTGATCACATTTTCTAAGTTCAAATGAAATATTAAATGTTCTACTAAAATGTCTCCTTTGATTAGCATCTCGTTACAATGAGACACTAATCAACTTAGAACATTAAAGTTTCCATTTAATTATCATTTATTTTCTACAATTTTCTCCTTATTTGAATTAATTAAAGAACCTAAATTTAAAGGCTCTAATTACTTAAAACTAAGTGAATTAGTCACTTAAATAATTATACTATATGCTCATTTTAAATATGCAAACATACATACAATTCAAAACAATTAAATAAATTAAACAACTTAGAAAAGGGGTTAAATTGAACTGAATTACAAATTGGGAGCCATATTACAAATAAAAGTGACTAAATTGTAACAAAAACAAAGTTTGAAGGTCAAACTCTAAAGCCCAATATAGAAGGGCGCAGATCCTATCCAGGTTCGGGTCTTTCGCGGGTCTAATTATAAAACCCACCAAAACTGGTATGAGCCCATTTTTCCCATTTTTAAATTTAACTCCCTCTCTAAGCCTACATCCTCTGTCTCAAACACATTTTTTCCAGAAAACTCAACAAAACAGATCAAAATCTGTGATTTTCTTTGAATGTTCATCAGTGTTCATCCAAAGCTGGATAAACACAATGAACTCTGGCATTAAACCACCGCCTCAACCGCTTTTGAATCTTGCTCCGCCGTCTTTCGGCCACCCTTCAGTCGTTCGCCTTTTTCCAACCACCATGAACCACCGCTTCCGAACTCAAAATTTCCCAAAAATTTCTGTTTTTAATCCTTAATGCCCTAAATCTAGCCTGGTTCGATAGAACCACCCACTTCACCCGGCCTAAACTACTCTACCCGTTCTCGGTTCCTTCTTCAACTCTGACATGCAAGCCTACATCACGATCGCCACAAAAGCTAAGTTTCCGACAATCTCTTTCTTTTCGTTTTGATTTTGCTCTCAACTTCATATTTGATTTTAAGGAAACTAATGTTTTTGTGTGTTTGATTTACAAGGGAAACAAAAGTAGGAAAAAGATATACCTTTTCCGGCAATCAAAACATTGCTCTGATTCATATTTTTCGGCGATAAGCAATCTTTCGACGACGTTCCAGCTTTCGCTACGAGCGGTTCGGCCTCCGAACGGCGATTCAACTTTCAAGGCAGGTAAAATTCCTAAATCACCCTTTCTCTCTCCTTTATTATTATATCTCTTATTTTAATAATAGGTAATTATGATGATCATTAATTCTGACAACTTTCTCTCACATGATATTTATAGGTGGTTGACTTGTTGACATCACCTGAGGCTTAATCCGAGTGAAGAAGAACGGTCCAATAACCAATTGCCATATGCTTATTTGGACACAAGTTTACGCGGGAAATTTCTGTTTCTTTGGCCGTGTATTTGTGTTTGTTGGGTTAGGGATATAAGGATTTGGGCCTTTGATATGTAAATGGGCTCTGGTTTTGTAAATGGACACTTAAACTCTTTTTTGGGTATGTAGATTTATTATTATGGTTTTTTGTTTATCATACTATTTATTTATTATTTGAGATTTATTTATATAGTATATATGGATACCCTGGTAAAAATCGGGTATTACAGCTGGGACCACGAATGACGTGTGAGCCGATTCCATTAATAATTTCTCATATTGTAGGGGTGTTCATGGAACAAAAATTCTCTGCCCTAAGTATCCTCGTTCTATGTTTCACATTAAAAAATATTAAAAAATTAAGTTTTAAACCTTAAACCTAAATTTTACATTCTAAACCCTAAATCTTACGCTTTAAAAAATATTCCATCCTTAATTTCATTAACCCTAACTTTAAACCCTAAACTCAATTTTTAAAAGTAGAACACCAAAAGAGACATAGTTAAAGGTCTGACGATTTCCATCATGTTCACGAGAATAAAAATTTTCTACCCCTTCCCCTATAATAAAAAAATATGTTTAGGATTTAAGATTAGAATTTAGGTAATTAGGGGTATAGTGTGTTTGTAAAGTTTAAGGTTTATGATTTAGAATTTATGGTTAGGGTTTAAAATTTAACTTTTTAATGTTGGGCATAGAAAAGGACTTCGAGAAGGGAAAGACGATTTTTGTATGTGTTCATGGTAGGTGGTTGATTAACAATTATAGCGATTTTTAAGTCGTAACCTAACTGCTAAAAAACATTTAACCATTTTAACCGCTAACAATTAAATTTTATTAACGATTGACCATTATTAATGATTCGGTTATAAGTTAACTTGTAATCAATTATAATATTTTTCACATGTTCATCGTTTCTTATGCGAATAATGAAATTATTTCTCCAATAAATATTATATTATAAGAACATCTCGAGATTGACATAGTCAATATTGTGAACAAAATATATGTATAAATAATTTAGTAGCGGTTAATCAACCATTGTTTTTACTGGTTCGGTTAATCAAAATTGTTTAGTCTTAACAGTTCGGTTAATTAACTTTAAAAATATAACAGTTATATCAATTAACGATTCCGGTTTAACATGCACATCTCTAATGTATAATCGAGGCGAGCAGAGGTGACCGGAAGGGTTTTGATTAAAAACGAAATAGAAATCAAATTATTTAATCGAAAATGGGCCCAATTAATATATTTTGTGTTTAAGTTTATTTATAAGTTAAATGATTTTGTTAATCAACGGCAATTAAATGGTAAAATTGATTCAATTCAAGAGTAAATTGATGAAATTAAATCTTAGGGACAACAATCAACATTGATGATTTTGAAAGATTATGACAGCTAAATTGATAGAATTAAAAACGTAGGGAAAAAGTGTTGATTTAACATTAATGCATGGACAAATTTACCCGCTAATCTTAATTATTTAACGTGTTTTAGTATTATTTATCTTGTCATAACACACTAATTATTTGACGATTGAGTGATCAAAACAAAAACAATCTAAAACTTGACTACATTGATTTAAAAAGAATCAGTGACCAAAATAAGAGTCGGGAAAAACTTAATGATAAAAGAAGTAATTTACCTTTAATCAAAATCAAAACATGTTCCAAAAATTTGCGAACACAATTATCATGAACGGACTTAGGGCTGCGTGGCCGCTTTGTAGAGCGGCTCTCGCTGGTCCAGACTCCAGAGCAGCTTCCTTCGGAATTATGGGATTAAGTGAATGTGTACTCGGGTATAGCCATTTTAGTTTTTATTAGGTAAAGTTTAAAAATGGTCACTAAACTATAATAAATATTGATTTTGGCAATCCAACTTACAAAAGTTCTAAAAGAGTCATTGAACTTTGTTTTTTATATATATAAAATGGTCATTGAGATGTTAATTGTCGTTAAGGGGTGACACGACAATTAAGAAAATTTATACAATAGCACATTTAGTCTTTCATATTTACACATTCAATCTATTTATTCCTAATTCGAAAAAATAATAAATTTAACTCTCATTGTTTACACATTCTATCAATTTGATCATATTTCTATTTTTTTTAATATGTTGGTGTGATTACAAGGTAGTATCTATTCAATTTTCTTAGCCCTTTAATAACGCGCACACACCATGCACACATGGTGCTCGAACCCGAGTCACCTAGATGAAATACTCCATCCTTTACCACTAGGACCATTCCACGGATTCGATCATATTTTTATTATAAATAATTTAATGATTTTTTATCCAATTAGATGATAACATATGTAAATAATAAAGAAAATATATAAAATTATTTCTAATTAAAAATATAACCAAATTGATAGAAAATGTAACTAATTAGAGCTAAATTTAATGATTTTTTTTTAAATTAAGACTAAATTGATAGAGTACATAATTATGATGGACTAAGGCCTTGTTCGGCAGGGCTAGCCAAACCATAGTTTGAGTGGAGAAGCCATCTTTGGGGAGAAGCTGGAATTTATGGCTTCTTCTTTAAACACAACAGTTGAGAACATATCATGCGTAAAAGCTGGGTGAGCATTGCCCCTCTTCGAAGAAATTTTTTTCACCTTTGTCCCGCTATTTAATTTTTTTTAAAAAATAGTTTATTTATAAATTTGCCCCCAATTTCAAACATTTATAGTTTGCTCCCTAACCTCAAATACTGGCTCCATCTTTGTGGGTGAAGAGGCGCCAAAACAACTTGTTCCATGGAGCTTTTTCAAAAATTATGTGTAAAATCTCTACCGAACGAAGTCTAAATATATTATTATACAAAATATTTTAATTGTCACATTACTCATTAAACGTAATCAACATTTAATAACAAAAAAACAAAGTTTAGTGATATTTTGTAGCTTTTTAGCTGAATGACCAAAATAAACCTTTAGTATAGTCTAATTACATTTGTGAACTTTACCTTTATATCTTTTGGTTTCGCCATTGGTCGAGAATTATCTGGTGCGGTAAGGTCTACGAACACTTGGAAGTAGCAACCCATTTGATTGTACTCATCAGATTACGTTAGGATATAGAATGGTGATCAGAT
This sequence comes from Hibiscus mutabilis, assembly GCA_019671005.1. Lineage (NCBI taxonomy): Eukaryota > Viridiplantae > Streptophyta > Magnoliopsida > Malvales > Malvaceae > Hibiscus > Hibiscus mutabilis. The sequence continues at coordinate 35,207,191 of CM033735.1, read as the reverse complement.
GGTTGTCCAACGAGTTACTGTGGACTTTAAGTGAATGCTTGGATTCTATTGAACTTTCAAATATAGGTATAGTATATGTGTCCAGTTAAGTCAAATCAAATCAAATCAAATCAAATCAAATCAAATCAAATCAAATCAAATCAAATCAACGTTTACTGTTCGCTGCTAAAGAGGACCATCAAGGGGGTTTTGCTTCTACATGGAAAAAAGGGGAAAATCTGGTTTTGTAAGAGTTATTTGAGTTCGATTTGATTAAGTTTGGAGTTGAATTTTTAATGAGTCAAACCGAGTTACTTGATATACGATTCAAAAAATTCGCGTGCTACTCTATATTTGACTCAAGAAACCTGTGAACTATTTAAAAATATAATATACTATTTTTAAAAAAAATTAAAGTAAACTAAAATGTATGTTGTTGGATAATAATAATAATAATTTGAATTATTATTATGAATATGATTGTAAATGAGCCGAGAAAGATCACAAACTACTTGATTCTAACTCGTCAAAGCTCAATTCAAGCTAAAACTCGGTTTGAGTTTTTATCAAGCCAAGTCGAACTTATCACTATTAGACTCAAATTTTTAATGACTTGAGTCGAGCTCAACACTAATCAGACTCGACTCGCTTAATTTACACCCTTAACTACTACCCTTTAGGTGGGGACCATTCACAGGTGGATGATTCTTTCTTCCATTTCCCACTGTAGCTGTTTATCTTTGAACGTTAAAATTGATTCTTTTTATTATTTTATTTTAGGAAATTGAAGTAGTCTTGTACTTTTAAATTTATATATACAGGGTGGGTTGGTTGAGGCTTGAGGGTCAGACCCATATTATTTTTTTCTTCAGAAGACCCACATCTGATTATATCTTTTCATTAGTGGAGTATAAAGGGCTGAATGATATTCTCAATTTTGTCACTTGTTTGACTTAAAAAGTAAGATCAAATTCAATTTAACATTGATTTTGAAAAATACAATGAAAAGTGTTTTAGAATTATTTAATTTGAAATTTAAGTGTGGGTTCATTTATCATTTTGTATATATAAATTATTATTGTTGTCAAAAAATATTTTTGAGAAAATAAATTATAATTTTAGATATAATATTGTAAGTTAAAAAATTTATTAAAAAGATATCTGATTTATTTAATATTATCATATACGAATACATCAACTTAAATTATGATAAAAATATAAATATATTTTATTAATAAATAAATAAATACTTTTTTAACAATTCTACGTATTTCATGAATATATATAAAATTTAAAATAATTATTATCTAACAAACTTGACAGGGAAAAATATAAAATTTTAAACTAATAGATAATTTATTAATTATATAATTATATCTTACTTGGAAAAAATTTATAAGTTTATGTAATAAACACATAAGATAGCAAAAGAAGGTTAATACATAATTTATTAATCATATAATTATATTTGTCTATATATTTCAATTTTTGCGTTTAAGTTGAAAAGTTGACACACTTTTATTTATTCCAAAAGTATCTATTTAACATTTTTTAAGATTCCAAAATATATTTTAACTAAAAATACTTTTCAAAATCAACGATAAACGAATCCTTAAATTCATAGTAATTAGGGGTAGGCAAAAAACCCGATTACCCGATCCTGGTTCGACCCGGTCAGATTCGGTAGATCTTTATCCGGAACTGATTTTGATGGGACCAGGACCAGATCTAAAATTTAGGTCCTGATTGCGACCGGGACCGAGATTAGATCCTGATTTTTTGGACCCGATATCCTGTGGGTACCCAATAGGACTGTGACCCGTACCAGGTACCCGATACTGGTCTCTTAGGACAACTTTAGCTGATGTTTTAGTGGATGTAGACTTAGAGTTCTTTAGTTTTTTCTTTCTCTTTATGTATGAATATTATGAGTATGACTTATTTTAAGACTTCAACCTTCAAGCTTACAATATTTTGACTTTGTTATTTAATATTATTATTGGTGGTTGAATTTTTTTTTCTGTTACTCAAATTTTCTTAATAGCAGACCAATTGGCTGGGTACCTGGTACTGGTATCGAATCCCGCTAATACCGGGATCGTTTCCTAAAATCTAAGACCCAGTCTGACCAAGATTGGTTCTAGTTTCCAAGAACTGATAGCTACAGAAACCGAAATTAATTCTGAACAAACTGACCGGGTACCCGGTCTTGTCCACCCCTAATAATAATTGTCAATAAAAATTTTAAGAATCAATATGAGAATAGGATAGTAATTAAGGACATAATGTATATCAAACCCAAAGGCTAATATTTCGAAAGTAACGTAATGGGAAAGTTGAAATTTGCTTCCTCTTTCCATTAAAAGTGGACGCTAAAGGCATTTGAAGAGAAAAAAAAAAGTAATGCACAGATCGAGGTTTCCACGAACCAACCTTCCTAGATTCGATTGTATATTTTTTTTATAACTTTTGCTATTAAATTTATTGATAGAATAATTTAAATTGAGTATTACAAATATCTATTATAGGGCCGATTCTTTCAATTAAATTGCTCTATTTACAATGTCAAAAGTCAGACAAGTAACTTTATTTAAGAGTTTTAATACTTTATCTTATTAGACCAACTGATTGTTGATATATCCAGTTGTATACTTTAGAGCCGTGGGACATATACCAACACTATATTCACAATTTGGGTTCCTATTGATTTGTGACTTCTAAATTTTGTTAAAGTTTATTCGTATTTATAAATGATTATTTAGATATATTTAGATTTGTTTATGTTTTCCCCAACGTGTTTTTATCTAACATTTGATAACTTTGTATGTATATTTATTGAATGGTTAAAGTATGTTTTTAGTCCCTATTCTCTCCGTGCATTTGAAAATTGATCTTATTTTTATTTTGAGGAATTTAGTCATACTTTTAAATTTTAAAAAAATTAAGTCATGTTGATTGCCAAAATGTGCGACTCTCTTGGATCATGGATCATGGGTGTTTGGGTGATGGTGATGATGGAGTTTTAGAGTTTGGGTCTGAGTTGTGGAAAGCTTATTGTGTGAGTTATGAGGGGCATGATCACTATTTAGGGGTGCATGGCTTCTTATAAAAGGTTGGATGGGATGAAGACACGTGTCAATCGAAGAGGACAAGTGTCTTAGTGAGTTGTCGTGACTCGGTGTCGGTGTGGATCACGTGCATCGTTATGTGATCAGGAGTAGCGTTCGCATGCCCAGTTCGCAAAGGGTCGTGATTAGTAGCTCGCACGGTCGTGGTTCGCAGCGATCACATGCGTTGTCTCGTTGACTATCAGATGTCCTTTGTGTTATACTGCTCGTAGTCTTGTTCATTCGCCGCGGACCGTCTGGTCTTGACACGTGGCAGTAAGTATTTATAGGTACTGACAATTGCTCCCTAGGCGAGGGAAGGTTATAAAGTGACCTTCGCCAGCCTAGAAACTTGAGTTGAGCTTGTGGAAAGAGTTCGTTTTAGGGCGTTTCTCAAACATCCTACTTAGCAGTTTTGTTTCTTAATCGATGGTTTTTTTATGGATAAAATGGTTCGCATAATACAAATTTTTGTTTAGCATATTTCGTGGACGTTTGTTCGTTGATGCGAACACTTTGCCCTCTTATGAGAAATAATTCGCAAGAGGTGAACTTTTACTTTAGTATATGTCGTAGTCAAGTGTATTTATGTGATCCAACATTTAGGTCTTACAATACTTCCTTAAGTATTCTGGTTGCTGAAAATTATCATAAAGTTACTCCGAATGTTTTTTATGTCATGCTGAATAGGGGTATCTCTCCCGATGTTTATACATTTGGTTTGTAATGAAAACCCTTTGTATGGATAATGAAGTAGATTCCGTATGCTCGTTGGGGATATGACGAGACATGGATGCATGCCTAACTCGGTCATTTACAATACTTTGATACATGCTGTGTCGAAAGACAGCAGAGTTAATGAAGCGTTGAAACTTTTGGAAGAAATGTTTCTGATGGGCTGTGCCCTTGATGTTCAGACTTTTAATGATGTTATGTATGGCCTTTGCAAGTGGTTAGCGAACCTTTATCTTTGCGGTTGGGTGGTTCTTATTTTTTGTCGTTACGTTATTTGAAATGACTTTGCTAACAAAGAGCGATAAGAGAAGTCGCTAACTATGAGCGACTTCTCTATTTTCTAACTATCTTTTGCACGAGAACTTATTTTCTTTTTAGTATGTTATGCGTTGTTATCTGCAATATATTATTGCTTTTTAGTTTCTATTTGTCGCTCGCATACTTGTTTCTGTATGCAAGAATTCTTACTCTCGTCAAAGGGCTTACAATTGTAATAGTTCGTTATCCCTAAAGGTGTATAAACCATTTTGGATAGTTTTTTATTTAATTATGTGAATACGCAAAAACTATGAACATTTGGGTTCCATTAATTTATTTTTCTATTATTCTCGGATATTTTTGGCTCTCAAAACTTGTGTCTTGAATTGAATATTCACTCTAGCATACTTTTGAATGGCGAAGATGTGTTTGCTAACTTGTAGCGGTATTTCTAATTCATTTGCTGACTTAGCATGGCGTTGCTAGTTCATTTGCTAACTATTAGTTTCCCAAATATTGTTGCAACTTTTGTCGTATTTTCAAACGTCACTGCTAAGTTATAGCGGGGTTGCTAACTCATTTCGCTAACTCCGAGCGGCACCGCTAACTTATAGCGACATCGCTAACTCATTTCTTTAACTCGGAGTGACATCGCTAATTTACAGCAAGATTGCTAATTTATTACGCTAATTCAGAGTGATATTGCTAACTTATAGCGGGATTGCTAACTTATTTTGCTAACTAAGAGTGATATCGCTAACTTATAGCGACGTCGCTAACTCAGAGCGACACCGCTAACTTATAGCAGGATTGCTAACTCTTGCCCCCTAGGCGAGGAAAAGTTATAAAGTGACATTCGCAAGCCTAGAATTTTTTTGTTTCTTATCTTTGAATTCTTAGAATGTTTTTTTCTTTAAAAATGTCAAAACATAAATATAGACTTGTGATATTGCAATTTTGTAAGATGGGTAGGTAGCGAGCTATATTGTCTTGTGTGTTCGCATATTTATTTTGGATAGGGATATTCTTACCCCCGAGGTGTGATGATTTTGATCTCTATATGCTTATTTTAGATATTCATTAATTTATTATTTTACCATGCACTTATTGTTAGAGTATGCCCAAAGACCAATCATGAGATGATTGTATTGATATACTTTCTTTACCATGTTTATTAAATAAAGGCATTGCCATTATTATTTTTCAGTTATACTTTTGTGTCTTAAATAAACTGAAAGATAATGAAGTCCATATAATAATATGATTGTTATTAAAATACTTTCTTTACCATGTTTATTGAATAAAGGCATTGCCATTATTATTTTTCAGTTATACTTATGTGTCTTAAATAAACTGAAAGATAATGAAGTCCATATAATAATATGATTTTTATTAAAAGATCCTTAGCTAAATATTATTATGGGCTTGGACAATGATAATACGTTCAAGGCTAACATATAGTTGATTGATGACAAGTTGTCATTGACATAGTGACGTCAAAATCGATATATGAGTACGTTGTTAGAGAACAACATATTGGATTGACCCGCTATGAGCATATGTCTTGGATTATTATGTGACGGTCACAACATTTCTCATGGTAGAGACTACATGTATGATCCTTAGAGTTGAGATCATTACTATCTCAACATATATTTTTGTATATTTTGATACAGTTAAACATGATATGTGATTGGTCGCACTATAAAGACTGATGTTGAACATATCACGATATATGTAGTAGGGTGTGAATGATTAAGATAAGATTGAGTTATATCACATGCCACTTGATTGAGTGAGACTAGAAATGCAGGGCCATGCTCGAACAAGTTGATATGAGATATCATAAGTTGTTCGTTTATTGTAGTCTACTCTAGATATCAAGAAATACTAGATGGACTATACAAGTGTGACTGATCCAAGACTTGTGCCTATCTAGATATAAAGGACATAAGGATATAATACATAAAGAAGTTAGTCACGAAGATGTTATGTCGAATCATGACTTCTTGTAACTTAGATGACCATGATACATTGCTAAATGCCACTCATTGTTTGTAATATTAGAATGGTTCTAATAATTACTACTAATGTTACAGGAACATACAAGGTCACACCCAAGGGTTGAATTGAGCAAATATCAAACGAGTTATAATTGTACAATTTTATTGTACATGGATGAAGTATATAATTAAAGTTAATATATGTGTGTGTGTAATATTAGTTATCCCGGATTTGTTAAATAAATATTAAAAGAATGTAATTATGAATATAATTCTTTTAATAGATATAAAATTTGGATTAAATTACCCTAAGGGTTAGGAAAACTAGATATAAAAGAGAAGTGTGGTCTAGCAGGCGATTCTCTCTTTTAGATGAAATATTCTCAAAAATAGTTTTTTGAGAAAAGAGACAAATTTGCTCTCAACCGGGTGAACTGAGTAGAGGTCGAGACGTTTTCATGGAGGCTTGAGATTTGAACTGATTGTGACTGCACTGTTGATTTGCTGTTCTTTTACAAACCCAAGGTAAATCACGCATCCTTTCCTCCCGAATTCGATTTTTCGTACATGGATCCTTGGTAAGATCGTCGGATTATTTTTCAATTGTGCCATGGGGTGTACCGGCGATCCTAACACTTATCTAATAGTGGCAGACACTCAGCAGTGTAACTTGGAGAGGTAGACGATCAATGTAATGCGTTCACTAGCGATAATATTTATTTTTCTTTTGTGCAAATAGTTTAGTGAATGTTTACACCTGATTTGAAAATAATTTGCGGAAGGAAAGTTCTCTTTCATGCCGATTTCTTGGGGCAAACTACATTATTTGTCTTTGCATAGTTACCTTTTGTTTGAGGGAATTCTTGCCCCTTGGTGTAATAGTTTTGCCCCTTGGTGAATGCTTAGCCTTTTCTTTGGATTGTGGTAAGTGTAACTTGAAATTGGTTTGGAAATTTAGAAGCGGGATCATTTAGCCTTTTATTCTTGCGAACCTTTATCTTGGTGAGGTCGCTTTATTCTGCTCACTTTACTTAAAAGCGGCTAGCGAATCTTTATTATAAAGGGACCTTCGCAAGCCTAGGACGGGAACGAGGGTTTTAAGAAAAATTGTTTTTTTATGTATGCTTGTCCGCTGGTGCGAACACTTGCGCCTTTTTTGAAAATAATTTGTCGCAGGCGAATTACTTATTATACTTTGTATATGTTTTCTAAGGAGCTTTTGGGGAATTCTTTATGCCCACTCTCTTGGGAATGGATTTGACATCGTTCCTATAGAACAACATTACTTTTTTGGGAATTGGAGCGGATTATACGTTTTCGCATAGTTACTTTGAGTTTAGGTGTGGCGGATGTTCAGACGATCCGTTTTATACTTGCTTTGCTTTGAGAGTGCTATGACTCTCAACCTGGGGCGCTACATTATTCTCACTCGACTTGTGATTGTTGTATTGTTCTCACTCAACTTGTGTAGATGTTTGTGTTTGGGAGTGATGACCATTCTTTCTTTATGCTCGCTTCTTAAAAGCGACAATCGTCAGGCGGTGTCTGTTCTTTCTTTCTGCTCTCTCATTTTAGGAGTGGTGACCGTTAAGCTAATTCCTTTATGCATTCTTCTTAAAAGTGGCAGACGCTTAGACGATCCATTCTTTCTTTCTGCACACTCGCTTTGGGAGTGCTGACTGTTAAGCTAATTCCTTTATGCACACTTCTTAAAAGCGGCGGACGCTTAGACAATCTATTCTTTCTTTTTTCCCACTTGCTTTGGGAGTGGCGACTGTTAAACTGTTTCTTTTATGCACACTTCTTAAAAGTGGCAGACGCTTAGACAATCAATCATTTCTTTATGCTCACTCACCTTGGGAGTGGGGACCATTAAGCTGATTCCTTTATGCACACTTTTTAAAAGTGCCGGACGCTTAGACGATCCATTCTTTCTTTCTGCTCACTCATTTTGGAAGTGGCGATCGTTAAGCTGATTCCTTTATGCACTATTCTTAAAGTGGCGGCCACTTAGACAATCCATTCTTTCTTTGTGCTCACTCGCTTTGGAAGTGGCGACCGTTAAGCTGATTCCTTTATGCACACTTCTTAAAAGTGGCGGGCGCTTAGACGATCCATTCTTTCTTTCTGCTCACTCGCTTTGGAAGTGGTGACCGTTAAGCTGATTCCTTTATGCAAACTTCTTAAAAGTGGTAGATGCTTAGACGATCCATTCTTTCTTTTTGCTCACTCACTTTGGGAGTGGCGATCGTTAAACGGATGCTTTTATGCACACTTCTTAAAAGTGGTGGACGCTTAGATGATCTATTCTTTCTTTATGCGCACTCGCTTTGGGAGTGGCGATCTTTAAGCTGATTCTTTTATGAACACTTATTAGAAGTGGCAGACGCTTAGACGATCCATTCTTTCTTTCTGCTCACTCGCTTTGGGAGTGACGATCGTTAAGCTGATTCCCTTATGCACACTTCTTAAAAATGGTAGACGCTTAGACGATCCATTCTTTCTTTATGCTCGCTTCTTAAAAGCGGGATTGGTTTCATTTATTTCAATTCACGTGCTTCTAAAAAGCGGCATGCACTACAACAAAACAGGTTTTTAGCGGTATTTTTTACCTTATAGCGACATTTTTAAGCACCGCTAAAAAAACTCACGGTGCTGGACAAAGCGCTGCTGGATCGAGCGCCACAATAGTTAGCGGCGTTTGTGACCAAAAAACGGCTCAAAAGATCGATACCTTAGCGGCATTTGATATCTAAAACGCTGGTAAATGTTTTGAGATATAACAAAAACGCCGCTAATAATAGTCTTTAGTGGGCTTATTTTTTTTGCAAAACGCTGCTATATGTTAGTGATATTTAGTGGCTCTTTTATTGACAAACGTCGCAATAGCCTGATTTTTAAATGGCATTTTAGTTTTCAAACGTAGCAATAACCTAACTTGTAGTAGCATTTTATTTTTCAAACGCCGCTAAGTTTGATTGTAAGGGAAATAAAATTTTTAAAAAAAAATTATTTTTCCCAATTTCTATTTCATTAAAAAATATAAATTACAGATACAAAATGTTTGTTAAACAAAATATTTATTTCATTAAAAAAAGTACATTTTGTCACAATTTAATCTCCTCTACATATTCGTTCCTAAGCATCTTTTCCCTGATCCACTACCTCTCGGTCACCACTAGCGCCGACCACCATCCCGAATCCCTATACCAAAAAAAGTTAAAACCGAGAAGTTAATAGCAGTTTCAGATAACTTACATATCTCTTGAACTCACACAATCACCCCGAACCAAAAGGACATTACATTTATTTCTTAGTACAACCTTTCAATGAACGGCTATTGAAAAAAGAATAATTATAAAGTAACAAGCTAGTTAAATCTCCTTCATTAAATGTATAGATAAGCAACTAAAATATATCAATGGTAATTACAAGAACCAGTAACGAGTAATAACATGAAGGAATCACCAATGTAACATGAAATCTTCTCTCCCCATGCAAACATTATAAAACTTCTAACCCACTTTCATGTTTCTAAACAAACTCGACAAGCAATCTAAAGTATGAGCACAACTATTAATTTATTCTCTATCTAATCGCTTATTTTTTTAGTGTAAGAACAGTCATTAAATTAAAACATTTTTGTCTTTTGCCCTTAATTTATTCTCTATCTAATCGCTTCCAAAGAAAAAAATTACAGTAAGGTAAAACCTTGAGTCATTAGCAATAGGCAGTCAAACAAAACAACTTTATGTAATAAAACACTAAATATGGAAAACATGGTGCTTCATCATTCAAAATTAATAAGTAGAACATGTATTTAACAGCTAGCATTAGCACAATAAGACATTTTGGATTGACTAAGGTGTTAGCTAATAGGATAAAAAGGCACAAATGATGGATAATTTCAAGATTAACATTCCCAAAATTTCATAGTTAACATATATTAATGTGACAGATCTAAACTTGATGAAGACAGGTTATTGTGCTTTTTATTAGATCCAACCTAAAAAATCAAGCGTTAAGATATAATTTCCTTATGCAAAAGTTTTAATCTAGTTTGAAAATATGAAAGAGGATTTATCTCGCAACAAATGCAGGAAATGATTAAATAATGAACCATTAAATCAACTTACCTGGAGTCGAGTTTTTATTGTATCAATTGGGTACAAAGCTGCTTCCACAACAACACCAGCAGTAGCTCCAGCTATGATACTTTCTGCAAAGTTCAAGAAAGATCTGCTTCCAACCATGCTAAAGTTCAAGAAAGAGACATTTCTCAGAAAAGAATATGGGCTTTTCCCTTCATGCGGGGACCAGATTCAATGCCATAGTAGGAATTCATGACACTAGCTCAAATTTAGCACAAGCAAGCAGCGAATTCTCAAAAACAAAAAACAAAATATTGACCAAATTTTCAAGAAAAATATTGCCAATGAAACAAATGTATGCTCTTCTTTTCCTTTGAAACCAAAAATTGCATTGTAAATGATTTCTTTAACAATCTATATTTCATGAAAACAGTTCGACACCTTAGCAACAACTAGCTATAACGAAGCAGCATAATCATGTAAAATAAACATACTGTAACTTATTAGCTGAATTTCCCTAAAGAAAGCTTCGAGCCAAAATGAGCAAATCATTCTAAATTACTAGCACGAAAAATAGCTTTTGTTTGATTAGACTTTCATTTAGACTTCCCAAGAGCATTATAAGCAGTTAATAATTTTAATTTCCATATACAGTAGTGTATAAAATCTGGTAATTCCATTTCCTAGGTAGAAATGTAACCTGACAAAAACCTAGGATCGGAACTTTTAAACCAGTAGAGTTGCAACTACCAGGACGATATTTATGGCTCTCAAAATGTTGTCACAGGTTAGCATATTTCTGCCTATTGCTAATGAATCAAGGTTTTACCTTACTGTATTTTTTTTCTTTAAAAGCGATTAGATAGAGAAAAATTAAAGGCAGAAGACAGAAATGTTTTAATTCAAGGATTGTTCTTACACTAAAAAAGCATACACTAAAACATGAATTTTGATTCAAAAAGACTAAAAATAAGGAAAAAATCAATGGGTTGCCAACAAGTATACCTGGGATCGATCTTTGAACCTCCGGTGGACCGTCCCATATGAATCCTCACTTAAATTCAAGTCCTCCATGAACTCATCGGTGCTCGACATGTTTCTTCCCTTGTGGTCACTGTAATTGAAATCAAATCGAAGAACCGATTGTAATTGCAATCGAATGGAAGAACCGACTGTAATTGCAATCGAATCGAAGAACCGAAAAAGAAAAAGAAGAATGAAGAAGGAATGAGATAAATGTACTAAAATGACAAGACCAACAAATAAAATAGGAGAAGATCGGGATTTAGAATGTAAGGCGCCAGAGAAGGGGAAGTTTCCGATGTCGACAAAGTGGCGCATGGAACTTACTTGCTTCCTTGACTTGTTATTCTTTACACTATATCGAACAAATAACAGATTCAAACAAAACTTGAACCTTTTTCATTGAAAAAAGCATCATTAAACAAACAAAAAATGAAGAGCAGATCGAGAGCTTTTAAATATGTGATAAAATGATCAAAAACGAAGAAAAGAGCAAATGGAAAAATCACCTTAGGGAGAAGAAAAGAGAAAAACGTGAATGAGTGGAGGAGACAAATGAATCAGCAGAGGTTTTTAGTGTGACGAGAGAGAGCATCGTCGAAAGAGATTTGGGGATTAGGGTGAGGTTAGGTGAGGGAGTCTGGTGAGCTTTAATCGTCAGATGAGGTTTAACAGTTAGCAGCATTTCGATAAAACGACACTAAAGAATGAAATATTTTCCGGCGTTTCCTTTGAAAAACGCCACTAAATGACATCTTTTGCGACGCTTTTTACAAGCGCCACCAAAACAGCACCTATTGCGGTGTTTGTATAAATAAACGCCACTAAAGTACGAGTTATTGTGGCGTTTGGGAAAAACGCTGCGAGATTTATCTTTTTTGTGGCGTTTGATCTGTGAACGCCACAAATGTAAAAATTTAGCGAAAAATACCGATATATACCAAGTTTGGTGTAGTGATGACATTCTTTTTGATTGAGAGCAATATTTGCATCGTTTCTTAAAAATTTCTTGTAGAGGCTTTAGACGATCCTTCTGTCCAAACTTTTACATATGCAAATTAGATCGCTCAAGTAAATTAAGATGAGCACATGATTTTAGGTCCAATTTTAATTCATATCAATGTAATGAATGGTCTGAATTTTCATATTTCTCAAGTTAATGTAGATAATATTATCGTATAAGTCATATAAAGCACACTAAAACTGTAACATCCCTTTCCCGGCCTAGTAGAGAACCAGGTCGAAATATGTTACTGATGTTCGATACTATGATTAATACAATATTTTTATTCAATATTCAGAGATCCAATGAAATTACGGACAACTCCATGAAGACGATGATGCAATACTGTACTCAACTCATAATTCTTGGCCAATTTTAAACTTTTTACACCCTTTGGGGACTAAACTGCAATTCTATAAATTAGAGGTCCTTTTTAGAAATTAAACTTACCAATATATAATTCAATATATAAACAATGAGCATATCAATTTTCATGCCAATTAGGGATCATTTTCCCTTTCAATTTAGACATTTGTTAAACAGTGACCATTTTGTAACTTTTAATAGAATTACCTGTATTGGTACCGATACTCGAGGGGTCGTATCGGTACACCAAGCATAACTTGCATACTATCAAATTCTGGTGACCAAGACGCGTATCGATACACCTCAATCCGTATTGACGCGCCTACGTTATCAGGATTATTAATTATTTCGAACCAAGAAATCGTATCGTTACAGGCTAAGTCGTACTGGTACGAGTGCCCTAATTACCAAATTGAATCTGCATAGGGTATCGTACTCCTGTGTCCGTATCTATACCCAGCTACAGTGATTTTCTAGTGACAAATAATGGTATCAATATGCCAAAGATAGTATTGATACGCCATGTTGGACATTTATAACTTTGCCCAGAAACGCCTACTCGTACTGATACGCCATGACCCGTATCGGTACGGTAATGACAGATTTAGTCTTGTTTTTATCCAAATTGACCTAGCAAACAATGTCCAAAACTTATGAGATTTTACAGCCAGGTTTAATACACCATATTCTATTATCATGCCAAATTTCACAACCTTACAAATCTAGTTAGAGGGTTTTCACCTTTTTAAGCCGATTATGCATAATATGTCACTTTTAGCTAACCTTACAAAACCATTTAAGACCTTTAAAGCTTATATATACCACATGCATCATACACATAACAAAATGGCTAAAAAACGACTAGTTTAACTATTTTGCCACCGTACTAAGAGTTTGTAAGGATGATATACATTACTTTAAGCTTGTAGTGACTTACCAAAACTCCCAACGATCTCCGATCTCGCAGATGGTGACTTTCTTAACCTGAAATACATGAGATGAAATGCATTAGGCATATTTTGACTAGTGAGGTAGTCATATATAATAACAATAACAACGAAATGCATTCTATATCATGTTAAATCCCTAACAATGCACTGATTCATATTCAATGACAAATATATCATGTTTCAATATTACTCCTTAGATCGAATCAAGATAGTGGATACGCAAATTCTTATGCCTCGCCAAATCAATGAATGGTCAAGTCACTCTGCCTCGCCAAATAATCAATATCACAAACAACCCTCCGTCTCTCGTACCAATAAGCTCATGAATTCTATGACATGCCAATTGTATCCAATGTCCTTTCGAATCCAAGATTCAATAACAATAGCGATGTCGATGGTGATAACATTATCAATATCAATGTTCAATGACAATAACAATAGTAATGACAATATTCTCAATGACAATGTCAATGTTTAATAACAATGACAACATCAATGCCCGATGCTTAATATTTTCATATTCTAATGCCTCAATGAGATCAATGAGAATAGCAATGTTTCTTTATACAATAATTCAATGCAATGACTTACTAATACTTACCAATATAATCTCCAATAAGGTTCAATGCAATATCCTTAGACAAAAGGTTAACTATGTGATATTCAAGAACAATGAAATCGGGAAAAGCACCTAGCTTAATCCCGAGACTTTGACTACACTCACCTCGCTTTCCGAAGCTCCTACGGCTCTCGAATTTCCACTCCCATGTTCCTAGCTTTAGATGGAGATGACGATCCTTCTTTCTCCAACTCTTGAGCTAGGTAAAACAAGAGGATATGTTAAAATCGATACAACGATATCGAAATCAATATTCAAACTTGAAATAGCTACTAGCTATTAGATTTCCATAGTTTGGAACTTTGAAAAGCATGAATTTATCATAGGTACTTAATAACTTTAGCTTAAAATTAAGCATCAATTATCTATGGAATCCACAATTACTTAGGAGCTTAAGCTTACCCAATTGGTGGTTATTCAATAGAATCGATGAACCAAAGAAAGGTTAAGCTTTATAAAACTCAACAATGGAGGTGCTTGCCTGTTCAAAGTGAGAGGTTGAAGATGAAAATGGTGAAGCTTATTTTCAAAGAGATATCAACCGATAAGCTCATCTTTTCTTATCTCTGTACTTTCAATAGTTTAAGGATTTTCTTAGGGTGAAGGAAGCTAATTCCTATCACCTACGTATGTGGTGATTAAGCTTGGAGAGAGGCTAATCGCAAGATTAGTCCCTCGTTTTTTCCTCTCTTTATACTTTTGTCCCCAAAATTTTCTATTTTAACAATTAAGTCACTAAATGACTTTCGACAAATTCAATAAGGTTCTTAATCGATAAATCGACTCAATTAGAATCCAATATCAATATAATTGACCACACGGTCAAAGTCAATGCAATATTTGGACATTTTCGGTGTAGGATTTCCGATCGCCGGAACCCAATTCCGACTAGACCGGTTTTCAAGGTGTTATAAAAACATATTCGAACACATTAGACCATACCTGAATTTCGTGGAGGCAGTTTTGGATATTCGCTTACCCTTGATCTGAGGAACAAATGAGTCTCTCCGTAGCATTTCTATATCACTCATTTTGTGTGTCAAGTTTGAAGAAAGCCTAATGAAATTTTCAGTATTGATCCATATAATTGAAAATATTTTATATCATATTTGTAAAGACTGGTACAATGGTAGTTATAGAAGGATGATGTGGATTAATACGACCTCTATTAAAAACTATAAAAATTTCAGAAGTAGAGAATTTAATCAAATAAATTCAATTCACATGGAACATTACTTCGGCAGACGAAAAACAGATTAGTATTTCTGTACCTGATGAAATGATAGCTTACATAGCGTTCCACTGCGGTGTGTTGCAGGCAACCGATGGGAGATCTGTCTCATATCTGCTTGTTTAGAGAAACTTCTGTCAGGTTGCTTCCGTTGTAACACATCCAGCAGCTTCCATTAGCAGCGCATTTTAACTCAACTTCTCAACATGAACTGTTATGTTGGTCAGAGCCTCCATCCCTGCAGTAGAAGGCTAAAAGCGTCATGTTGTTTACTCCAAATTGTTAACTGAAGGTGTATTAATCAGTTAAAAGAATAGAAATAGAGTGATCATCAGAAAGAGTTGATAATAACTAGTTGTTTTCATGTGTACTAGACCACAAGATAGCTTTCAGTCAAGAGGCAATTACTGATGTTACTGATTTTTGCAAATTTAGGAAACAAAGTTCATTAGATCTTTGGTCGATGCAAATGAATAATCATGGATATTGGGAACATGAAATAAGCAAATGTAAGATGACAAGTATAACACATACCTAAGCAACACGCAAGTTGTTCCAACAGGGGTGGTATCTACAAGAAATTCAAAGACTGCGCTTTCTATGTGAACTATTGCAGCAAACATTTGTGAAATTCTAGAGCATTCTCAGGTTCAAGTTCAACCTCCACCTCTGCTTTCATTACATTTGAAGGCTCACAAAAAGTATCTGGACCTGTACGCTCAGGTTCAAGTTCATTGTGCGAGTAATTATTTGTATCCTCGTCAGAGAAATTGAGGCGAGCATAAGTACCATACGTAGCCCTGGCTGCTGCATCATAAGCAAGAGCTGCATCAATGGCAGTACAAGAGTTTCAGAGAATTAATCAAGAAGTGAATTTGACAAATGAGCTGAGATCAAAGTTAAACGTTGCTTCAGCTTTGCTTCTTGATTCCTATGAATGCGGTGCCCCAAAATTATTGCATTCCTACAAACTCTATTCCTATTTTTGATCTTGTCAAACATTCTACGAGCTAATCCTTCTTTGTGGCGGTTATAATACAAATGAACCAAAGCCGTATCAATTATTATATCCAACTTCACGCCATTCTTGATTAAAAATCCATGAACTGATCTCCCTTTTCATCTAGAGTAGTGACGGTTGTCTTGTCTTCCATTTCTCTTAATGGAGCACCACCATTTCCTGTTGGAACAACGCCGTCTTTGAATTTCTTGTAGATACCACCCCTGTAAAATGCTCATGTCCAAAATACCATAATCAATGAGAAAAAATGCTCCAAAAGGTAGCTGCACAGATGATTATGAAATCCAATTTGTAACATGTTGTCTCATTGCAGGTTAGGTCCTGTCCTGATCTCCTTTTAAGTCCCAAAGCCTCCATTTGCTTTAAAGCTTCCTTGTACAAACGACCAGCTATTCTCACACTGAAAATGTAGGATCCAACAGTACTTGAAACTGATCCAACATTGTGCATTAGCGGACGAGGGAAGCTGTATTTCATCACACGATTTCAGATATATAACCAAGATTCTTAATGCACCGGGAGAGAACTAAAGCAGTAAGCTTTGATGCATGTTACTAAAGGTCAACTGGAGATGCCTGTAGTAGAGAAAAAAGCGAGAGACATTCTTTGAAATTGTTGCTTCTGGTTAGCAAATTGGGGGTCTTTTCATTTAGCCGAAGCCCCGAAATTAGGAAGATCGATTTCCACAGCCAGCAATCAACATACTTGAAACTCTTCTTTTTTTATTATCAAAAGCAGCAACAGTGGCAGTAAGAAGATCCTTACAGGAAGGCAAAAGAGCACGTTCCATTGACTTGCCACTGATGGCAACATCAGATTGCAAATTTGGAGGCAACTCATCTGCTGTGCCACCTGTGCCCGAGGAAGAGGAGTCAACTCCCTTTATTACAGGAACTGATTCACGCTCCCTGCAATCTGTGTTACTACAGACAGAAGAGAATTTGATGTTCTGATTTGTAGCAGCTGAAACGCTCTGATCAGATTTATAACCGTCGTTATGTTTAGTGACTACACATTCTTTCATGGGCTCTGCTCCCAAAGCATTGTGAGAACCTTCGCCATCGCCCTTATAACCATTATCATCTCCTGCCAAATATTTCTCAGGCTTGCTGCTCAAGATTTTTATATCAGAGTGGCAATCACTTTCTAGCAAATCTTTCTTCTCAATAGTATCACATGCTATTTGCACCATTGAATCCATATTTGACTCTTAGACTAGTAGAATTTCTAGTACATGTATTAATGACTTCACTTTCGTGTTCCTTATGGGTAGTACCACCAACAAAGGGCATGGCTGATATCTCATGTAATTTTCCTTCAGACAATACAATGTCTTCAGAAATGCTTGTTTGCATATGACTCTCTATAATCAAACCCTCGCTGCGTCCTTCCACCACATAGAGTTCAGAATTCCCTTTGAATATCCCATCAACAGGCTCACATAAAGTAGTAATGTTTTCAGTAGCATGGCCATCTTCCTTTGATTGCATGTTCAATGTTGAATGTTTCTCTACAAACGGGTAACATTTGCAATTACAGACTGTGATTCCCTCTGTGCAAAACACCTATGCTAGTAGTGCTTTGGAAGATAGCCAAGATACCACACATTTAAATAATGATCTCATTGATGAAAATGTGGATGGTGTAGCAAGGGAAAATGTTTATTTGAGCCAGCAAGTTCTATCTGATGATCTCCTTCTACATCATCTTTCTACCCAGAAAATGTTCCTGCTAACTCACTTGACTCTAGTGTAGGCTGTAAATCACCTCCTACTTTAGAAAAACCACTATCTTCATGTTTCAAACTAGGCTCCATCTGATTTATTATGCAGCCCAGTTCATCGTAGGCATCTGAATCCTTACTAATTGTTCCGAGTTTCCCTAAAAAATTTCTTGTTCAAAATCAATGTCAGAAGCATCCATCTCCTGTACCATATTCCGAAACAAAGAGTAATCTTTATTGTTGCATGTATCCTCTTCCAGTATTAACCAGTCCAAGTAGGCAAAGATTTGAACGTTTCATCTGAACATTGTTTTCGTCCGTTGAGATTTCCTTAGCCTTGTCACACAGCCGCTTGATCATAGCCGCAACAAAATGCTTGTGAAATTAAATACAGAAAATGAATATACACGGTTTCGATCAACGCCGGTAAAACGAAGCAAATTTAAAACTTGACTCCACAAAAATCATATCGTGTTTTCTTCTTTTAAAGTCCTTTAGCAGATCAAATGACTTTAATCGAATATCTAGAGAATGCATGGCCGAAAACCATCCAGAGATGGATAGGTAAACATGCTAATTCTACATGGATTTGTTCTTTTAAGAATGAAAATCAAATACCTCTTGTTCCGATAAGGGCTTTCACTACCTTAGCTGAGAAATCTGTTTGTCAAATTATCATATAAAAAACAGCTTTTGCTTTTCAGAAAGAAGAATCAGAGAGAATGAAAATCAAATACTCGTGGGTCTGCATGCTTTCGTATACATGCAACAAACAAATCAACACTAGGAAACAATGGAGAGTTCAAAGATACATACTTCATCAAGCCCACTTATCTGCCAATCGTGAGGACGAGCTTTGTTGAAGATTTGAAGGGGATGTGAAGGTTGCGTGTTCGATCCACGCTCATGTTGATTGTCAAAATGTGCGACTCTCTTAGATCATGGTTCATAGGTGTTTGGATGATGGTGATGACGGAGACGATGGAATTTTAGAGCTTGGGTCTGAGTTGTGGAAAGCTTATTGTGTGAGTTATGAGGGGCCTGATCACTATTTGGGGTACATAGCCTCTTATAAAGGGTTGGATAGGACGATGATATGTGTCAATCGAAGTCACATCACGTGTGATTAGAGGTAGTGTTCGCATGCTTAGTTTGTAAAGGATCGTGATTGGTTGCTCGTACGGTCGTGATTCGTAGCGATCACTGGCGCTGTCTCATTAACCGCCAAATGTCCTTTGTGTTATACTGCTTATAGTCTTATTCATTCGCTTTGGGTCATCTAGTCTTGATTCGTGACAGTAAGTATTTTAAGGTATTAACAAGTCCAATTATTAGCACCATTATAGTTCTTTTGACAAATTCAAATTCATAACGTCTTTTTTTTATTATACGACTTCTAAGTAAATATTTCTTTTATTTCAAAATGTTATATTAACAAATTTAATAGAAGAATTTTAACGATATTAACAATTGAATTTGAATTTTTAAATTTGAAAAGTAAAAGGGCTAAATTCCTAAAATTTAAAGTAAGTGGATTAAATTCTAAAGGTATATAGAGTACAAGAACTTGTAGCATATTTTAACCATATTAAATTATTCTATTATTTGTCAATAATCTTTAAAATAAATGGTTAAAGTTCTCGGTTGATGCCCTCCTCTCCTTTAGGTTGTGGGTTTAAAATTTATTAAAAAAAAATCCTCTTTTTCCTCTCTTTAAGTAGAACTTGTTCAAAAAAAAATCCAAGTTATTTCTTTATTTATTTTTATTCTAGCAATACCAGCTTGAAAGTTACGTTGAGATTTCAAATCCAAATTGTAATTTTGATTTAAATTTCAACGTTCAAAACCTAGCTTAAGCTTTGATCAAATTTCATTTTTAAAATTTGAGTTCAATTTAAGATTAAAAAAAGAAATGTTTTAAACTTGCTTGATTGTGCTCAATTACCTAGTAAAAATAGCATAATTTTCATGCTTGACTAAAAGTTTGATGGATAAAATATTTCATAGTTCACCCAATTATGTGTTTCGTAATGAACTTGTGACTTTGCTTTCTAAGAAATACAAACATACCACTAAATTTAAAAAAAAAACATTACAAACAAGTTATTGGCCGTTAAAATTGAAATATGTTCTTTAATGTTGACTTGGTATAATAATAGTTTTAGTCGTCAAAACTTATACATTCTATTAATCTAATTATAACTTGAAACAGTTCAATAAATTAATCCTTTAGGTTTAAAATTTCATTAATTTAGTCATTTTTAGCAACGTAGTCAAATCAATTAAAGTAAGTCAAATTAAAGCAATAGTTGGATAACTGCATTCTGCCATAAAACAACAAGTTACTGTTAAACTATTATTATATCATGAAAGTAACAAGAAAATAGTATAACATTTGAGAGAACGAGCAATTTAATAAAAGAACACAAACTAAATGGTAGAAATTTAAAACATGAAGGATTAAATTTATTAAATTGTTTCAAATTAGGATTGTAATGACCTAAATTTTGGGCTTTGCAAATTGGGCGTAGAACCCAATTTATTTGGGCCTTTTGTTTAAAAGCCCAAATCAAGGATAGTTGGACTTGGACTTTGTGATAAATTAAAAGAGATAATATGTGTGGGGATAATTTTAAAAAAGTGGGAGGATTTAAAAGAATAAATAAAAGGTGGCTGATGATTTGATGGGGAAAGAGAGAAAGAGAAAGAAGATATTTTGGGAGAGAGAAAAAGTAAAAGGGAGACTTTGAGCCTCGACTTAAGGCCACTGGATCCGCCGTGCACGACACTGTCAGCACTATTGAAAAGGTCTCATCGAGACGAGTCCAACAGTGGTCGTCGCGTCGCCGTCCGAGCTACTATTCACCGAAATAAAGAAAAAAAAAGAATCGAAAAAGCTGGTTTGGCACGTTTCAGCCGTCACCGCCGTAAACGGAGGCCACCATTGAAACCAGTGTTCGAAGAACAATGGGGCTAAAGCTCACCGCCGTCGTCCGGCAACCGGAGGGCCTTCTACGCGCTGCCTTTGCGGGTGGGCGTGCGCTTGGCCAGGTGGGTGCAACTGTTGTGGTGCATCGTGCCACACTAAATCCTACACCCGGGTACACATGCACTATACTGCACCGAATCACTACCCAACAAGTGCACCAATGTTACCTTGCACTTCGCCACACCGGATCACCAGACCGTTGATCGGCTGTTGACTTTTTTTGGAGGACTTTACCCAAGGATTTCTCGACGTTTCGGATCCATTGGCATAGTCCGTTTTGCCAAATTCAAACCCAGTAAGCTATTTTTATGCTTTTGACCTTTCAAATTCATAGAAGTATGTGATTAAATGATATTTATGGTATTGATTGATATACGATAATTATTTGGGATCGGATTTCGGATCAAGTAGAATATTCGAGAAGCTCAGATGAGGATTTTAGCAACATCGACTTAAGGTTAGTATACCTAGAACTCCTATTGTTTCATGAGCATCATAATGTGATTGCTTTGCATGTTAGTATCTGCAAATTAGGTAGACGATGAATATGCATGTATGGAGATCGATAGTATGCGATTCGATATTTTGAGATGCATGATGATGTTACGGATATGATGGGACTAGTGGAGGCTTTAGAGACAGTGTAGGGTTGTTTGTGATACTTGTGTGATATTAGATGATTGTTGATTGATTGATAATCGTAATGCCTTGTTTACTTGTTCGAATAGATTAATGTATTCGAGGGAAACTGTGTAAAAGATGAATAATGGTAATATTTGAATAAATAATTATGAAGCCGATAATTAATGTTAATTGAACGAATACGTTAGTAAACATACCCTAATGTCTTTCATAAGCTTTAGAGATTCAATAAGCCTATTAATATCGTAATTCGAGGATATTGTACGAACTCGTTAATAGGGTACCGATACGAGCTTTTGATGTACCAGTATGCGTCTAGGGGTCGTATCGGTACGGGTCGGCTCGTACCGATACTTGTAAAAATTAAAGATTTACCAATACCCGAGGGTACCATATTGATACTCATGTACGAGTACCTGTACTCGATACGAAAAACAATCTCTAAATGCAATTTAAGGATGGAAATTGATGTGAACATTAATAATTGAATTATGCATTAATAAAAGAAATAACAAGATTAATTATACACTTCTCCATAATGTATTAACAACTTGGTAATGTAAAATAAATGATGTGATGACGTTTAGCAATGATAGGGAGATCCTTAGGATCACGTCACTTGTATGTAGGGTAGGCATTTGATTGGTTGAGTCTTCTTGATTGATGGGATCCAGATACCCCATGGAAGAGTGTTGCAACACCATGGTTAGAGATACCGAGTGTGGGTGTATGTTCCGATGCTATGTGACCCGGCCTCACCCGAGGTGTATGTGTCCGATGCTAGGTGACTCGGCCTCACCCAGAATGTCGATGCTCGAAGGGGGATTCCGAGCAAGGGTGTATGTCTGATGCTACGTGACCCGACCTCACCCGGGTGTATGTTTCGATGCTACGTGACCTGACCTCACTCTAGAGTTGCTGATATGTGTTTTCGCCTAGATGATTTGTTGAGATCTCAGGCTTGGTTGGTCCTTGTGTACCATGTATGATGCTTTGAGAGTATGTGTTTAGGCAACTAGTGGTAGCGTCATGTGTTTATTTATCTCTTCTTATTGCTTGTACTAGCTTGCATGCTTATGTTTATGATTAGCATGAAGTATAGTAGAGTAGATGTGTACCACTGAGCTTTGTAAGCTCAGCGTTCAGAATCATTATTTTCGTGCGTAGGTTGGCCGTTGGATCGCGGGATTGAGGAGCATTATCAGTACGAGATTCTAGCAAGTGGTGATCTTCATAGTACGGTACTTGTGTTTAGTGGACTATGTATTCATAGGACCTTACGCGGTGGAGTCTTTAATTCGTATTTTTGTATTGTATTAATCAAATCGAATGTTAAAATGTTTTAATTCAATTGGAGCTCCCTTGTAACGTTTTAAATATTTATATATATTTTAAACGTGAGCTTTAATGTTTTCGGAATGTATTTTATTTGGGCTAAACCGAATTTGAAAACTTTCATGGTTTTTTTTCGGGTTGGACTTGAGGCCCAATTGTGACATTCGAGTCGAGGGTGTCACAAGGACAAATGGTGAAATGTATAAAATTTGGGACTAAAATTATCATTCTACAAAACCAAGCTACTATTACATCAAATATTATGGTTGGTGATATATTTATAGCAGTTTTTTAATTAAGTGATATGTTTGTAACTTTTTTAAAAATTAATCATTTGTTACCTATATGACATTGAATACATTTTATTAAACTTAATTATTTATGCTCAATCTTAAGCTTAAGTTCAAAATAAAAAATCTGATGAACAGATACTACCTTGTAATTACCTTTAAACTATTTAAAAAATCCGAGTACCAAATAAAAATGTAAAAATCTCGACCAAGTTCACAAATTACTAGAGGTAAATACTTTCAAATATAACTCATGAATTACACGTAGTGGTGAGCATTTGATCGATTGGAGTCGAGTCAAAAATTGAGTTAGTCAAGTTAATGAGTCTTATTTTATAACTCAATTTTTATTTGAAATTTTTTCGAGTCAAATCAAATCGAGTCGAGTTGTTCGATTTTTTTTAAACTTAATTGTAAACATTTATAATTTTATAGTATTATTTGATTCTAATTTAAAGGATTTTCTATAATCATATATGATATACGTATACATATACATTCCTTCTTATTTTTTATATGTAATATACATATATCAAGCATACTTGAGAGATTCGACTCGAACTTGAAAATCGATCACTAATTACTAAAAATTTTGAGTTATTCGAATTTTTATTTTATAACTCAAACTTTTCTTTGAATTTTTTCTGAGTCGAGTTTATAAAATTACAATGCATGTCAAATCAATTCGAATTTTTTTTCACACCTATTCAAATAAAAAATAAATCTTTTTGAATCGAGTCGAATTTTTCTCTCCTTTAATTGGAGTAGACCAATGGCTCGGGTTAAGCCTCAACACATAGGCTTTTGCTAAGGCCTAGTCTCTATTCCGCGCCTTCGGACCGTCTCGTTCAAACCCATGTTCCCTCCCTTATTTTCCCGCTCCCTCTCTATAAAAGTCCGCTCTAATCCTCCAAACAGCTGAGCCCAGCCTTCCATTTTTGCTATAGCCCAAGTCTCTGTTCCCAATCATGAATCGGAAAAACCGATCCTTAGCCATGCATTCGCTGCCTCGATCTGAGCCTTTTCTGAAGTACCTCAAACCAGGCGCCCTAGCTCGTCTTAGAGACTCACGGATCAGCGCCAGATTGCACAGAACCAAATCTTACTTCCAGATCACTCCGTCCTTTCCTCCGTCTAGTGTTGTTCAACCCTCCTCTGAAGCGGCCACAGACAGATTCCCTTGCTTTGTGCCCACGGCTAGAGTCTACGGTCCCTGGTGTCTCTAGAGGAGGAAATTAATCGCGGCCAAGGGAATGTTGTTTCAGAGTTCAACACTGTTGGTTTGGATTTTTCGGATCCAGTTGTGGATTTGTTAACCAGTGAATGAAACTAGTTCAATCTGTCAAATCGAGATACTTGTAATCACCCAAAATCAAGAAACAAGAATTTTATAGATGTGAGAAACAGATCAGATTAAGATAAGAAGAGAATCTAGAAATTTAGGGGGAGACCGAGTTCATGCCACTTAAAAGCCTACCCAACCTGCCATGCCAAAGAACATCTCTTTTAACCCTAAGATACCCTAGCCTCTAAAACGCTGTGTTTCATTAAACCAGGTTAAAACATAAAAATAGTTTAAAATAAAACAATGGTAAATAAAACTAGTTCTTCCAACGGTCGAATCTGCTTCAGCTGTTGCAATACTCCTCCCTTCAAAGAACATCCTTGACCTCAAGGATCGAAGTTGGGGAACTGTTGTTTCAACAAGTGCAATACCTCCCAAGTGGCATCCTCTAGAAAAGAGTTTGTCCACTCTATCAGCACCTCAGTGACAGCTTGGTTGCCCCTCTTTCCAATCCTCCTATCCAAAATTCTCAAAGGTTTCTTGCTAATGCTCCCATCTAGTCCAACGATAGGCAAATATTCTTGCACCACATCATTTCCTACTTTCTTCTTCAACTGAGAAACATGAAAAACTGGATGGACTTTTGAATTATCAGGCAGATTCAATCCATATGCCACCTTCTCTATCTTGTACAAGATTAAGAATGGTTCAAACCACTTAGGAGACAATTTCTGACAGTTCCTCAAACTCACTGTTTGTAGCCTATAGGGCTGCAAACTTCAGAAAGACCCAATCTCCAATATTCAGTTCATAATCCCTCATCTTCTTATCAGCTTGTATCTTTATTCTATCTTGTGACCTTGATAAATGAAATTTGAGCATCTTGATAGCTGCTTCTCTGTGTTGCAAACTCCTATCAACAGCTGCCACCACTGAATCACCAGTTATATATGGGATATGAAGGGGGGAGCTTGCCCATACAATGCTTCATAAGGAGTTATATAGATAGCAGAATAAAATGTGGTATTATACCACCACTCATCCAAATGCAACCACTCTTTCCATTCCTTTGGCCTCTCTCCAGTCATGCACCTGAGATAGGTCTCCAAACACTGGTTAAGCTTTTCAATTTGCCCATCAGTTTGGGGATGATAAGTTGTGGATGCCTTCACTCTAATTCTCAACTTCCCAATTAATTCCTTCCAGAATGTACTCATGAAGATTCTGTCTCGATCACAAATAATATCCTGGGGCAGGCCATGTAGCTTAAAGATGTTCTCCAAGAAAACTTGAGCCACATCCTTAGCTGTGAAAGGGTGAGCCATAGCAATGAAATGACCATACTTAGATAACCTATCCACCACTACCACCAGTATGTGATTCTTTCTTCTAGAAGTAGGCAACCCTTCAATGAAGTACATACTAATGGAAGACCAAACTCTGTTAGGTATAGGCAAGGGCTGTAATAACCCTCTTGGGTGTTGCAAATCACCTTTATTCCTTTGGTATACCAAGCATTCTCGAACCATGTTCTTCACCTCCTTACTCAATCCCTTCCAGTAAAATACTGAATTTAACCTCTAAATAGTAGTATGGGTCCCTGAGTGTCCTCCAACTATGCTTCCATGAAAGAACTGAACAATTTCTACCCTCAATTCGTTATTTCTCTCGATCACCAATTTATCCTTCCTTTTTAACAGTTTGCCATCCCATTTGTACTTAGGATATTTGACAGTTCCTTCTTCAAGAGCTTTTTTAATTTTCTGGATTCTGTCATCATTCTCCCAAGAGGCTATTACCCTATCTAACAATTCAGTAGTAACATGACTAACTCCCATAGTAAAACAACTTCCTTCTCCAGGTTTTCTTGACAACACATCAGCCACTATGTTGTTGGTTCTCCTTCTATACTGCACTTCATAGTCATAGCCCATCATTTTGATTGCCCATTTCTGTTGAAAAGGAGTTACAACTTTGTTCTTAGCCAGGAATTTAAGACTCTGGTTGTTAGTCTTAATTACAAAGTGCCTCCCAGTTAAATACACACCCCACTTTTTGACTGCCAACAGTGCTGCCATCATCTCCTTCTCATAAACAGACAGACTCTTGTATCTAATGGTCTCCCTTGTTGAACCAACATAGCCCCAACCCCTTGATCTAATGCATCAGTTTCCACTACAAATTCCAGATCAAAGTTGGGTAAGGCCAATACCGGGGCAGTGGTAACAGCTTCTTTGAGTTTCTGAAAAGCTGTTTCTTCACCATTCTCCCATTTCCAAGCCCTATTCCTCAATAAATCTGTCAAGGGTCTAGCAATACATTCATACCCTTGTACAAACCTCCTATAGTAGCCTGAGAGTCCAAGGAATCCCCTAAGCTCCTTCACTGAGTCAGGAGTAAGCCAGTCTAGTATGCACTGGACCTTAGACTTATCCATTGAAGTTTTTCCAGCAGCTATCACATATCCAAGGTAATCCACTTCCCTTGCCCTAAAGCAACATTTCGACCTTTTTGCAAACAATTGATGTTGCTGCAATATGCCCAAAACTTCTCACAAATGCTTAAGATGAGATCCCAATCCACTGAGTACGCCAAGATGTCATAAAAAAAACAAGCACATACTTCCTCACCTGATTTTTAAAGACTTTGTTCATTAACCCTTGGAATGTAGCTGGTGCATTTGTCAATCCAAAGGGCATAACCAGGAACTCACAATGGCCCTCATGAGTTCTAAAAGCTGTCTTGTGAATATCAACTTCTCTCATTCTAATTTGATGGTAACCTGACCTCAAATCTAATTTTGAGAAGTACAATGTAGCCCCAAGTTCATCCAAAAGCTCCTTAATAACTGGCATGGGAAAACTGTCCTTAATTGTTACTTGGTTCAGTTTCCTATAATCCACACACATGCGCCAAGAATCATCATTCTTTTTAACCATGACAATAGGAGAAGAAAAAACACTAGTGCTATTTCTTATGATCCCAAAATTCAACATCTCCCCTATCATTGTTTCAATCACATCCTTTTGAGTGGATGGATGTCTGTAAGGCTTCACTTTGACCACTACTTTTTTATCCACCAGATCAATCCTATGATCGTGATCTCTTTCTAGAGATAACCCCTGAGGTTCACTGAAAACACCCTTGAACAGTTGCAACAAAGTCTGAATGTCTCTAGTTAAATTCACATCTTTATTCCCTATCTCTAGTTGAGCCTTCAGCATCCACACAGAAGCAGTACAAGGACTGTGATTCCCCCTTAAAAGCTTAATGCACAGTTTTGAATCAATTAACTGTAGAGGTTTTGCTGAGACCCCCTTAAGCTCAATGTCCCTATCTTTCTTGTAGAATTTCATAATTAACTGTGCAAAATCCCACTGAATAGCTCCCAATTGTGATAACTATTGTATTCCCAATACCACCTCACAATTCTTCATAGGAATAAACTAAAAGTCGGTAATAAATACTTGCCCTTGACTTTCCCATTCTACCTCCTTACACTCCCCTACAGTAGTCATGCAATTACCATCAGCCACTGTCACCCTTAATTGGCTTTTCCTACTGATTCCCAAATTCAGTTTCTTCACCAAGGTCAAACTAAGGAAATTATGTGTACTCCCCGAGTCTACAAGTGCAATACAGTCTGTGTTCACAATCTTCAACTGCAGTTTCATATTTTCCCGGTGTGATAATCCCCACATTGCATGAAGAGACAACACTGGTTCCTCCCCCTTGGATACATTTTGAGCTCCCACATCTCCATTCTCCTCACAATCCAGAAAAACCTCTTGTTCCAACTCCTCCTCTGCACTTTCTACAGTGATCTGATAGACCTGAGAATGAGCACATTTGTGACCTGGTGTGTACTTAGCTGCACACCAGAAACACAATCCCTTCTTCCTTTTGTCTTCTATTTCTGCAGATGATAACATTTTACCAACATTCCTAGTTCCACCAATACTAGGAGTTTTAGAAGCATTGGGACTGAGGCTAGTAGAGGTAGAAAACCTTGAAGAAGAAGGTCCCATAATACTACCAGCACTGTGTCCTCCCTTAAATACATTACTACCAACTTTGGGTGGCAAAATTTGGCTCAATGGGGTAGCTGGTGAGCTTCTCATCGGAGTTGTTACTGACCCCCTCTTATGTGCAGGGAAGAACATGAGCTCAACATGCTTTTCTAGGTGAAATGCAAAAATCAATGAATATGGTTGCAACAGTTTCACAAAATGACTGATCTCTTTGCGTAAATGATTCTTAAACATGCTAAGAACATAGTCATCAGGTAGTTGTACCTGAGTCATCATGTGTATGAATTCTTCATAGAATTGATCCACAGACATCGAATCCCCCTGTTTTAAGGCCACCAGATCAGCAAATGGATCATCAAATCCCTCTGGTGCAAAACGCTCACGCATCCAAGCTCACATAGTCACTCCAAGTCACCTGATTCCAATTACTCTGCGATTTGGCCAGAAATTGGTTCCACTGCAAAGCCCTTCCTTCTAAATGTAACATAACCACCCTAATCTTGTCCCTTTCCGGAATCATTTCGGCCTCAAAGTATTGCTCAATCTTATACAACCATTCTCTAAATTTCGTACCATCAAACTTAGGGCAAATCAAATTGTATGCAAAATTGACATATTGAACATTTTCTATACCTTGACTTACTTTGACTTCCTCTTTCACAAGCCTGAAGATCACTGGTCGTAGGGGCCTGCGAAGGTAGCATCGGTTCCTTAGCTTTAGATTCTTCAGTGGAAGGAGTGGGTGGAGTACCCAAAATTCCCGAATGACCTAAAATAGCATCCGCGTCAATTTTCCTTCCTAAAGAAATTTCCAACAGTCTATGCATATTGGCCAACATAGTTGTTTGCATTGTCTAGAATTTGTCATCTATTGAACCTTCCAACCGTGAAATCTCAGATTGCAATCGGCTCGCTTCTTGCCTCCACTTCGGCGATTGGTTCTTGTCTGGCTGAGTCTCATAGGTCACCATTGTTGATTGGCTGCGAGTTTCCACCATTTTTCGAGGAACGTGTAGCTATGATAACTTTGTAATCACCCAAAATCAAGAAACAAGAATTTTATAGAGGTGAGAAACAGATCAGATTAAGATGAGAAGATAATCCAGAAATTTGGGGGGAGACTGAGTTCATGCCACTCAAAACCTACCCAGCTTGCCAAAGAACATCTCTTTTAACCCTAAGGTACCCCAGCCTCTAAAACGTTGCATTTCATTAAACCAACTTAAAACATAAAAACAGTTTAAAATAAAACAACGGTAAATAAAACACGTTCTTCCAACGGTCGAATCTGCTTCGGCTGTTGCAATATTCTTTTTAGCCCTAGCCTTGTAGATTCAATTGCTCTTTTCTTGTTTCGTAATTGAAAAAATAATAATAATACATTTAATCAATTTACAGTTTCCCCTTTTGAATATGTTCTTTGCAATTCTAGTTGGTTTTTGAATTTGAATTAGGAAATCAGATCTAAGTTCAAGCTTTAATTAATTTAGCAAAAAAACGAAAATGCTGCTTGATGAGGTAAATTTATAACCTAGTCTGTTTGTACATGTTAGCGTTAATTAGGGTTCTGATCAAGTAAATCTGCAATTCTCCAAGGTTTTTAAATGCTTTCATGCTTGTTATGAGCTCTGCATTGCGTATGACATTAGCTTAATTGCTGCAAAAACTGGCTTAGACTATGAATATTGAAATTCACATTACTTTTGATAACCTTTTGCTTCCACTTTGCACAGGGGTAGAACCCGGTTATAACTGGAAGTACATGAGTTGGCTTAACCAACGTATGATTCCGTATACATTGATATTGAAGTAATTTGCTTAATCAAAGTATTAGGTTCAGGTTGAATCTCTTGCCGACATTTTGAGCTTGTATGATGCATTCGCATCCATACTTGTTTGTCTTGTGGTAATTGCATTCATCGCGAGTTGAAATACATTATACATAAATGGTGTCACTTTGCTTGCATTTATTTCTATATTTTAGAAACCCTTTGCAAGCTTTGTTGAGTATATTTAGTCCAAATCCCATGTTGGGTAACTTCATTGAGTGTAATGGAGAACGAATCTGCAACTAGTAGCATAGGTTTTTGAGAACTGCATCATTTGTGAAAGAGAGCATATAAACATGTGAAAGCAACAGAGGCAGAAAGGGTAACAAGGAGATTCAATTAAAACCTGTGGATGCAGAGGTTGGAAATGTAGCCTTTGAAGGATGGTGACCTTCAAAATAGGAGTGCGATGGTAAGGAAGGAGGCAAAACAAACCTGGGAAGTTGGGAAGAGGCTTGGGATTATTGCAAATTGTAGTGATGGGCAAGTGGTTGAAAGATTGGTTAGTTTGGAAGAGAGGCTTTGATTTTTACTAAATTCAAAGTAGACTCCCACATTATGGTGTCTTGAGTTTAGTAACATGATTTGTTTGGATTGGAACATCAGAGGTTATGGAGCATTGGTTAAGAGAGGTTTAATTAGAAAACTTGTTAGAAGATTTACTGTTGAGATGCTATTTGTACAAGAAATGAAACTTCAGGAGATTTTGGTTTCCATAGTTCAGCAGATTTGGGGTTGTGATTTGTGAGGCAAAATAGGTTGTTGCTAGGGAAATTTAGGAGGGATTCTATCTATATGGATCCTACAAAGTGTGAACTATGTATTATTAAGGGTGTCTGGATTGAATAAATTATTTGTGTTGTTATGTAACCATTTTGAGAAAAGAGGCATGGTCTCGGTTACTGAAATGTAAAGAAATTGCGAATGGGGCACATTGTTTTTGCTGGGGATTTCAGCATAACAGAGGGTCAGGGTGTTAAAGATTTCAATGATTTCATCTCAACTGGTGACCTGATTGACCTGACTATTTCTGGGTAGGAATGTACTTGATGTTAGAGATAAGAAAAAACATCATTCTTCATCTTGTTGACTAGTTTCTTTTTTGCATAGCTTCCATTGTATTCATTATAGAACACTATTGTATTATAGGACTCTTCCCCCTAAATCCATCAATATGTATCCGTTTTCCAATTAGGTGAGGGTTGAATCATGAGTGAGTTAGAGGAGTTTGAAACATTGATATTAAACTATTGTGATTCCACTTGTTAAAATGTTTTGTTATTTTGTTTGTTTTAAGTGTATTTAATGAGATATCATCAAATGATTTTTTATTGTGTATGAGTTTTCTTTGATCTAGAGCATATATTTACAGTAATTTTTATGAGTACAGCTCACAAAAAATACAAAACATAAAATAAAATTAGTTTTAAATTTGTTAATTTGATATTTTTAAATTGTATGATTTATATGCACTATTAAACTCTTGGGCATTACCACCAATTCTTATGTTCAAAATATCATTGAATGAAATGTTGATGTGTTGAAAATAAGATTTGTTATATTGAGGAATATGTCTAATAATCCTCTTAGAAAACAATGATATATACTAAAAATATGTTGTACTGTGCATGATTTTATCAGAGGGTGAAAGAAAAAATGAACATGAACTTGTTGGCATAAAAATTTCTGGTTCAAATGAGGAGAATATCACATTTGCTATGTCACAAACTGTTGAAATGACTCGAGTTAGAGACGCAATTACTTATCATTGTGAATCAATTATAAGAATAATTGAAAATTTGAAAATAATCATCAGAAACTCATAAATAATGGGGTTGTTTGTCAAACGGTTGATAGCTGGTAGTTGATTGCAGTGGCTGGTTTGACCAACTAATTTTATTAGCTGATTTAAGAAACTGATTTGATTTGTGTTTGGTAAAACTTAGCTGATAGCTGATATGAGTGCAATGATAAAAAAGGGTATGTTACATTTAGTTGTTAAGTGCATATATGTTTTATAATACTTGTAATACTCGAATTTTGACCGGGTATATTATATAATAAATAAGCACTTATAAATAAATAAGCAGTCCAAAATAAATATTCAAATGTCCAAATACATTTTAAAGGTCCATTTACAATCCAAAAGCCCTTAAAAATAGTCTAGAACCCAAAACTATTACCATATAATTTTCCCCACCCACTTTATAACTCAAAATCGGATAAAAGACCCAAACTAGAACAATTGTGCTTTTTTTGCCCGCCCAAATTGTCCACGTGGCATTTGGGGGTTGGTCCGTGGGTGTAGCAAGCGGATCAAGCCTCACCTTGACGTCATCACCTGTATCAGCTATAAATACCCCATGAGAGAGAAAAACTAGGGTAATAATGACACAATTATTATCCTAATAATTAAAGAGAAAAGAAAGTTGGAGAGTCTCACCTGGAATACTAGAAGCCGCCAAAATAATCAGAAGTTGCCGGAGAAGACGATCGAAATTGTCACACCTTCATCGAAAACCGTCAACAGGTACATCTTTCATTTCTCTTCTGTTTCCCTGCATCAAAACACTGAAATGTTAAGTTAATACTTTAAATGGTAAAAAACAGTTACAAAATGAAAACCTAAATACTTATCTCGTCTGGAATTTTGGCCGGTGATGATTTTATTTGGTCGGAGTTGAAAATGAGCGTCGGAAGAGTAGTTTTAGGTTCATAAGGTTGAAGTTAGGAGGTTCTATCGAATCGGGATAAGTCTTAGAGGTAGATCTAGGTTTTAAGGTTTAAAATTAGGGAAATCGAGAAATTCTAAGTTTAGGATACGACGGCGAACGTCGGCCAAAAATCGCCCTTGGGCGGCCAGCGTCGCCTACGGCGGCTAGGATTCGAATCTTGATGGCGGCAAACACCAGTGCTTGGTTAGAGAATGGTGGCTGAAGATCAAAGTGGTGGCGTGTGTGCTGGTTGTTGGCTGAACTTTGGGCCATTCATCGTGTTCATCCCAAGCAAGGATGAACACCAATTGAAAAGTATGGACTTTGATCCATTTCCAGAAATGTTTGTGGAAATAAGTTGTTAGTGTTTAGAGGATTTGGGCAAGTGAGAGAGAGGAGAGAGAGTGGGAAAGGAGAAATGAATGAATCAACTCGGATTAGGGGCTTATAAGGGTGAGTCGACATGACGTCGTTTTGAACCGGGTCTAGGGAGGAGATCCGCACGTTTTTGAGTCGGGTCGGGTTTGACCCGCACTTTTTGGTGTTTGGGTTAAATGGGCATGCAATCCTTATGCTTTGTAATTTCTTTTAATTCAGTCCCTATTTTCAATAAAATCAAAATTATAATTTGTTTTCAATTTAATTGTTTTATTTATTTTAATACAATTAAATTATATGATTGTATGCATACTTTAAAATTAGCATATAGTATTGTATGGTAGGTAATCTAATACACTTAAATTTAATTAATTATTTAGAGCCTTAGTCATAGGTTCTTAATTAGGATTTAATAATTTATTAGGAAAGAACATTGTAGTAAATTAATGTATATTAAATGGAAACTTTGGGGCTCAAACTTGGATGGTGTTCCACTTGCTTGCAATGGGATGTTATCACAAAATTGGCTTTAAAGAGATACATTTAATATGCATTACAACCTAGAATTAAATAAATCACCCAGTTGATTTAAATAGAGCCTTAATTAGATTAGCACTTTAATTAATTAGAATGACCAATTTTAATTAGTGAATATTATGTGAAATTTAGGGTTCTGAGATGGACGATATTCAAGCAATTGGTATTGTCTCATAAAAGCCTTTAAATTTAATAATATTCATAGTCTAAAATAACTTAATTAATTAGAGCATTTCTTAAGTCTGAACTTAAAATGAATAAGACGATAGTAAATCATGCATAAAAAACTTTTTATGTTGAAAATACATTTTTATGAATATGAATGGAGTGCTTCTTAATAGGACGCTTTTAATCTCATATTTGGTATAAAAATGTATTTTATTATAAAAGAATATCTCCACTTGAAATTTAAATCCAGTTAATAATTATGGTTAAATTAAATTCAAATTGTTGTTCGAAATGCCAAAAATGCCACGTAAAACTAAAAGGTACCGATATCGGGGGTTTGTGGGGTGCTAATCCTTCCCTACAAGTAACCGACTCCCGAACCCAAATTGTTAAAAGAACGAATCTCTAGTTGTTTTTATGGTGTCCAATATACCAAAATGATTGTCGGTGACTCCAAAATAGTCAGACTATTTTGAAGATTAATCGTCAGACTATTTTCACATCCGGTAAAAAAATAGTTACGACAATACTTTAGTCTTTATTGTGGTGAAATTATTTGGATAAAATGCTTTATAAAAAATTTCTTAAGAAAATTAGTGAATATTTTTGAAATTTTTTAAATTTAATATTTACAAATATTAACCTTGTGGAGATTGATACATACTATTAACATTGTATAAAATATCAACGCTATATTTTTTATGGAGAATACTGTGATAAGAGATTCAAGTGAATTGGAACGAAGGCTATTTCATTATATTAGGTTTTATGACAAGGACGTAATTATGAAAATAATAGAATCAAATACGTTATTTAACATTTTTATTTTATAAATCAACTCTTCCAATATGCTGAATTTTTAGCGTTTTTTCTTTTACCTTATTTTGTACAATCAACTCGTTCAAAAATGTGTTTACCAAATACTAAAAATAGAGAGTTTGACTATCAATTAACTATTTGTGCCCAAACAAAGTAAAAACCCTCCAAAAAGTTGTTTATCAAACACCCACAAATACTTATTTATAGTGAAACACATTTTATATTATTCTTTGTTAAGAATAAAATTTATTTATTTTTATTGATTTTAAAATTTTAATCCATTTAATGATTTTTTATTTATAATAATATTATTTTAATTTAATTATTATTTATTCATTTTTATATTAAAATTGATATCAAACATATTTCACTAATTTTATTTCTGAAAATAAGTTTTCATTAATAAATTGAGAGATAATTATATTCTTAAGGCAAATATAGATATTCGAATTTATAGAAGATGCGACAACATAAATATCTTTGACCATGGTCCATGTTCGGGATTCATTGCTTTCCATATCAACAATGTCATCTTCAAAGTTTAAACTTAAATTTTCTTATTGAAAGTGTAATGTGTTTTGCCATTACACCTAACGTTTGTTGTTTTTTTTTTATAATAAAAAAGTATTTTTTTATAATTTAAAAAAATAAAGTTTTCTTTCGGGAATGAATATAGAAAATAAAAATAGAATTTAGATACCAAATGGTGTAGATGGTTTGGAATAGGCATAGGGACCTTCGCACGTGTGAAGAAAACAGCTTCTTACATAATGATATCAGAAATCAAAACATTTCCATTTATTTTCTTTTATCCTTAGACCCTAATTCACTCTCGATTTCTCCTCTTTTCTGATCGGTATGCAAAATTCTCCGTTTTTTTCCTTCTTGATTTTTTCTTTTATTTTCTGTATTCATTTTTAAGAATCCTATTAAACCACTTTATATTTTATTTAATTGATCTATTGATTGAATTATTTCCCTTTATGTTTTTGGTTGCAGATTTTGCCTCTATGGCCAACAGCTCCTTTAAGCTGGAACACCCTCTCGGTTCGTCTCCATCTCTTGAAAAAATTCCATATAATATTTCTCAATGATCTTTTCATACCCAATTTTGTCGCCGTTGATCTTGTGAAACCCTAGTTTTAACATTTCCCCCAATTAATTTACTCGAACGCTTGAGAATTTTATTCCTTTTTCTGTGTCATTTCATTTAATTTTTGTTGCTGCAAGTTTTATTTTATTTTTTATATTTCCTACATGAAAGAAACAATTTTGAGCACCTGGTTTAGAAAATATTAATAATAATGATTAGGGTTTAGAAAAAGGGAAAATGTATGATGTTATATTTGTAATGTTAAACCGATTTCTGTTTGTTTTGTGCCACTGCCAGAAAGGAGGCAAGCTGAAGCTGCACGCATTAGGGAAAAGTACCCAGACAGAATCCCTGTATGCCATGTTTGATTTCTTTGTATTTGAATGCAACTTTTGTTGGCATTTATATTTATATAATGTTAAAAGTAATTATGGTGTATATATTTTTAAGATATTCTTGTATTTCTAATTAAAATGTTTACATTAGTGTTTGATTGTTTGGTTTAGGTGATCGTCGAAAAGGCTGATAAGAGTGATGTGCCTGATATTGATAAGAAAAAGTTAGTTTACTTGTTCCTCTACCTGTTTTTATTTAAGAACTTTCGATATTGCTTTTGAGTTGTTAATTCATGTGGATGTGGATTCTACCTAATGTGATTAAAGATTTCCTAGCTAAAAAGGTTGCATATAGGCCCGTAAACAAGACACCTTCTAACAAGCTAACTTGGGTCTGGTTTAAACAAAATCAAAATTTGGCATAATTGTTCATAATTATCGAGTTGAGCTCGAGTGAGATATCGTAATGCTAAGCTTAAGTATGTTGCTTGTGTAATCTAACTCTTTTTTTTGTTATATATATATAGTCATTTTTAGTTAATATCAAAATTTTCTTTTTGAACTTGAACATATGATAGAGTTTGAAGCCGAGTATGAGAATTGAAATATTTTTTTAATAGATAACTAAACTTAATTTTGTGAGCACAAAGAGTTCATAATTATTTCAAACAGAGCTTGATCTGAGTTTCAAACGTAGAATTTTTCAAGTTGAGCTCAAGCATTTTACAACTTATTTTAGCTATAGATTATGCCCCTAATTGTAACCATTTGTAGATGGGGTGTTTGACGAAGGAAAGATGTAGAAATTAATGTCATCAGGAGCTTGAACTTGTATGCTTCCAATGTGACATAATAAATCTTATGATCTGATTATTGCATATTTTGCAGAGTTGGTTAAAGTCTAAGGATAAATGAACTTGTACACATTGTTTTAACTGTTGAAACATGATACTAATTCCGTATGTTCAATTTTTTAATAAATTTTTTCCATTATTTTGAGTCGTTGGTGGGTAATATCTCCATCCTAATCACGGTGTCGAACAAGAGTATTTTAAGAAAAATGAAGAACCGGAGTAACATTATTTTCTACTCCCTCCCTAAATCTTTTGGAAGTGAAGGTTCTCCTGTGGAATTAATGCAGGTACCTGGTTCCTGCTGATCTTACCGTTGGCCAATTCGTCTATGTTGTGCGGAAGAGGATCAAGCTTGGTCCCGAGAAGGCTATATTCATTTTTGTGAAGAACATTCTACCACCAACCGGTGAGATTAACCGTTTAGTTCTCTCAATTCACTCTGTTGCATTTCCAGTATTAATGATAGTTTTTGTTAAATGGTGTATTGACAATGTTGGCGCAGCTGCTATGATGTCTGCTATATACGACGAAAACCGTGATGAAGATGGTTTCCTCTACATGACTTACAGTGGTGAGAACACATTCGGGATCATTGAGGCACACGAATAAGGGATATCCATGCCATCACTTCAACAAAAAAAAAATGCAATGTACATACGATATTACTCCCTGGTAGGTCTAGCTGCCTATTAAGTTATTTGGATTCGGGTGTGTTGAATATGCGAATGTGCTTGACATATGTAAATTGTTATTTCATGAAACTGAAAAGTTACATCGGATATGAATATCCGGATATAAGTTGCATTTAAATTATAATCTCAATATTTTCAAGCAAATGACATTCTCTGATAATTTATTACGTCATTGTTGGTTACTTGTGCGGACTAAACAAAGTTTGATGTTTACATGGATGCATGCTAAGTTGGTTTGAAGTTTGAACAAATTTCTTTTGTTGCATTTTCAAAGGTTAATAGGGGTTAAGGTCGAACCATTATCATTAATCATCACAAATTGTGTAGATGTTTAATATTTATGTTAATTAAATTTGAAAACATGCATATATTATATATGATCAGATGATACTCAAATTTTAATGTCTGATTTTGCCAGTTCCATTCATCCATGCATTTCAACAAGTATTTCCACCTATTCCATGATGTAAATGAGAGATTTAAATGAAGTTTAGAGTTTCAAGCTACAAATGATTAAAGCAGGGACCAAATATTTTATTTGTTAAAATTCAACAATAATACAATATCAAAACTTTTACCACTTCGAAACTAAGGTGACGAGTATTTGTTTTTCTTTGTCGAAATCCTTTTATTTTCTAATAAGTTTTAACTTATAAACCTTAAATTATAACCTCAATCCCTAAATTCTAACTACAACTCATCAATTTCTAAACCACTAATCTTAAACCCCTAACATCTAAACCCTAAAACTAAGATTATTGTGGAAATTTTTTATTTTCACTGCCCGTGTATAGAATTATTACCCAATTAAATATACTTGTATCCTTTAAGGATTGATATTTGATACACCGCTAGTATAAAAAAAATTTCCGCAAGCATGCCTATTTACAAGCATAATTCTAAAATCTACATTTTAAACCTTAAACCCTAAAAATTTAACCACAAACCCTAAATTCTAACAATAAATCTTAAATTCTAAACTATACAACCTATACCCCTAATCTCTAAACCCCTAAATAACCCATTTTGTGAAAATTTTGTTTTTCACCGTCCGTGTATAAGATAATAATCCATCCTTT
Source organism: Hibiscus mutabilis (assembly GCA_019671005.1). NCBI lineage: Eukaryota > Viridiplantae > Streptophyta > Magnoliopsida > Malvales > Malvaceae > Hibiscus > Hibiscus mutabilis. The sequence goes on along the minus strand of CM033735.1, from coordinate 35,168,012 downwards.
AATAGCTTGGTTCAGAGTAAAAGTTGTTTCAAGTAAATTAAAATGCGAAAATAGAATAGCATCAAATTTTAAAAGAACTCACATCTCAAACAAATTTTGAGGAGAAAATACATAGCAAACTCAGATTTAGAGCTCTGCCGCTTCACACAAATCAACCAATTAATCAATAAAAACCCAACACTGTTTATCTTCTCAAAAAGCACAAAGAACAAAAAAAGATGAACCTCAGCTTAAAAACTCATGGACTTGCTGTACTTATCAGTGGCAAGTAGTGAAAGAAGTAAAACCAGACAAGTGTCTACAGTCTTAATAGCATCTTGTTGGGCACGAGTCAGACATGGAAAACGAATTTGCAAGTTCTAGTCCTAAAGGAGATCAAGTGTCATTGCTTCAAGATGTTCATATCCGGACCTGCCAAATGGTGCGGCTGCAGCGGAGGATTACAAATCTCTGCGACAGTCTGAGACCATGTCTTTTTTATATATATATATATATATATTATATTTTATTTAATCACATTAGAACCAGTCCTAGGACACCTTTTGAACACTAGTGACTGCTTCCAGCATGCATGCATAGGTGCTAGGTCCAATGAAAATGCACTAACTACCATGAAATTTCACAAATGATTTGTTTTGTTTGCATCAGAACGAGCACGCAACCATACATAAATTTAAATGACTTCTTTTCCTTGCTAAACGTTGGAATGTGTACAGAATCTTGCCTTGCTGTTTGGTCCATTCTGACATTACATAAAACAAAGACATCTTGATAGCCTTCAGCTGGGATGGTGAGCACCAAATTGATAATCTGTTCAACATTTGGGGCACTCAAATGAATATGCACGTAGAAGAGAATTCAGGCTTAAACCCTAAAGAAGACATTAATAAGATGTAGAGTCATGGATTTTGAACATAGACCACAAAATAGACATATACTATACCGATAGTAATTTTTTCTTTTGGATAGTTACCGTGGGAAATTTTATATTATGGGTTTTTTTGGGTCTTTTTTTCTCCACTTCAATTCTTTGTATTGTGAGGCAACACTACTATCATCTGTAGCGATGTGAAATCAGGTAATCGGACAAGTTTTAGTCAGGTAATGTCAGGTTAGGTTAAATTGGGCACAGGTTGTGTCAGGTCAATTTAATGGTTCGACTCAGATCAGGTCGGGTCTGGGTCGACTCAGATTCGGGTCATTATCAGGTTGACTTTGAATCAGGTTGAGTTCGGGTCGAGTAAATTTCAGGTTGGGTATGTCTCAGTTCAGACCAAAACGGTTCGGGTCTGAATCAGTTAATTAACAGGTTAATTCAGGTTCAAATGCACTTCAGGTCGAGCCATGTTCAGGTCGGGTCAAATTATTGACGGATAAAATTCAGGTCGAGTAATATCGGGTTCGGTTGAGCTTCAAGTCGGATAATTACTAATTAGTTCTTATTGTTACTTGTACAAAATACAAATAGACTCCGTCACTCCGGGTATGGTAATTGTGTGGGTAAATTTCGGATAAAATTATTTTTTAGGGATTAATATGAATCGAAAAAATAATTGTGACTAAATAATAAATTTAATAAACTAAAACTTAAATTAGGACTAAAAAGAAAACTTTTAAATAGACAAGGTCTTAAGGGTAATTAATCTATAACCTAAAAACTAAAATGTGGGCGGCAAAAAAATTAATTATTTAATTTAAAATTAAATGGGTAAATTACACTTTTGGCTTGAAAATTACCAATTTAGAGGGAAAAAGCTCGCCTAATGTTTTAGGTTAGGGGAAATTCAAGTTTTAGTCCATATGATTTTAAAAGGTTTTCATTTATTTCCCAAATTTTCACTTTTAGGTTTTGATTTAATTTAATCGAGTCCCAATGTAGGTTATAATCGAAATCGAGTCCCATCTTATTCTTTACTTTATTAGACTAAAGTATAAAAATTAAAAATATTGGACTAAATTACACAAATTAAATATATAAAAAAGATTAATTTCGGTTAAATACGTATTATAGGGATTTAATTGAACACTAAGCTAAAAGCCTAAAACCTTAAACCAACATCATAAACCAATAACTCTAAACCACACTACACCATAAGCTAAAGTGTTAATTTTGGTTAAATAAAGATTAATTTCGGTTAAATACGTATGGTATATAATATATTGATTATATTATAGACTATAGTATAAACCCGAACCTTTAAACCAATATCTTAGACCCTAAACCCTAAATTTTAAACCATACAAATTAATATATTAAACCAATAACTTTAATCTACACCGTAAGTGTTCAAATATATATATATATTAAATAAATTTATTGATGTTTAAAGTGATTTCTAATGATTAAGATAATAATCAACAATTGAATCATTTAATACATTTAATTTAATGGTTATAGTTAATTTTTTAATATGATGATCTACTTAATACAAGAAGGAAAATTTTTAATTTAATGATTACAATTAACAAATTAATTTAAATTTTGAATGATAAATTTAAATTTATCAATCTCACGTTATTAATTTAATAAATTTTTTTAAATATTATTATATACTATAATTTATAAATTATAAATAAATAGAAATATTAAATTGATGATCATAGTTAATCATGTACTTTAAATTGTGAATATGTATTTGCCACACTATAATATGATAAATTCACAATCTCACAACTTTATCAGTTGTAACTTATTAGTTATTATAAGTCAGAATGTCAGATAAATATAAAGTCAAGTAAATATCAGATCAGTTCAATAACAAGTCAAGTCATTTACAGGTTGAGTTAATTACAGTTCATGTTCATAACAGGTCAGGTTGATAACAGGTCGAGTAATATAAATTATTTATCAGGTTAATCTCGAGCTCAGGTTCATATCAGGTTGGATGCAGGTCGAGTTCGGTTATCACATTATCAGGTTGAATTCGGGTTCAGGTCGTTCTCAGGTTGAGTGCAGGTCGAGTTCAGATCCAAAATTTCCAGGTCCAACTCGGGTTCAGGTCAATACCAGTTCGGACTCGAATAGATTTCGGGTCACCACCATCTTAGGTCACCACCAATTATTACTCAAGTCGGTTTCAGTTAGTTTTGTAGTTTGAGGTCAACTTTTTACATCTCTAATCATCTGCATTTTAATCCATATATTATACCTAAAAGTCCATTTTCATCCATGTATGTTTGAAAATTGAATATTTTGATCTAAAATTTAAAAGTTATATTTAGTTGAATTAAATATTTTGATTTAAACACTCTTTAAGTTCATGTGAATTTTAAAATTGAGAAAATTAATCTCTCTTGTAAAAAGGAGAGTGATTTATTTAATGTACACTTTGAAATTAAGTAAATAAAAATAATCTATGTTGATGTTGGCATTTTCCCATCATTATGTGACTATGGGTGTAAATGAACTGAGCTTGAACGAACAAGACTGTCCATGTTTGTCTAATTATTTTTGGAGTTATTCATATTCGATTCATTTTCATTTAAATTTTTAATATCATGTTCGTATTTATTTATGTATTTTTAAAGGTATTTGTGTTTGTTTTAGCGTTCACGAACCTTTAGTTTAACGTTCGCGAACATGTTTGTAAAACGTTCGCAAACATATTTGTTTATATGTCCGCTAACTTGTTTGTTTATATGTTCACCAAAATAGTGAAATTACACCACTACTCCTTAAGCTGCTTAGGCTTCATAATTTGAAATCTAAAGTTAACCATGTGCTCAATTTAGTCCATACATTCACAAATATTAAAAATGTAAAAAAAATATAAAAGGAAAAGGGGAACCAGGTAAATGAGCTTATAAATGAGTCAATAAAAGAGTTTGTTTGTGGACATAAATGAACTGAACACAAATCTATTCATGTTCGTTCGTTTACTAAATGAACATAAAATTTTTGTTCAAACTCGTTTATTTTGCTTAATAAATGAACATGTAAGGATCCATATTTTGAAATCTGTGTATCGTTTAACCCGAGTTGTGGGTTTGGTGTTTTGGGCTATGAGTAGGGTTTTTGGGTGCTTAGGAAAGCCTTAATAGGCTTCCTCCATGTTGTTGGGCTTGAAAGCTTGGGTTGAGGGGAGATGAGGGAATAGCATTTGGGTAAAATGCACCATTTTGGAAGGGAATGGCTGAGCAAAAGCTTATTTATGGGATGCAAAAGGAAGAAGGTATGACCTCACTCTTGTCTCCTCTCTTCTCCCATCTACTTTCCCCATTTTTGGTTTAAGATTCAAGGCAAATGAGCAATCTTGATTATTTTGGGCTGTAATCTCGGATTGTGGCATGAGGAAGTTGGAATTAACATCAAAGGATTTATCCTTTGAGGTAAGGATTGTTAAGTTTGGTGGTAGCTGAAAAACATGGGTTTTAGTGGGGGTTTGGTGAAGATGAACGAGAATAGAAGATTTAACCACGTTTTGTTGTTAGAATATTCCTTAGTCATTGGTACTTTCTTTTAGCATTATTGTAACTTGTTTTGCAACATTTGATTGTAGCTAAGGAGGTTGGAGAACACTCCAAGGACCAAGGAAAGAGGAAGGCTTGAGCTGAGGAGAAAGGTGTTGTATTTCTAGCTTTGAAGGAAGGTTAGTACACTTCCAACTCTCATTTTTCTTGCATATCCTAAATGTGAGGTCTTGTATGCTTGTTTGATGATTTGGGTGCTTGAATGCTTGGTTATGGGTGTTAATGGTGAAACTTGTAATTGGTGTTAAAATAGTGTAAAAATGGTAGGAATCCAGTTAAACTACCTTCCATAAAATGTAGGTTCGATTTGTGGTCTTACATTTGGCTTTGGGAGGCTTGGGAGGTGAATTACGAATTCCATAAAATGAATTTTGGGTTCGAGTACCGATACAAGTTGAACGCGTATTGGTACCCTATGTTAAAACTGGTGAAATCAAGCCATTCTTTAAGGGCATATTGGTACACATAAGGGGGGTATCGGTACTCCCTGTTCCATCAAATTCTAGTAGCCAAAATGGGCATCGGTACAGGGTGTATCGGTATAGTTAGGGTATTGGTACACCGCTTCGTGTATCGGTACGGGGTGGCTAGTCAAACCCTTGTGAGTGTGAAGCTTGGTATCAATACTCTTGGAATGGTATCGGTACCCTGAAGGGTGTATCGATACGCGAGGTTATCAGTGCCCTCTAAGCAGGTATCGATACTCTCTAGGCAAACTGCCCAAAATATGATTTTTTGCCCGTAAGGCTGAAAAATTATATTGTTTGACCCAATAGACCCCTAAAGGCCTAAAATGAATTGTAAAACTAAGAAATTGAGAAATATCCTTATACTCGAGTATAAAACTTAAGAACTCAGTAAATGCCATAGATGACTTTTATGTTGATAGCAATAATATGATGATATGGTTATATGGTTGATGCGTGTGCCATGTGGGCATTTATTTGATGGGATCCAGATACCCAAGACTTGTTGCAACACTATGGTAAAATAGTTACCAAATGGAGGTTATCGATACTATGTGACCCATGCCTTATTCAAAGGTGCTCAAGGGGTATTCCGAGTACGAGTGTATGTTCTGATGCTACGTAACCCGACCTCATCCATTGAGTGTACGTTTCCGATGCTATGTGACCCGAGCCTCACTCTTTTATTGTTGTGGTATGGTATGCTTGGGCCTTGTATGCTCCATTGTTATTGAGATGATGTTTACCATGTGTTTAGGCGATTAATGTTAGCGCCATGTATTATTTTAATTTCCATATCTTATTGCTTAGCCACATGCATATGTTTATGATCTGTATGAAGCATGGTAGAGTAGAGGTGTATCCACTAAGCTTTATGAGCTCATCGTTCGAAATCGTTATTTCCGTACGCAGATTTTTAAGTTGTTGCGTTGCATTCAAAAGAGCCCCATCGGAGTAGGATTTCAGTTTATAGATATGATCAAGAGTACAATACTTAGGCTTATCGGGCAATGTATTCATAGGACCTTGATTTATGTCTGTAACTCTATTTGGATTTAGTAATCATGTCGAATGCTTTTAATTACTTTGTTTTAATTGGAGCTCACATGTAAACAATTTAACTATTTTGAATTAACTATTTTTCTAAAACTTTGTTGGATTTAACTATTTATGAAAATCCACTTTTTTTATCTATGCATAGTTGAATCACGCCTAGAGGTACATGTGACATAGAAGAAAGTTGGGGCTCTCAAGATGAGAGTTACGATGAGGATTATATTCTTGAGATCGATGAGAGACCGGAGGATGAGAGACGAAACATGGCCAACTACTTTACCCACATCTATAGAGTCCTTAATCGCATTGTGAGGGCCATTCTTAGGCCATCTGCTACCCCTTGGGAGGCCCCGATTGAGAGGCTTCATTGTCATGGAGCAATAGATTTCCTTAGGTCGAGATAAGATAATCGATCAAGACAGATCAATGGTTGAGAGATACTCATTGGATCTTGCATCAGATGGGGTTAGAACCCGAAGACAAGTTGAAGTGCATCATTTCCTTGTTAAAGGAGAATGCTCGTGAGTGGTGGGAGACTGTGAAGTTAGGATGGTATCTTAATCGACCCACTTGGGATGACTTTCTTGATGAGTTTGAGAAGAAATATGTTGGCAAAGCCCATATGGATAGCTTGAGAGACCGTTCACATATCTGGTTTAAGGGAACCAACCTATTTTTGAGTACGAGCAAGAGTTTCTATAGTTGAGTAGGTATGCCCCATAACTGGTTACTACAGAAAAATGAGATGCAAAAGGTTCCTTAAAGTTGTGAGGAAAGAGATCCATATGCACCTGGCAACTGATCCACCAAAGGTGTTTTCTGATTTGACCACTAGTGCCAAATCCCTTGAGCAACTACAAGGGCTGACCTATGGCCATGCGGGAGGTCATAGAGGTTCAGTGGAGTGAGTCATTCCCACTCCAATCAATCCCAATCCCACTCTAGGAGGTATATAGGGTATTGGAATCAATGAAGATGAGCATCGAATCAGTTTGCGAGATCAGATCGTAGGTCAGTGTCTATTGGTCGTATGAGGCCCAATTCTTCATCTTCAACTATGAGTTTGGGTGGTTCATCTAGAGGATCGCAAGCACCGATTTATACCCAGTGTGGGCATAGGAACCATGGAGAGTGTTAGTATAACACCATAAACCCGGATGTCATATTTGGGCCTAAAGCTCAAACCGTTTCATAAAAAAATTACAACTTGGTTTAGCCCAAATAAAATACATTTCGAAAACCTTTAAAAGCCCACGATTAAAATATATATATAAATAATTAAAACGTTAAAAAGAGAGCTCCAATTAAATTAAAATATTTAAACATTCGATTTGATTAATACAATTTGCAAAACAAGAATTACAGACTCTACCACGTAAGGTCCTATGAATATGTTGCCCACTAAACACAAGTACCATACTCTAGAGATCACCATATGTTTGAATCTCGTACCGGTAGTGCTCCACGATCCCACGATCTAACGATCAACTTATGCACGAAACAACGATTCTGAGCGCTGAGCTTACAAAGCTCAATGATACATATCTACTCTACTATACTTCATGCTAATCATAAACATAAGAATGCAAGCTAGTATTAGCAATAAGGAGAGATAAATAAACACATGACTTTACCAATAGTTCCCTAAACACATGCTCTCATCATAGCAATCACCATACATGACACTCATGGCCTAACCAAGCCCGAGATCTCAACAGATCATCTATGTGAAAGCACATATCAACAACAACAACTCTAGAGTGAGGCCGGGTCGCGTAGCATCGGAACATACACTCTGGGTGAGGCTGGGTAACCTAGCGTCGAAACATACACCCTAGGTAAGGCTGGGTCACATAGCATTGGAACATACACCTTTCCTTGAAATCCCCCATTGAGCATCGATACTCTGGGTGAGGTTGGGTCACCTAGCATCAGAACATTCACCCATACTTGAAATCCCCCATCGAGTATCTTCGAATGAGGTCCAGGTCACATAGTGTCAGTAACCTCCATTCGGTATCTCTAACCATGGTGTTGCAACACTCTTTTTTGGGTATTCGGATCCCATCAATCAAGAAGAATCAACCAATCAAATGCCTACCGACATGCATGCAACGCGATCCCAGGGATCCCCTTATTTCTGCCAATCATCATCATATCATTTATTTTACATTACCAAGTTGTTAATACATTATAGAGAAGTATATAATTGATCTCATTCATTGTCTCCATTAATCCATGCTATCACATTTATTCAAGGCATAATTCAATTATTAATATTGACATCAGTTTCCACTATTAATTTACATTTATTGATTATTTAGTGTATCGGGTACCTGTACTTGAATACGAGTATCGATATGGTACCCTCGGGTATCGGTACTCACACGTGTATTGATACAGAAACTGCTTACTAGAAATCCTAGATTTCCACAAGTACCGGTATGGATTGACCTGTATTGATATGGTCTTTAATCGCATACCGGTCCGACCAAAGCTCGTACTGTTACTCTATTCACAGGTTTGAACCATTTTTTTAAATTACAGTTTTACAACACTTTATTCGATCCCTAAAGCTTGCGAAAGTCATTAAGGTTTGTTTACTAATGCATTCAATCAATTAATATTAATTATTGGCTTCATAATCATTAAATCGAGTATTTAACCCTTAAGCATAAATCCCATTAAACCTCATCAACCTATTTGAACAAGCGTACAACGCATCACAATTATTTCAATCAAATAGAAAATCATCAAATAATCATACGAGCATATCAAATAACCATAGACGGTTTCTAAAGCCTCCATGAGTCTCATCATATTCGTAACAAAATCATGCATCTCATAGATATATCAAATCTCATGATATCAGTCTCACAACATGCTTATTCATCGTCTACCTATTTTGCAAACACTAACAAGCAAGGCAATCACATTTATGATGTTCATGAAACAACATGAATTCGAGGTGTACTAACCTTAAGCGATTAATGGTAGATCCTTACTCGAGCTCCTCAAACGCTCATTGTGATTTAAAATTCGAGCATGGGCAATCTTCATAAATATACGAATATGAAAATACATTAATTTCATGCATCCCTATTCAATTCATAAGGTCAAACGTGTAAAAACAACTTGCTGGGTTTGAATCTCGCGAAATGAACTACGTCATCGGACTCAGAACGTCGAGAAACCCTTAGGTAGGGTCACTCAGAACAAGTCAATGGTCAATGCAGTCAACGACAGTGATCAACGGTGCTGGTGATCCAGTACGGTAAGGCGCACAACCGTAATGGTGTACCTGGGTAGCGTGATTCAGTGTGGCACGGACCATGGTAGCCATGGTGCACCCTAAGAGTGGAATTCGGTATGCACCGGTGCACTGTGAGCCCACTTCGATGTGATGCGGTGCACCATAGCATGGTGCACTTGCCTAGGCAGATCTAAGCCCACAATTATTGGCGGCGTGTGGGGGTGCGTGGCACATCTTCCGGTGGTTGGACGGAGGCGAAGAGCTCTAGATCCACTCTTCTCCGACTGATGAAGCACGTGGTGGCGTCGGTTTCAAGAGGAAGATGTCAGAGAATGGCTTTCCAAGCTAAGTCGTTTCTTATTTTCTCTCACCTTGGTGAATGGTGACATCTAGAGCGACGGGATGACCATGGCCGAACTCTTTTTGGAGAGTCAGAGTTGTTGGTGGCGACATTTTCGGCCATGGACGACCGGTCGACAACAAAGATGGGTTAGAAGCTCCTCACTTTCTCTAAAATTTCTTTTCTTTCTCTCTTTTCAACACTATCTCCCTCTATAAATTTTCTAGTCTCTTTCCAACCACCTACCATCCCCTTTTTAAAATTCAGAAACCATCCTCCTCACTTTTGGATAAATGATTTAATAATTACCCAGTTACTTCCTCTTCTTTTTGCCAGAAGATCCAACATAAAGACCCAATACCCGAGTCCGAGACCTGATTTGTTAACCCAAAAATTGGGTCATTACAACTCTCCCCTCCTTAGAAAAGAATTTTGTCCCCGAAATTTGTATTCATAAGTCAAAGAAGATGATCAAACTCTTATAACTCTTCGACATTCTCAAAGAATTTTGTCTCCTCTCTCACAACACTTGTCAAATAAACCCTTGTCTTATAACGATAAAAGCATACTCTCAACTGATTCTTTCTCTTAGAAGGAATCCATCTTCACTTGGTATTATGGACGACAAGCTAAACCCAACGGTACCCCGACAAAACTGTCACACGAACATGTCATCAAAGAAACTTAACTTATGCTGTAGAACTGTCGACTTTGCTAACGCTTGGCAAATAATTGATGATTCCGTGTAAATATGCCAGTATAATAATGCCAAGTATAGGTCTTTTGTGTGCAAGTATACATGGTCAACAAGTAATACAACGGTAAGCTGAGTATCGTATCCACAAGAATTAACCAAGAATTTAATTGTTCAATGGTTTACTTGTTAAAGGAACCAAGAATGTTGAATTGATTTGAATTTTCATTTTAGACAATAGCTAAAGGAGTGCAATGAAAGTGAATACAATTTGGCAAAAAGACGTATTCAAATGAGTGATGAGCGTTGGCAAGGGATGCATGGATTTTACGATAGCTATGCTAGCTGTTAATAATGTCATGCCTTAGATTTATTTCCAAGCATATTTCAAGGATGGTATTGCCTCTGTCTATGGCAATACCTAAGTTAACCGTGTTAAAACCCATATGTCTATAGCAAAGCTTTTCATTAGTTAACTTGATTAAGTTTCAATCTATACTTCTAAGGGGTAGATTCACTTCCGAAGTAAGCTAATCTACTTGAACATCTTCTGTCGAAGTTTCTCTCCTTAGTACCTGGCAACTGACCGTCACCCCTTAAGTCTGTTAAGATATTAAGGCATAATAAGCAAACAATGCCAACTGTCGTATGGCAAAGAATTTAAGGAAATGAAGTGCTAGCCAGATAGAAAATAATGCCAAGACATTCAAATTATTAAAAACTAGACATAAACTGAGCGTTAATCGCAAACATCTCCAACCAAAAGTAAAAGCTTAGTTCATGGTTGGGGGATCCATCCATAAAATATTATCGTATCTCAACATCATCACTTAAATAAAAAAAACAAAGAGAATGGGAAAGAAAGAGATCCGTCAATGCAACCCTTCGAGTGCTTTAGAGCTATCGGTCTAAGATGGTCGAAACACACAGCCTATAGCTTCCTCTTTCACCACCGTGCTCTCTCTCTCTTCAAGTTGATCAATCTCTTCCTTTAAATAGGCTCGCATGGAAAACCCTAGAGTGGGTTTGAATTTTGTAATATCCCAAAATACGGCCTATAAGTATGTTACAATTCGAATGTGAATTAATTTGATTTTGTATTATACCCAAAGACCGGTTTGGCCGTATGTTAATGTTTTTTATAGTATCATCACTTGATAGACATATATGTGTATATGGAAAAGCTTAGATTTAATTAAAAGCTAGGGAAAAATTGTAAGAAAAAGGGAAATGGTTGGCTAATCTTTAAAGTACCAAATTGTTTAAGGTGTCAAATGTAGGGGTTGCATGCTAAATGACATTTAATTAGTGGTAATTACGCATGTCTTCAAGCTAAGAAAACATGTGGATTGAAGAATGTGGGGTTTCAACATTATCATCTTCTTTTCCCCATTTTAGCCGAATCTAAGCTTAAGAAAAAGAAGAAGAAAAGCTTGTTCTAAGACCATGATCGATTAATCTAGGAAGAGAGTAAGTATACCCCTCCTTTCTTGTGATTAAATGTTTTAAGTTATGGTTTTAGCTTTAATTTCTATATGTGAATTGTGTCATGAAATTTGTTATAGATCAAATTTATGTTGGGTAGCTTCATGAAACATTCAAATGGTGCATTGTTGAGTTACCATGTTTCTTTTATGAATTTCTGTAACTTGATTAGCATGTTAAACTGTTTGAAATTTGGGATCTAAATTATTATGAAAGATCGAACAGTTGAGTGAACTTGTGGGTTGTGTAATTGATTCTTAAATTGATTTTAGAAACTTTGCTTGTTAGTATTCGAATGAGGTCTGTTTTGAAATTCTATAAAAAAGAAAGGGACTGATTTTATAGGAAAAAAATTGGACTGTTTTAGTGATCTAAAACAGGGGACCTTTTCTTTGATAAAGAAAGTATAGGGGCTGTTGTTTAAACACTGTTTTTGGGGCTAAAATGTGATTATATTGGACTGGTTTACAATCTGAAAAATATATGCTGTTCGTAAAATGTTTAAGGTCTATTTAAGAAGAGATTAAGAACAATTTTGTAGTTAAAGGGCTGTTAAAACAATAAAGTAAACTGTTTTATGTTTACATAAAGAAATATGGACTGTTAATGCATATATATTTGAGTATACTTGTGAATTTGGACTGTTTTGCATACTTATAAATAAGTGGACTGTCTTGGACAGATTTATGTGTGTATTGGTGTAGTAGGACTGTTTTTCGTAAAGGCAACCACTAGAGGATTGTTTTGTTGTGTATATAAGTATATACATGTGATTGGGGCTGTTCTGAAAATGTGAATGTGTACATTAGGGACTGTTTGATGTGCATATGTACACATGTTAACATATTGGACTGTTTTGTTGAAATTTATACAAAACATATTTATATAATTGAGTTGCTTTGTAATTGAATGGTTGGTAAATATGGCTCTAATATGCAAATTATAATCTTGTCAATTCTAGACCAAGAAGAAGCCAGGAGGGAAATTGGATAAATAGCAATGTTTTGGTTGTGGATTCGGGTGAGTATAGCTTTAAGTCTCAGGATAGAGTAAACTATATATATAAAGAGAGAGAGATATGATCCAGTTACATGGTGTAAAACTCATTTAGTTTTACACTAATTCATGGCCATTGGATGAGTGAAATGGATGGATGAGATTAATAGTAAAAATGTGAAGATTATCACTTGGGAAAAAAGATAATGAAAGAATCTTAGCCATTTATTTCCATCATCCAACGGTCCAAAAATAGTGTAAAACTTATTGAGTTTTACACAATGTAAGTGGATCCTAACCCATATATATATATGTAAAGAAAGAAATAATTTTTAAAAGAAATAAGCCTTATATGAAGCTACATGCATTCGAAAGCCATAATGTGGGATTAAGCCCATTCTTAAGTTTCTTAATGATGAAGGAATTGGTACTTTGTGTACCCTTGTTTGATACTTGTTATTTAGGATTCATGTACCTAGACTATATACTCGATTCTCAAGGCTAAGTTAAAGATAACTTAAAGAAAAATGAAGATAACTTGAAGATCTATTTGATGTTTCATGTAACAAATGTTCTATGGAAACCTATACTATACCTAATGTTTGGTTTAAAGGAGAAACAATAGAGGTTTAAGTTAATTTAATAAGTGATAATGGTATTGTTATGTTTAATTATTGAATAGTTAATTGGCAACTGTAATATCCACATTCATATACTTACCCGATCAATTGCATGATTATATATATAGTGTGTTTCCTTGACTCCTCATGTGAATACGTTCATATCAAATTTAATAGAATACTTTTGGGAAATAAGTACATGAGTGCCATTTGGATGTGTACATGTTATGCTTACATGAGTATTATATGGATGTATGCATGATATGCTTAGATGAATATTCTCATGGGTATTAAGAGAAATGTTGGTATGAAATTAAATAAGGGTAAATGATATTTAGAATATTTAAGGACTGTTTTTCATTGATACAAAAGCTAAAGGACTGATTGATGAAAGTAAAACATTTTGGCGGACTGTTAGTATTAAGTAAAGTATGCATATACACTAATTAGTTTGTCCCAAGGACTTTAGATGTATTTCTATGAAAACAAGACTGTTTTCTATACATACAAGAGTGGGAATTGCTTTAAAGTATAGAATACGCGTGTTAATGTTCAAAGGACTGTGTTAGAGTTTACATAAGAGTAATGGACTGTTTTATACATAAAATTGTGTATACATGAATTTAAAATTGCCCTTGCTTGATTACATGTCATAATGGACTGTTTTATACATAAAATTGTGTATACATGAATTTAAAATTGCCCTTGCTTGATTACATGTTATAATGGACTGTTTTGAGCATCTAAATAGGTACACATGAAATTAGGATTGTTTGGTATATGAAATTATATATATATATATATATATATATATATATATATACTTGAAATGGAAGTTGATTTGCACATATATGAGTATCAAATGGACTGTTTTGATACGTAAAAGAATGTATGCATATTAGGGGTTGTTTTGTAGTAACAAAATTTTTAATGGATTGTTAAATGGATAATTAAACGAATATTTGTAAACTAAGGACTATTTTGCTTGATCATGTGTGTCTAATGAGAAGGAATTATGATAGATATGCTAAGGAAAGTACATACAGTTGATTTGTGAAATAAGTATTAAGCACAATAAGTATTAAGCACTTGATAACATATTGAACACCTGGCTTAAAAAGTATTTCACTATATAGGTCTATTGCCTAATAACTCAAGTTATGGTGTAATAAGATTTCAGTTTAGAGTGTTAGACAACTATGTATTGTTAACCTTTTGTTAATGAAACCAAGAAAGTTTATAAGCAAAATACAAAGAATTAAAGTAATTAATGGCATGACAAGTAAAATGCAATTTTAGAACCTAGTTATTTTTGGAAGAGTAATAACCTATAATAAATAGTTGATTTAGCATGGAATGTTTGAATAAATAAAAGCAATTTAAAGTGGCATAAAGTGAATCTCGAAAGTCAAGTATAACAATCCCAAAGTCATGTTATTTGATAAACTTTGGGTCACAACTATAAGGATAGCATCTTGTATGAAGGGATTGTAAGGTTATCAGATGAATTTCTAAATGATTTATTATTATTATTTTGACAAGTGATCTATTCAGTTAAGTTGGTATGATATCACCATTAGAGATACTAGGGTCAAAACCTTGTGAAGAAATTGATTGAATAATCGATCATATCAGTGCTTATCTAGATTTTAGTCATCGTAGTGGGGGGTTAATAAACGGGTTTAAAAGTCCTTTAAATCGTAAAAGTACTTTATACTACCTCACTTTGCAATTGCTAATTGTGTTTAATGTTTTTACATTTCAGGTTGGGGAGTCTCAGGTTGTACCCAAGCTGGATACGAATATGAGGAATTTCGTATAGTTCGGAATAACCTCTTAAGAACTCCTAGGATGGTGGCACCTAGTTAAATTATCCGCATATAGCTTATAGTTTTCTTTATGGTTTGTATGTGTATAAGTTTAATAATTATTAAAGGTTCTGTATCGGGCTCTTAATAATCTCCTCTTGGATAATTTCATCTTATGGTTGCTTATACTTACGTAAGATCTAGAATCTTGAATAATTAGCTCTAAAATACGGTGATAGAATTATATTAAGTTGGAGTATTATATATGACTATCCAAAGACTTATTACTAAATATATGGTAGAGTATTGTTTAGTTAATTAGTCTTACATAACTCATAATCTAGAAATTGTATCTTATTTGCTTATGCTTGGAGATTTTTATCGAGGATAGTATGTATATAGCTATCTAGGGTCGCGTACGCTTAATAAATGCCCGGTCTTTAAAATTGAGTGTATAGAACCTTTTGAGTTGTGTTATAAGATGCCCGAAGATAAAATACGAATAAAATGTTTGGAGTCAAATGACACGACCTATACTATTATAGACCTCTAGAATAAATGATTGCTTTTACCTGCTGGCCTTTAATAGGGATTGTTAAGTCTCATTAGTTGCTTGTAGTGCTTGTGCTAGAAATTTTATCAAGGTTAATAAATAGCTTGAAAGAAGTAGTAACCTGTTACTTAATGTTTGATTATTTGGTTGCTTATGTATAGCTAAGAGAGTTAAATCAAGAAAAGCATTTGAAAAGGTTTTAATTTACCCTGCATTTTCGGAAAGGATGTTTGAAATAATGGATCCAAGTTCATATATGTTTGTTGTTTGATTCATAACACTCTTTAAACCGGTTTATTTCTAAGCTGGGTTTGAGGGTGTTACAAATTTGAAATTTGATTTCGCACATAGGATAAAGTGCGTTATCCTCTTATCTTCTTTTGAATTTTAGGGTTGACGTGTACTGGGTTCAATGGCTACTTTGACCGGGCATCATACATCTATTCTTTGCCAACCGAGCTTGGCAATCGCTGGTCCATCTTTGCCAATTGCGACTCATCAATTCTTTTCTACTTTTCCTGCTTCTTGCTTCTGCGTTGCTCTGCCAAGCTTGCTTTGCTCCTAACCTACATCAATGCCAACAAAACAATCATTCATATTTTCAAAAGAACAACTCCCTATATCCTTATGCAAATGCATGATTTTAACAACTAAATGCAAACGTATATACCTAAAGACAAGCAAAAACATTGTAAAATATGCATAAAAATCAGTACTTTCTAGGAGTTAACACTCCTCCAAACCCAACTCATTGCTTATCCTCAAGTAATGCAATTAAGAAAACAGAAAAATTAAAACAAGTACCTCGACAAAAAATGTTCTGAATATCAACAAGTGCTAGTAATTAGAATATGGCCCTAGTTCCATCCTTAGATACCCCAGTGCAACAAAGCCAAGCAGATAGGCAAATTCAAGTGCAGCAATATAACACTAGTATAGGGTCATGAAGTGTGCATAAAGTGTATGCAATATGCATAAAGTATCATTTTACTCCCTTAGTCAAATTTACTACCCAAACTCAGAATTATTATATATTTTTTCCTTTTTTACTCACCAAGGGTTTTTTGCTGGCAATATTTTTCAAGCTTGCTTCGTAATACTGTTTGGCGTTAGAAATAAGAGGGAGCATACTACGAACCCCCACGTTAGTCCAGACATTACAAGGCTTTACTCTTCAACTCATACCCTAAAGTTTTTGATTTGAGAACTAAGAGGGAGCAAACCACGAAGCCATAAGGACTTATTATCTCTAAGGTAGAGGAGAGTTCTATCTTTTTCTTTGCCTTGGCAAAACATTGTTGCCTTATTTTTGTTTCTTTACCCTGGCATCATTTTTTTATTCTGAGCTTAATTTCAAGAATTCTAAGTTTGTTTGGGAACTAGATGCATGCTACGTGTCAAGTGAGACTTCAGTTTCCTAAGCTATAGATCAATTGCCAAGCATTTCTGGCATTACTAACCTGCTGGCACATGTAAACTAAGGATTTCCATTTCATCATTGGACATAGTATACCAAGACAAATTCCAACTAAGCTAGCAAAGTGTTGGAATTATTCCAAATTTAACTGAGGCAACAAATTTTTTTAGTGGTTTGGTATGCATGGTTATACATAATCTATATGGCAAAAAAATGCAAACACAAATATAAACATGAATGCATGGCATGGCAAACGATGTGAGGCAATACCCCCCAAACCAAATGTGTGCATTGTCCTCAATGCATGAAGATATATGTACATATGAAATAAAATGACATAAACGAACAAATGAACAACATGAATGTAAGGAGTTTAAAGGGAAGATGACCCCCTTCAGAGTTTTCTAAGCGTGATACATGAGTTTTTCTCTTGACAAAGCTCCCACTATCAGGAGCTATGCATTTCCTTCTCTTCATGCTGGACTTTGATGTGGCTGTGAAAGCTCAAATGTCACGGAGAACTTCCTTGACAATATTTACTGGCTCTGAGGCGACATGAGCGTTAGTGGCAGTAGATGAGGTAGGTGCCA
Source organism: Hibiscus mutabilis (assembly GCA_019671005.1). NCBI lineage: Eukaryota > Viridiplantae > Streptophyta > Magnoliopsida > Malvales > Malvaceae > Hibiscus > Hibiscus mutabilis. Next base: position 35,150,263 of record CM033735.1, on the reverse strand, counting down.
CAAGTGTTGCAACAACTTTGGGTTGGATTCCTTCTTCTTCTGATTCGGGTGGTGTGTTTGTTCTTGCGAACTCAACTTGGATATGGGACACTGGGATGGTGGCATCTAATTGCGTCAGATATGGACAGAATGAGGACTGGATGGCATATCATCATTGGCAATGAGGTCGGTAGGGAACTCAGGAAATGTAGGCAAAGTATGCGCAAACATTCCTTCAAGAGTTTTCTTGAAGGCGCAGTCCCAAGCATGAGTATATTGCAAGAGCTTGGTGTTTTGCTCCTCGGCTTTCTCCAGCTTTTAAAGAATAATATCCTGGCATTGGTAGATTTAAGAAAGCATTGCCACTAAACCAGTTGGCATATGAGTCTCAGGTTTTGCCTTAGGCACCTTGGCCTTAGACACCGGCTCTGCAGCTTTTCTTTTGCCCTTCTCCTTAGCAATCAATTGCCTCCATAGGGCAGGAGTGATAGTTTTTCCCTTGCTTTCTTGGACTTTATCCGAATCAAGCCTTGGCACACTGTGTTTCATGCAAATATTAGAGATTAATAAAGGGAAAAACAAACTTCCACTGCTCTTACGGGTGCACTTATAAGTTTCATCGATGATGGTACGAATGATGTTGATCTTGCAGCCCATGATGATCAAATGCAGCAAGGCCATCCTCTCTTTTGAGACATTCTCGTTATCTTTAGTTGGCATCAGATTTTCCTTCAAGAAGTGGTTCCACCCCTTTGGCTGCGGCTTCAGTGCCAGCCGCTTCACCGTTTGGTGGCCCTTTGATGATACATTCCACTGGGTGCCAGGCTCGCATAAATCCTTTAGTAGCTTTTGCCTCTTGGTAGCATCGAACGAGTCAGCAAACTCAGAGTGCTCTTCCCTTGCACCATCCAATTCAAACATAGTATTAATATACCCCTAATCAAATCTAACACACGTACCTTGTATAAGCAAGAAAGATGAACCTTTGGTCGTAAGTTGCGCATAAAATTCTCAGAAAATATTGGAATAGTCTTCCACTGTCTGTTGGAAAAATAATTCCCACTTGTTCTTTTTGACCACTGCTATGAACTCCAATGAATAACCCAAATTGGGTTCGTTCTTGAACTCAAAATTCTTCTCGTAACAAAACGTTCGTGCGATAAAGTTCTCCTCATACTTCTTTTGAATTTTTTCATTAAAGAAGATCTTGAAAGGTGCTGAATAAGATGCCATAGAGAAACTTTTGGAGATCGGAAGAATTTAGGGAAAGAAAAGATGGATTCTTGCTTTCTTTCCAAATAAGATGAAAAGAGATAATATAAAAGTTGAGCTAAGGCAAGGGTCAAGGTTTAAGTAGAGGAAAAAAGTAACGGTTGAGGGTTTTAATGGTGTGATTAAATGGGAATAATGATGAAGGATTGGTGTGTTTAGGGCTAAGAGATAATGATGAGCTAAGGGATAATGATAGGCTAAGGGTTGAAGGTGAAGAGTCAGCACGAGAAAATGGTTACGATAAACAGATTGGGTTGAAATTTTGAATTTCAATTTTTACCCTAGGCGGCTTGGGTTTATCCCACACTTAGCAAACTTTTTTTTACTCTTCTTGGGCCTAACTCACAAAAGTCCAATTGTGCAATGTTAGATTCCACATATCAGCCCTCATCTTGGCATACTGCCTGGCAATGTAACTTGTACATACACTCACTTAAAGCAAACCCTTCAAAGAAGAAAATAAAAATAAAAATAGAAAATAAATAAAATAATAAAAAATAAAAATAACTAACCTAATTATTTACATTGATTGATTGAAAATGACAGAATCATTCAATCTCTCTCTGTCAGGAGAATGATATCATTGACATTACCTTGATTGCCTTCTAGATAATGTTTCAACCTTTGGCCGTTTACCTTAAAAGTTGTTACTGTCTTTAAATCCTTGATGTCAACTGCTCCATGAGCATATGGCTTGACAACTTCGAAGGGACCCAACCATCTGGACTTAAGCTTCCCAAGAAATAGCTTTAACTTAGAGTTAAATAATAGAACTCTTTAACTAGCATCAAATTGCCTTGGCAATATTTTGTTATCATGTCACCTTTTTGTCTTCTTTTTATACAACTTGGCATTCAAATAGGCTTGAGCTTGAAATTCCTCTAAATCATTCAGCTCTAATAGCCTATTTTCACCGCCATCCCTCTATTCCAAATTGAGCTTTTTGGCTGCCCAATAAGCTCAATGTTCCACTCCACTGGCAAGTGGCATGCCTTCCCAAAAATGAGTCTATATGGGGAGGTTCCCAAAGGAGTCTTAAAAGCTGTTCTGTAAGCCCAAAGGGAGTCATCTAGTCTCAAGGACCAATCCTTCATTGTTGGATTCACAGTCTTCTCCAAAATGTTCTTAATCTTCTTGTTTGAGGTCTCTGCTTGGTCATTTGTTTGGGAATGGTAAGTTGTGGCAATTCTTTGCTGGACTCCATACCTACACAGAGCTTTAGAAATTAAATTGCATTTAAAGTGTGTACCTTCATCATGTATGATAGCTCTGGGGGCACCGAATTAAGTAAAGATATGCTTATACAAGAACTTGGCAACAAAGTTGGCATCGTTTGTTGGCAAAGAAACAACTTCTACCCATTTTGAAACATAATCAACGACCACAATGATATATAGGTTACCAAATGATGGGGGGAAAGGAACCTATGAAGTCTATTCCCCACACGTCAAACAGTTCTACTGGCATAATGTTCTGGAGTGGCAATTGATGTTTGCTGGAATGTTACCTGTCCGCTGGCATCGATCATATGCCTTGGCAAAATCATGGGCATCCTTGAACAACATAGGCTAAAAGAATCTTGACTGTAACATTTTGGCCGCGGTTTTCATCCTAACAAAGTGGCCTCCATACGGTACTGCATGCCATAATTGCAATATGTTGTGACGTTCATCTCCTGTCACAAACCGACGTATCACTTGATTAGTACACTACTTAAACAAAATTGGCTCGTCCCAATAATATTGCCAAACATCTCCCAGAAATCATTTTCTGGCATTTCTTGTCAAATCCGATGGCAAAATATTGCTTACAAGATAGTTGACTATGTCAGCGTACCATGGCATAAAAATTACTGCAAGTACTCATCATGGAATTTATCCCTTATGGCAGCAACTCTACCATCCTCAGGGTGATGCTCAAGTCGTGACAGGTGGTTGGCTACCAATTTTTCACTCCCCTTCTTGTCTCGAATCTCGAGATCAAATTCTTGTAGTAAGAGTGTCCAACGGATTAGTCTGGGCTTGGCATCCTTTTTTTCCAAGAGATATTTTAATATTGAATGGTATGTGTACACCACAACTTTGCTACCTACCAAGTGAGATCTAAACTTGTCAAATGCAAAGACAATAACAAGAAATTCTTTCTCAGTTGTGGTGTAGTTTATTTGGGCTCTGTTTAGTGTTCGGCTGGCATAGTAGATGGAATGAAAAACTTTGCCACGCCCCTATCCCAACACTACTCCAACGGCATAGTCATTGACATTGCACATGAGCTCGAATGGCTTATTCCAATTTGGTGCCATAATTATGGGGGCATTAATCAACCTTTCTTTAAGCTCCTAAAATGCTTTTAAACAAACATCATCAAATGCAAAAGCAATATCTTGTTCCAAAAGCAAGCATAAAGGTTTAAATTTTTTTGAGAAATCTTTAATAAAACAAAGATAGAAACCTGCATGTCCCAAAAAACTTCTGATACCTTTTATGCTTGTAGGAGGTGGCAATTGTTTGATTACCTTAACTTTTGCTTTGTCAACTTCCAGTCCTCTCTGGGTCATTTTGTGTCTGAGAACTATGCCCTCCTTCACCATGAAGTGGCATTTTTCATAGTTTAGGACCAGGTTAGTCTCAATACATCTCTATAAAACAAGTTCCAAACACTTAAGGTATTCCTCGAATGTCTTGCCAAACACTGAGAAGTTATCCATAAAACTTCTAGATTGTTCTCAATCATGTCAACAAAAAAATAGACATCATGCAACGTTGAAACGTTGCTGGAGCGTTACACAATCCAAAGGGCATTCTTCTAAAAGCAAATGTCCATGTGGACAAGTGAACGTGGTTTTCTCCTGATCATCTAGGGCGATGGCAATCTGGTTGTAGCCCGAGTAGCTGTCTAGGAAACAATAAAATGCCTTACCTGCCAACCTGTCCAACATCTGATTGATGAAGGGCAAGGGAAAGTGGTCCTTCCTCGTGGCATTGTTTAGCCTCCTGTAATCCATACACACTCTCCAACCCGTGATAGTCCTGTAGGGAATCAATTCATCTTTGCTATTTTATACTACTGTCATGCCACCTTTGTTTGGCAAGAATTGTACTGGACTAACCCACGAGTTGTCAGAAATGGTATATATTATCTCGGTATCCAGCCATTTTATGATTTATTTCTTCACTACCTCTTTCATACTCAGGTTCAGTATTCTTTGGCCTTTAATGGTTTTGCCATGGTACTCCTCCAAAATGATTTTGTGCATGCAAATAGTTGGGCTTATTCCTAGGATATCAGCCAAGGTCCATCCCAAAGCTTGCTTATATCTGCTTAATGTTTCCAATAATCTTTCCTCCTGATCATTAGTGAGATCAGCAGCAATGAACATTGGCAATGGTTTTAGCTCCAGATTTTTAAAGCAAAAACTACCGCAACAAGCTCCAAATCATGAGTTGGATAGTTTAGTTCATGGGACTTTAATTGTCGGGAAGCATACGCCACTACCTTGTCCTCTTGCATTAGAACACACCCCAAGCCCAAATGGGATGCATCACTAAACACGGTGTATTCCCGATTCTGGTTGAGTCAAAACTGAAGCTCGGGTAAGAACTTCTTTCATCTGATCAAAGCTCCTTTGTTGTTTCTCAGACCAAACAAACAATATATCTTTATGGAGGAGCTTAGTCAAAGGTGCGACTAAAATAGAAAAGCCCTTAACAAATCTTTGGTAGTAACCGGCAAAGCCAAGGAAGCTTCGAACTTCCCTAACATTCTTCAGGGATCTCCATTCAAACACAGATTGAATCTTTTTAGGGTCAACTTTGATCCCTTCGGCTGAAATTACGTGCCCAAGAAAGGAGACTTCGGGCAACCAAAATTCACACTTGTTGAATTTGGCATAGAGTCTATTTTCTCTAAAGGTTAGAAGAACAATTCTGAGATATCTTGAATGCTCTTCTTCATCTTTCGAGTAAACCAGAATATCGTCAATGAATACCACTACAAATCTATCCAAGTAGGGTTTAAAGACTAGGTTCATAAGATCCATAAACGCAGCAGGGGCGTTTTTCAGACCAAATGGCATTACTAGGAACTCGTAATCTCCATATCGAGTTCTAAAGGCAATTTTGGGAATGTCAGACTCCTTTACTTTCATTTGATAGTACCCCGATCTAAGGTCAATCTTAGAAAATACTGAAGCACCCTTCAGTTGATCAAACAAATCTTCAATTCACGGAAGCGGGTACTTACTCTTAATCGTGACTTGATTAAGTTGCCGATAGTCTATGCATAACCTCATTGATCCATCTTTCTTCTTGACAAAGAGTAATGGGGCTCCCCATAGTGAATAGCTTGGTCTAATGAACCCCTTGTCTTGCAGTTCTTGTAACTGCTTCTGAAGTTCTTTTAGTTCCACAGGAGCCATTCGGTAAGGAGTAATAGATATAGGGTTGATTCCCGGTTGAGTCTCTATTTTGAATTCCACTTCTCGGTTCGGTGGCAGTCCTAGGAGTTCCTCAGGAAAGACATCGAGAAACTCAGACACAGTTGAAATTGAATTAAAATCAGGCTCAGTTTTAATATTTCTGAGTATATTACATAATAAAGGATTTAGCCTTTTGGAATTTTGATAGATTAAGGATATTGATTCTTTTCCCAAACCCCGTAGATAAAGCTTTCTTTTGTTACAGTCTACCCAAGCCCGGTGTCTTCCTAACCAGTCCAAACCCAGGATTAAACTGAACTCACAGAAGGGCAGTACATAAAGATTAATATGGAAATGAATGTTTTGAATAAATAAAGGACAGTCCCTACAAAGGACATTTAAGTCCATGCATTTTCCTAGAGGGTTCGAAACTAGGAGTTCTTGAGCAACAATCTTAGAATTCAGATTCGACTTTTCAATTAAAGGAAGATGGATAAAAGAATGGGTAGATCCCGGATCAATTAAAGCATATACATGACTATTATTTAGCTCAACATTACCTGCTATAACATCATGTGCCTCTTCATCCTCACGACTTCGAATGTGATACATACGAGCAGGGGCCCGGGACTCTTGATGAGTGGTGGTAATAGCCTGACCCCAAGATCTTCCTGAGTTCCCTGATTGAGCTTATCTCAGCCCTTTTCCCTTAGGAGGAGGAGCTTGATTCGAATTGGAGGCCACCTTAACCGGGGGCTTGTCAAAAGGTTGAGGACAACCTCGGACATAGTGATCCATACTTCCACATTGGAAACAAGAATTTGATTGTATCCTACACTGATCAAAATGGTAGTTTTGGCAGATGTTACAATGTTGATATTGAGGTTCCCTACCTGATTTTCTCGAGCTATTAATGGAGATTGTTGGGGCAGAAGATTTGATTACGATTTGAGGCTTCAGAATAAAGTTACCCCTTGGTGAAGTAACTTTGTTCGAATAGCTCCCTCCATGGCCTTTCGATTTTTTTGAAGGCCACTGAGATTTGTTATCACTTCGGGATCTTTTATCTTTCTTAGAAAAATTCTCTCTTCTTTTATCAGCCTCTTTCATTTGAGACTCCGTGGCAATTACTCGGTTCACTAGGTCTTGAAAATCAGTTATTCCGAGGGCTATGAATATCGGGCTCAACTCATCATTCAATCTTTCAATAAACATCCTACATTTGTCCTCCTCCTTCTTGATATATTCAGCTCCATACTTGCAATATTTACAGAATTCACTGATGTATTGTTCTACAGGTCTTCCACCTTGCTTGAGATGTAAGAAACGTCTCCTTCTTTCAGCTAGATATTGTTCACTCACATATTTCTTCCGGAATTCCTTCAGGAAAAATTCCCAAGTGACAAAATTTTCTGGAACAATAAGGATTGCAGTTTCCCACTAGTTTAAAGCTTCGTCAGCAAGTAAGGCCACCACACACTCTAATATATGAGCATCAGGACATTGGAGTTGTTTGGTTAAGATCCTAATGGTAGTTTCTAGCCAGTATTCTACTACTTTCGGGTTTTCTTCATCGGATCCCACAAAAATATAGGCTCGATGCTGAGCCAATTTATCAATAAGGGCTTTCGACTGACTCACTGCAGGTGCAGGAGGATTATTTTGTTTCATAGTAGTGATGAACTGATTAAATATCTCAATCATGCTGAGAAAACATTCCTTTTGGATTTGATTTATCTGAGGAGCCTCAGGCCGTGGTTCTGCAGCCTTTTGAGGATCTACTTGATCCTGATTCAGTCTAACACCCCCTTCATTGGAGAAGCCAGCCGGGCTATTTCCATCCCGGGCCAGATGTGTCTCAGACATCTGAAATTAACATTTGAAGGAGATTTAATCAGACAAGGTCATAATCACATTTATTCAACTCCTAGGTGGCACTTTATACAGTAGATGACACACCATAAACTGGTTTAGTCCTAGGATCGACTAAACCTTAGCTCTGATTACCAAATTGTAGTATCCCACCCTCGGCCTATAAGGAATTATCAGGCTAAGAGTAGACATTCTAACTTGTCTAAAAAAGTTAGTGTTCGAATTGATTGGAATACAGGTCTAAGAAGATAATGAGCATTCGAAGTATGCGGAGTTAACTACCTAAGAAGCAAACATAAACCAAAGGCTTTACAAACAAGAAGCAATCAAATCAACACAAGAAGAATCATGCAATCATATAGGCCATTCGAATAGATCCATCCTTAAACAAACAAGTGATCATCATGCCAAGCATTTCCAAAATAGTATTGATCAATAAAAAGAAATCATTGCTAGCATACATAGTGGACCTAGTTTGATTAACTTGTATTGCTTGTCAATTAAAGAATTATGTGCATTAATTTTCGATGGTCATCCTCTTCTATAAATAAATCGAACTTGATCTAGCATCAATAACATACAAGCATGATCCTTTCTAAGATATTCTACATCTTCGGCTATTAACATAATAAGCAATTTTAACCACATAGAATTCTAAGTTAACCAATCATTCCATCAATAAACCCACATGAAGACCATCTATATCAACCATAGACAAGCACACATATATATACAAGTTCTTCAAAACATAACATACATCAATACTTTAGATACAAACTGATTAAACATGCCCCAAAAGATTATAACAAGCCCTTAATCTAGTGCCACCATCTAGGAGCTATCTAAAAAAATTACAAACATACTTTATGTGCTTCTGGTGACCTTGTTTTGACCTCCTGACTTGCTCCACACTCAGTTTATCCTGTGACAGAACAGGGTGAGCAATAAATTAAATAGTCTCGGGTTTAATTGTAAACAATAGAACAACAAATCAAATTCAAAATAATATTCACATTTGACAGGAAATCCTCAAGATTATCAATCATTTATAAACTCTTTCAAAATGCATATTAAATCTTCAATTACTCTTATCCTTCCACAAACTCAATTTTGCTAAATTGAGCATCATATTTCATAAAAGGCAATCTCATTATCAGGCAACTCCTTTGAGTTGATTAAATCACACAATCCATTTCTATATCAACAATTCTAGCCAGGCAACCTTAGTTGAATTAACCAATTTCATTTAATAGTTCACATAATGCTATTATCAAACATAGTATCAGACAATGGCCAAATTTCATACCATTGGACTAACTTAATTATCATATTCAGGGGTACACATGTACCTATCAGGGGACCGTAGTCCAGATTTCCAGGCTGAGCTCAAATTATTTTATTGGCATGCCAATTTTTGACTAGACCGACCGTAGATATTGTACACCAAGGACCTTATATACTCAACAATCTCATTCATTAAACATTTCGATACACTATCATTTATGATGCCATAACACGCATTTACTTTCATAATTTACAAACATGCTTGATTCTATCAAATATATCACATCTTACCTTGGCACTTACCTTCCAAGGAATTCAAGCAAGCACATCAAGTAAGGCCGTAAGCCTTATTGAGCATTTCAGATTGTTTTTAACTATTATAAAAAGTAAGTAACTTTAATTAAACATAGGATACACTTACAGATTCTCCAAGTTAATCTTGATCGTGAATTATAACCCCTTTCTTCCTTTCGTCTTCTTGATCACAATTCTTGTTGTCTAGATATAACAAGAATTTACCAATGCATTAGAATCAAGTTACCATCATTCATTTGTCTATAATATACACACAAGCCTAACCAATATTCTAGGACATAATTCTTTAATCTTATCGATGTAACCGTAGTCAAATTAAAGCAATTAAGACTCATTAAAACAGTCCCCCTAGATTCAGCTCATTTCAAATCTGCCCTTGCTACAAATAAGGGTTCTTTTATGCTAGTTTAGACATCTCTATTACATGTATCCTCTTAAATTGCATATTCTCATTGATCCAAGGCTAGATAACATTAATTCGACATCAAAGTGGTCATTGACACTTACACATATCTTCGAATAGAAGCAAAACAGCCCCTACACTGCCCTGCTTAAAAGAGGGCATATTCACATTAAATTAACTACTTACACATTACAAAATCCATGTCAAATTATTCCCTTGATCCTAGTAAGGTTACAAACAATTTAACTAGATACTTAGCACCATTATAAGGTTCTAATTTTGTTATTTAATCCAAATTTTCCCAAAGCATATTTGTTAAAACAGTTTCGGATAGGGCCTTAATTACCTAGGCTTGAATTTACCAAAATCAAATGACTTTAGCCCTTAAGCAAACACTAGTTAACTCTTAGATTTTTAGCATTATCAACCTTCTAAAATAACAATGAATTCATGGCCAATATATTCAATAATCAATCATTCTCTCTATCCATATTTTCGGTTCCTATTCCAACTACAGACAACAACTCAATCAAGCATAGCAACAATCTAACAAAAGTTAACAAGGAATTTACTTACTTCTATTGATGAACGCAAATAATTCAAGCATCCAAACAGGACCGAGACCTCAAGAAGTTCAACTATGGTGACTCTTTCTCACACTCTCTCTCATTCTCTTGTTTCGGCCAAGAGACAAATGAAGGAGAACAATGTTATTTATTTGTCTCCCTTCATAGTAATGGAATTCCACATGTCTAACAATCCATGGAGCCAAATCATCAAGCTTTTGATAAGTTTTAAGTTTACCATGCAAATATAGAATTTTGGAATTTCAACATTTTGGTCCTTTCGATTCTACTCTCCTAACCTCAAGAAGTTTGATTTGGTCCAATAAAAGCTTTCACTATGTATTTAATTTAAACTCTACTTAAGGCATAACATATTAGGGATTTAATTTACGATCTGGGATGTTACAGAAATATATAACTTGTCTACCTTTACCAACACATCCTCAATCTTACCCTTAGGATGTACAAATGATCAGTCTACTAGCTGAAGTGTTATCGTGGTAGGTCTTGCTTCAATTCCAAGCTTTCTGAAAACTGACATTAGCATCAAATTGATGCTGGCTCCTAGGTCACACAGTGCCATGCCCATGAATCTATTGCCAATGGTGTAGGGAATAGTATCTTTCACATCTAAGACCTGCATTTTGCATTTACATGCATACATTTTGAAAATTTTAAAGTCGGTCCCCGGGTTACCCCATTAGATACAACAAAGTTGGTCGACCTAGCACCTTACAGAACCTTTTACAAGAGCCTGATCTTGGGGCATGTCCACAAGTGCCCTCCATATCTTTTATAAACAATGTGCCTCTAATAGGGCCCTAGTTTGGGGGCATTTTTTTGCCAAAGTCTTGTCTTCGTTGCCGAGTCAAACTTTTGCATCCCTGAAATGTCTACATCGACTACAGTCTGCAAAACTTCACTTGATCCAAAAAAATGATGAGCTGCCATGAACCAACTTATGAACCTAACTTAGGGGGAAACAAAATGTGCTTCAGGGTTTCAAATTTGCTACAAGAATATTCTCAGACGATGGCATAAAATGAACAAAATTTTGGGGCATGCCCCCAGATGAAAGCTAATTCAAAGAAATGTGATTGAACCTAGGACAAAGTCAGGGCACCGCCGCATGAAAAAAAACCCGACAGTGCTAGTTCGAGAATTCAAAATGCTCGACATAACCCCTAGTTCATATATGAACTTCTTGATCCTAATACCCTTTTTGCAGCATCACATGCTACAATATGCTCAGCTTGTGTTGTAGAATCAACTATTGTATCTTGCTTTGAACCTTTCTAGCTCACAGTGCTTCTATTAAGGTAGAACACAAAACCCGATTGCGATTGTGAATTATCCTTATCGGTTTGAAAGCTGACATTAGTATACCCTTTTATACTTAGCTCTTTATCATCTCCATGTATAAGGAATGTATCCTTAGTTTTTCTTAAGTACTTAAGGATGTTTTTAACTGCGACGCAGTGACCTTCACTGAGATCTACTTGGTATCGACTTGTCATACTTAAAGCGTATGATATATTTGGACGAGTACATAGCAAGACATACATGATAGATCCAATTGCTGAAGTATATGGAATCTTACTCATTCACTCTATTTCTTGTGGTGTTGAAGGACATATTTCCTTCGAGAGTAAAATTCCATGTATCATAGGTAAGAATCCCTTTTAGATTCTTCCATACTAAATCTTTTCAGTACTTCTTCTGTGTATGTATTTTGAATCAGTCCTAGGAGTAGTATTGATCTATCTCTATAGATCTTGACTCCTAATATGTATGTTGCCTCACCCAAGTCCTTCATGGAAAAACATTTTCCAAACCAAGTTTTCACAGACTATAAGCTAGATATGTCATTTTCTATTATCAGTATGTCATCCACATACAGTACCAAGAATATGACAATGCTCCCACTAATTTTCTTGAAAACACATGACTCACCTTCATTTTTGATAAAATCAAAACTCGTTGATTGCATCGTTAAAATGAAGATTCAAACTTCGAGAAGCTTGCTTCAATCCATAAATAGACCTTTGTAGCTTGCATATTTTTCGGCATCTTTTGGATCAACAAAAACCTTCAGGTTGTGTCATGTACATATCCTCATCTAGTTTTCCATTAAGGAAAGTGATTTTAACATCTATTTGCCATATCTCATAATCATAAAATGCAGCTATCGCAAGTAAGATCTGGATGGATTTAAACATAGCAATAGGTGAAAAGGTTTCATCATAGTCTATACCATGAATTTGACCAAAACTCTTAGCGACTAATCGCACTTTGTATGCTTGTACATTACCATCCATGTCAGTCTTCTTTTTGAAAACCCATTTGCACCCTATGGGCTTAACCCCTAGAGGTGGGTCAACCAAGGTCCAAACTTGGTTTTCTGACATGGAATCCAAATCGAATTTCATGACCTCTAGCCATTTCTCAGAGTCTGGGCCCGTCACTACTTCTTGATAAGTCCTAGGCTCATCTTGATCCATGAAGAGAACTTCACCATGCAATGTGACAAGAAATCCATATTTCTCAAGCGTATTGCATTCTCTCAAAGATCTTTGTAGTGGTTGTGTTTCCAAAACTGTTGAATGTTCCTCAACAACTTGTGGAACTTATTGTTGTTCAATCTCTTGTTCAATAATATATGGTTGATCTCGAATTTCATTGAGTTAAATATTTCTCCCACTTCCTTCTCGGAAAACAAATTATCTTTCTAGGAAGATTCATGTTTGAGCAACAAACACTTTATTCTCAGTAGGATTGAAGAAATAATACCCTTTAGTTTCTTTAGGATAACCCACAAAATTACATTTATGAGATTTGGGTTCGAGTTTTGTAGAAATCTTATGTTTAACATAAGCTTCGCATCCCCAAATTTTCATAAAAGACATACTAGGACGTTTCCCAGTCCATATCTCATATTGTGTCTTTTGAACTGATTTAGATAGAACACGATTTAGTGTGAAAGCAGCTATTTTTAGAGCATGTCCCCAAAAAGAAACTAGAAGATCAGTGTGACTCATCATTGATCGAACCGTGTCTAACAATGTTCGATTTCTTCTTTTCAGAAAATCTATTCCAATGTGGAGTGCCAAGAGGTGTGAGACAATCCCACATTCCTTAAGAAGGTCACCAAACTCTAAGCTTAATTATTCTCCTCATCGATCTAATCGGAGAGCCTTAATTCTTTTTTCTAGTTGGTTTTGTACTTTATTTTTAAATTCCTTGAGCTTTTCAAGGGCTTTAGATTCATGATGCATTAGGTAAACATACCCATATCTACTGAAGTCATCTATGAAAGTAATGAAGTATTGAAAACCTTCTTCTGGCTTATGTATTCATTGGTCCACATACATCACTATGTATTAATCCCAATAAATCACTTGCTCGCTTAGTTTCACCATTAAAAGGAGCTTTGGTCATCATTCCCAATAAGCAAGGCTCACATACATCAAGTTGTTCGAAAACAAATGAATCCAAAAATCTATCTTTATGAAGTTTTGAAATGTGTTTTTCATTTATGTGACCCAAGTGACAATGCCAAAGATGAGTTTGATTAGAGTCATTTGTTTTGATCTTTTCGTATTTATGTTGTAAATGGAATTCTCTTAATCCAAAATATAGAGGTCGTTTATTAATTGTGTCACACCATAGAAAACATTATCAAGATAAAAAAACAACAATTATTCTTAATAATTATCTTAAAACCAATCTTGACCAAAAAAGAAATCGAAATAATGTTTTTAGTCAAACTAGACACAAAATAGCAATCCTCTAAACATAAATTAAGTCTGCTAGGTAACGATAAAATATATGTTCCTATAGCTAATACAACAACTCTTGCTCCATTACCAACCCGTAGGTCCACCTCTTGTTTTCTCAGATTTCTACTCTTTTGTAGTCCTTATACAAATGTACAAATATGAGAAACATAACCGGTATCCAATACCCAAGAAGTAGGTATTGATAAATTAATATCAATAACATAAATACTCGAGGCGGATGCTCCTCTTTCATTTGCCTTCTTGACTTTTCAAGATAAATGGGGAAGTTCCTTTTACAATGACATGTCTTGTAACACCCCGAAATCTAGCCTAGTCGAAATTGGGTTCTGGTGATCGGAAACCCTACATCAGAAATGTTCAAATATTGTATTGATATTGACCATGAGGTCAATTGTATCGGTAGTGGACCCTAATTGAGTTGAATTATTGTTTAAGGACCTTAATGAATGTATTAGAAACCTTTTAGTGGCTAAATTATAGAAATTGGAAGTTTGGGGACAAAGGTATAAGGAAATGAGAGTTGAGGGACTAATTTTCAATTAGCCCCTCATCAATTATAAATCCCATACGTGGGATAACTGGGAGAGCTTCCTTCATTTAAAGGAAAGCTCCCAATTAAAAATCAAGTGAATAGCTAGAATTGGAAAACTTACCCGAAATCATTCTAAGCAAGCACCTCACCAAGCTATCGTATCCTACCTAAGCAAGCACCTCCATTGGAGCTTGATTTCAAGCTTGACTTTTCTTCGATTTATTGTTATCGAATCGTTGCAAGTGATCGGGTAAGCTATAATCCCCAAACAACCATTGAATTCCATGGATATATCAAGCTTAATCACAAGCTAGGGTTTTGCCATCCATGGAGTTTGATAGCTAATAGCTATTTTAAGCTTCGATATTGATGTCGTTATATTGATTCCGATATCGTAATATTGAATCTAACTGAATCCTATTGTTTTTACCTAGCTCAAGAAGTTGGTAAATATCATCCACTGTCACCAACAAAAGCTAGGAATAAGGGGATTGCTATCCGAGAGCCTTGAAAGCTTTGGAATATCGAGGTGAGTGTAGTCGGAGTCTCAAGATTAGGCTAGGTGCCTTTCCTGACTTCATCGATAATAGAATTGTCATTGCTAACTCCGTTGTTAAGGATTATTGCATCGAATCACTTATCAGACATCATGGTAAGTACTGGTAAGTTATCGCATCGAGTATTGAGCATTGTCAATGCCATCGTCATTGTTATTGAACATCGGATATTGCTATCGTTGTTGTCATTGAGTATTGTTATTGCCATGATCATCGCCATTGTCATTGAACCATGAAAGTGTAGGGTATTGATATAGCATTGATATAGTCACTGTCATTGATCATTGATGTCAACATCGTTATGGTTATCGAAACATTGAAAATGAACCATCGACTATTAATATTGTCATTGAGAACATTGAAATATTACTATCGACATTTATACTAATATTGAACATTGATATTGAATCATTGCTTATTGTTAAAGCTATCGAATATATTGAATATTGTCATTGCTATTGAACATTGATATTGTCACTGTACCTTGGATTCGAAGGACATTGGATACAATTGGCATGCCATAGAATTCATGAGCTCAGTGTACGGGTGGACTATGGTCCTAGGGCTACGGCCTATATTGATTTGGCGAGACGGAGGGATGTGTTGTTATATTGGTCATATTGGCGAGGCGAAGGGACTAGACCATTCATTGATTTGGTGAGGCGTAGGAAATCACGTATCCATATTCGAAATCGATCCAAGGGTTATTGATGAATAAAGGATTTATTGTTATTGAATATGTTTATTGTATTGTTCCTATTGATCTATTGCATTGTCATTGTCAAGTTATGAGTCGGAGTGCATTTCCTTGATATTGTGTTTTAATTGTGACTACCTCTCTAGGCAATATATGCCTAATGCATTGCATTTCATCCATTTCAGGTTAAGAGATTTACCGTTGGAGATCGGAGAAGTTGAAGTGTTGGACAAGTCACTAGCAAACTAAAGTAATGTATATCGAACCTATGAACTCTTAGTAGGGTGGCAAAGTACCTAGAACAGTCTTATAAGGCTCATTTGATATGTATATTTTATGCTTTTGGGATGTTAGTGCACAAAGCTTAAAATGAACCTTTCAAATGGCTTAAAAAGGACTAAAAGTGCATATTTGGCTCAAAAAGGTGAAAACATAGTAAATGGATTCAAATTAACACGAATTTTGGCATGCAAGTAGTTTATAATGTTTAAAACTTAAAATTTCATTGCATTTGGACCTTGATTGATAGGTTAAATTGATTAAAACCAGTAAAAATCTGTCATTACAGGGTAGTGTAGGGCGTATCGATACGGTTTATGGCGTATCGATACGGTTGATGGCGTATCGATATGACCTTGCATATTTGGTCGGGTCAACGATGGTCAACAAAGGGCGTATCGATATGGCCTAGGCGTATCGGTACATATTTTGGCTACTGGAATTTGGGTGTAAAAATGGTATCGATACGGGGTTAAAGCATATCGATACTCAGTCAACATGGTCAACCAGTATCGGTACGGCCCTCAACCGTATTGATACAAGCCTATTACCTTTGAATCTGGAATTTGGGAATTAGGTTTAGCGTACCAATACGGCCATAAGGGTATCGGTACGGTGACAGTTAATTCTATTAGAAGTTAAAGAACCCAGTTTTGTATTATTTACAAAATGATCACTGATTAATGCATGGGTTAATTGAATGGGAAAACAAACTCTGATCAACTTTAAAATTTACATGGCCATTGTTCATATAATGAATTTCATTGTAGTAAGGTTATTTTTAGGAAAGGTCCACTAAAATACTGAGGTTACATTTTAGTCAATAAAACCGGTAAGGGATTAATCATTTAATTGGTCCTAATTGGGTAATCATAGACTCATAATAGATTAATTGGAATTTTATATTGCTTTTTTGGGCCTATTATCATCGCTTACTGTATGGAATTATCGTATCGATCACCGTTTAGTTCATCGGTAGCATACTCCGTTCCGATTCTCGACCAGGTCGGGAAGGGGTTGTTACATGTCTTATTACAAATGGAAACATTTTCCTTCCAGTGATCAGTCAAGGTAGTTTACGCCGTTCAACTTGTCCTTCTCAAGGACCGATCGTAATGATAACAAATTTGTATAACAAGTCTACAACAATAAAATATGAATTTTGAGTATGTTTACCATGTTTTCTTATAAAAAGACTTGATACTCCCACTATTTTTATTAAAATTAATAACCCTCAAATATTAATGTTGAAAATACTTTTTGTAAGGTTTTTCTAGTGGGCAAGGATCCAAATTTCTCATTCTCTTAAGTTAGCTTTGGCTTTTCTCTTAAGATTATGGTCTATCTAGGTAAGCAACACTTGCTAATTACATCTCATGTAGCTCATTCATTTGGTGAACAACTCTTGTTCATAACCATCCTATGATTATCCAAATAACTAACCTTTAGGTTTCTAATCCTATTAGACTAACCTAGTTAAGTCTTTAACCAATTTTACAACCAACGAATATCACTTGCTTATTCTTCGTGTTTGCCCAAGATAGATACAAGTACCTCACTTTAGCAGAACCTACATTGTATCGATCTAGACTTTAACGGGGGTTAACAATGGGAATCAATAAAAGACTTAATATTTTATTGAGGGGTTTCGTGAATATTATCTTACCATTTAACATTTGATCTTATCAATTAACTAGCATGCATCTCATACATTCATTTTATCACATATATGAAAAGCAGTAAATATGAATGCAATAGTTATAGCCCATATCCTAAGGTGGCACGTCCCAAGCCAATGGGAGAGCCAAATTATTCTAAGGATAAAAACACTTCTCAAGCATCTTTCTATCGGCTCACACTTTTGTTCCTCTGGTACATGCTTCTTCATATAGATTACAATTTCAGAAACTCGTTTTGCATACGAGGGAGTAGATGAGAAGAGAATTACAATAGAAGTAGAGAAAGGCACGACACACATGTCGTATTTATAAAACCTTATAAATAAAACTAAATGGGCTATTGGGATATAACCATGCATTCCAAACACCATGCATATCAAACATAATAACGATGCGATTTATTATTAAAGACTTACCATATTGTTCCTACGCATATGTCAAGGCTCTTGTGAGGTTCTGACGGCCCCGTAGTCGCCGGCGGAGTTGCCGCTGCTTGGTTAGCGACGAGGAAATTTTTAAAGATTAACATCTTAGTTGTTGTGTAAAAACCTCACGATTTGATAACTTTTATCAACATTATCGCGTTTTTTATGATTTTAAAATCCACGAGGTTTTTACTGAAACAACTCTTGTTACTTTCCCAAAGGAAATCTATAGACTAACCATTAGTCTAATTTATAACTATACTCTGCCTATGTTAACACTTAACATCTAAAACTATAAAACTATATTTTGAATATGTTAACAATTAACATATAATATTTCAAACCCTATCGACAAAGATCCTGATGATTAACTCTTAATCATCGATCTTAGGAACATCTTTTAACTAGATTAACAGATTAACCGTGATTGAATAGATTTGCTCAAACAAATATCATATATTCACTAAATAAATAAAAAATAGCATGTATCTCATACAATTACATAACCCAAGTAATTAAAAACCGAATTTGTATCGTACAAGTGGCTCTGATACCATTGTTGGGTCACGTCAGTACACCCCATGACGTAGCGGAAAAATTATTCGACGATTACCACTAGAGATCCACACGAGGAACGAATTGGGGTGAATAAGGGTGAAGAATTACCTGTTTAAAATCTGGAATTCTGAATTTGGAGGAGATAGATATCCAATCACGATTCCACGATGTCGATTAATAAGCCGCAACGATAACGCTCCGACCTCTACGTAGTTCACCCAATTGAAACGAGCGTATAAAACTCTCTAAACTATTTAGAGGATTATTCCAAAAGCATTAATGACTGTTAGATCTCTCATGCCTTTATATAGCCTTTGTAATCCTAATTCAACTCAGATTAGGATTTCAATATATATTAAATATATATATAACCCCAATTTAACTTTAATTATGATTTTAATATATATATATTAAATATATTTATAATCCCAATTCAACTTAATTAGGATTTCAATATATATATTAATTTAAAACAAATTATATTATTTATATATATTAAAAGAGTCATAATTACAATAATTATTTTTCTTTTAATATTTACCAAATAGTTAAATTATATATATCAAATATATATTAATTTAACTAAATCAGTGTACAACAAATTTGTACATATATAATTTGTTTAATATATGCTCATTTCAACCGTGGGTGTGACCCTGTAGGTTCATGTAACGTTAGTAGTAAATATTAGAACATTTCTAATATTTCAAACAATGAGTGACATCTAGCAATAGGTCATTGTCACCTAAGTTACAAGAAATCGTGATACGACATAACCTTTTTCGTGATTAACTCTTTTCATGTATTACATCCTTTTGTCCTTATATCTAGATTGGACACGAGTCATGGAACAACCACACTTGTATAGTCCATCTAATATTTCTTGATATCTTGAGTAGACTATTATAAACGAATAATTATGATATCCCATATTAACTTATTCAAGCATGGCCGTACATTTCTAGTCTCACTCAATCAAGTGGCCTACGATATTACTCCTATTATGTAGGAGGGACAAATCCTATCTTAATCAATCATATCTCACTACATAGATTGTGACATATCCAATATTAATCTTTATTGTGTAATCAGTTACGACACACGTTTGACTGTATCAAAATATGTCACCCACGATGTTGAAATAATGATGATCTCAAGTCTGAGGATCATACATGTAGTTATCACTATGAGCAATGTTGTGACTGTCACATAATAATCCAAGAAACATGCTCATAGCGGGTCAGTCCAGTATGTCGTTCTCTAACACATACTTATGTATTAATTTTGACATCTACATGTCAATGACAACACTTTTTCATCAATCAACTACATATTAGTCTTAATGCATTATTGTTTTCTATTCCCACAATAATACTCGACTAAGGGTATTTAAGAATAACCATATTATTCTAAGGACTTTATTATAATTTAGTTTATTTATGCATGCAAAATTGTAACTGAAAATAATAATGGCAATGCCTCTTTATGAATAAACAAGGTAAAACAAATGTTATTTACAATCATCTTATGATTGGTCTTTTGGCATACTCTAACAATTTCAAGATTACATGAGTGACTTTACAAATTTTTTAAAAACTTACAAACATTATATACAAATCAAAAGATAAACTACTTGCTTCATTCTAGGAGTCTATCTAAGGAAAATCTAACTCTACTTGGAACTTAAGCAACGGCTTGCAACACTTGACCATGATTGATTTTCACAAGCTTTAATCAACTTGCACATGTATGGGAATGAATGCATTAGGCTTATATAGCCTAAGTGAGGTAGTGACATCAAGATAACAAAGTATATTGTTAATGATATTAAAATGAATATTCAATGGAATTCAAACGTAAGTTAGCATTTGATTTTATGTCTTAATCTTGACTTAAACAAGCTTTGTTTATTGGGAGCTTATTGGGGTTCATATTATTAAAAATATTAACTAAATATCTTTCAGGGTTTTTACTGAGTTCCATCGAATTTCTTATCGAACTTATCCAAGTTCTTATCTTATCATATTGAAGACTTATCAAAGCTTATCAAGTACTTATCAAAGTTTTCGGAGTTCTTATCAAACTTATTGGAGATCTTAACTGAGCTTATCTGAGTGCATAATATTTTTTATCAAAGTTTCTTTTCAAAGCTTAGTATCCGTGTTCATATCTTTTAGAACATTTTCTTGGATCACATTTGGTCATGGGTAGCATTGGTCCGTGTTTGACCTCATTGTTCCACGTTACACATAGCTCAAAGCACATAGCAATGGCTAGTGTCGGAAACATAACAATCCTAACTTCTTAACTATCTAACCAAACTGCCACCAATCTCCTTATCATCTCCCCTGTTACCTCCTATTGTCGCCAATACATCACATATAATGGGTCATCACCCGAGCCGTAGCTCATAGACCATAGTCCCTAAATTATACCATGTACTATGCCAAAGTGTCCAAGGACTTCCATTGAATAGGCAACTTAGATATCTTATGTTCTGAAGTTAGGAGAATATCTTATGATACAAGTAATCTTACTTATTATGTTCTTAGTATCTTGTCGTTACCTCCTCAAAAGTATTGTTTTTCATGTCTATTTTGATATGCTTTTGCTTGTTTTCAAGTACATTTAGTTGCATTAGATTGATAGTATCATGCATTTGCATAAATGAGTTAGTTGGCTGTCTATGCTTGTGTGAAAGGTTGTTTTTATGGCCTTTTTGCAGGTTGGTAGGGTGTTTGGTAGGAGGAATGGACACAGGGACGCAGTTAGGAATGCCAAGGTGAATGTCAGATGTTGTGGGCACGGAAGGATCAGAGGTGTGCCAAGCTTCTGTTGGGATGAGGTGTGCGAGTAGCCATGCCAAGAGAGGAAGAACCTCCAAAAAAATAGGATAGACTTAGGCTTCTTAAAAATCGCATTTGGACAACATCAAGAAAAATAGCTGATAAGGTGATGCCAAGCTGTGTTGGCAAGGTTGTGCCAAGTTAGTGTGCCAGGATGGCCATGGCATGATGACGTCAGCCCTAGCTTGATAAGCTATCACACAGATCAGATGAGGCTTATCTCTTATCCTTGGAGCATTCAAATTTCAAATGAAGAGAGGGTTATCCTAATCCCTTCACTTGCACGCCTATATATACACTACCCGATCAAGCTTGGAGATGTATTGAGAGGAGGAGACGAGACGAGAGGTGGTCAGAGCAAGGTGTTGGAGCGGCGAGTGAGAGCCTGTGCAACCAAGGAAGGGTGCTTCAACCTCTTGGCCGAGAGCCTGGAATGGAGGGCTGCATCGAGAGACCCCTCTTCCTATTCCCTTGGCACAAGTTGTTTTTCTTTAGTTTTTATTATGATGGTGATGTTAAAAACTTTTGTTGGTTAACCCCCACACCATGAACTAATTTAATAGTTGGTGAGGGGATGTTTTGATTTTAAACATTGGCTTTTATGCCTTAGTTCCTTTATAATAATTCTGTTTTTGGCAAAGCTTTTCCATTTGGCATTCTTTAATTTTTCCTAAGTACTATGCCAAGCGAGAGTTGGCACAGTTAGCCTATTGCCTTCCAATATCTTAACAGACTTGTGTTGGCAACGATCAAGTTGTTGAATACTTGGAAGAGAAGCTTCGAGAGAAGTCATTCAAGTAGATGAACTTACTTCGGAAGTGAAATCTACCCCCACGGAGTATAGTTTGGTTTTTAAATCAAATTGGTTTAAGGAAAACATACACTATAGAGATATAGGGGTTTTTACTTGGCTAGTTTAGGGCAATGACCATCGAGAGAGGCTTTGCTAATGTTGAATTTGCTCAGCAAACAATGCCAAGACAGTTTTACCATTGAAGGCAAGCATGAACCACGTTGAAATCAGGCATTCCCTGCCAACAATGATCATTCATTTAAAAACACCTTCCTTGCCAACATTTTACTTCAGCTTATTTTTCTTTTATTTCCTTAGCTACAAACCCAATCCTTTTTAAACAAACATCTTTTCTTCCAAAGCAAGTAACAATCAAACAATCGAATTCCAAGTCAATCTCTGTGGGATCGATAACTCAGCTTACCAAGCTGTATTACTTGTCGACTGTGTATACTTGCACGCAAAAGACTTTTGGCGCAGTTTATCTTTCCCAAATACATACCATTTATACCTTTTGCCAGCATTCATTTTACACATCTCCCTAAGAGTCAACAAGCTTTTGGCGCCATTGTCGGGGATTGCAACGGATTTGATTATTTTTAAATTTTTACTTGTTTTGTTTTTGTTTTCATTTTATCTTTGTTTTCACCGGTGCATGACCAGAAACCACCCAGTGGTGGACGAGTGGCCATACGATCCGGAAATTGAGAAAACCTTGCGGAGGTTAAAGAGGCGATACTGAGAAATGAATCAAAGCAATCAGAGGAATGGTGTGGTGAATAATGATCCACCCATTAACAATCAGCCTAATAACAATGCACAACCGCCTCCTAATGTCCCAAATATGGTTGAAGAAGAAGAGAGAGCAATATGAGAACATTCAGCACCTAACATTGCAAATTTCATGCGAGGACTTATTGGCACTGATGCCAATAAGCCTAACTTTGAACTTAAACCCGTAATGATCCAAACTCTTTTGAATGTAGGTTAATTCGATAGAGCAATTACTGGAGACCCGAGACAACGTCTCAAACAATTCGTGGAGATATGTCAATTGTTTCAACAAACTGGAGTATCTGGAGATACTGTAAAGCTAAAATTGTTTACTTTTTCCTTGAGAGACAGAGCCAAGGCATGGCTCAATTCTTTGCCACTAGGATCAGTTACTTCTTGGGCAGACCTTTGCCAGAAGTTCCTGACTCAGCTTCAGCCACCAACACTCATTGCCAAGTTGCGTGGTGAAATCATTACATTTAAACAGGCCGAGTATGAAACTCTTTATGAAGCCTGGGAAAGATTTAAAGATTTGTTGAGAATGTGTCCAATGCATGGGTTCCCAAATTGGACCCAAATACAAACCTTCTACAACGGATTGAATGCACAAACAAGGACTGTTGTGGATGCTTTAGCAGCCGGATCGTTGCTTGATAAGAAGTACACTGAGGCTGTTGATATCCTTCAGAGAATTTCGATCAATAACTTCGAGTATCCTGTTGCTAGACTTGGGATCGGGACTAAAGCCAGTGGGAAATTGAAAGTTGATGAACTCACATCCATTCATGCCAAGATTTCCAACCTCACTAGCATGGTGAGAACGTTGCAAAAGAACAACGAGGCCCAAGGAGTCAAAGCACTGGATCCATTTTGCACCATTTGTGGAGAAAACCACCATGTGGATGAATGCCCTGTTAATCTTGAGTCGGTAAATTTTGTTGGGAATACTGGTCGTTTTTATAATGCTAATACCTATAATGCAGGTTGGAGACAGCACCCTAACTTAGCTTGGGAAAATCAAGGAGGCAATCACTACAATGCCCCGCGCCAAAAGATCCAACGGCAAAACAACAATGCCATGCCAGTATTTTATCAAAATACCATGCCACAGAAAGCTCAGAACAATTTCCAACAAGGGCAAGGAAGCAACCAAGGAGGAGATCTTACACAATATATGGAGTTAAATGAAGTAACAGTCCAAAGTTTGGCGGCATCAGTAAGAAACTTAGAAATACAAATTAGGCAGATTGCTAATGCACTTAGCAATCGACCCCAAGGTACTTTGCCAAGTGACACTAAAGATGCTCAGCACAAAGAAAATGAACAATGCAAGGCAATAACTCTTCGAAGTGGTAAGCAGTACGAAATAGAGGCGGCTGCCAAGCAGGCAGTTGTCAGCCAGGATACAAAGCTTGTGTCACCAGACATACCCAGAGAAGTAGAGGAGGAGAAAGTAGACGATGCCAGCGATCATGCTAGTAAGAATGCCAAACAGGATGCCATTCCCAGTGCCAACAATGATGCCAACAATGATGAAAAGCAGACTGATGCCAAGACAGATGCCAGCACTGCCTCGACAAAGCCGGCAGCGCCAACATATGTATATCCACCGCCACCATTTCTAGCAAGGCTTCAAAAGCATAAGCAGGACCTGCAATTTAAGCACTTTTTGGAAGTGCTTAAACAGTTGCAAATTAACATTCCATTGGTGGAAGCCCTTGAACAAATGCCCAACTATGTAAAATTCATGAAGGACATCTTGTCCAAAAAGAGGAAGTTAAGAGAATTTGAAACTGTTGCTCTCACTAAGGGATGTAGTGCCATGATCCTAAACTGATTGCCACCAAAGCTGAAAGATCCAGGGAGTTTTACTATTCCTTTCACAATTGGTGATAAGTTAAAGGGAAAGGCGTTGTGCGACTTGGGAGCCAGTATCAATTTGATGCCAATATCAATTTTCAAGAAGCTTGGCATAGATGCAAGACCCACCACGGTGACACTTCAATTGGCAGACCGATCATATGCATATCCCAAGGGTAAGATTGAGGATGTGTTGGTAAAGGTAGACAAATTCATTTTCCCAGCTGATTTTATCATTTTGGATTATGAAGCTGATATTAATGTGCCAATTATTTTGGGGAGGCCGTTTCTTGATTCTACCAGGGCTCTTATTGATGTTCATAAAGGGAAACTAACCATGAGAATGAATGATCAACATGTTGCTTTTAACGTGTTTCAAGCTCCGAAATATGCAGATGAACCTGATGAATGTCAAGCCGACGAAATGATGGAGTCCATCTTTACTTTGGACATGGCACAGTTGTGCCAGGATATAGCAAGTGATGATGGCATGCTTGATGGCATAGATGAACTGTTTGAGGATCCTGTGGAATCAGCCTTGGAGTCTAAAGATGTAAGTTACTTCGAGCCACTCCATTTGGCCGGCAGAGAAATAAAGAAACCAAAGCCATCTATTAAGGAACCACCAGAGTTG
The DNA here is from genome assembly GCA_019671005.1 of Hibiscus mutabilis. Classification (NCBI taxonomy): domain Eukaryota; kingdom Viridiplantae; phylum Streptophyta; class Magnoliopsida; order Malvales; family Malvaceae; genus Hibiscus; species Hibiscus mutabilis. The sequence goes on along the minus strand of CM033735.1, from coordinate 35,124,721 downwards.
AAGCTTCAACCCCTACCAGAACACTTAAAGTATGCTTATTTAGGTAAGAACTTGACTCTGCCAGTGATTATTGCCACTAATCTCACTCATGATCAGGAGGTAAGACTGCTGGCAATACTAAAAGATTATAAGCAAGCGTTGGGTTGGACCTTGGCAGACATCCAACGTATTAGCCCAACCATTTGCATGCACAAGATCATACTAGAGGAATACAATGGCAGGACCATTGAAGGCCAAAGGTGGGTAAACCCAAGCATGAAAGAGGTTGTAAAAAAGAGATCATAAAATGGTTAGATGCCGAGATCATTTATCCCATTTCCAACAGCTCTTGGGTTAGCCTAGTGCAGTGTGTGCCAAAGAAGGGTGGCATGACTGTGATCCAAAATAGTAAAGCCGAATTGATTCCCTCTAGAACCATCACTAGATGGAGGGTGTGCATGGATTATAGAAGGTTGAACAAGGCTACAAGGAAAGACCACTTCCTATTGCCTTTCATTGACCAGATGTTGGACAGGTTGGTAGGTAAAGCTTTTTACTATTTTTAGATGGTTATTCGGGATATAATCAGATTGCCATCACCCCTAACGACCAAGAGAAGATCACTTTCACGTGTCCATATGGGACATTCAGACTGTGTAATGCACCAGCAACATTTCAACGTTGCATGATGGCCATTTTCTCTGATATGATTGAGCATAACATGAAAGTATTCATGGATGATTTCTTAGTGTTTGGTGTAACATTTGAGGAATGCATCCTTAGCTTGGAGCAAGTTTTGAAGAGATACATAGAGACAAACCTAGTGTTGAATTGGGAGAAATGCCACTTCATGATGAAAGAGGGCATTATTCTCGGCCATAATGTAACCAAGAGAGGACTAGAAGTTGATCAAGCCAAAGTAGAGGTAATTAAGCAATTACCACCTCCAACAAGTGTTAAAGGTATAAGGAGTTTTTTAGGTCATGCCGGTTTTTATCAGCAATTTATTAAAGATTTTTCAAAAATTGCTAAGCCTTTATGCTCATTGTTGGAACATAATACCACTTTTCCATTTTACGATTCTTGTTTGAGAGCATTTCAGGATCAAAAAGATAGATTGATTAATGCCCCCTAGTCATGGCACCGAATTGGGATGAGCCCTTTGAGCTCATGTGTGATGCCAACGATTATGCCGTTGGAGTAGTTCTAGGACAACGACGTGGCAAGATGTTCCATGCCGTCTACTATGCCAGCAGAACATTGAATGAAGCTCAACTGAATTACTCTACAACCGAGAAAGAATTCCTCGCCGTTGTATTTGTTTTTGATAAATTTAGATCTTATCTAATTGGTATTAAGGTTGTGGTTTATACAGATCATTCGGTGTTGAAATATCTCTTGGCAAAGAAGAATGCCAAACCTAGACTAATCCGATTGACACTCTTACTTCAAGAATTCGACCTGGAGATCAGAGATAAGAAAGGCGACGAAAACTTAGTAGCTGACCATCTCTCTCGGTTAGAGCATCACATTGAGGATGGTAAGTTCACTATAATTAGGGACGAATCTCTGACGAGTATTTGCTTGCAGCCGATGCTATACCATGGTACGCTGACATAGTCAACTACCTAGTAAGCAATATTCTGCCATCAAATCTGGCATATAATGCCAAGAAAAGATTTTTACGAGAGGTGAGGCAATACTATTGGGATGAGCCCATGTTGTACAAGCAGTGTGCCGACCAAGTGATTCATCGGTGTGTGCCATAGGACGAGCAGCAACATATATTGCATCTATGCCATGCCGCACCATATGTAGGACATTTTGCTGGGATGAAGACTGCTGCCAAAGTGCTGCAGTCAAGATTCTTTTGGCCCACACTGTACAAGGATGCCCACAAGTATGTCAAGGCATGTGATCGATGCCAACGAACAGGGAACATCTCTGGCAGACATCAATTACCGCTCTAGAACATTATGCCAGAGGATTTATTTGATGTATGGGGGATCGAATTTATGGGTCATTTTCCCCATCATTTGGTAATGTGTATATTCTTGTGGTTGTTGACTATGTGTCAAAGTGGGTAGAGGTTGTTGCCTTGCCAACAAATGATGCCAAGGCTATTGCCAAGTTCTTCCACAAAACATTTTCACTATCTTTGGTGCTCCTAGAATGATTATTCATGATGGGATGACTCATTTTAAATGTAAATTAATTTCTAAAGCATTGTGCAGGTATGGGATTCAGCAGAGAATCGCCACATCATACCATCCACAAACAAATGGGCAGGCCGAGATATCCAATAAGGAGATTAAGAATATTTTGGAAAAAACTGTGAATCCAACAAGGAAAGGATGGTCCTTGAGACTAGATGAGTCCTTGTGGGCTTATAGGACGGCATTTAAAACTCCTTTGGGTACTTCCCCATTCAAACTTGTCTTTGGCAAATCATGCCATCTGCCAGTAGAACTTGAACATAAAGCCTATTGGGCCATCTGGAAGCTTGACATGGCATGGAGAATTGCTGGAGAAAAGAGGTTGCTTGGCCTCAATGAATTGGAGGAATTTAGAACACAAGCATATGAGAACGCTAAGATATACAAGAAGAAGGCAAAACGTTGGCATGATAGTCGGATCCTGCCAAGACAGTTCGAAATAGGTCAGCTTATTCTATTGTTTAACTCTCGGCTCAAACTTTTTCCAGGTAAGCTTAAGTCAAGATGGATGGTTCCTTATGAAGTTGTGAAGCCATATGCTCATGGGGCTGTAGATATCAAGAATTTACAGACCAAAGGAATTTTTAAGGTGAACGGTCGGCGCCTAAAGTATTACTTGGAAGGTAAGAAAAATCATGCCAAGGAGGTGATCCTCTTGGCAGAATTAGAATGAAGATTCCAAAGGTTTGAAATTCTTTGTAAATATTAGGATTAGTTGTTTTGTTTTCCTTTAGGAATCAGGTTGTTGTTCTTGTTTTCTTTTTATTATCTTTCAATTTTTATTCCCTTGCTGCGTTACACGATTTTCCATTTAGTGTGTGCAGGAATTTTGAGAGGAATTGATGCCAGGAACATTGCCAGCCAGAGCGCTTGCCAAGGGTGATGCCATGCACCATGCCAATACAGCCAGAGGCATGCACAGGTTTTCGTGTGAAGAAAGAAAAAAAACCCTAACTTGTGTAAGAAGAGAAAAAAATCCTTGAGATTAACCCTAGCCGCCCAATTTAAGGAATATTTAAATTCATCATAATTATCCTATCACTTCAAGTCTTTCCTTATCACTTTTAACATCTATCCCAATCAAAACTTTTAAACTTTCATTATTGTCCCCCCTTTTTTCGGCTACCATCATTAAAACCTCTTAAAAACACTCCACCTTCTTTATTATTTTTTTACCCTAGCCGAATTCCCAAGAACCAAAATCTCTTAATTTCTTTCTCAAACAAGATTCAAGAAACCATTCAACTTTTCTTCATCTTTTCTTCATCACCGATTCAAGCTCTTCTTCTCTATGGCGTCACCATCTCTTCCCTTCAAAAGATTATTCAATGAAGATATTCAAAAGAAGTTTGAGACGAGCTTTGCCTCAAGATCCTTTTTGTATGAGAAGCACTTCAACTTCCAAACTGACACCACCGTTGGAGTGAAGAGATGGGCACTTCGACTATGATGCATCTATGATCGTTGCCAAGAGCAAGAACTGCTAGCAGACTTGTGTGAGCCTGGCACAGATTGGACAATTTCATCGACGGGCCACCGGACGGTGAAGAGGTTGGCTTTCAAGCCAAAAATGCGAGGATGGAACCATTCTATCAATGCAAATATGTTGCCTACATCTCACAACGAGACCATCTCAGAAGACTGGTTGATTTTGCTACATTCGATTATCAAAGGACGCAAGATAAACGTTGGCAAAATCATTACCGATGAGGCTTATAAATGTGCTGAGAAGGGTAAGGGTAGTTTATTTTTCCCTTTGTTAATTTCTAACATTTGTTTGCTCCATGAAGGGCGTAGGATGGATGAGGATATCGACCAAACAATCAAGGGAACCACCATTACTGCCATTATTTGGAAAAACCTCACTAGAGGAGAGAAAAAAGAGAAGGGAAAAGGCGTTGCCAAGACAGCCACACCAAAGCCAAAGCCAAAGGCCAAGCTGGCAAGTGCCAGAAACCATGCCAACAAGCTCGTTGGTAGTGTTGTCCCAAGTGTACGCACTCCAGGAGATTATCCTCCAAAAATTAGAGACAGCCGAGGAGCTTAATTTAAAAATAATACATTACACCAAGAAGAGAGATGCCATCATTCGGGAGGTACTTGTGAAACTTTCCTCCGATGTGGCGCCGATATTTCCACCTTTCCCTACCGAGCCTGCTGCCAGTGACCCTTTGCAAGCCAGTCCAGTCAAGTCTGCTAGTCTAGCCAGTCATACAAGTCCAGTCATTTCTGCCAGTTCTGAATCTGAAGCAACAGTTCCACTATCCTCGGTGCACGTTGAGACTACCAGCAGTGATTCCTCCTTCGAGTCAGAGGAGATTCCTACCAAGAAAGAGAAGCCAGCACCAGTCACACCACGAGCCGAGTCTGTCAAGAAGAAGGATGATCTTGGAACCTCTACTGCTGCCTCAAGGCAGGGCTGGAAAGAAAGGAAAAGAATGGCACCTGAATGTGGGAGCCTAACCATGAGGAAGACCCGTGCCAGAAAAGAATAAGAAGCACGTACCAAGCGAGAGGAAGCCTCGCCCAAATGGGAGTCTTCTTCTTCCTAACTCCTTTGCAGTCCATCTTTGCATTGCATTCTTGCATTTTCATGATCATGTATTTTTATTTTGTCTTGTATATATTGTTTTCATGCATTGAGGACAATGCACATCTTGGGTTTTGGGGTGTGCATTTTCTCACATTTATCCCATGTCATGCACGTTTAATTTCTTTTGTTGTTTGCCATATAGATCATGTAGAATAGTTACATACCGAACCATATAAAAAAGTGAAAAAGAAAATTTTATCTCGACCTAAATTTGAAGTTTTTTAACAACTGTTAGGTAAGCTTATTTTGATCTACTTGTTTGCCCGATGATGAGTTTATTATTTTCAGTTTGCCATACCAGTAGATTTGTATGCCATATTTGCTTAGCAATTGATCTCTAGTTTAGGGAATTGAATTTACACTTAACACGTGATATGTATCTAGTTCCCTAGCAAACTTAGACTACTTGAAACTATGCTCGGATTCTAAAAAAATTGAAAAAAAATTTGATGCCAGGGTAAAAGAAAATAAATAAGGCAGTAATGTTCTGCCAAGGTAATGAAAAAATGAACTCTCCTCTACCTAGGGATAATAAGTTACTTGGGGCTTTGTGGTAGCTCCCTCTTAGTTCTCAAGTCCAAAACCCTATGGTATGAGTTGAAGGGAAAGCCTGGTGATGTCTAGATTAAGGTGGGGATTCGTGGTATGCTCCCTCTTATCACTCACGCTAAACAGTATCACAAAGCAAGCTTAAATTAATAGAACCCTCGGCAAGAAGGAAAAAGAAAAAAATGATCTGATCTTAGGTAGTAAAATTGGCTAAGGGAGTGAAAGGATATTGGATGCATTTGCCTACACATCGTGCACTCTTTATGAATTTAGACTAGAGTTATATTGTTGCACTTGAATTACTATCTGCTTGGCACTGTGCACTGAGATTTCTAAGGGTAGCATTAGAATCAAACTCTGTTTGCCAGTATTTGTTGGCATTCCAACCAAACTTTTTTCGAGGTATTATTTTCACTATTTTGTTTTTCTCTTCTCTTGCATTACTTGAGGACAAGCAATGAGTTGGGTTTGGGGGTGTGTTACTTCCTTAAAAGTATTGTTTTCATGCCTATTTTGATATGCTTTTACTTGTTTTCAAGTACATTTAGTTGCATTAGATTGATAGTATCATGCATTTGCATCAAGGAGTTAGTTGCCTACCTATGCTTGTGTGAAAGGTTGTTTTTATGGCCTTTTTGTAGGCTGGTAGAGTGTTTGGCAGGAGGAATGGACGCAGGATGCAGGGACACACCTAGGAATGCCAAGGTGAATGCCAGATTCTGTGAGCACAGAAGGATCAGAGGTGTGCAAAACATCTGTTGGCATGAGGTGTGCCAGCAGCCATGCCAAGAGAGGAAGAACCTCCGAAAAATAGGATACACTCAAGCTCCTTAAAAATCTCATTTGGACAGCCTCCGAAAAAATAGCAGATAAGGTGATGCCAAGCTGTGTTGGCAAGGTCGTGCCAAGTTAGTGTGCCAGGATGGCCATGGCATGATGACGTCAGCCCTAGCTTGATAAGCTATCACACTGATCAGATGAGGCTTATCTCTTATCCATGGAGCATTCAAATTTCAAATGAAGAGAGAGTTATCCTAATCCCTTCCCTTGCATGTCTATATATACACTACCCGATCAAGCTTGGAGATGGATTGAGAGGAGGAGACGAGAGGTGGTCAGAGCAAGGTGTTGGAGCAGTGAGTGACAGTCGGTGCAACTGAGGAAGGGTGGTTCAACCTCTTGGCTGAGAGCCTAGCATGGAGAGCTGAATCGAGAGACCCATCTTCCTATTCCCTTGGCACAAGTTGTTTTTCTTTAGTTTTTATTATGATGGTGATGTTAAAAACTTTTTTTGGTTTGTTGGTTAACCCCCACACCATGAACTAATTTAATAGTTGGTGGGGGATGTTTTGGTTTTAAACATTGGCTTTTATGCCTTAGTTCCTTAATAATAATTTTGTTTTTTGGCAAAGTTTTTCTATTTGGCATTCTTTAATTTTTCCTAAGTACTGTGTCAAGCGAGAGTTGGCACAGTTAGCCTATCGCCTTCCAATATCTTAACAGACTTGTGTTTGCAACGACCAAGTTGTTGAATATTTGGGAGAGAAGCTTTGAGAGAAGTCGTTCAAGTAGATGAACTTACTTCAGAAGTGAAATCTACCTCCACAGAGTATAGATTGGTTTTTAAATCAAATTGGTTTAAGAAAAACATACACTATAGAGATGTAGGGGTTTTTACTTGGCTAGTTTAGGGAAATGGCCATCGAGAAAGGCTTTGCTAATGTTGAATCTGCTCAGCAAACAATGCCAAGATAGTTTTGCCATTGAAGGCTGGCATGAACCACGTTGAAATCAGGCATTCACTGCCAACAATCATCATTCATTTAAAAACACCTTCCTTGCCAACATTTTACTTCGGCTTATTTTTCTTTTATTTCCTTAGCTACAAACATAATCCTTTTTAAACAAACATCTTTTCTTCTAAAGCAAGTAACAATCAAACAATCGAATTCCAAGTCAATCTCTGTGGGATCGATAACTCATCTTACCAAGTTGTATTACTTGTCGACCGTGTATACTTGCACGCAAAAGACTCTTGGCACAGTTTATCTTGCCCAAATGCATATCATTTATACATTTTTCCAGCATTCATTTTACACATCTCCCTGAGAGTCAACACTTGTAACATAAGATGAGCCTTTTAGCTCCATAAGGTTTTATAATTCAAGAACTCATAACATTGAGTTTCAATTCCTTTATTAAAATCTTATGGTATAATAGGTCAGAGGTTAGCTTCAAGCTTTATAACAAAAAAATAGCTTATCTTCACTCTCATACATCATAACATAGCAAGATAAAAGTGCATATGAAATGCAACATTCAACAAAAAGACTTACAGAGATGCTATGCCATGAGTGTATGTTCCCCCCCCCCCAATGTGTTCTACTTGAGCTTTATGCGAAAATGTATACATTTAAAACATAGAAATCAATTAAACAAGGATTAGGATGACACCTTGTCATCACAAATGCATAACTACACACGCCTCTTATCCCGAAGTTACGGGATACCTAAACCACAATCATATATTGCTACTTAGACAAGTCCTTTCTTAGCTTCCACTTAGCAACATCTTCTTTATCAATACATGTACCTCAAAATAACCAATCATTAGAATTTATCCATTTAAATTTTATAACTAGATTCACACTCCAAAGTGCAATCATTCAAATTACAAAACAGTCCAATTCATTCATATATATATGTAAACACACAAAACAGCCTAGGTTTTTATGTATATACACGTACAAACTCAAAACAGCCCAAAATATTCCCTTATTTTCACAAAAACAGTCTCTAATTCCAGTGTTTACAAAAATAGTCTAAGAAAATATCATGATTGTCCCTTAACAGCCCTTAATATGTTCATTCATAAACAAATCAGTCCAACTATTTGGATATACATGTATATGTACCGAAGTAGTCCAAAACAATTTTCTATTTCCCCAAAACAGTCCTACACGTTTATTAATTTGATCAACTTCTTTTTCTAACAATTTAAATCTTAATTTGATTTCCAAAACAGTCTTTATTATTGCAAAACAATTTTCTTTGTCTTTGGATCACCAAATCAGCCCTTATGTATGTTACTATACTTTCAGAACAGATTCCTTACACTTGTATACACATATTATACTTCAAAACGGTCCTTAATGTGTTCTTATACATTTAGAGTAGTTTCATACATTTATATACATATTAATACACATCAAAACAGTCCAGTATTACTCGTTTTATTGCAAAATAGTCCCGATTATGAATATTTCTACATACATGCTTTATGTGATCAATTTAATCTTGAATTTCCTATATACATATTTGTAACGATACACACAGTCCTTTATTCGTTAATATAAAAAAACTAGAACACCAATCGATCCTAACTCAACTATAAGCATAACAATTTTGGTAGTACCCAATTCACTAAAAGTCCATAGTTCTAACTTAGTATTACAACATTTCTATCAATTTCATGACATGTATGAAGATCTTTCATAAAAATTCATACATCTATGTCTAGTTTAAAAGTAAAAAGGAAGTGAAATCTTACCCCCTTCTTATAGCTACACGATGAAAGTTCCAAAAGATTTATGATCAAGCTATTTCCTTAAGCTCTCAAGGACAAATTTTCTCTCCCTCTCTCTCTAAGTCTCTTCGATTAGTGAGGATGAAGATGAATGAGTGTTTGATTCATCCTTTTCTCCTCCAAAATCGTGATTTTCCACATGTCTCTCCTATACACACTTTGCCTTTGCTCATTGTATGAAAAGTGTGTGGCTTACTTTATTTTACCATGCAAGCACTTGATTTGATTAAATGATCATTTTGATCCTTATTAATATTGGCTGTACATTTCTTATTTGTTTCAAATCGGCCCTACCATGCACCATCGCCCAATCTAGTAACTTGAAAGAACTAATAATTTAGCAATTGAATGTGAAATTATCTTCTAGGCTAAACTTGAGGTATTACACCATATTCATTTTTAGCATGCACACCTTGAAATTTACAAAGTATTTGGTTTACTCCCATTACCATTTAGTTATTCAAATTTTCCTAATTCCAATTAAATCCTAAATCACTTAATTAATCTAATAGATGACAATTACATAATAAATTAGCTAGTAGCCAAATGTAACAAACTTCTAAGCCTACATTAGGAATATTACACGAGGCGTGCTCCAGTGCGGGCGAGTGCACATGCACCCGGTGAGCCCATTTCGGTGCGGAGCGATGCACTCACCTGGTTAGATCCACGCCCACCCTCACGACAGCGCATGGGGGCGTGTGGTACATCTTAGGTGGTCGGAAGGAGGTAAGAAGCTCTAGATCTACTATTCTTTCACCGGTGAAGCACGTGGTGGTGGCGATTTCAGGAGGAAGATGGTGGAGCATGGCATTTCAAGCTAACCCGCTTCTTCTTTTCTCTCACCCGATAAATGAAGATGGCTACAACGACGGGATGACCATGACCTGACTCATCTCGGTAAGTTGGAGTTGATGGTGGCGGTAGTGTCGGCCATAGACGACTGGTCGGTGATAGAGATGGGTTAGAAGCTCATTCTTCTCTCTAAAATTTATTTTCTTTCTCTCTTGCCAATAGTCTCTCTCTACTTCATAAATTTTTTTATCTTTTTCCAACCACCTACCATCCCCTTTTTAAAATTCAAAAACCATCCTCCACACTTTTGGATAAATGATTTAATAATTACCCAACTATTTCCTCTTCTTTTTGCCACAAGCCTCAACATAAAGACTCAACTATTTCCTCCTCACTTGTGGATCACCCCACCACTTTCGAAGAGACTGCCCTAAGGCTATGGATGCCAGCCAGTTCAGAATTAGAGGACTTCTTTCACAGCTCAGAGGGGTCGAGGTTTTTCTAAGGAATGATCGAGCCACATGTTGAGACATCAGAGCAGAGGCATTTTTTAGTCGACTACGAGGGCACTGGCAAGACAATATGTAGTCAAGGCTTGAGAGGACTGCGAGGCTACCGATGTCATATCATGTACAATTACCTTGTTTTTTGTTCCTATTATTACTCTTATGGATTCGGGGTTTACCCATTCCTACATCCGTAGTGGAATATCTCAACAGTAAGGTATTCCTTAGGATCTTGAGATAGAAGTTCATGTGACTAGTCCCTTGGGTTATGATGTTTTGTGGATAAGGTGTATCGAAGGTGTTCAATTGAGGTTTAAGTTCTAATCTTTCCGGCTAACCTGATGGTGTTGCCATTTCAAAAGTTTGATGTTATCCTAGGAATGGATTAGTTGTTTGAGCATGATGTACGTTTGGGTTGTAGAGCAAATAGCCTTATGATCTATGGGTTAGATGGGTCTAAGTTGGTGGTGAAATGTGAGAGGAATCCCTGTTTATCTAATGTGGTGTCAGTCTTGGGGGCATAAAGAATTATTCAACAATGTTATGAGGCCTTTTTAGCCTCTGTAGTTGATACAAATGTGGGGATTTTAATGCTCGAGAGCCTTCGAACTGTTAGTGAGTTTGCCGATGTGTTTCCAGAAGAGTTTCCTGAAATATCTCCAAATCGTGAGCTAGAGTTTTGGATAGATGTGATGATTGGCATGCCACAAGTATCTATTGCACCGTATCGCATGACATCAACAAAATTGAGAGAGCTAAAGAATCATATTAAAGAGTTGTTGGAAAGAGGTTTTATCTGACCGTGCATCTCACTTTGGGGTTCACCAGTCTTGTTCGTCAAGAAGAATGAGGGTCAACGAAGATATACGTTGACTACCGTCAACTCAACAAGGTAACAATGAAGAACCTTTATCCCTTACCAAGGATAAATAATCTGTTTCAGCAGCTGAGAGGTGCTTGTGTGTTTTCAAAGATTAATTTGAGGTTAGGGTACTACCACTTAAAATTAGTGGAAGAATATGTTTAGAAAGCTGCTTTTAAGACGCGGTACGGGCATTATGAGTTCTTGGTGATGCCTTTTGGGCTTACTAATGCATCCACGACTTTTATAGACTTGATGAACTAGATTTTCAAGCCGTATCTAGACCAGTTTTTGGTGGTCTCCATTGATGATATCTTGGTTTATTTCCGCTCGGAGGAGGAGCACGACTATCATCTTTGTGTGGTCCTTCAGACCTTGAGGGAGAGACAACTTTTTGCCAAGTTTAGCAAGTGCAAATTTTAGCTTTTTGAAGTGGCGTTTTTGGGCCACATTGTAGCGGCAGATGAAATTTGTGTTGACCCACAAAATATCCTAGTTGTGGTTGAGTTGAAACCACCTAGGAATATCGCATAAGTTCGTAGTTTCCTTGGGCTTGTCGGATATTACCGACGTTTTATCAAGGGCTTCTCTATCATAGCGGCACCTATGACCAAGTTGTTACAGAAATGAGTTCTGTTTGAGTGGAACGAGAAGAGACAACAAAGTTTTGAACAATTGAAGGCTTTCCTAATAGAAGCACTAGTTTTAACATAACCCGAGCCGGGTAAGGATTATATGGTTTTTAGTGATGTCTCGTTGAATGGGCTTGGGTGTGTTCTCATGCAAGAGGGTAGGGTGGTGGCTTACTCCTCAAGACAACTCAAGCCTTATGAAAATAATTACCTTATGCATAATTTAGAGCTAGCAACAATTATCTTCCCGTTGAAGATTTGGAGGCACTATGTGTATGGAGAAAAATGCTACATCTACACCGATCACAAGAGTTTGAAGTATTTCCTCACCCAAAAGAAGTTGAATTTGAGAAAAAGGCATTGGATTGAGTTGTTAAAGGATTATGATTGTATTATTGAGTATTATCCTGAAAAGTTAATATAGTGGCTGATGCTTTGAGTCGGAAGTTTATGTTAGACTTGAGGGCAATGTTTGGCCCGATTGAGGATGAAAAGGATGGTGGGTTGTTAACCGAGCTTCATTTGGAGCCTAACTTAGTGCAAGAGATCAAGAGGATGCAAGTGCTTGATGAAGAGCTAGTGGCAAAGATTAAGATGGTTTAAAGTGGAGAAGCGTTGGATTTTGAAGTACATGATGGGGGAATCATGTACTTCAAGGGTCGGTTGTGTGTTTTAGCTTTGGAGGATTTATAGGATCGCATTTTTTGAGAGGTACACCGTAGTCTATTTGTCGTACATCTGGGCAGCAATAAAATGTTCCAAGATCTTCGCCCATTTTATTGGTGGCCTAGTATGAAGAGAGATGTGTCAGAGTTTATAACAAGGTGCCTTATTTATCAGCAAATTAAGGCGGAACATCATGTTCCTTCAAGCTTGCTTCAACATATCCATATTCCACAATGGAAGTGGGATCGTGTAACCATAGATTTTGTGACGGGTCAACCATTGATTCAAATGAAGCATGATTCTATATGGGTAATAGTGGATCGTTTGACCAAGCCTGCTCATTTCTTACCTGTACGTATGGATTTTACGCTTGAGAGGTTGGCACGATTGTATATCCAAGATATTGCGAGGTTGCATGGAGTGTCATCGTCAATCATATTAGATAGAGATCCACGGTTATAGTGAGATTATGGAAGAAGATTCATGAAGCCTTGGACACAAGGTTGCATCTCAATACTTCCTTTCATCCTCAAACTGATGGTCAGTCTGAGCAAGTCATTCAGATCTTGGAAGATATGTTTCAGTGTTGTATGATCAACTTAGAGAAGAGTTGGGAGGACCAGCTATCGCTCGTTGAGTTTGCTTATAGCAACAATTTCCAGTCGAGTATCAAGATGGCTCTTTTTGAGACCTTGTATGGACGGAAGTGTAGAACACCCTTGTGTTAGACTGAACTCAATGAAAGAAGGATCGTGGGATCGAATTTAATTCGGAAAACTAAGGAGAAGGTTCAGATAATCAAAGAAAGATTACAAGTGACCTTCGAATATTAGAAAGCTTATGCGGATCAGAAGCGTAAGTACATCGAGCATGAGGTTGGTGACAAAGTGTTTCTTAAGGTTTCGTTGTGGAAAAGGGTAATCTATTTTGTGCGGAAGGGCAAGTTAAGCTCGAGGTTTATTGGGCCTTATAAGATTTTTGAGAGGGTTGGACCCGTGGCATACCGGCTAGCCTTGTCTCCAGATATGACACACATCCACAAAATGTGTTTCATGTGTCCATGTTGAGGCATTATCACTATGATCTTTCGTATGTTATCCCGTTAGAGGAGATTGAAATCAACACCGACTTGACCTATAAGGAAGAGCCAATAAGAGTTCTTGATAAGGGAGTCAAGGAACTTCGCAACAAGTGCATATCGTTAGTAAAAATGTTATGGAGGAATCACGGGGTCGAGAAAACCATGTGGGAGGTTGAAAAAGACATGAAGCTGCTCTACCCACATTTGTTTCCAGAAGGTAAATTTCGAGGACGAAATTTCCTAAAGGAGGGGAGAGTTCTAACGACCTAGATTTAATAATTCTTGTGTTGGTTTAACCCGAGTTGTGGGCTCAGTGTTTTGGGCCTTAGATTGGGTCTTCAAGTGCTTAGAGAAGCCTTAGTATGCTTCCATTATGTTGTTGGGCTTGAAATCTTGGGTTGAGAGGAGATAAGGGAAGGACATTTGGGTAAAATGCACCATTTTGGAAGGGAATGGTTGAGCAAAAGCTCATTTATGGGCTGCAAAAAGAAGAATGCGTAATATTCAAGGCAAATGAGCAATCTTGATTGTTTTGGTTTGTAATCTTGGATTGTGGCTTGAGGAAGTTGGAATTAACATCAAAGGATCTATCCTTTGAGGTAAATATGGTTAAGTTTGGTTGTAGTTGAGAAATATGGGTTTTAATAGGGGTTTAGTGAGGATGAACGGGAATGAAAGATTTAACCACATTTTTGTTGTTAGAATCTTCCTTAGTCATTGGTACTTCCTTTTAGCAGTGTTGTAATTTGTTTTGCAACATTTGATTGTAGCTAAGGAGGTTGAAAATCACTCCAAGGACCAAGGAAAGAGGAAGGCTTGAGCTGAGGAGAAAGGGTTGTTTTTCCAGCTTTGAAGGAAGGTTAGTACACTTCCAACTCTCATGTTTCTTGCATATCCTAAATGTGAGGTCTTGTATACTTGTTTGATGATTTGGGTGCTTGAATGCTTGGTTATGGGTGTTAATGGTAAAACTTGTAATTGATGTTAAAATGGTGTAAAAATGGTAGGAAACCACTTAAATTGCCTTCCATAAAATGTAGGTTTGAATTGGGGTCTTACATTTGGGTTTGGAAGGCTTGGAAGGTGAATTACGAACTTTAAAAAATGAATTATGGGTTCGAGTACCGATACGGGTTGAACGCGTATCGGTACCCCGTATTAAAACTGGTGAAATCAAACCATTCTTTAAGGGCATATCGGTAAGCGTAAGGGGGGTATTAGTACCCCTATTCCATCAAATTCTAGTAGCCAAAATGGGTATCAATACACCTGAGGGTGTATCGGTACACGACCGCATGTATCGGTACAAGATGGCTAGTCAAACCCCTGTGAGTGTGAAGCTTGGTATCGATACGCTTAGAAGGGTATCGGTACCCTAAAGGGTGTATTGATACACGTATGAGGGCATCGGTACCCTCTGGATAGTCTCCCCAAAAATATGAGTTTTTTCCCAGAAGGTTAAAAAATTATATTGTTCGATCCAATTGACCCCTAAAGGCCTAAAATGAATTGTAAAACTAAGAAACTGAGAAATATCCTAATACTCGAGTATAAAACTTAAGAATTCGATAAATGCTTTGGATGACTTTTATGCTGATAGCAACCATAGGATGATATGGTTATGTGGTTGATGTGTGTATCGTGTGAGCATTTATTTGATGGGATCCGGATACCCAAGACGTGTTGCAACACCATGCTAAGAAAGTTACTGAATGGAGGTTACTGATGCTATGTGACCCATGCCTCATTCAAATGTGCTCGAGGGGGATTCTGAGTACGAGTGTATGTTCTGATGCTGCGTGACCCAGCCTCACCCATTGAGTGTACGTTCTCGATGCTATGTGACTCGGGCCTCACTCCTTTGTTGTTGTGGTATGGTATGCTTGGGCCTTGTGTGCCCCACTTTTGTTGAGATGATGTTTAGCATGTGTTTAGGCGATTAATGTTAGCGCTATGTATTATTTTAATTGCCATATCATCTTGATTAGCTACATGCCTATGTTTATGATCTGTATGAAGCATGGTAGAGTAGAAGTGTATCCACTGAGCTTTATGAGTTTGGCGTTCGGAATCGTTGTTTCTATGCGCATATTTTTAGGTTGTTGTGTTGCATACAAATGAGCACCATTGGAGTAGGATTTCAGTTCATAGATATGCTCAAGAGTACAATACTTAGGCTTGTCGGGCAATGTATTAATAGGACCCTTGATTTATGTCTGTAACTATATTTAGATTTATTAATCATGTTGAATGCTTTTAATTAATTTGTTTTAATTGGAGCTCTCATGCAAACATTTTAACCATTTTGTATCAACTCTTTTTCTAAAACGTTGTTGGATTTATGGAAATGCTTATGGTTTTGGCTAAATATAGTTGTAAAATTTTGATAAATAGGTTGGGCTTGAGGCCCAAATATGATATCGGGTTTAGGGCATTACAGAACATAAACGAACATTATACAAACGGTTCACGAATAGTTCGTCGAACGCTATGTTAATTTACACCCCTATATATGACACATTTCCAACTGTGATTGGATAATTCTGTTTAAATAAAATAAACAAAAAATTATATAATTTTATAATATAGTTTTTATATTTTTAAAAAATTTTAATGTTTTTCATGATTTTGTATCATATTTTTGAATTAAACCCTTTCTCTCACTCCAAATTTAAAAACTCTAAGAAAATTCAATATACACTTTTTTAGTTAAACATTTTAAAAAATTAAAAATGTTTTGACTTGTTATTGTAATATTGTTGTAAGTGAAGACAACAAATTTTGGAGTTAGAATAGAATTTAATTTTGTATTTAAATTTCATAAGTGTTAAAAAATGTAAGAATTCACAAAATACATTTTTGAGTGAGATTAATTTGCCCGAGTTCAAAACTGAGAGGGGTCTAAAGAGTGTTTAAACTTAAATATTTAAGCCAACTAATGAAACTTTTCAAACGTACAAAGACCAAAATGCTAACTTTTCAAACGTGGGACAAAAATAATTTTTTTATATTAGAGAGACTAAAATGAAATTTTAAATATAATACATGACTAAAATGTATTTTTAATAGTAAATGGACTAAAATGAAGTTTTAGATATATTACAAGGACCTCTACTATATTTTTTATTTATTAATTTGATAGCATGAGATGTGATACACCACCCGAATCTATTTATTGATATAAATCCAGATATGGCTTGTCGGATTTATTATTAAAAGTTTATAAATCAAAATCAGGTGAGTCGGATCTATTATTTAATAGCATAAAATGATTTTTAAGTACTGGTGAGAAGTCTAAGTTGTACACTATAGATCCATCTTTATTGTTTCCATCACAAAAAGAAAGCAAAGATGAGTTCGGAAACACCTGTTGTTCGGCTCCCGGCTATAGATTTCTCAAAACATGACCTGAAGCCAGGCAGTCCCAAATGGGAGTCGGCGAAAGCCCAAGTCCGCCAGGCACTGGAAGGGTATGGTTGTTTTCAGGCTACGTTCGACCAAGTGCTGGATCTTCGTAAGCCGGTACTCGGAGCCCTGGAAGAGCTGTTTGATCTGCCTCTACAAACAAAACAACTCTACGTTTCCGACAAGCCCTTCCGTGGCTATTACGGGGTTGCATCAGGGGTAGGGCTAGAATGCATGGTAATTGACGATGCGAAGATTGTCGAAAACATCGAAGGAGGCCTCACTAACACCCTGTGGCCTCACGGAAACGTAAGCTTCAGGTGAAGTCTAGCAAAACCCCTCTCTTTTTTTTACAGTTTTTCAATAAAATTAGTTTGGTTTATTGATTTGCTACTCTGGAATTGGCAGTAAACCTCTGGTATCTTTCACCGAACTAGCATCGGCGTTAGAGAAGATAATTAGGAGGATGATTTTAGAGAGTTTTGGTGTGGAGAAATATACGGATGAGTTCCTGGACTCCACGAATTATCTTCTCAAGGTCATGAAATATGAAGGGTCTCGAACTAGCGAGCCAAGCCTTAGGGCTCACTCGGACCAGAATTTGACCACTATTTTGTACCAAAACAAGGTTGATGGATTGGAGATTCAGAACAAAGATGGCGAATGGATGAGTGCAAAACTCTCACCCAACTCTTTCATTTTCTTGATCGGAGAGTCCCTCAGCGTAAGTCTAATATTATCAATTATGAGACAACAAAGATCATAGATTGTTGTAGTATATTGGAAATAATATATATTGTTGCAGGTATGGTTAAATGGGCGGTTGTCCTCGCCTTATCATCGCGTTGTGATGAAGGGAAACGAGGTAAGACACAGTATTGGATTGTTTGCAATAGCGAGAGGGGGCTATCAAGTGAAGGTTCCAGAAGAGCTTGTGGATGACACAAATGGGTTGCTCTTCAAACCTTTCGACTACGAGGAATTTTTGGGACTTCACTCTGCCAAGGTTGCCGGAGGAGCTCTTCTAGGATTTGGTCTTAAATCTTATTGCAGTGTTTGAGATTTGACCATTATAATTCCTGAATTACGTTTTAAGTTCTTCTGCTAATGTAATGAAAATATTAAATCCCTTTCTTCTGAAATTTCATCTACTTTATAAAAATTATCACTGATATCGGACTCATAAGTTGACTAATCTGTACGGAGTGTTGCAGAGGTTCAATATGAAAACAAGCCTCTAAACTTAATTTTCTCCATTCACGACCACATAATTTGAACCCTTGACTTTGCTTAAAGGGGACAAAAATCATTTGCTCCTTTTTTATGCCTCTTTTATGCCCAACACTAAAATATCAAATTTTAAGTCTTAACCCTAAATTTTAAATTTTAAATCCTAAATACTAAACTTTAAACCCTAAAAATACACCATA
This sequence comes from Hibiscus mutabilis, assembly GCA_019671005.1. Taxonomy (NCBI): domain Eukaryota; kingdom Viridiplantae; phylum Streptophyta; class Magnoliopsida; order Malvales; family Malvaceae; genus Hibiscus; species Hibiscus mutabilis. The sequence goes on along the minus strand of CM033735.1, from coordinate 35,106,421 downwards.
CTCTACATTCCCTAAACTCTAATCCTAACCCTAGCCCTAACCTTAATCTTAAACCATAAACCTAAATTTGTAGTGTGAGGCATAAAAAGGACACCAAAAAAGAGCTAAAGATTTTTATTCGATTAAAGAATCCAATACCTCATATCGCTAAATCAATTTATTGTTCGCGATAAGTTGTTTGTTTTAATTCGTCATAACTTGGTTCTGGTATATAATAAAAAATGAAAATTTAATCTAATTAAATAGTACTCTTAAACTTTGCTATTATATTTAAAAATCGGTAAATCAACGATTATGCTCAACATATTAGTGAAAATCAATACTTTATATACAAGTTAGTAATATAAATCAATAACTCAAGTTCATATGTTTAATAACGACTATATTAACTTCTAAGTAAACATATTTACGTTAGGGCTTAGCGTTTGATAGAGTTAAGTCATAAAATTTTGATTTAGTTAGGTTTATAGGTCTTATTTTATGATTCAAACTTTATTTGAAATTTTTTCAAATTGAGTCGAGTCAAGTTTTTGTACAAATTTAATTGTAATTATTTATAATGTTATAATATAGTTTGATTTTAATTTAAGCGGCTTTCTATATCCACATACGATATACATATATATTTTTCATATGTTCACATGTGATATACATAATATATTGAGCATAATTGAGAGACTCGACTCGAACTTGAAAATTAAGTAATTACTAAAAATTTTAAGTTATTCGAATTCCATTTTATAACTCAAACTTTATTTAAAATTTTTTCGAGTCGAGTCAAAACAAGTCGAGTTTTTTCACATTGAGTCGAATAATTTAATTTTTTTGAGTCTAATCAAATAATTTATTTTTTTAATCGAACAATTCAATTTTTTTGAGTCGAGTGAGTTTTGCTCCCCTAATTCATGTATCGGGTAGCTTGTTTAGCTCAAGTTTCGGTTTAAAACTTTGGGCCTTAATTTCAATTATATTTTTATTTCAATCATAAAATATATATTTTTATAAACGTATACAATTATTTATATAAAATATATTTTTTTTAAATCGAGAAAATAGGTCATTCGGTCACGTGGGCCTTAATTTTTTTTAAATAATTGACCTTGACCCACTCACCATATAAGTACCCCTATTTTAAAGTTTTCATAAAATATGAAGGCCTAATTATGATAAATTAAAGTACGTATGTTAACTGAATTTATTGAATGATTTTAATGGTAAAAAATATGATATTTTTTATGATGATTTGAGTACAATTTAATTTATATAATATATGTTTTTAAAAGGTTAAAAAACAGACAATACTATGTAATTGTACTAGAATATTAAAATAAATCAAAATATTAATTCTTAAAGTTTCTAACGATGTAGGAAAGTTTGTCCCCTTCTTATTTATTTACGAATACATGTCATTTTTTATTGTATATTAACGATTTTTTCTTAATGAGATAATATGGTTTTTGCTTTTTTAAGAATCAGCAAAGTCCTTAATACTGTCAGCAGGGCGGATCTTTGTAATACAGATTGAGTGAGTTTATTCAAAAAAATTAAAATTTAATTAGAAAATTTAAAATATTTAAAAGGAACTAAATTTAAAAACAGGGGCGGAACAAAGATTGAATTACGAGGGGCAAACCAATTAACTTTGAAACGAATAGGGTCTTAAAAAATAGTTAAACTATAAAAATTAAGAGAGTTTAGGTTTACTTTTACAAATTTTAAAATTGAAAGGTTTTACAAAATAATTAAACTAAAAAAATAAGGAGTCAAAGCTTAATTTTATTAGTTCTAAATGATAGGGTCCTTAAAGAAAAATAGGGGCAAGAGTTTAATTGCAATAGTTTCAAAATTATTTGGACCTAAAATATAATTAACCCATTAACTTTTGGGGATAATTGCCCCTCCACCTTACGCATAGCACCGTTCTTAATTAAAATATTTAATTTTTTAAAAATATATATAATACTGTCCCATTAAAATTATTCTCTATTTATTTTTTTGGGTCAATATTTTTAACTTTAATTCATTATTATTTAAAATTTATTATTAATAAAAATATATTTTTAAAAATATCAAATTAAGTAGTTTTTTAAATATATATTTTATAAAATTTAATTATTTAAAATAATAATAGTCAAAGTTTAAAAGTAAAAATAAAAAGTCAATAATAGATAATTTTAGTATAATGGAAAAAGACATTTTTAATATTTTTAAAGAGACCAAATTAAAATTTTTAAAATTAAGGCCCCTCAAAGCTTTGATACGATTCTGCCTCTAAGGAACAAAAATCATATGTTCTTTTTTGGTGCTCTTTTTTATACCTCAATATTAAAATAATTAAATTTTAAGCCTTAATTTTAAATTATAAACTTTAAACTCTAAAATTTATATCCTGTCATAATTTTATAAATTTTAAATCATAATTCTAAATTATAATCTTAAATTTTAAATTTAATTTTTTTTAATGGAGGCATGTGAGGGTTGCTTATTTTTCATGTGGTGGGACTAAAATTGTGTTTTTTTATTTGTTGCTGACATTTTCGGGAAATAATTATATGTTTTAAAAATAAGTGTATGTTCCAAATATCTTTTTGACAGATCCGATAAGGATCTGGATTTTTTTTTTTTTTTTTTTTACTTCTCAGAGATAAGAATTTGGAATAGAAAGATTTCTTTTTTTTAATTGCTTTTTTATGTTTAACTACCCCAAAAGAAAACAAATTATTTTATTTTGGTTGAAATTTAGGTCAGATTGGTGTTAGCTTGTGAACATTTTGTTGCTTTCTTTATTGGTGTTACCAATAATGAATTCTATTGTATCACTCAGTCAAAAAAACAAGCCACTCATAACCACGAACAAAAGACACAGGGATTAAAAAAATTTTAAAGATTGGGGGCAATTGATTTTAAACCCTAGTAATGGTAAACTTTTATTCCAATAATAATTTAATTTTTTTGATCGGGTAAAAAGCGGACGAGAAGAAAGAAAAAAAAAAGAAAATTGAGAAAAAATAAATTTAAAAATTGATTGGTAGAGTAAAAATTATAAGGAAAAAAACATAAAGGGAGCTAGTTTTTCTTGCTCTTTTACAAATAATTTTTTTTATAAAATTAGGTGAAAATTAAGAAAGAAAAGTAAAAGCTATTATGTTTTAATAATAAAATTATCGAATTATACTTAAAAATTTTAATTTAGTTTCTACCATATTTATAATTAATTTTAATAATTTTATTTAGTATTTTTATTACGATTTTATTTTTGTTCACTTTAGTGTCTATAAATTTTATTTAAATTTAAAATTTACCCTTATTCATTTTTAAATTTATTAAATTCAATATTTTTATTATAATAAAAAGAATTCACTTTAGTCCTTAATATATTTATTTAATCTGAAACTAACCCTATTTTTTCTAATTTTATCTAATATTTTATCGTGGTTTTATTTTTGTTTAATTTAATCCCTCAATTTTTATTTAATTTGGAATTAACCTCTATTTATTTCTATTTTATAATTTAGTCTAATATCTTATAATTGTAAAGTTTACGTTTCAATCACCAATTTCATAAATTGCAATTAATCACTCATTTTAGCTCGGATTAACCTGAAAATTGGACTATGTGTCGATTACGATATTGATTTCATAAAGTAAGATTTCTTTTCACTTTTTGGAAAATGAACACTGTATTTTATGAATATTTTTAAAATGTCACATAAACTACTCATTTTTGTAATTAACACTCTATTTCAAATCAGATTTCAACACGGATTTACCCATTAAATCTAATTGGAATTAATGAGTCTAAAATGGACCTAAAACTGAGTTTTTAACTTAAAATTTAACTTCTGAATTATTTACATTTTAGACCCTACACCTCGATTTGTTTAAATTTACTTAGATTTGAACTTCTTCTTTTTTTTATTAAAACAATGGTATAAGATGTTTCTAATTATATTAAACTTGTATTTAAGTTTTGAATGTTTTTTGGATTTAAATTTTATAAAATTACCAAAATGTCTTTTTGTTAAATCGTTTATTTTTCTAAAGTTTTTAGAGGTTTATTTTCTCGGGCGGCTTGAGTTATTTGTTTCCGCTTTATTTTCATGTTGGTTTTTACTTTCATGTAATCGAATATGCTTGTTTTTTTTTTAAATTAGGCCACAAATGAGCCATTTGCAGCATTCGATATTCGAGCTAGATTCGTTTGGACCAGGTATTAGGTGTTACATTATTATTCAAACTCTCAGGATTAAATTATAAAAATATTAGACTAAATTATAAAAACTAGAAATATAGAGGTCAATTTTGGATTAAATAAAAATTTTATGGACTAAACTAGACAAAAATTAAACCATATTAAAAATATTGGACTTAATTATAAAAAAATAGAAATATATATTGTCCAATTTTGAATTAAATAAAAATTTTAGGGATTAAATTAAACAAAAATAAAATAATATTAAAAATATTAGAATAAATTATAAAAATTAGAAATAAATAGGCGTAAATTTTCGATTAAATAAAAATTTTAAGGACTAAATTGAATAAAAATAACCATATTAAAAATATTGGATTAAATCATAAAAATAAAAAAATAAATTATAGTTTTCGACTTAATTTTCTTTGTTAGAGTATGTCCAAAGACCAATCATAAGATGATTGAAAATGACATTTGTTTTTACCTTGTTCATTCATAAAGAGGTATTGCCATTATTATTTTCAGTTACAATTCTGCGTGCATAAATAAACTGAATTATAATAAAATACTTAGAATAATATGATTATTCTTAAATGTTCTTAGTTGAGTATTATTGTGGGAATGGACAACAATAATGCATTAAAACTAATATGTAGTTGATTGATGACAAAGTGCTGTCATTGACATGGAGATACCAAAATCAATACATAAGTATGTGTTAGAGAACGACATACTGGACTGACCCGCTATGAGCATGTTTCTTGGATTATTATGTGGCAGTCACAACATTGCTCATAGTGATAACTACATGTATGATCCTCATACTTGAGATCATCATTATTTCAACATTGTCAATGACATATTTTGATACAGTCAAACGTGTGTCGTACCTGAATACTCTATAAAGACTAATATTGGATATATCACAATCTATGTAGTGGGATATGGTTGATCAAGATAGGATGTCCCTCCTACATAATAGGAGTAATATCGTAGGCCTTTTGATTGAGTGAGACTAGAAATGCATGACCGTGCTCGAATAAGTTGATATGAGATATCATAGTTATTCGTTTATAATAGTCTACTCAAGATATCAAGAAATATTAGATGAACTATACAAGTGTGACTGTTTCATGACTTATGTCCAATCTAGATATAAAGGACAAAAAGATGTAATACATGAAAAAGGGTTAATCACAAAAAAGTTATGTCGAATCATGATTTCTTATCTTAGGTGAAAATGGCATATTGCTATATGTCACTCATTGTTTGTAATATTAGAAATGTTCTAATATTTACTACTAACGTTACATGAACCTACAGGGTCACACACAAGGTTGAAATGAGCATATATTAAATGAGTTATATATGTACAAATTTGTTGTATACGAATTTAGTTAAATTAATATATATTTGATATATATATATATAACTTAACTATTGGATAAATATTAAAAAATAATTATTGTAATTATGACTCTTTTAATATATATAAATAATATAATTCGATTTTAATTAATATATATATATATATATTAAAATTTTAATTAAAGTTGAATTGGGATTATATATTTAATATATATATTGAAATCCTAATTAAGTTGAATTGGGATTATATATATTTAATATATATATATATATATATTGAAATCCTAATTAAAGTTAAATTAGGATTATATATATTAATATATATATTGAAATCCTAATATGAGTTGAATTAGGATTTCAAATGCTATATAAAGGTATGAGAGATCTAGCAATAATTAATGCTTTTGGAAAAACTCTCTAAATAGTTTAGAGAGTTTTATTTGCTCGTTTCAATTGGGTGAACTACGTAGAGGTCAGAGCGTTACCGTTAGGGCTTAGGAATAGACATCGTGTAATCGTGATTGGATATCTATCTCCTCCAAATTCAGAATTCCAGATTTTAAATAGGTAATTCTTCACCCTTATTCACCCCGATTTGTTCCTCGTACATGAATCTCTGGTGGTAATTGCCGAATAATTTTTCCGCTGCACCATGGGGAGTACCGAGTGACCCGATAGTGTATCAAAGCCACTTGTACGATACAGATTCAGGTTTTAATTACTTGTGTGATGTAATTGTATGAGATATATGTTATTTTTGATTTATTTAGCGAATATATGATATTTGTACGAGCAAGTCTATTCAATCACAATTAATATGTTAATCCAGTTAAAAGATGTTCCTAAGATCGACGATTAAGAGTTAATCATTAAGATCTTTGTCGATAAGGGTTTAAAATATTATATGTTAATTGTTAACATATTCAATATTGAGTTTTAGGGTTTTAGATGTTAAGTGTTAACATGCGCGGATTAAAGTTATATATTAGACTAATGGTTAGTCTATAGATTTTGTGTAGGAAAGTAACAAGAGTTGCTTCAGTAAAAAAAACATCGTGATTTTTAAAATTCTGAAAAACACGATAATGTTGATAAAAGTTATCAAATCGTGCGATTTTTATATAGCAATTAAGATGCTAATCTTTAAAATTTTCTCCGCCGCTAACCAGATAGCGGCAAACCCGCTAGCAGCTACGGGGCCGCTAGAACCCCGCAAGGGGCTTCGCCCCTTAACCCGTAAAGGAGCTCCTCCCTTTTAATAGAAAATAATTGTTGTAGTTATGACTCTTTTATATAAATAATTTAACTATTGGATAAATATTAAAAGAAAATAATTATTGTAATTATGACTCTTTTAATATATATAAATAATATAATTTGATTTAAATTAATATATATATATATATTGAAATTCTAATTAAAGTTAAATTGAGATTATATATATATATTAAAATCCTAATTAGTTGAATTGGGAATATATATTAATATATATTGAAATCCTAATTAAGTTAAATTGGGATTATATACATTTAATATATATATATATATATCCTAACTAAAGTTGAATTGTGATTATATATATTTAATATATATTGAAATCCTAATTAAGTTGAATTGAGATTATATACATTTAATATATATATATATTGAAATCCTAATTAAAGTTAAATTAGGATTATATATATTAATATATATATTGAAATCCTAATATGAGTTAAATTAGGATTTCAAAGGCTATATAAAGGCATTAGAGATCTAGCAATCATTAATGCTTTTGGAAAAATCCTCTAAATAGTTTAGAGTATTTTATAGACTCATTTCAATTAGGTGAACTACGTAGAGGTTGGAGCGTTATCGTTGCAGCTTAGGAATCGACATTGTGGAATCGTGATTGGGTATCTATCTTCTCCAAATCTAGAATTCTAGATTTTAAACAGGTAATTCTTCACCCTTATTCACCCCGATTTGTTCTTCGTACATGGATCTCTGGTGGTAATCACCGAATAATTTTTCCGCTGCGCCATGGGGTGTATCGGCATGACCCGACATTCTTTCCTTTCACTTTTCATTGTACCAAGCAATTGAGAGGAAATAAACTTATTTTCCTTCTAGTTTTTCATCCTCTCAAAAAATACACTGGCGAAAAGAAAAAATATATTTTTTATCCTTCCAATTTACATCACTCCAATTTTCCATCTTTTCCAATTTACTTATTTTTTGAAATATTTTTAGGCCACAATTGGGACATTTGTAGAATTAAATATTCGGGTTGTATTCATCTAGACCAGATATTAGGTGTTACACTAACAATCAAACTCTCAGGATTAAATTATACAAATATTAGACTTATAAAAATTAGAAATAAACAGAGTTCAATTTTAGATTAAATAAAAATTATAGGGACTAAACTAGACAAAAATAAAACCATATTAAAAATATTGTTCTAAATTATAAAAAACTTAGAAATACATATTAGCCAATTTTGAATTAAATAAAAAATTAGGGATTAAATTGAACTAAAATAAAATGATATTAAAAATATTCAAAGAAATAATAAAAAATAGAAACATGTAGGGTTAATTTCGGATTAAATAAAAATTTTATGGACCAAATTGAACAAAAATATAAAAATGGGGATAAATTTAGTTTAAATATACATTGTAAGGAATAAATTAAACAACAACATATTAAAATATTAGATTAAATTATAAAAATAAGAAACAAATATGGGTCAATTTTGTATTAAATAAAAGTTTTAGGGATTAAATTGAGCAAAAAAATTATCATATTAAAAAATTGGGCTAAATTATAAACAAATAGTGGTCAATTTTAGATTAAATAAATATTTTAAGGAATAAATTAAAAATATAATTATATTAAAATGATTGACTAAATTATTAAATTTTCTGAAAGTAAACTATAGTTTTCAAAACTTAATTTTCTTTCTTCACGTCAGTTTTTCATACTTTCTGTTTTCTTTTCTCTACCAAGTTAATTCTTGAATTCCACGTCACTAAAAAACAAAGGTTAATACTCTAATTTTATCTATATAAACTTAATTCTACTGTACCTATCAACCTCAAAAGCAAAGAGAAAGGAAAGAAGAAGAAAAAGTTCAAAACAAGTGAAATGTGTAACAATAATTATTTATTAATGCAAGTATAAAAGAATTTATACTTACATTCAACCAGATGATAATATATAGTAGAATTTTACAATGACGGACTACCAAATACAAATCCATTATACAAACATATATCAGTTACTGAAACATAAATAATTTCTTATGCAAATAGGACCCCAACATAAGGTTTCACTACCGAACCTATGTATAATTTCCCATTGAATTCTTCAATTTCGCTTACGGAAGTAAACGTGAGCCCACCCTTCCCATCCAACTCTTTCAAAACCTTCCCGTCTTCGTCATACTTGATTCCGACGGGATCCGTATTAAACCCGATCAAATTGGTTTGAATACTTTCTCTCCCACTGTTCAACCCGACCATTCATTTTGATATTATCCGGGATTCTCGATAACTGCACAAACTCTTCCGGAACATAACCCTTTGTTTCATCTTCAAGCTTAAACTTCAAAATCCTCATTTTCATCGATTCCGCAAGTAGAAGAAACGAATTGCCTTTGCTTAAAGCTACCCCGTTAGGAAATGCTAAGCCTTTATACATCACAGTTACTTTTTTCGTCCGAGGATCGTATTTAAGTAGCCTTCCGCTTCTGTCAAAGGTTAGTATCGATAAGAAAATGTGCCTTCTTTGGAAAGTATTGCTACTATCGGCAAAATAAATCATTCCGGTATCGGTGTCGATATCTAAAGCATTTATCAATTTGAATGGGATTCCCTCGGCTGAAGTAGCAAGTTGTTGAGCGTTGCCTCCGTTTGGACCTATTACTAATAAACCGAAGTAAGCGTCGGCAATGTAGAGATCGCATGTTTTGCGGTTAAATTTTGGGCCCAACGGTCTTCCGCATGTTGGTTCGAGGTCTGAATTTGTCGTACCGTCACACACCTTCTTGTCCCTAACCCGACAAACAAAATATTAGATTATATATATGAGCGCGTTTACTGTTATTTCAAAAAATTAAGACACAAAACTATAACTTGAATAAAATATGAGAAATGTTTTTTTCTTCTTCTTGAATTGGACCACTACGATAAATCATATAAAAGAAAAGATGAATCAAGTCGTAATACAAACTCGGCATGAAAACAAAATTATTATTTAAATTGAAACATTAGTGCAACATTGCACAAAATTTACTTGAACATGACGAGCGTGTACCAACACGTTAAAATATACGAAAATAAATTATTAACATGTAAAACTTATATAAATAATATGAGCTTATAAATTTTATTGGAGAATCGAATTTGAGTTATAATTGTTTAGAAGTTTAAATGTAATTTTATCATTGTATTAGTTTCCAACTTCATAATTTTTAAAAGATTAAAATATAATTTATCATTTTAGGAGAACTAATATACATTTTTAACAAGCATTAATTTGTTTTTAAAGGAGTCTATACATAATTTTACTATATATAACCCCTAGGCGTGTAAACGAACCAAACAAACACGAACGATGATATGTTTATGTTCGTTCGTTTAATTTTAATCGAACAAAAGAACAAATAAGGACAACTAAACGAACATAATGTCTTATTCGTGTTCGCTTGTTAAGGAATGTAGCTTTTTCGTGTCCATTCATGTTCGTTCGTTAAAAATGATAAACGAACACAAACAAACAAACATAAAGGACATATGTGAATAGATTTAAACAAACATATGTGAATAGATTTAAACAAACATATGCGAACGCGCCTCTTGTTCGTATTCGTTCATTTAATTAAACGGACAGAAAATCTTCATTTTCACTCGTTTAATAAATAAACAAGCTTACTACCAAACGGTTCACAAATATGTTTGATGAACGTTTGGTTCGTTTACGAATCTAATAGCCCCTACATACCCCTAGATTTGCCTCTGCAGCTGCATGTATACATGCCTATGTATACATTGGTGTCATGTTTGTATATTTTATTATTTCATAATTTTTTGAAAAAATATATTTTTATAAATTCTAATACATAAGTTAATTATTAATATCATATTATTTTAGAACTCAACAAGTGTCACAGTAAAAAACCGGATGATATTCATCCTAAGAGACACGAGTTCAAATCGCTTTGTTTATAAGATGTATGCGCATTGTTAAATGGTTAAGAATATGAATGGACAGATACTATCTTTTAATCACTTTTAGACTATTAAAAAAATCATATTATTTCAAAAAATATTGATATCATATAAATTTTAAAATATAATTTATCTTGTTTTTTCGGTATATTTGCATTATGTCAGAGCGAAGATCTTAAATCTCCACTGACGCAATGGCCCTCTCATTTACAATTGCATTTATAAAGGCAAACTGAAATCACCAATAATAATTGAGCCATATTTAATATGCACCAAATTCTACTGTGATAACGATCTGTTTCTTTGGAAGAAGAACGATAACCACAACGACAACGATACTAATTAGGGGTATAAACGAGCCGAGCCAAATTCAATGCTAAGCTCGATTCAACTCGTTAAGAATTTGAGCTCGAGTAGTTTTTAACGAGCCGAATTTGAGCTTGAGTCAAGTTCAATCGAGTCGAGTGTTGACCGAGTTTTGATCGAGTCAGACTCGAGTAGCTCGTGATTTGTCTCATTTAAAGCCCTGTTAGGAAAATAAACTTTGATAGGCAAGTTGTGTAAACTTTAGTTTAAGGTTTATGGTGTTAGTTTAGGGTTTAAAGGTTTAGGTTATTGGATTTAGAATTTAGGATTTAGATTTTAGGGTTTAAGACTTATGTTTAGGGTTTATGTTTTAAGGTTTTAGGTTTGGGAATTTAGATTTTAAATTTAAAAAATTTAAAAATTTAGTATATTATATTTACGAGTAGCTCTCGAGTTTTTCGAGTTGGATATCGAGTAGCTCGACTCGACTCGTAAGAACTCGAGCTGAGCTCGAATCGAGTCGAGTGTTGGCCAAGCTTTGACCGAGTCGAACTCAAGTAGCTTGCGATCTGTCTCGTCTCATTTACAACCCTAATAATAATTATTATAATAATATCATAATGTTTAATTAATCATAGATTAATGAAAGAAACATACTGTTTCGTCTTTAAGATAGAGAGTATGCATGCAGTTAAGAACAAAAAATAGAGAGTTCGATTCTGTTGAAATCAAAATTAAAAAGCTACAAAACTGTATTGCATGCATGGACGTTGGACAAGAGCTATTAACATTTTTTTAATATTTGCAGTCGATATTTATGTTTAACGAACATTTAAATAAAAATACTTGTTCGACTGTTAAAATAAAATGTGTATGGTACAAACAAATACTTGGTGAGAGAAGTAGAGTACCTGTTTGGTGCATTAACTGCAAATTCTTTCCATCCCAGATTTAGTCCTTGCCATTTCAGTATCCTCCCATCAGACACTCCAACGTAGGGTCCTTCATTTTTACAATCAAATGCGATGCTTTCCGGGCCACTCCCTTCATTCAGTTCCATTTGCTCGTAATTTTCTGGAACAGGAACTTGTTGATACGATTGTATGATGATCTGAGAGAGAAAACACAGAACGACCAAAAATTTAACTGAAACTAGATGCATCTGCATGTTGAAACTCTAATTTGACGATACGAGCTCAATTCAGCTAGTTCATGCAGTCACCTTTAAAATATAATATTTGATAAATTCAAACCCTAATAAGTTAACTAGTTATACATTTCAGAGAAAGTGTGCAATGGGGATAAATATATACACGGAAGCTAGATAGCTTTAGTTATAATTAATGTGACCACAACATAAAAGGTCAGAAAATTAAATTGTAGTTGAAGAAAAACCTTCTGGCTAATGTCCTACTCAACCATCACCAGCCTAGTTGCCAACTTGCCATTACCCTGTCCTTTGACTCTAAAGACTGGACTTGAATCACTTCGGTGAAGGTTTACTTTACCTCACTTTGTTGACTTAGATTTAACACTTAGGATTAAATATTGAGAAGGACACAAATTTATTAAATCTTTAAATTTAAAAATTAAAAAAAAGACAAAAATCTTATTTCACCCCTCCTTAAACTAAGATTGGAAGGGGAAAGAGCCCATGCTATACATAGTCCTGCTTAGACTAAATGTAGAAAATAATATATAGTTTTGAATGTATAAAAATAGTTTATTAATTAAAATTTTATATTATTATTTATGTAGTTTTGGTTGATGAAAAACAATACAAATTAATTGAAAACTGGGAGAATATAGCTGTGTGTATTTGGCTGTAGGTGCAATTAATTAGTTTACTTTACTAATGATTTACTTTCCACAGAAAATCTTAACATCCCTATCTGTATGTATTTGTTTAGGATGAATCTACCGCGTGACACCGTTAAACACTATTAATACTAAACATGGTTGAATATTATTAAATTAATTAATAAAAATTAAAAATTATAAGGAATCAATATACAATGAATAATTATTTAAAAAATTCAATTAAATTATTTTTTATATATAAGAAATTTAAGGGTAAACTATCTATTTAGTACCCCACATACGAATGTGATTCTATTTTGGTACCCAACTAATTTTTTAGCAAAATAATACTTAACGTTACGTTTTGCTAATATTTTGATACCCACCGTTAATTTCCGGCTAAAATTTAACGGGAATAACAAACGGACGCATAACTGAAACGGAGTATTGCAGGGTAAGCTCTACATGTTTCCTCAACTGTTCTCCTCCTCCTCCAGTGCTGCAACAAATATGTGGAGTTAGTGGAAACCGTTACCGAATAAGTCCGGATCAAAGAATTGCAGAGAAACACGAAGGAAAATGAGGGCAGGGCAGGGAGACATGAGAGATTACAGTTGTAGTTCAGAAGCTTCTCAATGAGATCAACATGAGTCATAAGCACTATCCTACAGCAATATCGAACCAACCCCAAAGCATCCGTTTGTTAATCACATAGGTTATATATGTGGGTCTCTTAGCTACGACAATGGCTTTGAGGTAGAAGTAGACGGTGGTTGGGTACAGGGTGTTGGGGGAAGAAGATGACAAATTGAAAATTTTGGGATTTAGCCCAAATTTTTGAAATGATGATTAAATTAGAACAATTATTTTAAATTAGAACCTAATTGTTAAAATGTATAAATTTTGAGACTAACAATGTTGTTATACCATGACATGTCATTTTTTCTTTTAAATTTTAACGGGAACTTAATGGTGGGTACTAAAATATAAACAAAACATAGCGTTAGACATCATTTTGTTAAAAAAATTAGTTGGGATATTAAAATAGGAACACGTTCATAGGTGAGGTATTAAATAGGTAGTTTACTCTTAAATTTATTAAATATGAAAAATAATTTAATTAAATTTTTAAAATAATTATTAATGTATTTTGAGTCTTTAAAATTTCTAATTTTTATTAATTAATTTAATGTTGTTCAACGGTGTTTAGCATTAGTGATGTTCAATCGCATCCATCGCACTGTTGTAGAATTTTCTATTTGTTTATTTATTATTATTATTATTATTATTATTATTATTATTATTATTATTAATTGCGCCGTGTTGTATGGATAGGATTGAACTGAGGGTTCGAAGAAAGAAGAAAGAAGAAAGAAGAAAGAAGAAAGAAGAAAAAAGCAAATAGAAAAAGAAATAGAGTTGAGAGTTTGTTAGAAAGTAAAAACTTATCAAATTTATTTTTTAAAATTTTAAAATAATAAAAAAACCTTGAAGGAATATTTTATTCATTTCTAACTCAAATTGTAAAACAATCTCTTTGTTTCGTAAAACATTACTCCTTCCAATTAGACAAGAAACTTTGACATTCATGGGTACAAAATACATATATTTATATATACGAAAAATATGAAAATAATATAAAAATGTGAGGAAAAAAAAGCTATAAGAAGTTATTTCGTGGTTAAAAAAATATAGGAGTGATTTTTAAATAAATTTATTTCTCAAATTTTAATTAAAAATTAAAAGAATTAAAAATCCTTATTATTCTAGTGCATATTTAATACTTTTTCATTTTTAAGAAAATAAACATGTTCATTTTAATGCTGATTTTGTTTTCTTAATTTTTACCCTTATTATTAATAAAATTTTATTTGGTGGAGAAACAAAATATGCCATGATTGTTCTTTATTATTAAATAGAGAGATATTACGTTTTTATACTGGAATTTAAACTCATACAAGTTGAGACAATGTAAGCATCCTTAGTCATTAGGCCAATTAATGGATCTCATGCTATGATTTTTAAATCTTACATATATAGTAAATAAAAATCTACCGATATAAGTCTATCAAAATCGAATTACTAAACTAGGGATGACAACTGGGCGGAGCGGGTGCGAATACCCCTCCCCATACCCACTTGAAATTTTTATATCCACCACATACCCACCACCCACGGCGGGTACCATTTTTAAATCCATACCTGCACTCACTATCTAACTAGATGCCTACCACCCAACTCGTACCCGCCCGTACTCAATTGGCAAGCAACCACAAATATTGAATTACGTAAAAACAAACTATAGACTTGTTTAAAGAAGAGTAAAACTTTGAATATTTTATTGATTGATAAAGTGCATACATAAATCATAATACATTTACACATGTATAAATTTAACTACAGTTAACTAACTATAGCTAACTTAACTAAATCACATTTACGCCGGTATAAATTTTACTTAACTATATCTAACTAACTAATGGTGAAAGACAACTGTAAAGAATGTTTATACCCTAAGATTTAGTTAACTTATAAGCATGTCTTTTAAAATCCTAGGGTTTACAAAATAGGTTGTGAATTTATTCCTAATTCATAATGGTCCAAATTTCATATGGTGGGTAGTTAGTGGGCGGGACGGGCAGATACATGACGAGTAAGGTCTCAAATCTATTACCTACCTACTATCTACGACGAGTATGATTTTTACATCCACACACGTCCACTACCACCAAACTTATGCGGGTGCGGTGCGGAATCCGCAAAACTGTATGGTCTAGTGGATAAGACACTAGATTCTTTAAGTAAGATCAAATGTTCAAATTTCGGCGTTGTAAATGGGACAAATTGAGTTGGAAGTGTCATCTCCACAATGAATTTTATGTAGTACCTAATTTGAATTAATCAACCAATAAATTTGGTTAAAGAATTGAAAAAAAAAATCGAACCAATAAATTAGAGTAAAGAAGAATGTAGAAAGTGGTTGGTCGCTTGGTGCAATGCAGAATATGGCGTAATCTTCACGATGACACAAAAGGTAGACCGTGCAATTAATACACATATTTTATTAATAGTGTAAAGATAATTATAAATTAGTATTTAAATTTGGATGTTTTAAGATGAATATTATCTCTTGTTTTACTTGAATCATTTGTTGAATTCAAAAAACACATATTTAAAAACCTTCTAAATAATTGAGATGATTAATCTTGATACTCATATGGTAATATATAAGGCGCTAAAAATTGAGATGATTATCTCTTGTTTTACTTGAATCATTTGTTGAATTCAAAAAACACATATTTAAAACCCGTTGACCCTCTGAAAAAATAAATAGATATTTTTTATTTTTAAAATTGTTTTGGAACGGATATTCGATCCGTTAAATTTTTTTGGGTCACAGGCTAGTTCTGGGCTGTAAGTTTTGAATTATAGGGTACCCGATAATTTATCTTTAATTTTATTTTTAGATTATTAAGGCTTTTTAGTTAAAAAAATAAAATATTTCATTCTCGAATAGTTTACACTAATTTCTAAATATTGTTCTCAAATACATCATTTTTTGGACTTTTAAATTTTATCTTTTAATTATGTAGTTTGGATTTAATCTTTATGTTTGAATTATGTGATTATGTAATTTGGACTTCTAAATTTTAATTTTGTCATTTCAAATTACTTTAAATTGTATCATTTGTAAACAAAAATTGTATGAATTTAATACGGGTACCATGTGACCTGATCATTACAGGTACCCGATTAGCGTTGTAAATGAGATGGGACAGATCGCGAGCTACTCGAGTCTGACCCGGTCAAAGCTCGACTCGATTGGACTCGACTCGAGTTCTTAACGAGCCAAATCGAGCTACTTGATACCAGACTCGAAAAGCTCGCGAGCTACTTGAAAATATAATATATTAATTTTTTAATTTTAAAATTTTAAAATCTAAATTCCTAAACCTAAACTCCTAAAACATAAACCCTAAACATAAGTCTTAAATCCTAAATTCTAAACCCAACAACCTAAACCTCTAAGCCCTAAACTAACACCATAAACCCTAAAATTAACAAGCTTGAGTTTACACAACTTGTGAATCAAAGTTTTTTTCTTTCTAATAGGGCTTTAAATGAGACGCGACAGATCGCGAGCTACTCGAGTCCGACATGGTTAAAGATCAGTCAACACTTGACTCGATTAGGCTCGAATCAAGATCGAACTCGACTCGAGTTCTTAACGAGCCAAGTCAAACTCAGATTTCTTAGGCTTACTCGAGCTCGACTCGAAATCTTAACGAGCTGAGTCAAGCTCAGCATTAATCGAGCTCGACTTGGCTCGTTTATACCCCTTTACCCGATATTCATGATCCAGGACACCAGCCGATATTTTTAGTACTCGCAACTTTGGGTACTTGGTTATGAATACCCATAGTAATACATATATAGTTAATGTGTTACATATTTGAAAGTTTTTCAAATTATCCAAGAAAAATACCATATAAAATATAGTACATCTTGACCTATTGAGTCTCAGTGATAAATGATGATGTTATATAATCTGATATTCATATTTTTCGAGTACTTGGTTCATAGGGTAGTAGAAAAAGCATCTCATGTCCCGACCCATGAAATTTTGGTACTCGCAAAATCTAGAAACTCGTTAACCGAGTCACTAGGTACTTGGTTCATATTTATGTTTTTAAGTATAATTTAGAACAATTCAAATACAACTAAAAATATCTAAATTTCAAAATCCAAAAATACTTGATCAAAACTAAAAGAAAGAAAATATCATTTTATCTAAAATAAACAAAAAATAAGAAATCAAGTACCATATAAAAACAAATAAAATGATTAAATTTTTTAACAAGTGGTATCACAAGATGTAAACCTAATATTTGATTTTGATATAACAACGAATTTCAAGGAGCAATTTGCAAAATTAGATAAATTTGTAAGTACTCAAAAAGTCTAACAAAATGACAAGGATTCGAACTTCAAATTGTTTTTAAGTAAAATCCCAAATATTCTGTAAGTGTTTTTATACTCAAATAGCCAAATTCAGTCCAAGTGTATAGATACACCCTTGATCGTATCAATATAGGTTTTAGCTACTGGAAAATATTTTACACTAAATGGCTATTGGGTACCAGTACGCGTGTAGTCGTATCGGTACGTCATTCAACCAGGGAATAAATTTTTCTTTGAGTATCGGTATGACTTTATGCGTACCGATACGAGGTGTTTAGATTTTCCAAATCTTTTGCATTTAATATTCGACCATTGCCTTGTTAGTTTATTGGAACCATAACTTTGAAAATCTGTTATAGCGTACCAATACCTTTATAGGCGTATCGATGCAAGTTTTGTTGCTTAAGTTATCAGGATTTCAGTGAGCAAGACCAGTACTGATACAGTACGAACCGTACCGGTACGCCTTTGTAAAATCATCTCTTCGTATCAATACGACCTTTTGCGTATTGATACCTCTTTATACAATAACTATTTCCTCTTTTGGCAGGTACTGATACGGTAGCCCGCATACCAATACCCAGGGTTGGCAGACAACATTTATTGCGGGAAAAATGCAACCCAATGGCTATATTGATGATCTAAACTACCCAAACGTTCTATGTATTGATACAATGTTTTGCGTATCAATACCCCTTTTGTACAATAGCTATTTCCTCTTTTGGCAAGAACCGATATGGCAACCCGCGTACTACTACCCAGGGTTGGCAGACAATATTTATTGTGGGAAAAATGCATCCCAACGGCTATATTGATGACCTCAACTACCCAAACTATTAGAAATCAATGAGGGGGTATATAATCAAGTCTCTAAAGCTACAACAACAACAACAACAACAACTATTGAACAAGTCTTAATCATTCAAGCACAAATTTAACATTCTTTGAGCCTATTCGAGTTAAATCTTGTAACCCACTTGAAAGAGCTAAATTGTAATATTTTTTATTCAAGTTTTGGGTTTGAGTGAGCTTTGTAAATAGGGCAGGCATTTACCTTTGAGAGGATTTCTCATTTTGCTATTTCTTATCTTGTAAAAGAGTGCACTATCAAAGCTTTGGGGTAGAAGCTTTGATTGTGTAAAAGTTTCCTCTTAAGCCTAGAAAAAGGGAAGAAATTCTTAGTGAATTTGGGAAAATCCTTAGTGGGAAGCTAAGGTAGTGGATGTAAACTTTGTTAGAAGGTTGAACCACTATAGATCTCTTGTGTCCCATTTTTATATCTTTCAAATTTGCTTCCCTTCATGTTTTAAATTGCCAATTCACCCGCCTCTTGGCCACACTCCATCGATTGATCATCCTAACACAAGAGTTTAATGTCAATGTTTAGATTTATGTGTTAGTAGCACATTAAATATAAATACATATTTATATATGTTTTATGTTGACATATCTATTTGAGTTATGAGAACTTCAAAATGGAACCGGATGAGGTCATCACCAAGATGTTCGATAGATTCTCCATCATCGTCAATGGACTTAAAGGATTCGGAGAAGTCATTCTGAAAGACAAGCTTGTTCGGAAGCTCATCAACTCTCTTCTCGAGTTATGAGATGGAAAGAGGACCACCATCATAGAAGATAAGGATCTCAAGACCTTGAGGCTCGATGCTCTTATAGGGTCGCTTCTCACTTATGAGATAATGAAGAAAGGAAGAGAAGAAAAGTGAAGAAAACAAGGTAGAGAAGAAAGAAGTAGAGGAAAAGAAGATAGGAATTGCTTTCAAAACTTCACAAGAGGAGAGCGATTCTAGTGAGGAGGAAAATGAAGAATTGGCTATGCTAGCCAAAAGGTTCACTTGTTTCATGAAATCTAACCGGGGAAGAAAGTTCCATCGAAGAGGGGATTTCAAGAACAAGAACAAAGAAGAAGATAATGATCTAATAGTTTTCTATGAGTACAAGAAACTGGGCCACATCAAGTCTAAGTGTCCCCAACTAAAGAAGAGGAGCTTCGAGAAGAAAAAGAAACTCAAGGCTCATGTTGCTACTTGAAGTGATGAGGAACCATCTAATGAAGAGGAGCAAAAAATGGCCAATCTTGTCTCATGGCACTAGTTTTGATAAGGGAAATTCTTCAAAACCCAACAATGTGAAAAGAAACTTTGGTGGGTACAAACAAAGAGGCTTCCAAAGGCCCTCATAGGGTAAGAGGATTATGAGTGTTTGGGTTCCTAAGGAACTTGTCACTTCTAATAACTTTAGTGTTATTGTTTTCTTGGATTCCCAAGGGAACCAAAATTTTTGGAGCTAATCCTCATGGACCCAAAAATATTTGTGGTACCAAAAAATAAGACGTAATTCTTTGCTTGTAGGGAGAGCATTGCTACAAGGCCAAAGCTTCAAATGCAAATTCGTGGTACCTTGATAGTGGATGCTCGAAACACATGAACGGTGACAAGATTCAATTCTTGGAGCTAAAACCAAAGAGTGGAAGAGTAGTGACATTTGGTGACAACTCCAAAGGCCACATTGAAGGAATTGGTTCCATTGGTAATCACTCTTCTATCCTTATTGATAATGTCTTACATGTCAACGGCCTTAAGCATAATCTTTTGAGCATAAGCCAACTTTGTGATAAAGGTTTCAATGTGCTTTTTGATTTAAATGGTTACAAAATTATCAACATTGAAACTAAAAAATTGTGCTTATTGCTCATTGCATAGGAAACATTTACATGGTGCATTTAGATGACATTCATATTTCCAATGCATGTTTTGTTACCAGAGATGAGCATGATTCAAGGTTTCAAATGATCTTGTAAGAGTTTTGCCAAAAATAAAGTTTTCATATGAAAAAATTTGTGGTGCTTGTGCAAAAGGGAAACATTAAAGAGTTTCTTTCAAACCAATTAATGATGTTTCTACAAGTAAAGTTTTACAATTGATCCACTTGGATCTTTTTGGCCGTATTAGAATAATGAGTTTGGGTGCAAAATCATATGCATTTGTCTAAGTCGATGACTACTCTAGATATACTTGTGTTCTATTTTTAAGTACCAGGGATGAGGCTTTAGAAAAATTCATCACATTTTCAAAAGTTAATCAAAACAATGTTGGTCACTCTATTTCTCACATTAGGAGTGATCATGGAACCAAATTTCAAAATCTAGGTTTTGAAGAGTTTTGCAACTTGTAACCCCATCAACTCGGCCTAGTCGCAAGACCGAACCGAGCGAGCTACATTAAGTTTACCAAAGTAAACCGTAAAGAAAATTACTCGAAAACATGTCCCCTTTTTATTTTATATTTTCTAGATGCACTTTATCATCCTATGTGTTTAAACTCACAACGGGTGAAATCACAACTCAATCGAGCGTCGAATCAACATTCAATTGCACCAATTTGCAATTAAGGACCAAATTACAAATCTGACAAGTTTCAAGGTTTTATTGTGAAATTAAAGTTACCAATATTCAATTAGTCAGGTTTCATGCTCACATGTCAAAATTCAGCTCAAATTAATCATCTAAGCTCAGTCAATTGCAATCACAATATTCAAGGACTAACCGTAAGAAAATAGAATCTCAAAAGATTCCAAATAACTAATTTAACCAATGGTTGTATCGATACACTTAGGCCTGTATCGGTACGATCTTGTGTTTCTTCAAATTCCAGAATCTGGTAGCTTAAACTCGTACCGATACGCCCCCGCATATCAAAACACCCCGCCATTTTACTCTTGGCTCATACCGATACAGGTCCCCGCGTACTGATATGCCAAGCCTGGTTGGGCTTACCCATACCGATACAGTGGGTCGCATACCGATATGCCTGGACCCAAAATGTCTATTTTTGCTGGTTTAACATTCTTTTAAGCAAACCATACCTCTCTAACATGCCACTAACAAAAGGCTAATATATTAAGGGATTGATCCTCAACTATAAACATCTGAAACCTCAACACAACATGTCATCATGCTTCAAAAGGAAGTCTATAGGCATGCTTCCTATATACCAAGTCAGGCAAGATACCAAAAACCATAACAAGGCAAAAACCAAACAATAGAGGCCATTTACAATTCTAAAACAGCAAGCCAAGCATGCTCAAATAGGGAGTTCAACATCATCTCCCAAAACAACAAAGGAAACCCCCATTGCCCTTATTACACATAGTCTACTTGAAAAAAAACATACGTTCAAGTGTCAAGTCCTTGGATCACCTTGCTCCCTTGCTGCCTTCACTTTAATTCTCTGTAGTGATGGACAAAGAGAGCGTAAGCACACTAGGCTTATTGAGGAGTGCTCAAAAACAACACATCATCAATGCATTTAAAACCGATTTCAAACCCACATTGAAATCTCATTTCAATCTACGTTTAAACCAACATTTAAACCATCATGCCTTGAAAACCATGCACTTAAACCTTTCAAAAACTAGCATATTAGACCATATGCAACATGTATCATAAACCAACAACAAATCACATTGCTAACCTCAATTTAAGTCTTCCCATACATAACATACCACATGCAAAGCTTAAAGAGTAAACATGTATAAATCATATTATACAACACATGACACATCAACAATTATATTGACTTACAGGTGATCATTAACCAAGTTCCATTTCCAAAATACCATATCGGATACACGGACCCAACAAGTTTCCTCTCGACACTTCAAGCCATCATAACCGGAATAACGGTACAATCACAACCACGGGGACAACAACCCCAACAATCAGTTAGATGCTTAACCCTCTAACAAGAGACGGGACACCAACCTCCTTGACCGTTAGGGTACTTGGATGGAGATGAGACCACAGCCTCATCGACATCCAATGCGACTTATTTATAGTGCACTCAATCCTATAGCGGCTAACTATATCCGATAACATTTTAAACCACATCACTTGCTAATATAATTCATATTTAACCATGTAGCTCACTGTTTTTATATGCATTTAACCAAGTCATTACCAAAGCAACAAACCATGCTTTTAAACAAGTATAAACCATACTTCCATAGATCATTTAGCAATGCAAACACCAGCAATATATGCTAAAAAACCAATATATATCATACTCAAATCATGCATAAACAATACGTACCAAGCTATTTAAAAACAAATGCATGAAACCAATTTCGCCAAGCACGATCGAGACAGAAAATCCTTTATACTTACTTCCGAGTTTAAACCAGCGTTTCAAGCTAATTTTAAACTCCCATAAACTACCCTTTTAAACAATTTCAAGCTGGAAATCTCATTCTCACTCATCGACAAGCGAAACCTCAATTTGCTGACGCGCAATCAAACATCCGAAGCCCCCGAAGCCTCACCAATTGCTCTCAGATCAAACCCCCCTGTTTTAACCATATTACAACAGAGGATTAATGCATCATAATGCATTCAAAATCCCATCAAGCAATTCATTAACATTGTCTTGCTAAAAGCTATCAAAACGCCTTTCTAAAACAACCGAAACAACATCGATTGACCTCCAAACTTAACCCAGCCAAAACCTACTGATTTGAATCATCAATTAACATCCAAAAACAACCTAACATCATATTTATACCTCCAACATTCATTAAACATCCACAACACCTCATAAACCCATAACTAGCAATATACACAATTAGAGATTCACCTAGTTTCAGGATTCCAATGTTAAAATCAACTTATTAACATCATAAAACATCATCATCATATTCTAATCTGATAAAAAAGCTCAATAAAATAGAACCAAAACGGAGATCAATCAATTTCATCAATTAAATCTCAATTAAAACAATTTTCCATAATTAAATTATCAAAACTCAGTAGAAATCATTTATAAAGGATCAAGAATTTGAGAATTTCAGTAAAGAACCTTTCATTAGAGAAGAATGAAACTTTACCTCTAATGGATGTTTTCCCCTTAATTGGATAGATTTACATGAAAAAACAAGATTAAAATAATAAGGTTTTGATAGAAAACAATTAAGAAATCATTTGAAGATCAAAGACCCATTAAATCAAGAGATTACCTGAAGATTTTGAAGAAGGAAATGATGTTTGTATGGAGAGAATTTGAGAGAAAGTTTTAGAGAGAAAAGAAGTTACGTGAATTTTGTTTTTAAAGAATTAATCACTAATTAATTCCTCCAAGCCAATTATATTAATTAAAAACCTTTTAAAATAACCCAATTAAGGGGTAAATTCTGATATTAGACTTTGGAGTAATTAGCTCCTTCAATATTCAAAGTTCTGACCCTTTTACAAAACAGTCACTAAAAATAGTTTTACAAAGTTTATATTTTGGTCACTAAATCAAAATGTTCGAATTCCAAATACCATTTTCCAAAATTGACTTCACCAAAACCTTTTATATATTTAAAAAAGTATTTTAGAACATTTTCCATATTTTTATCACCTTAAAAAATACTTAATCCCGATTTAATCCCAAAACTGACTCGAATCTCTAATTTTCGGTCCACTGGACCTTCAAACCAACTCAAATCCTCTAGGCCCAAAAACGGGGCATTACACAAATCAATTGGTATTAGTCACAATTTTTTCGCTCCTCGTACACCTCAACAAAATAGGGTTGTTGAGAGGAAAAATCAAACTTTAGAAGAAATGGCTAGAACCATGATTTGTGAAAATAATTTGCCTAAGTATTTTGGGGCGGAAGCCACTAATACGGCTTGCTACATTGTCAACAAATTAATGATTATGCCTATTTTAAATAAAAAACCTTATGAGCTTTTCAAAAATAAAAGGCCTAGCGTTAGCTATTTTCATCCACTTGGTTGTAAATATTTTGTTATGAACAATGGAAAAGACAATTTAAGCAAATTTGATGCTAAAAGTGATAAAGCTATTTTTCTAGGTTATTCTTTAAACTCTAAAGCCTATCATGTATTTAACAAAAGAACTTTAGTAGTAGAAGAGTCTATACATGTGGTTTTCAATGATAACCTTCTTTCGAGGAAGGATTCTTGTGGTGATGATGATGTAGGGATTTTTTATGTCAATGATGGTGGAGGAGAATCATCGAAGGTTGATGAAATTCCATCAAAATACGAACCACAAGATCCACTTTTAGAAGCCTTTAAGGACATGACTCTAGAAGAAAAAGAGGTCACCTACCCAAGGGAGTTCAACTATGTCAAAGGCGGTGACATTTTGGGTGATCCATCCAAAGGGGTAACCACTGGATCTTCTCTTAGAAATACATGTAATTATGTTGCATTTATCTCATGCATAGAGCCTAAAAATATCAAAGAAGCATTAAATGATGATTATTGGATATTGGCTATGCAAGAAGAGTTAAATCAATTTGAGAGAAGTAAAGTATGGACATTAGTTGATAGGCCTAGTAATAAATCTACCATAATAACTAAATGAGTTTTTAGAAACAAACTATATGAGAGTGGTAACATAGTGAGAAACAAGGCTAAACTTGTTGCTCAAGGTTACAGTCAAGAAGAAGGAATCGGTTTTGATGAAACCTATGTACCCGTAGCTAGAATGGAAGCTATTAGGATGCTGCTTGCATTTGCATGTTTCATGAATTCAAGCTTTTTCAAATGGATGTGAAAAGTGCTTTTATAAACGGTTTTATAAATGAAGATGTGTATGTAGAACAACCACCCGGATTTTTGAAAATCCGAAATACCCAAACCATGTTTTTAAACTTTCAAAAGCTTTATATAGTTTGAAACAAGCTCCTATAGTTTGGTATGAAAGATTGTCAATTTTTTTGATTGAAAAGGATTTTGACAAAGGAATGGTGGATACTACAATTTTTATTAAAAGAAAAGGCAAAGATATTTTAGTAGTACAAATTTATGTTGATGATATTATATTTGGTTTTACTAATTAATTGTTTTGCCAAGATTTTTCTAAGTTGATGCAAGGTGAGTTTGAAATGAGCATGATGGGAGAACTATCATTATTCTTGGGATTAAAGTCAAACAAAGGAAGGATTACATCTTCATCAATCAAGCTAAGTAAATTAAAGACATGCTCAAGAAGTTTGGCTTGGAGAATGTAAAACCTCAAGCCACACCAATGAACTCTTCTACAAAGCTTGATAAAGATGAAGGAGGTAAGTGTGTTGATTTAAAGCTTTATAGATCAATGATAGGATCTTTGCTTTATCTTACCGTAAGTAGACCAGATATCATGTTTAATGTTTTCTTGTGTGATAGATTTCAAGCTAGTCCTAGAGAATCACACCTACAAACCATTAAGAGAACTTTTAGATACCTTAGAGACACTCCTTGTTTAGGTCTTTGGTATCCTAGAGACTATTCATTTAGTTTGCATGCTTATTTGGATGTAAATTATAGAGGTTGTAAGATAGATAGAAAGAGTACCTCCAGTACATGTCAATTCTTAGTTAGTATGCTAATATCGTGGTTTTCTAAGAAGAAAAATAGTGTAACATTATTTACCATTGAGGCGGAATACATTTCAGCCAGAAGTTGTTGTGCTCAAGTCCTTTGGATGAAGCAACAACTTTTAGATTTTGGAATTGATGTAGTTACCATCCCTTTAAAGTGTGACAATACTAGTGTTATTTGTCTTACTAAGAATCTCATCCAACACTCTAGAACCAAGCACATAGAGATAAGACATCATTTTATTAGAGATCATGTCTTGAAAAATGATGTAGTTCTAGAATATGTAAACACCTTGAACCAATTAGCGGATTTCTTCACCAAACCTTTAAACAAATAGCATTTTTGGTATCTTAGGAGAGACTTAGGGCTTATTAGCCTTTCTTGAACCTTAGAGCCTTTTGGTGTTTAAAACTTGCTTGAATTTGGTTGATTTCCATGCTTGTGAGATTTTCCTCCTATATGCATCTTTTCTTGTTGGTAGAGGGAGTTTGCATCTATTTTTTCCCATTCATGATGATCTTATATTATATATATGCATATCAATTCGATTAAGTTCAAATTTTTGGGTCCCTTGCATCTAAAAATGTCATTTTTGGTCAAGCGGTATCGATACGAGTATTAGGGGTAGCTTTTTGGTATATGTGAACTTGTACCGGTGTGGATTAGGGATCATTATAGTTAAAACCCGTACCGGTATGCATATATAGCGTATCAGTACGCGTGGCCGCTGGGCTTTAAATGAGTTATTAAAGGGGTTTTCCTAATTTAAATCTAACCTAACTCTTTTTATCAAAAACCCTAGACGGATTTCACCTATTTAAACCCTTCAAATCCTTTGTTTTTCTCACATATCATCAAAAATCTTTTGGGGCTTTTGTGTTCAACAGGAAACCCAAGCAATCTCATCAAGCATTGTGCACAATCATCTCTTTATTCATCCATAATCCACATTCAAGGTATAACTCTTTTTCTTTTAAAATTTCGATTTCTTTCATACTTGTATATTGTTTATACTTAGAACATATATATATATATATATATATATATATATATATATATATATATATATATAACATTGTTTTCAAAGATTTTAAAAAAATCAAAACTAAATTTTTTTGTTCGAATATAAAATCATACTCGTATATTTTTCTTTACTGTTTTTCAATTTCTTTTTCACCAAAATTTTTCATATACTTGTATATGATTTTTAAACTATACAAAATATATTTTTTTAAACAACACCTTGATCATTGGATTGATTTATTGGATTGAATGTGATGTTTATGCATATATTGTTTTTGTCGTTTGAAATTATTTTTCAAGATTTTACTATGGGTCCTAAGAAAAGAGCAAGCAAGAAGATCACATCTAGCTCTTCGAATCCTAATCCTATTGAACCCAATCCCGAAAACAATGGTACAAGATCAAACCTTAATCAAATTTATCGTCAATGTTTTAATGAATCAGGAAATCCAAATGCTTTGGATCATTTTAAACATTTTTAAAACTTCAAAATCCATCGTGAACGTGTTGTTTCCATACCCTTTTTGACTTTTGATGAATTTCATTTTCGTTATCTTGATTTACTAAGGGAATGGAAGTTTATGCCTTTTTTAAGTATACTCAATATTCTTTATAAAAATCTTGTCCTTATCTTTTACTCAAATGCCCGATGTGTTTACAATCAAGGGGAAACCAAGGTTATAACACTCGAGTCTTACCTTATGGGAAAAACTTTTCGTCTTGATTCTAAAATTATAGTTGAACTTTTGGGGGTGGATAATACGAGTTTAAATGATGAAAATGTTTTTCCTCAACTCTATAGTGGCTTTGTAACTGTTTTAGATGCCCATGAGCATTTCCTTCACTTTCTCATCACTTGGTGGTTTCGGCCATTTGGTGGTAAGTGGTCATCAGTTCGTTAAGTTGATGATTTTTTGCTCCACTATTTCCGTGAAGGTATACATCCAAACCTAGCCCAAATTATTTTTGTTGAGTTAGTATACCTTGTCCAAAACTTCTACATCTCCCTTGTCACCTCCTTCACCTATAGCACTACCTTGAGCTATATGTTCCACAAGCTTGATATCGATTGCTCTTATGATCTTGCTTCTCCTCTCATCGACCCTATTGGTGATCACTCTCTCCGGCGTGAAAAGTTCACCATCTACAATGGAGAATGGATTCGTATTGCGGATCTCCCTAGTGATGCACAACCTGATCCTGTAGAAATATTTCGACAGCTCCAGTTGATCCAGTGGCTCCGGTTGCTCAACCTTCCCTTGATGCTATCATGGCCTATCTTGATGGGAAGTTTGTCATATTGGATGCGAGATTGGATTCTAGCTTTGCTTCTTTGGATACTCGTTTCACTTCTTTAGAAACCAGAGTTACCTCTATGAAGAATTGTCAAACTTCTATGGACATGACTTTTACCATGTTTCATGGAGAATGGCGTGGTCATGCTCTTGGTGACGATCATGAGAAAGATGAAGACGAGGATAATGGAGACGAGGATGCTTCTTAGGCGTTTGCATTTCATACAAATCATATCATATTAGGTTTTAAGTTTTATGCACCTATGTTCTTTGTTTTGAATTCTTATAACTTTTTGTTATTTGCTTTGGATTATGTCTTTAAGATTTTAAGTTTTATGCATATCATATCCCAAATATTTTCTAAGTGTTTTTGTACTCAAATAGTCAAATTTTCTCCAGGCGTATCGATACATCCTTGACCATATCGATACACGTTTTAGCTACTGGAAAATGTTTTATACTGAATGGTTATTGGGTACCAATACATGTATAGTCGTATCGGTACGCCATTCAACCTGGGAAAATTTTTTTCTTTGAGTATCGGTACGGCTTTATTCGTACCGATACGGGGTGTTTAGATTTTCCAAATCTTTTGCATTTAAAATTCGACCGTTGCCTTGTCAATTTATTAGAACTATAACTTTCAAAATCTGTTAGTGTACATATATCCTTGTAGGCGTATCTATACGAGTTTTATTGCATAAGTTATCCGGATTCTAGTGAGCAAGACCAATATCGATACGGTACAGACCGTACCAGTACGCCTTCGTAAAATCAACTCTCCATATTGATACGGCCTTTCGCGTATTGATACCCCTTTGTTCAACGGTTATTTCCTCTTTTACCAGGTACCGATACGACAGTCCGCGTACCAATACCTAGGGTTGGTAGACAAAATTTATTGTGGGAAAAATGCAGCCCAACAGCTATATTGATGATCTCAACTACCCAAACAGTTAGAAATCAATAAGGGAGTATATAATCAAGTCTCCAAAGCTACAACAACAACTATTGAACAAGTCTTAAGCATTCAAGCACAAATCCAACATTCTTGAGCCTATTAGAGTCAAATCTTGTAACCCACTTGAGATAGCTAAATTGTAATCTTTTTATTCAAGTTTTGGGTTTGAGTGAGCTTTGTAATTGGGGAAAGCATTTACCTTTAAGAGGATTTCTTAGTTTGCTATTTCTTTTCTTGTAAAAGAGTGTATTATCAAAGCTTTGGGGTAGAAGCTTTGATTGTGTAAAGGTTTCCTCTTGAGCTTAGAAAAAAGGAAGAAATTTTGAGTGAATTTGGGAAAATCCTTAGTGTGAAGCTAAGGTAGTGGATGCAAACTTTGTTAAAAGGTTGAACCACTATAAATCTCTTGTGTCCCATTTTTATATATTTCGAATTTGCTTCCCTTCATGTTTTAAATTGCCAATTCACCCGCCTCTTGGCCACACTCCATCGATTGAACATCCTAACACAAGAGTTTAATGTCAATGTTTAGATTTATGTGTTAGTAGCACATTGAATATAAATACATATTTATATATGTTTTATGTTGACATATCTATTGATTAGACTATAATATTAAAATTGTCTAAAATCTTTCATCGAAGTTTTACTCGACCACACTTATAGTTCAAGAATAAATTAATTATTTTTAAAAATATTAGTTTCTTATTTTAGCACCTTAATTCTTTATTCATTTCCTTTAATAACCCAAAATATTTTTTCATATTTTTTATTACAAGTAAATAAATACTAATTTCTAAAATAAAAACATAATCTAAAATAAAAAAAAAATTATCACACTGGGCTGGTTTAAGCCTAAATGCGGCCCGAGCCGAACCCATGGCCTGATAATATTTAGTGGGCCAGGTACCTGACCGAAAAAATTTATTTTATTTTCTTAGAAAAATACTCGATTATTTTCTATCGAGTCGACAGGTCGACGAGTTGGATATTTTTTAGCACTCCTAACATTGTTCCTCCTAGGTGACCCGAATTCGAGGAGCATAGATTGCACGTGTGTCATTTCAAAAAAAAAAGTAAATAATATATACTACAATATAATCACGGTGTAAAACTAAAAAGTACATATGTATCTTCATTTTGCAATAATTTATTATATTAATAATAGGAAATAATTTGTTATTATTTTAATATTTTCATAAATCCAGATAGAATATGGCCATGTTTGGCAATTAGCTGATAGCAAATTACAATAGCTGATAGCAAATTACAATAGCTGATAGCATTAGCTGATTTGACTAGCGGATTACATTAGCTGATTGTATAAAAGTGTTTGGTAAAATTAACTGATAGATGATAGCTGTTTGATTATTTGAACAAGCAAAATGACAAAGACATAATTATATTTGATACATGTTTGAATAATTTATTAGTTGTTAATATTTTGTATCTATTAATATTAATTAAATTATAGAAATTATTTTTTTAATATATTATCAAGCACGTACGATGATGTACATATTAATTTTTTATTTGTAAATTATCTTTTAAATATAATTTTAATAATTATTAAATTTAGATATATATACTAATTTATCATCTATAAAATTATATCTTAAATATAATTTTATTAAATATTATTATATGTATTTATTAATTTATATATGTATTTTTTTATTTATGAAATTATATTTTTAATTTTATTAGTTAATAAAATTTATGTTATTTAGATAATTTTTTATAATTATCAAGGACAAAATAGTCTTTACAAGTCTTTTAACTAAATCTCTAACTCAAAAAAACTCATTTTATGAGAGGTTTCACCTCAATATGGTATTACAATCATCTATTTACTAAACATCTAAATTAGAGAATTTGACTATTCAAATCTCTAAAAATAGTTCAAACCTCTAATTTTAGCTCAAAAAATATTTACCAAACAAGGCCTATATGTTCTTAAACTCAAAAAGACCCATTTTTAATAGAATTCAAATAAAAATAAATTTGAAGTAAAAAACTGAAATTTAATCAGATTTAATTTTTTTAATTTTTTGTTTCAAAAGAATGAAAACAGGGGCATTGAGCTTGAAGCCGACTGACTAAAATTAATCATTAACAGCCAGTCCAAAACTATACCACAGACTAATAATGAACAAAGCCCATTCAGAACATACATAACTTTGCTTTTATTTCTTTTTTAAAAAAGAAAAAGAAAAATAACAAGGCCCACTCACTAAAATTTAAAAGTTTTACTTATTTTTTTTTATCGTCGCAACATTTTTTGAGACCGTTAAATTTTTTAAAATAATTATTTAATAAAATATAACATCACCATTAATTTTTTGTTTAAGGAGATTAAATCACCTAAAAATAGGTTGTTTAAAAAAATTAAAAATTATTAAACGATATATATGCAAAATCAGAAATCAAGTTTGGAAGTACGATTACGCGTGATAAATGATTAGCAACTCTCACAATGTTTGTTAATAAAACAATACCATTTAACTATGTGTTATCTTTTTTATTAAGTAAAGAGATATTTATACTTCTATAGTAAATATTAGGATCCGAATTTATACAAGACGAAGACAACATGACCATAATTGATCCCTTGACCAATAACTAAATTTCAACTATCTATTATCTTTAAATTCGAATTTATAGATTTAAAATTGATATTTAAAAATAATTCACAACGATTCTTTTTATTTAGGTAATGAGTAGAACATCGATTATGATAAATTCCATATAATTTCACTTCGTTCGTGAATATGATACTCCTACGACTAATAATAATCGGATAACCCATATAATTATTGTCGAGGTAGAGAATTGCCTTCTTTTTATAAAACCTATAAAATTGTGAAAAACTACCTTATGAAAAGTAACTATTATCGTTTAGTTTTTTTAAAAGAAAAAGTTTGATACACAGTTTGTGCAAACAAATGTTTACACGTGCCTTTTAAATTTAGGGGTTAGAGGTTTAATTTAAGGTTAAAAGTTTAGGGGTTTAAGTTGTAGGGTTTAGAATTTAAGGTTAAAATTTAGGGTTTCGGTGTTAGGATATTAGGGTTAAGAATTTAGAATTTGTGTTTTATAAGGTAAAAATACATACTTGTGTAAAATTAGTTTTACACGGCTTATGTATCAAAGTTTACCCTTTTTTAATAGCATTAAGGTGATTACAAATTAATATTTATTCGTATTTGTTCTCAATCTTTTGATAAGATACATCTTATAGATAAAGCTGATTGAATTTAAATTTTCTAAAATAAATATCATCATCTTTTTCTCTAGAACCACTCGTTGAGTTTACCGTTATCACCCATTTAAACATATGTTTCAAACTAATATAAAGTAAAGCAAGGTTGTAGTATTATTTAATATGATGTCCAAAATACCATTTATTTCATCAATGATAATTTCCAATTGCTTTAAGTCAAATCTTACATCTCTTTCGAAGAAAAAAAAATCTTACATATCTGCATAAAACATTCTAAATATACAATAATAATGTGTGTTTGAAAATATAAATATTTAAATATATAATTAAATATTACAAAAAGAAAATAATGAATTTGAAATTAAAAACAACTTTTTTGTATTCTTTAACGTTAGTAACTCTCCTCTATCACAATGAGACTATGAGAAACATGAATCGATTAAATTTAAAATAAAAATCTAAAATAAAAAAATATGAGTCGGATTTTTAAATATCTAATGTTTATTATTGAGAGTCTAAATTTTTTTAAAATACTTATTATTATGGTCTGTTTTTTAAGATTCAATTTTTAATATTTTTATTAGGGCTTAATTTTTTTTCAAATACTTATTATTAAGAAGACTCTTAAAATTTAGTTTTCCCCAATAATAGTTATTAAGACCTAATTTTTCCAATAGTTATTATTAGGAGTACTTGTAAAATTCAATTTTTTTCAATATTTGTTATTAGGGTCTAATTTTTTCAATACTTATTATTAGGGGCATACTTTTAAAATTCAAAATTTTCTAATACTAGTTTTAGGGGTAGAGGTGAGCAAAACTCGACTCAACTAAAAAAAATTGATTTTTTAATTTCTAGTTATTCGATTGAACTTGAATAACTTGTGAAAAATTTTGAGTTCAAGTTTGCCCAACTCGAAAAAACGAAAAAATAGTTTTACAAATTTCAATTTAGTCCAATATTTCCTTTTTTCTTCATTTTAAGTCCATTTTAACTACATTTATAGAATACCTATTTAACTTCAATTCTTATTTTTAAAATATATTTTCTTTTTTCAATTTAGCCCCTCATTTCTGTATCATTTTTCTATTTCTTTAATTCTTCTTTTGTTTTAAGTTCATCTTGACAAAATTTGAACCAAAGCTCCTAAACTACTATAGAATACTTATTTAGCTTCAATTCATATTTTTGAAAATAAATTTCCCCACAACTTTGTATGATTTCCTCAACATTTCTCCAATTCCTCCTTCGTTTTAGGTATATTTTTGACAAAGTTTAAACTACATGCTCAACTACCACTATATAATCTACGTAACTTCGATTCATGTTTTTAACAAAAATATTCTATTTGTAATTTAATCCTTTAATTTTGCGCTTTATTCAATTCAATCCATTAATCGTATTTTTTGTCAATTTTTCTTCACATCAATTCCTTCAATTCATATAATACCCACTACAAACTGGCCTGGTATCCAAATTTTTTTAAATAAAGTTTGAGTCATCAAGTGGAATAACTCAAAATTTTTAGACTCGACTTGATTGAATGCTCATCCATAATTAGGGGCCTATTTTTTTATTCGCACTTGAGCCACTAAAATTTTAAAAACCAGCCTGCTACATGGCCATTGTATGAGATTTTGGCTTGACGAGGTTGTCGGATCACCGCGATTCACAGGTAACGGCATCTGTTAGAGGCACGGAGGGACATAGCCCCAGACAAACCGAGAAAACAGATGTTTTCAGGTTTGGTATACTTCCACTTAAGCTGAGATCAGGACTGAGCGCTCTCAGATTCGGGAAGACGGCTAACCAGCAGGAAGGAGCCATGCTTGACTCGATGAGCTAATCAAAGAAACTCCTTCACTTGTTAGACTATTCCCAGAATGAATCAAATCACGGAAATCTGATGTAACTGGTTATTATCATTATCATTATCATTATCATTACATGCAGATAAAAAAAATCAACAAGAAAAGGAACTTGAGAGGCTAGTTGACAAGGACCTGAAGAATAACTATGACAGATTTAAGGTTGATGAAATGGTTCAAGTAGCTCTTTTATGCACTCAATACCATCCGAGTCATTGACTGAAGATGTCCGAAGTGGTTTGGATGCTAGAAGGTGATAGACTTGCGGGGAAATGCTAAGCTTCTCATACATCAGCTGAAGCAACCGGCAAACAGGTCCAGAGCTAATGAATTGTCATCTTCAGACAAATTCTGATCTTACAGATGACCCTTCCTTGCTGGTTCAGGCAATGGAGCTCTCTCGACCAAGATACCATAAAGGGGTTTCCAAATTTTATTTTACATATAACATATATGTATTTATGTTTGAACCTATGCATGCATGTATAACATTCACAGTATAACTTTCCATCCTATAAGAGGAGCAACTTAAAGAACTGGTACACATGATTCTCAAAAAAATCTTGAATATCAGGTCAAACCCTCTGAGGAATCTTTTGGACAATATCATGAGGTCTATAATTCCTTGTGGATTTGTGTGAATTCTAATATTTGGCATCAAAGCCAACACAAGCCAATATGAAAGCAAATAAATCCACCAACAAAACAGTCAAACACAAAATAACAAATAAATGCTAAATATAAAACGATGAACACGGGAAAATTTTACTTGGTTAGACTTTTAAGCATACACTCAAAAGACCGAGCCAATCAAAATATTTCACTATAATTGAACATAATGAAGGTTCCAAGTTTTGTTTTGATGCCAAAATTTACCCAGATGCACTTATGCTAGAAACCTGAGAGCAAGAGTTAAAAAGAAAGCCCCTAAATAAGAAGATTCCCAGACCACCAATGGTCAGTGTTGTTAAAATCAGAGGAACTTTAATAGGTTCTGCACCAGCCACCATGTTTTTCCTTCTTGTATTTGCCTCTTCAGACCTCTCGCCAAGTCTCTCATGGAGGAGATTACTAAGGTTGTCTAACTGATGCATGATTCGACACTGTCCCTGAGCAACAATCGATATCTGTTTCATAGGTATAGAACATCAAAATTTTGGGCCTAACCAGTTGGCATTGAAACCTCGAATGAATAAATACAGTTGAGCAGATATAGGTTAATTGCATCACTACTATGAATTCCTAGCCTTTGATGTTTCTAAATTATATCGGACCATTTCTGTTGATCCCTTGACAATCAAGATCAGCCATTAATAGAGAAAAAAAAATCCATGCCTTCAAAACAATCTGGATTTCTAATGCATAACAACTTGAATAAAAGGACATAGCAATAGTACCTCTTCCATTAAAGGTGAATCCTTTGCCAGTAGGGAGGAGGAAGAAGAATTGGATATTAAAGAACCACTGCCTAGACCATTTATAAAGTAAGAAGTCGAAGCAGAACCATTGCAAGATTCAATTCGAAAAGCAAGGTTTTGTTGGCTCAAAGTACTTCTCTTGATGGTTAAATTGGAATTCAACTCTTAAACATGGGTCGTAAATTCATCCATTCTATTATTAAGAGAGGATATATGTTCTGAAAGCTGATTAATGACTTCCTACATTGAAAAGAAAAAAAAATGAAGGAGATAATATAAGTTCACATCGCATTCCATTTATTATAAAATCAAGTACAATGTAAAAGAGTTGCATAAAAACCTCGTTTGCTAGAGCTGACTCTGGATTTCTCTCTTTGAGCTGACTATATCCACCAGTGAAGCTCGATAAATTCTTCTCTATTTGAGTTGAATATGAATGAGCCATACCACTAGTTTCGTTAACATATATCAGTGTATGAGTTAAATGTGATTGTAAAGGGCTCTTAGACAACATTCATATGCAGCAGAGAGAGGAAAAATATCAGATGTTTACACCTTTTGAGATGCCTATTTCTCAATGCAACTATATCCACGGAGGCTCCCAAGAGTGCTTCTTTGGGTCTCGACACCAAATCTTCATCTAGGCTGAGTTTTGTCTTCAAATCCTCTGGCAGGGCCTGTTGGATTGGATGATTATATAAGAACTGTGATATAATTTAAAAAGACATCATAAGCTTCCAGGGAATTGCGAAATTCACATACCATAACCTCATTTACAAGCTTTTCCAATCGAATTTGTTCAATATAGGTGCGTGGAATGTATGATCCTTCCAAACCAAGCTGCTCTGCAACACCTCTTACAACTGACCTATCTCTTCCTTGTACCTGTTTAAGAATGTCAACACGCAATGGTTGGCGTTATTAGCCAGAAAACAAACTGCACATTACAAATTACATTATATTTCGGAACAAGAAACACAACAAAATGTTTTAAATGAAATAGTTAAGCATCAAATTCCCAACATGACTATCTGACCTCCTCCAAAATATGAAGTACAAGCTAAAATGTCAATTAGCTAAACTTCCAATAATGATAATGGAAACTTCTCAAGCAATTAAACCTTCCAAAATATATATCCACAAATAGACAAATTAGCAGGTACAAAAGAAGCAAATCACTAAACATTTATAGAAACTGAAAAGTCCACCATGAGTTTCAACTTTAAAAAGTTTTAAAATTTTATTAAAACACAATGTTTTGTAGCACATGCTTTGAAAATATCAGATTCTCAGAAGTACCTGAAGATATTGACGATTTAGCTGTTCTAGCCAATCGATTTTCACGCAAACACTATCATCAGAGAATATATGGCTGCTTCCTTTAAGGATGGCTGATATTGTATAACCCAAGGCCATTAGCCCGCCAAGAAGGCGAACACTAACTCCAAATGTAATTCTTCGAGATATGACAAATGGAATATCTGTTACCCATTCCTGAAAATAAGAATTAAAAACTATCAAAACAGACTTTCATTTGTCGATACAGTTTCTTAGCAAATATACACCACAGAAGAAATGTGAGTAATGAAGCCCATAGAATACAGATGATATAGGAGAACAAAAAATTTCAGTCTAATGGTTAAACCCGAAAAGTATATAGACAAAAGGATTGTTGTATTCTTTTTCTTATTAAGATGACTTCACCAAGATCTATCCTCTACTGAACATCATTTTCCGGTTTAATACCAACCTATTTATTTCGATAATAATACGAATATCAAACACATGCAATGATGAGCATTTTATTTGCCAAAACTAATATCTACTTAGAGCTAGACACATACATATTTTTCTCAAAATATGTAAAACCATAAGATTCATTCAATACCTTTTACGCTTGTAATACATGAAATAAGAGACAAAATTTGAGGGACAAACCTCGAACATGAGACTATATTTTCCATCGTTATTCTGCATCCGCAGATATGACTGGCAAGAATCTGGATCTTCACCGGGAGGTAGAAGGTATAGATCATAAGTCTGCTCCTCTGATTCTATATGTGCTTCAGATACAACACTCTTAATTTGATCCACTGTGAACTTCCTAGATGACTACAATAAACAGAGAAACTGAGATGCCGGGACAAACAATGACATAGATACTGGGCTAGCAATAAGTTCAATTAACAAAGAATCTGGGAAAATACTAACCTTTAAAATATAAGTGGGACTTTGAAACCCAGTAAATGGGTTGAACTTGTTAATGATTTTTATATGAGCTGTTTGGAGATCCGGCTCAATAAAGGCCTTGTACATTGGATATACCTGCACAACAGAGAACATGCGACTTCTTCCAGAAAACAAGAAACTAAGCCTTCTTTTCACTAAGGCAATGAATTTCACCAAAAGGAGCCGAACCAAACATACAGTTTCAGATATTTGATGGATTATTTCTTCAGGTTCTTGGCCAGCACGTTGTATGTCTCGTAGAACTCGTTTAACAAGGTCAAAGTGAACTCCTCCAGTGACAGATACTCGGAGATCCAGCATAGGTCTCAACTTCTCACTCAAAGCATAGATGCCTTCGATGATTACAATGCGGGAGCTCGGAACTTCAAGGGTCCTGTTATACATACATCCTAGATTAAACGAAAATCTATAACTCAGATATGAAAGAAATAACTGTGAGAAACAGAGTTTTTCTCTGTGTTTTTCATATTATTCATTAGTGAAAGAGAGTCTATTATATAGACTTTTACAAAGGTGTTTAACACCAAGTGGTTACCCTATAGGATAAGACTTTTATCCTTTACAAAGATCAAATTTAAAATTCAAACTACTAGTTAAGATAAAGTAAAGATAACATACAACTCCTACTCTATCTAAAACTCTTTACAACACACGGTTATGCATACTAACTAACACTCCCCCTCAAACTGTGTATATGTTGTATATACCCAGTTTGGATGTGAACTCATCAAAAATAACTCTTGGAAGTGCCTTAGTAAAGATGTCAACTATCTGGCTTCTGGTAGGAATATAGTTTAGCTGTGCAATACCACCATTCACTTTCTCATAGATAAAGTGCCTATCTATTTCAATGTGTTTGGTTCTGTCATGTTGCACGGATTCTTAGCAATACTCATTGCTGATTGGCTGTCACTATAGATCTCGAACTCAGTCTTTTCATCCAACTCTAGCTCTTTGAGAAGCCTCTTTATCCACATTCCTTCACATATTCCAAGAGCTAATGCTCTAAATTCTGCCTCAGCACTACTCCTTGACACCACAACCTGCTTTTTGCTTCTCCAAGTAACCAAGTTGCCCCAAACATAAGCACAATATCCACTAACTGACCTTCTATCAGTGAGCTCTCTGCCTTGACTTGAACGTGTATACCTTCACTGCTCGTCTGGAATTTTCTTGAAAATTAGCCCAAAGACTGTGTGTGAATTTTAGGTACCTCGCACTCGTTATAATTGCCTCCAAATGTTCTTCTCGAGGATCACTCATGTGCTGGCTTATAACACTCACTGAGTAGGCAATGTCTGGCCTTGTTAGAGAAAGATAAATTAGTTTTCCAACTAACCGTTGATAGGATTCTTTGTCAACTGGATTACCAGCTTCCTCTTTGTTGAACTTCAACCCTGGGTCCATGGGTGTCTACTGGCTTGCATCCAAGCATCCCGGTTTACGTAAGAAGATCTAGGATGTACTTCCTTTGATTGATGACTAAACCTTCTCTTGACCTTCCTACTTCCATACCCTTAAAAATACCTTAGACTCCCCAAGTCCTTTGTTTCAAATTGTGGGCAAGAACAATCTTCAAATTCTCAATTTGTACTATCATCCCCGTAATAATTATGTCATCAACATACACAATTAATAAGGTTATTTTACCGATTTTTGCAACCTTTTCGAACAGGTGTGATCAGCTGACTTTGTTTGAATCCATTTTTTACCATAGCCTTTGCAAACCTCTCAAACCAGGCCCTTGGAGATTGTTTAAGTCCATACAGTGATTTGTTGAGTTTGCACACTGTATTTCTAGCTGTTTTACCTTCTAGACCAGGTGGTATTTGCATATATACTTCCTCCTAGAGACTCCCATTGAGAAAGGCATTTTTGATGTCTAGTTGGTGTAATTTCAGTCCTTGTTTACAGCTATGGACAAGAAGATTCTAATAGTATTCAATTTAGCCACTGGTGCAAAGGTTTCTTGATAATCCACCCCATAGGATTGTGTAAAACCTTTAGCCACCAGCCTTGCCTTATACC
Source organism: Hibiscus mutabilis (assembly GCA_019671005.1). NCBI lineage: Eukaryota > Viridiplantae > Streptophyta > Magnoliopsida > Malvales > Malvaceae > Hibiscus > Hibiscus mutabilis. Next base: position 35,066,117 of record CM033735.1, on the reverse strand, counting down.
TTTCAATGCTCCCATTTGAGTTGTACTTGATAGTGAAAACGCACTTGCATCCAACAGCCCTCTTTCCCTCTGGTAGATCTGTCAAACACCATGTCTCATTTTTCTCAAGTGCCCTTACTTCTTCCTCGATGCTTTCTTCCATTTGGGATTCTTCAAGGCCCTCTCACTTTTTTAGGAATCGCACAATCGCTTAGGCGGGTCAGAAAGGCCTTAAAATTGGGCTGAAGTTTACCATAGGCAACAAATTTGTTAATTGGGTGCATAGTACATTTTCTTACTCCCTTTCTAATAGCAATAGGAAAGTCATCAAGGTCACTAGAATCTTGAGGAGGAATGTTACCTTCAATCTCGATGTGAGCAGTGATTTAAGCTCGGTTCAATGCCAGAGCAGACTTGAGTCCGGTTCTTGACAAGTGCTAGGCTGGTTATTTACTTCATTGGGGGCTCTTCTTCTCCCGGTATACACCTTAAATTAATCTGTCTGTCATTTGTGAATGCATGTAAGTAGGGAAATTTGTGCTATGCCCTAGGTCTTTGGAAGAGGTGTTGTACAAGGACTTGGTGATTTGTTGGTATGAGGAGAGTGCATTTCTGTCGGCATAGTATTTTCTGTTCTGGTGGTTTCAGGATAGGATATGAAAGGAATGTCTGGTAGAGGAGAAATGATGGAAGGTGGAGGAACAAAGGGCTGAAATTCCTCATTTTTCTCCCCCTGAAGTTCAGTCCCTGCAAAATATGGTTTATCCTCAAAGAAAGTGACATCAAAAGATACATAGGTCTTTTTAGAAATAGGAGAATAGCATTTGTAACCCTTTTGACTAGAGGAATATCCTATAAAACACACACTGATTGATTTAGGGTCCAACTTACTTCTATTTTTATCATGCACATGAACAAAAAGTCATGCAGCCAAATACCCTAAGAGGAATAACAGATGAAAGTGGTTTAAAGTGAGGAAAATGTTTGAATAAGACTTGTTGGTACTTTGCAAAACCCAAGGTTTTATTGGGCATTCTGTTGATAAGGTAGGTGGTGGTAAGTAAGGCTTCCCCCAAAGATATTTAGGTGCTTTGGCTGAAAAAAAAAGAAGAGACCTCGTAACCTCTAGTAGATGTCTGTTTTTTTTTCGGCAACACCATTTTGTTGTGGAGTATTGACACAGAAGTAAGATGGAAAATGCCTTTTTCCAAAAAATAACACCCAAGAGATTGACTAAGGTATTCACTCCCATTATCACTCCTCACAACCTTAATACGTTTGTCAAACTGATTTTCAATCATTTGATAGAAAGTTTTGAAAATTGACGAACTTCCGCCTTTTCCTCATTAAGAAAGTCCAAGTAGTCCTAGAATAGTCATCAATAAAGGTAATAAACCACCTAGACCTGGACAAGCTTTTTACCTTAGATGGACCCCAAATATCACTGTGGATTATAGAAAAAGGAGATGTGGGTGTAAATGAGGAAGGAGCATATGTTTGCCTAGTATGTTTAGCAATTTGACATACTTCACAATTAAAAGAATGAGGCTTTTTATTGCTAAATAACTTGGGAAACAATTTTGAAAGATACACAAAATTTGGATGTCCTAGCCTAAGATGCCACAACATAATATCATCGGGGTTACTTAAAGAAGAAGATGAAGTCTTAAAACAACGTGAAATCAAGCAATCAAAGGTGGTAATTCATCAAGGATATAGAGACCATTGGATAACCTAGCACCGCCAATCACCTTCTTCGAGCCCTGTTCTCGAAATACACACCCATTAATTCCAAAGTGAGCATCACATTTAGTATCTTGAACTAACTTACTAACGATAACAAGTTGTAGGCAAGATTAGGAACATATAGCACATGAGGCAAAACCAGTTTATCACCCACTTGAATAGTGCCACTTCCTTGTACTTGGGACAGAGACCCATCCGCAACCTTGATGGAGGTTTTAGAGTTGCAATGGTTAAAGGTGCGAAATAGCTGAAGGTTGCTGTCATATGGTCGATGCACCAGAATCTATAATCCAGATAGAGGATTTGAAGTGGCCAAACATGAAATTCTACCTTCACTAGCTGATAAAGGCAGTTGTGGAAGATTTAGAGGTGAGATGGCCAAAAACTGTTGAAGGTAATTGTTCCCATTTAGTTTGTAGGATGTGATTGGGGAAAGAGAGGCATCCGAGATCCAAATTGGATGCACGAGAGTTATTTTGGGAACTAATTTCTGATGTGGTGGTTTCGAAAAAGGCCATGGAAATTAAGCAAAGGAGAAGACGAGAGAGATAGGATCGGCTCCTAAACTGATACCATGTGAGAAACAGAGTTTTTCTCTGTGTTTTTCATATTATTCATTAGTGAAAGAGAGTCTATTATATAGACTTTTACAGAGGTGTTTAACACCAAGTGGTTAACCTATAGGATAAGACTTTTATCCTTTACAAAGATCAAATTTAAAATTCAAACTACTAGTTAAGATAAAGTAAAGATAACATACAACTCCTACTCTATCTAAAACTCTTTACAACACACGGTTATGCATACTAACTAACAATAACCTATCAGATTAAGAATTTAATTGATGTTTAGTACCATGGATTGACAACAGCAGTAAATCCAACGCTATAAACATCACTGATCAGGATTTATACAATTCACAATCAAATATTACTACTGTTACCATTTACTTTTCCTCTGGCATACCTGTAAAAACTTTACCCTTAACAGCTTTTTAAGCAAATGTTAGTACTGATAAGCACTAAATGAAGCAGGGTTCAACCTGTATCCAGTTCGGGAACTAGTCTTGAAATCATAGATGGGAACCTGGACGTCCTTCCCTTCCTTTAAATCATGAACATTCTGGAGCAGTGTATCATAATCTGTCAAGCGTGGATCTGTCGTTTAAAAGAATCAGAAGGTTATTCAAATAAAAATTTAAAGCAGGCATTAATATCACATTTTCTATTGACATGTAAAGCCCGTTCCTATCAATATAAAAGTACATTTATTGACATGATAATGCAATTTGTAATCCATAAAAGTGAGAAGACATCTTCAATTCTTTAGCTTCTTGCTGAGAACTACGAAAAGAATCACAATTTCAAGAGGCTAGGAGAATGAGATAAAAGATGAATTTTACCATCAAAGTTGCCATCAACAATTCGACTAGAGTCATTATAATTGTCCATTGATATAATAGCAATGTTAGGCATGAAGTTGAGCATCTTTTCAGTAAATACAGTCTTCCCTGATCCAGAAGGACCTGCTATTCCTACCAATATTATTCCATCATTTTTTTGTGCTAATAATTGGCACGCACGGATAACAATAAAGAACCCCTTCTCGAAAGACAAAGGATCATGGATTGAAACAATCTCATGGCGATCACAATTTTTTCGCTTAACCAGCGGAACTTGATCTTTTGACAGAACTTGAGCCATTGAAAATTTGACAGCTACCTCTGGTATAAATAAACAAAGAAAAAAGAGAGAGAATAAGTAGTGCAAGGAAACAATTAAAATATATCACTGGCCTATAAGGCAGTGAAAAAGTTCAATGTTCCACTACTAAAAGCACGCCTGTAAAGCGCATCAATGAATAATTGGACTAGATTTTCATTCAACTTAAATGGACAAATATTCAACTGAAAACCAAGACAGGAAATGAATCACCAAGAGTCCCTGATTATATATTCTAAGCATTACATCAGTTAAACACCATAATGAACACAGCAGTAAGAGTTTTATGGAAACAACAGATTTCACCAACTCTTTTTGTACGAAATAAGAGGGAAATCATATAATTGATTATCTTTGTAAAGCATTGATCTATTCTTAGAATATTACAGCAATTCATATTTATCATCTCCTTCATTGCTAACTGTCAGACTCATAGTAGTACTAGTAATGAATATCTCATTTTTAACATTAAAAACTCAACTAAAACTCTCAGACAATTACTGTAAAAGGAACACCAAAGAAAGAACAAAATCAAGCAATACCAAACAAATTCATTTCTTTTTTCTTTACTTGGTAAAGACTTGTCATAAAACAGATATAGTAGCTACATAAAGCACCAAAATAACTAAAATGATCAAAGCAAACACTTTTCACATTCAACAAAACAACAGAAACAGAAAATTTTAATTTTTTCTTTGACCCAATATTTCATTAACATACAAAGAATCACATTTCAAGGAAAACAAAATGGCAGCAAATTCAAACAGAAACAAGAAAAGCACCACTAAACTCTCGAAAACAAGAAAAGCACGTTATTGGGATCTAATACAACCAACTTTGTCCCCAAAATATATAAAAAAATAATGATCACCCAGATTATAGAATGATAAAACAAACTATACCCAGATTGCAGAATTAAAATACATATCAAATTCAATAAGAAAAAGAAAGATTTTTAGCAATGATGATGCATATACTCACCGAGGCACCAAATGACTCGTTTTTTCTTTCTCCTTTGTGTTCCTACTGTTCTTTACTGTAAATGAGTCACACTGAGTTAACCTTTTCTCCTTGTATAAAAAAATGGTTATTCTATTTCTCTCGGGTTCTTTTCTCGGAATAGAAAAGAATGTGATTTTCCGGGATTTTCTTCGGGTTTTTTTTTTCTGGGAAGTTGGGAATTCTAGAGAATCATAGGAGAATAATATATAAAACACTTTCTCGAGAATGGGATTCACACAAAGATAAAACAAGCAGGGACGTAGTATTTAATAGTAACAGCAGTTTCGGTTCGTTTTGGGAGGGATCAATCAAATGCTGCATCCCGGGAAGCCAAGTGTGTGTTCTCCATTGGACTACTTTTTTCGCTTTGGAAGTGGTAACTAATAATTTTACATTTTGATTCCAAATTTCGGGAAACTATTCTATGAACTCTACCACAACATTACCAATGGAAGTGGTTCCATTTGGGAGGGCCGTTCCAATTAGAACATTATAATATTAGGTACCTTAATTAAGGTTAGGAATTTGAATTTTAATCTTATAAATGAAAAAAAAATTGAGTTAGAAGAGTCATCTTTATTCTTATAATAAGTCTTTGTAAAACTCAATTCTGATTAGTTAGCCAATGAGTTTAATACTAATAGTTAAACCAAAAATTTAATTTTATATTTCGGACTCAAATTTTGGATTGTTAAAGAATTATTTGTAAATTATTGTTATATTATTTGTTTATTAAACTAAATAAATGAGTATTAACAAAAAAATTATGTTCATTTATTAAACAAGCAAATTTGTTTAGAATTGTGTTTAATTTGTATATATTTATGGACAAATTCATTTATTATTTTATTTATTTAAAATTGATATTACTTATAAAAATACTTAAAATATTTATGTTTACTTATTTTTAATATTTATTTTTACAAATAAAAAATATTTATTTACCATTTATTTGTTTAATACTAATGAACATATTCAGAACCTTAAATGAACTTATTCATTTACTTATGGCATCACTTTGGTTCTCAGTGCAAACTTCTCAGTTTCTTTTGGCTTCATAGTTTGTTAGGGTTGTGGATAGAGTTAGGATCAAGTATTAGAAAAAATAAGAGTCTATTAACTCTTTAAATTTAAAGTATTAATAAGAGAGATAAAAGCTTTATTTAACTAATATTTAAATCAAAATGACTCAATATATTGTTATACCTAATATTCTTAGGAGAAACAACAATCACTCCCATCATGATTTCGCCCCTGATTAAGACGCAAATGACCGTATGAACCTATATAAAGAAAATTTTAATAAATAATACTTTAGAGAAAAAATTTCTCTCAAAATCCATTAAATCATTAGACAAAATAAAATATAGTGACAAGACTGTTACGGGTGGAAGGGGGTATGCCCTTAGAGACGGAACTAAGATTTAGAATTGGACAAATTCATAAATAAGTCAATTTAAAAAAATTATATAAGATGATAAAAGTGAAAAAAAATTTGGTGGGTGGCCAATAGCCCCTATAGCTCTGTCACTGTATGCCCCTCAACCCTTAATTTTTTTTACCTTTATTAAAAAATTAAAGATGAATTAATTATAAACTTCCTCTCACTTTTCAAGTAATTATATTTGCCCCCGACCTTCAATCTTTACTTCGTCCCTGACAACGCATCAACATAAATAAATATAAGTCCCATCTCTAGGTTAAGGTCTTGTTTTCATATTTCTTCAAAAATATTAAAAGATTAGAGAATATACTGACATTTTTAATTCATAATTTAATTTAAATGGTATTTTTATTAATTAAATAGCTATTTGTGTCAAACCCAACAAAACATGAAGTTGTAAGTAAGATTTGGTTTAGGGTCATTCTTATCAAACCAAATGAACAACTTGGCTTGACCTAACTTTTTGAATAGATGCCATAATTTTTACCATCGCATGAATATGGTAAATATTGGACGGTTTCTATATTAAATTGGGGTCAAATGTGATCATAATATTCGAAAAGGTGAACACAAATGTACATATGGAATCATTGTTGGATGGTTATTAATGTTTTGGAATTTTGCTTCTGAGTTTGATGTTTCAAGCTCTTTCTTTCGGCTCCAATGAAGCATAGTCAAAACTACACAAAATGGTGGGTGTATTTTGCATGTTAGGGTTCCGTCAAGTATATTGGTCTTATAAAGTTTAAGTGGGCTCGAACTATTCCATTTCGAAGATGTGGCATGTTATCGTTTTATAGATTAGATATGATATTTGCAAATCATTCGTATAAATAAAATTATTGAAAAATTTAAATTATAAAAGTTATTATCATATTAATGTACAATCAACTAACAGAACGACGAATTTCAAATATCGTAACAACATTTTGATAAAAAAAATCACATTTCTGCAGTTGTAAGTTTTGGTTTGCCTAAAAAAAAATCAAGTTCTGAATTAAAATACAATTTCAGAAATCATTCAGACATTGAAATATAAACTATGATACACGTTACTAATACAAGTTTCAGACTCAAATATGAAACAAGTCATAACATACATGCCCCTTAATTACACAAGTACTGTACTCAGCAAGCAAAGCCGAAGAAACTCCCATACCGACATTGATAACCGCAACAAATTCGATCTTTAACCTGCGATGGTAAAACAATATGAGCTTGGAAAAGCTCAGTAATACAGAACTACCAACTGATGTAGTAGGCACGAGCAAGTATATGACAAAGCAATCATACTGACATGATGATCCAAGCAACAACAGGTTCCATTTAAGATATTGATATTCGTAACAACGATATACACAAAGGTGATATGGTTGTTCTTTATCTGATCAGTTGAGTGACATCCTATAGTTTAAAGAATCAGGTGAGATACAGATTACAAAAGTTGAATCGAGGAAAAAATTAGTATTTTTCATTAAGCTCAGATTGGGAACGTACAAAGAGTTTCATACTTCAGTAAATTAATTTAGTAGGGTTGAAATACAGAAGGGGATGGAAAGTTTTATTTTAATTACCTGACTAGCCTTTAACCTTACACCGATATGCAGTAACCCAAAACAGTATCCAAAAAGACTTACCTTAAGTCCAATGGGCGTAGGAGCTTACAAAAAAATTGCCCTAGGCCCATTGGACGTAGGAGCTTAGGTCTAGAAGGACTTACCAGCGCTGAGCCTATACCTTCAATTATATCCCAAATAGTATACCTCAGATAAAATCGGTTTTATCCAGTAAATAGTAATGCCAGAAAACATTTATAAGATATATTTTGTATCAGAAGATAGAAGCCAAAGATTGTGTTTTCATTACGGATAACAGAGTCATACTTTTAATTCAGAACATATAGTCTTGGTTTAAAACAGAGAAAATATTCATGGGCACATAGAACACTCTATATGGTCCAATTTATTCCTTGTAGTTGGTAATTATCAGAAAAAGAATGTTGAACATTTGACAATTTTGGATTGATTTTAGAACGAGGTCCTTATAAAAAAGGGTTCGGTACTAACAGCTCAAACCAGACATTCAGCAGTTGATACATCAGGATCATTGAGATTTTAAACATATCGTGAGTAATCCAATCATTAAAGCTTACAAGGGAATTATGGTCATTCTAACCTTTAAGGGTAATTTGGTAATTTAAACCAAAAGGTATAAACGATGATGTACAAGATTTAGAAATTCTATTTGGTCATCAAGTTTCTAAGCCCTTTTGATATAATCAGAACCCATCAATACAATGTTTATTATTAACCAGATTGGTAAATCTTAAGTATTCATTTCTCATAACTGACTACAGTGTATAACAAAATGGTTCGCCTTCACCAATCAACCATTGAACATACTCTGAGAAATCGAACATGTAATCAAGTGATATTTTCCAAGTATTCAAACGTGTGCATTGCACCTGAACTCAATCTATAGCATCGAATGTACTTTTGAAGAACATGTTACTCTTACTGTTAACTATGTACTTTCTCCCAATAAATCGAACATGCCTTCATATGGTATTCTTCCAATATCACATTAGTATCAGAAACGACCAACAAACACGGGTCGTGTATTGCCACTTTCAGAGCCATTACATTTATTTGGCTTTATTAGTATTTCTTATTCCAAGTCTTAAAGGTATTATCAGTCATTTTAGTATTCAAAGGTATTTCAGAAACGTTAAACGCCCGGAGGTGTTTCAATTATCCTAAGTCTTTAAATCTTTCCAACTATTCATTCATTTCAATACTCGAGGGTATACCCATCATTTCAGTTAATTTGGCAATCAGTGCCCGGGGATAATTTAATCTTTTTGGGTCATTACGGTCATTCCGATCAATTTAGCCTTATCAGTATTTTCAATCCTTTTATTCATTTCAATCAATTCAAACTTTTATGCCTCTTTGATTAATCCAGACATACGAATAGTTTTTCATAACTTTACCTTCGAAGATTTATTTAGAATTCAAGTTAATCCAAGTACTTACAAACTCAAATATTTAAGTCTTGTTACCATAACTTTCCAAGTATTTCGATGTTCTCATTTGGATAAGTTATTTTACTAGATCAAGTTTGAATTTCTAAATTGATTTTATTGTCAGAAGTATTTTAATCATTTTTATACCTCAAGGGCATTTTTGTAATTTAATATCTAATATTTTTGACATTGAATCCTTGAACATTATTAATTGGGTTAGGAGATTTAATTGCTTTATCAATTATTTATTGAACTTCACATCCTTCAAATTTATTAACATTCTCATTCGAGTATTTCAAACTTATCTATTATCATACTTATTTTTCCGTATCTAATTTGATTTAAGCAGAGCTAACCATACTCTTCATCATAACTACACATGCACTAACCAAATACCAACATGTTTGTAAAGCATATAAGAGGTAGTAATGTATTACCTTGAATCTTTGCTACATCCGTCCATCTTTGATACTCCATTCGATCATTCTCAAACCCGAATTCGACATCCTCAACATCTCAGATACGAAGATATGTGAATACCTTCAATTACACGAATTCCATTATCAGTCCCTATCCATAACACTCTTAACTAGATAATTAAATACATAAGCTCGCTCGAGTTCAATATTAGATTTGAAGGCTTTCGGGTTAGAATTTCACGAAACGAACTTCAAAAATGGACCCAGGACGTCAAAAAATATACAATATGAGTTTTCAGAAAAAGTTAACTTTTTGGTCAAAGTCAACGCTGACATCAATAGTCAAAGTCAACGCTGACGTCATCGGTCAACTGGTCAATCGAGATGAATCAAGCGAGTTAACTAAGTTAGGTTGACTCACCGAGGTTACTCAGTCGGGCTGACTCACTGAGTTGACTCGGGTTCAGGCTAACTCAGTCAATGGTTCAGACGGTTACGGATCAAGTTGAACTCAAGTTTGGTCGGATAGGTCTAGGCTTGGGTTTGACCCAAAGCTAATGGGTCTTAAGAAACAGGCTGGTTCAATTTTGGCAGACCAAGTTTGAGCCCACGATTCCGTTTAGGCGACGATCGGTTTTAATCATCGGGTCGATCCAGATCGATGATAACTAGCACGACAATCGAAAATTGCATTCGACAGAGCTTGCAGCCGACACGCGCCCGTAACGCCAAAAATGCCCAAAATATGCATCATTTCCCGGATCAAAAAAACCTATAAAATTTCATCTTGAAATAAGTCGAAATCAGTAGGAACTTACCAAACATACCCAAAATGGGGATTAACGCTGAAATCGTCATAGCTCCGGTGAGGGGGCCTTAATGGTGGCAGTTCAATGATAGGCCACTAGGTTATGCTCACCTTGGAATGGTGAGTTCAATGGTGGCCTTGTCTTGAAGAGTGTACGATGGTAGCGGCTAAAATCTTGAAATCACAAAGGGGAGAGGGTTTAGGTTACACTCGAACTTTGATCTACTCTCCACGACGGATGACTACGTCGTTGCATGAGTGGTGGCCACGGACGATGTCAGGGTGCGACGGTGAACGCAGGGGTGTCAGCGGTGAATGCCACGGGCCAGCAGTGGCCAAGATTGGCGATAGAGCATGGATTAGTTTCAAGAGAAAGAGTCCGGAAACTCTATCGGGTTCAACTCTCGAAGCATGTTACCAAATGGGGGTAGTTGAAAGGTCAAGTTAATATATTTAATTTAGGTTAGAACCCTAAATTTTCACTTCAATGTATTTTCCTTTCCAATATTTGATAGATATGAGCACTTGACTCAAATGGTTATGCCATAGGATAACATGGCCAAGGTCACGAGTTCAAGTTCCCTTGGCTGCAAATCCCCTTTTCACTTTTTTCCTTTTTAACCATTATTTAGGGTGTTACAACTCTCCCTTAAAATAAATTTCATCCTCAAAATTTACCAAGTCGAGAAATGCAAAAGCGCTATTTCATCCATTTTTTTTTAAAACTTATCCATCGAGTATCCTTATTTCTCGGGACTCTCAAATGATCAAGGATTAAACTAATAGTGTCCTCAATACTTGACTGTCTTTGGACCCAAAGTCATCTAATCATACATTTTATACCAACTAATCGTAATGTAATATTTGATTCATACCAACTTCATACGGTGCTAAACAAACACTTATCTCATAACTTTCAATATAAACGCTCTCAATGGGATAAGAAACCTCCCCAACTACAATAGAATTCAATCAAACTACAATGAAGTATATCTTTCCATATCTAAATTACCCTACCAAGGTTGACCTTCAATTTATAGATGGAAAATTCTACCAAATCAAATCGAGTAATCAAGGCATCTAATAGGGCCTTCAAGAATCAGGATGTAAACATCAAATTTCAATCAAGAGGCACATATGATGGTACACGATGCCACTATTTCCCAGAAATGTCTTTTCTATACCGTCAAACATAACCAAGATCTTGAACATATATCACTTAACTTCAAGCGCAATATTTAGGCAACTACTTCCTTTTTGTGTAATGTAGGTCACCCTGGACTTTACACTTTCGCCATGTTCTCGGACACCTTTCTTTTAATTTCATAACACTTGTATGAAATTTCCATCAGAATATTCTCAAACATAATCATTATCGCCAAAAGCCTTACGTGAAATCTTATATCGGTTACGTCACATAATGAAATATTTATTCTTAATCAATCGGATCTTCAATTTCAAAAGTATAAAATTTCGCATGTTCTTTATCTAGATTCAAATATTTCAAGCAAATTCGGATCACGAACGAATGTTGCAAGAATTTTATTCTAGAATAGATCGAGCTATAGAGGACATAAGACCTAAACTCACTTATCTGAGGAAAAAAGATTCGACATCAAAATTCCGGCATAGGGAGTATGATTATGATCTAGGGACACGCACACAGACTGGACATCCTATGACAGATGATCAATCGATCTTTCCATAAAGACGCAACTCTAAGCTCTGATACCACTAAATGTAACCCCCTAGACCCGACTATACGACACACCTAAATGTAGGAGGTCACATTAAGGTCACCAGAGCGACCCACATAAAAAAAATATTCTTAAATAAATTATCAAACCATTTAAAATCATAAATCAAGTTCTGAATTAAAATACAATTTTAGAAATCATTCAGACACTGAAATAGAAACTATGATGCACGTTATTAATACAAGTTTCAAACTCAAATATGAAACAAGAAGTAACAAACATGCCCCCTAATTACACAGGTACCATACTCCACAAGCAAAGCCGAAGAAACTCCCTAACCAACATTGATAACTGCAACAAATTCAATCCTTAACCTTCGATGTTAAAAATAGTATGAGCTTGGAAAAGCTCAAGAATACAAAAACTACCAATCGATGTAGTAGGCATAGACAAGTATATGACAAAGCAATCATACTAACATGATGATCCAAGCAATAATAGGTTCCATTTAAGATATTTATATTTGTAACAACGATATACACAAAGGTGATATGGTTGTTCTTTATTTGGTCACTTGAGTGCCAGACAAGATCCTATAGTTTAAAGAATCAGGTGAGATGTAGATTACAAAAGTTGAATCAGAGGAAAAAATTAGTGTTTTTCATTAAGCTCAGATTGGGAGCGTACAAGAGTTTCAGACTTTAGTAAATTAATTTAGTAGGGTTGAAATATAAGGGGATGACAAAAAGTTTTATTTTAATTACCGACTAGCCTTTAACCTTAGACCGATATGCAAGAACCCAAAAAACAATATCCAAAAAGACTTACCTTAAGCCCATTGGGCGTAGGAGCTACAAAAAAATTGCCCTATGCCCATTGGACGTAGGAGCTTAAGTCCATAAGGACTTACCAGCGCTGAGCCTATACCTTCAATTATATCCCAAATAGTATACCACAAATAAAATCGGTTTTATCCAAGAAATAGTAATGTAGAAAACATTTATAAGATATATTTTTATCAGAAGACAAAAGTCAATGATTGTGTTTTCATTATGGATAATGAGTTATACTTTTAATTCAGAACAAATAGTCTTGGTTTAAAATAGAGAAAATATTCATGGGCATATGGAACACTCTATATGGTCCAATTTATTCCTTGTAGTTGGTAATTATCAAAAAAGAATGTTGAACATTTGACAATTTTGGATTGATTTTAGAACGAGGTCCTTATAAAAAGGGGTTCGATACTAATGGCTCAAACCGGACATTCAGCGAGTTGATACATCAGGATCATTGAGATTTTAAACATATCGTGAGTAATCCAATCATTAAAGCCTACAAGGGAATTATGGTCATTTTAACCTTTAGGGTAATTTGGTAATTTAAACCAAAAGGTATAAACGATGATGTAAAGATTTAGAAATTCTATTTGGTCATCAAGTTTCTAAGCCCCTTTTGATATAATCGAACCCATCAATACAATATTTATTATTAACTGGATTAAGTAAATCTTAAGTATTTATTTCTCAAACCGACTATAGTGTATAACAAAATGGTTCACTTCACCAATCAACCATTGAACATACTCGAGAAATCAAACATGTAATCAAGTGATATTTTCCAAGTATTCAAACACGTGCATTGCACACTGAACTCAATCTATAGCATCGAATGTACTTTTGAAAAACATGTTACTCTTACTATTAACTATGTACTTTCTCCCAATAAATCGAACATGCCTTCATATGGTATTCTTCCAATATCACATTAGTATCGAAACGACCAACAAACACGGGTCGTGTATTGCCTCTTTCAGAGCCATTACATTTATTTGGCTTTATTAGTATTTCTTATTCCAAGTTTTAAAGGTATTTTCAGTCATTTTAGTATTCAAAGGTATTTGAAACGTTAAACGCCGAAGGTGTTTCAATTATCCTAAGTCTTTAAATCTTTCCAACTATTCATTCATTTCAATACTTGAGGGTATACCCATCATTTGATTAATTTGGCAATAATCTAGCCTAAGGATAATTTAATCTTTTTGGGTCATTACGGTCATTCCGATCAATTTAGCCTTATTAGTTTTTTCAACCCTTTTATTCATTTCAATCAATTCAAACTTTTATGCCTCTTTGATTAATCCGGACATACAAAAAGTTTTTCATAACTTTACCTTGAAGATTTATTTAGAATTCAAGTTAATCCAAGTACTTACAAACTCAAATATTTAAGTCTTGTTACCATAACTTTCCAAGTATTTCGATGTTCTCATTTGGATAAGTTATTTTACTAGATCAAGTTTGAATTTCTAAATTGATTTTATTGTCAGAAGTATTTTAATCATTTTTATACCTCAAGGGCATTTTTGTAATTTAATATCTAATATTTTTGACATTGAATCCTTGAACATTATTAATTGGGTTAGGAGATTTAATTGCTTTATCAATTATTTATTGAACTTCACATCCTTCAAATTTATTAACATTCTCATTCGAGTATTTCAAACTTATCTATTATCATACTTATTTTTCCGTATCTAATTTGATTTAAGCAGAGCTAACCATACTCTTCATCATAACTACACATGCACTAACCAAATACCAACATGTTTGTAAAGCATATAAGAGGTAGTAATGTATTACCTTGAATCTTTGCTACATCCGTCCATCTTTGATACTCCATTCGATCATTCTCAAACCCGAATTCGACATCCTCAACATCTCGGATACGAAGATATGTGAATACCTTCAATTACAAATTCCATTATCGGTCCCCTATCCATAACACTCTTAACTAGATAATTAAATACATAAGCTCGCTCGAGTTCAATATTAGATTTGAAGGCTTTCGGGTTAGAATTTCACGAAACGAACTTCAAAAATGGACCCAGGACGTCAAAAAATATACAATATGAGTTTTCAGAAAAAGTTAACTTTTTGGTCAAAGTCAACGCTGACATCAATAGTCAAAGTCAACGCTGACGTCATCGGTCAACTGGTCAATCGAGATGAATCAAGCGAGTTAACTAAGTTAGGTTGACTCACCGAGGTTACTCAGTCGGGCTGACTCACTGAGTTGACTCGGGTTCAGGCTAACTCAGTCAATGGTTCAGACGGTTACGGATCAAGTTGAACTCAAGTTTGGTCGGATAGGTCTAGGCTTGGGTTTGACCCAAAGCTAATGGGTCTTAAGAAACAGGCTGGTTCAATTTTGGCAGACCAAGTTTGAGCCCACCAGTTCCGTTTAAGGACAGACTGGTTTAATCAGTCGGGTCGATCCAGATCGATGATAACTAGCACGACAGTCGAAAATTGCATTCGACAGAGCTTGCAGCCGACACGCGGCCCAGAACGGCCAAAAAATGCCCAAAATATGCATCATTTCCCCAGATCAAAAAAACCTATAAAATTTCATCTTGAAATAAGTCGAAATCGAGTAGGAACTTACCAAACATACCCAAAATGGGGGATTAACGCTTGAAATCGTCATAGCTCCGGTGAGGGCCTTAATGGTGGCAGTTCAATGATAGGCCACTAGGGTTATGCTCACCTTGGAATGGTGAGTTCAATGGTGGCCTTGTCTTGAAGAGTGTACGATGGTAGCGGCTAAAATCTTGAAATCACAAAGGGGAGAGGGTTTAGGTTACACTCGAACCTTTGATCTACTCTCCACGACGGATGACTACGTCGTTGCATGAGTGGTGGCCACGGACGATGTCAGGGTGCGACGGTGAACGCAGGGGTGTCAGCGGTGAATGCCACGGGCCAGCAGTGGCCAAGATTGGCGATAGAGCATGGATTAGTTTCAAGAGAAAGAGTCCGGAAACTCTATCGGGTTCAACTCTCGAAGCATGTTACCAAATGGGGGTAGTTGAAAGGTCAAGTTAATATATTTAATTTAGGTTAGAACCCTAAATTTTCACTTCAATGTATTTTCCTTTCCAATATTTGATAGATATGAGCACTTGACTCAAATGGTTATGCCATAGGATAACATGGCCAAGGTCACGAGTTCAAGTTCCCTTGGCTGCAAATCCCCTTTTCACTTTTTTCTTTTTTAACCATTATTTAGGGTGTTACAACTCTCCCTTAAAATAAATTTCATCCTCAAAATTTACCGAAGTCAGAGAAATGCAAAAACTGCTATTTCATCCATTTTTTTACGAAAACTTATCCATCAGAGTATCCTTATTTCTCGGGACTCTCAAATGATCAAGGATTAAACTAATAGTGTCCTCAGTCACTTGGACTGTCTTTGGACCCAAAGTCATCTAATCATACATTTTATACCAACTAATCAGAATGTAATATTTGATTCATACCGAACTTCATACGGTGCTAAACAAACACTTATCTCATAACTTTCAATATAAACGCTCTCAGTCAGGGATAAGAAACCTCCCCAACTACAATAGAATTCAATCAAACTACAATGAAGTATATCTTTCCATATCTAAATTACCCTACCAGGTTGACCTTCAATTTATAGATGGAAAATTCTACCTGAAATCCAGTCGAGTAATCAAGGCATCTAATAGGGCCTTCAAGAATCAGGATGTAAACATCAAATTTCAATCAGTAGGCACATATGATGGTACACGATGCCACTATTTCCCAGAAATGTCTTTCTCTATACCGGTCAAACATAACCAAGATCTTGAACATATATCACTTAACTTCAGCGCAATATTTAGGCAACTACTTCCTTTTGTGTGTAACAGGGTCACCCCAGACTTTACACTTTCGCCATGTTCTCGGACACCTTTCTTTTAATTTCATAACACTTGTATGAAATTTCCATCAGAATATTCTCAAACATAATCATTATCGCCAAAAGCCTTACGTGAAATCTTATATCGGTTACGTCACATAATGAAATATTTATTCTTAATCTGAATCAGATCTTCAATTTCAAAAGTATAAAATTTCGCATGTTCTTTATCTAGATTCAAATATTTCAAGCAAATTCGGATCACGAACGAATGTTGCAAGAATTTTATTCTAGAATAGATCGAGCTATAGAGGACATAAGACCTAAACTCACTTATCTGAGGAAAAAAGATTCGACATCAAAATTCCGGCATAGGGGAGTATGATTATGATCTAGGGACACGCACAGACCAGACATCCTATGACAGATGATCAACTGATCTTTCCATAAAGACGCAACTCTAAGCTCTGATACCACTAAATGTAACCCCCTAGACCCGACTATACGACACACCTAAATGTAGGAGGTCACATTAAGGTCACCAGAGCGACCCACATAAAAAAAATATTCTTAAATAAATTATCAAACCATTTAAAATCATAAATCAAGTTCTGAATTAAAATACAATTTTAGAAATCATTCAGACACTGAAATAGAAACTATGATGCACGTTATTAATACAAGTTTCAAACTCAAATATGAAACAAGAAGTAACAAACATGCCCCCTAATTACACAGGTACCATACTCCACAAGCAAAGCCGAAGAAACTCCCTAACCAACATTGATAACTGCAACAAATTCAATCCTTAACCTTCGATGTTAAAAATAGTATGAGCTTGGAAAAGCTCAGTAATACAAAACTACCAACTGATGCAGTAGGCATAGACAAGTATATGACAAAGCAATCATACTAACATGATGATCCAAGCAATAATAGGTTCCATTTAAGATATTTATATTTGTAACAACGATATACACAAAGGTGATATGGTTGTTCTTTATTTGGTCACTTGAGTGCCAGACAAGATCCTATAGTTTAAAGAATCAGGTGAGATGTAGATTACAAAAGCTAAACAGAGGAAAAAATTAGTGTTTTTCATTAAGCGCAGATTGGGAGCGTAGAGAGAGTTTCAGACTTTAGTAAATTAATTTAGTAGGGTTGAAATATAAAATATGACAAAAAGTTTTATTTTAATTACCTGACTATACCCTCTAACCTTAGACCGATATGCAGTAACCCAGAACAATATCCAGAAAGACTTACCTTAGGCCCATTGGGCGTAGGAGCTTACAGAAAGACTTGCCCTATGCCCATTGCGAGTAGGAGCTTAAGTCCATAAGGACTTACCAGCGCCGAGCCTATACCTTCAATTATATCCCAGATAGTATACCACAAATAAAATCAGTTTTATCCAGTAAACAGTAATGTAGAAAACATGTATAAGATATATTTTTTATCAGAAGACAAAAGTCAATGATTGTGTTTTCATTATGGATAACAGAGTTATACTTTTAATTCAGAACAAATAGTCTTGGTTTAAAATAGAGAAAATATTCATGGGCATATGGAACACTCTATATGGTCCAATTTATTCCTCGTATTTGGTAATTATCAAAAAGAGAGCATTGAACATCTGACAATTTTGGACTAATTTCAGAACGAGGTCCTTATAAAAAGGGGGTTCGATACTAATGGCTCAAACCAGACATTCAGCAGTTGATATATCAGGATCATTGAGATTTCAGACATATCGTGAGTGATCCAATCATTAAAGCCTATGAGGGCATTATGGTCATTTTAACCTTTAGGGGTAATTTGGTAATTTAAACCAAAATGTATAAACGATGGTTGGTCATCAAGTTTCTGACCCCTTTTGATCTAATCGGAACCCATCAATACAATATTTATTATTTAACTGGATAAGTACATCTTAAGTATTTATTTCTCAAAACTGACTATAGTGTATAACAAAATGGTTCACTTCACCATTCAACCACTGAACATACTCTGAGAAATCAAACATGTAATCAAGCGGTATTTTCCAAGTATTCAAACACGTGCATTGCACCTGAACTCAATCTATAGCATCGAAGTACCTTTGAAAAATAGGTTACTCTTACTATTAACTATGTACTTTCTCCCAATAAATCGAACATGCCTTCATATGGTATTCTTCTAATATCACATTAGTATCAGAAATGAGCAACAAACACGGGTCGTGTATTACCTCTTTCAGAGCCATTACATTTGTTTGGCTTTATTGGTATTTCTTATTCCAAGTTTTAAAGGCATTTTCAGTCATTTTAGTATTCGAAGGTATTTCAGAAACTTTAACGCTCGAAGGTGTTTCAATTATCCTGAGTCTTTTGATCCTTCCAAGTATTCATTCATTTCAATACTTGAGGGTATATCCATCATTTCGGTTAATTTGGCAATAACTGCCTAAGGATATTTTAGTCTTTTTGGGTCATTACGGTCATTCTACTTAATTCAGCCTTATTAGTTTTTTCAACCCTTTTAGTCATTTCAATCAATTCAAACTTTTACGCCTCCTGGATTAATCCAGACATACAAAAAGTTTTCTGTAACTTTACCTTTGAAGATTTATTTAGAATTCAAGAGAATCCAAGTACTTACAAACTCGAATATTTAAGTCTTGTTACCATAACTTTCCAAGTATTTCGATGTTCTCATTTGGATAAGTTATTTTACTAGATCAAGTGTGAATTTCTAGATCGATTTCATTGTCAAAAGTATTTTAATCATTTTTATACCTCAAGGGCATTTTCATAATTTAATATCCAATATTTTTGACATTGAATCCTTTAACACTATTAATCAGGTTAGGAGATTTAACTGCTTTATCAATTATTTATTGAACTTCAGATCCTTCCGATTTATTAACATTCTCATTCGAGTATTTCAAACTTATCTATTATCATACTTATTTTTCCGTATCTGATTTGACTTAAGCAGAGCTAACCATATACTTCATCATAACTACACATGCATTAACCAAATACCAATATGTTCGTAAGCATACAAGAGGTAGTAATGTATTACCTTGAGTCCTTGCTACATCGATCTATCCTTGATACTCCGTTCGATCACTCTCGAACCTGAATTCGACGTCCTCAAAATCTCGGATACGAATATATGTGAATACCTTCAATTACAAATTTCCAATTTCAGTCCCTATCCATAACGCTCTTAACTGGATAATTAAATACATAAGTATGCTAGAGGTTAATATTAGATTTGAAGGCTTTCGGGTTAGAATTTCATGAAACAAACTTCGGAAATAGACCCAGGACGTCAAAAAATATATAATATGAGTTTTCGAAAAAGTTGAATTTTTTGGTCAAAGTTAATGCTGATAGCAGTAGTCAAAGTCAAAGTTGATGTCATCAGTCAACTGTTCAATCGGGTTGACTCGAGCGAGTTGACTCACTAAGTTGACTCGGTCTTTGAAAATATCATTCCACTTACCCTTCTTAACAACTGGCTAATCTTTTGCCAAGAACTTCTGGAGAGGAGAGATGTTTGGGGTAAATACATTTGACAAGGCCAATGTTGGCCATTTCCAGAAGTGACTAAGGGCCCAAACCTGGAGTAAGGGAGCACACCCACCAAAACGTACACTTTTCACTTTTCGACACGCATTTAGGGAAATGAAAGTTTTGGCTAATACAGCTGGCACTGGGTTGACCCCTCTCTTCAGTTGCTAAAAGAAATCTAACAATGCTACATCGATATTTCCTAAGACCTTTGGAAAGATAACTAGGCCGTAGATTGCAATAGCCAGGAGGTCCACTCTCTTTTATTTATCTAGATGAACTGGAATTATGTTTCGGATACTTGACTAGGGAAAATTAAATCTGCCTCATCTCTTCCTTATCAACCCCTTGAACCAACCATCACTCAAACCTGTGAAAGCTTGGAGCCTTGAGTATGGGTTTTTGTTTTTAGGCGGCTTGGCATAAACCCAATTCTTCTTCATCTTGCGTAGATTAAAAAGGGCTAAGTATTCTTCAAACGTAGGCATCATATCTTCTCCATTAAAATTGAAGCAGCAATATCCAGGATTCCAGAACTGAACCATGGCTTTCAGAAATGACTCTTCCACCTTTACATATAGGAGGTACGCTATATCACTATAAGCTTCATGGAACAACTGCTTGGTTTCATAATCAAAGCGGTCCCAAATTTCTTGCAGTTCTTGCATGTTATTCTGCTTAATACTGATATGAGCATACTCTGAGGTCTTTGTCTCATGATCAGCTGCTAGACTGTCTTTGAATGTTCGCTGATTAACCTCAGACCAACGTCGCACTCTTGCATTCTCATCTTCAATCTTTAGGATCCTTCCATCCATGTTGAGAGCTTTTCAAAGTTGAGCAAAATGTTCTTTTAGAATCAATCCCTTAAGGATATGGAATGATATTGCATGAATGGATATGCAAAACAACAAGACAAAAAGGAAAAAAAGATCAGAATTAAGAAAACACAAAGAGACCAAAATAATTATACGAATAACTCTGGGAAGCACATTCCAACACTCCAGGACATGTCTCCATGGATTATTCGCAACAATTTTGACCAGACTCAAAACCCTAGGTTTTTCGCATGGCTCTATTAGGGTAGGCTCTATATTCTCAAATTGTCTATTTCTAAAAGGGTACCCGAGTTGTCTTTGCTGTCCCCTACTAAGGGTAGCAAAGCCCCTGGTTCTCACCCATTATAGGCTTAAAACAAACCAAGTTCATCTCAAGAGGACTCACTTCCTATGTCTTCTCGAAGGATCGGTATCCTTACGAAGACATGAGGCATATGAGTCCTGAAGGTACTTGCTAGGTTCATATGGAGAATCAATATTCTTACATGTGCAAAGCATTTTCCCCTCACTTAAACGAACGGGGCAGGCTAGCGAATAGAGCTTTTGAACAATTTTTGGAATGCATAAAACAAAATTATAATCGTTAAACAGATGAATAGATTGAAAGATTTGTGAACTTGCAAATTCCATTTCCTTTTTAAAACTTCGAAAACAATTTGTGGCCTGACCCTCTTTTGTTTTTTTTTAAAAAGTCCCCAACAGAGTCGCCAAGCTATCACAACCTTTTTTAGGGGTCTTGACGTTTTGAAAACTAAAACACGGAGTCTCCACCAATCATTTTTGAAAAAAATGTGATTAGACTTTTAAAACAAGGGTTATTTTAATAAAACGCTTTATTTATCAAAATAACATTTTTGGTCCACAAAAACAAGAGAAAACAAGTTCGGGGTCGGTTACGTGTGGGGAAGGGTTAGCACCCCACAACGCCCAAATATTGGTACCTAATTGATTTCAAAAAGCATTTTGAAAATTAAAATTTGCAAGTTCACAAGGGTTTTAATTTATTCATCCGTTTAATGAATATAAATATATTTAATGACCTTACTGCTCGGAAAATGAACTCCAATCACCACCAACACTCCTGGCGCTAACCCGTCATTTCCGTTTGGCAAGACACCCCATTAATTAGTTTTCACTTTTTAAACAAACCAACAAAAAGATTAAGTGTGTTAAAGTCTTTTAATTAAAACCTAATTAGTGATTAGACCTTAAAGAAATGTCTATATTCATTTTAACTATTAAGGTTATAATGTATTTAAGTGTATTTTATCTTACACATGAAGAAAGTTTTTCATCACACAAGGCTCTAATCTAATTTTCAAAGGCCCTAATCCTATGTTTTCAAGCACATACATATTTACAAATATTAAAAAAAACAAAGAAACAAATAAATTGCTTTAGTTAAATAACTAAGAGAAATAAATCTTAAATAAAGAAAGGGATAACAACTTTATTATTTTTTAAAATAATTTTCGGTTAAGGAAGTTGAAAGAATAACAAAACTTGAAGGCTGATTTGAAAACAATTGAAAATTTGGTGCTCGATTTGAAAGAAAAAGGACCAAATTGAGGGGATAACAAAACTTGATGGCTGATTTGAAAGCAATCAAAAATCTATTGCTCAATTTGAAAGAAAAAAAGACTACATTAAAAGAAATAAAAACTAAAGGGTCACGCTCAAAGGTCCAAATAAGAAAGGCGCGGGCTGTGTGCCGGGTTTGGGTCGGATCTCGGGTTGATATATAATGCCTTTATTATAAACATATTTCATTTTTCTCTTCTTCTCAAAATGGATCAAAACTGGCCTCAACTTTTCTCTGGCCTTGTCTTCGTGTTCTTCATAGATTGAAGAAAATGATGAACATCTACCGTGCCGGCCGCCTTCCACCGATGCCAAAGGCGAGGTTTCCAAAACCACATCTTTTTCCAGAATCCGACGAGTTTTAACTCGTATTTTTTCAATGGAGATTCGATCGAAACCAAAATATATGGCGGTGCTATACAAAACAGAGGTAAAAAAAAGTTATACCTTTTTCTTTATTTAAATTCGAAATATAAAAAAAATTACCAGAAGAATGCTTGCTTTTATTTTTCTGAAAAATGCTTGATTACAGTTGCTTGCTTACAACTTCTGAAATCTGAATGCTTTTGTATGCTTTGTGTATATTGGATCAATTGTTCTTGTTGTTGTGTTACAAAGAATTACAGTGTTATTTATAGGTACAAAAATGCTTGCGTTTTAAGCTTAAATCCCTAGAAATCATCTATAATGCTTCTGTTCCGGCTCTGATTTTAAGCCGATTTACTGTTGACTCACGATTTGCCTCTATTTAAAATCCAATTTAGCTTGATTCTTTCCTCGGCTTTAATTTAGGGATTAGCCTGTGCTATATTTTTGGGATTTAACCCTTGTTCCTCTTTTCATGTTTCTGGTGACTACAACTGGCACCAGCGATGAACGGTTTATGGCAGAAATGGTGCGAATGTTCTTTGGAGAAGATGACTCGGCTAGTGGAAGCTTGAATGGCGGTCGCGTGGCTACTACACGCGAGTGACGATCCGTGTGATATGCTACTGATCAATTTAGACCGTTCGATTGCTCTTGGATCCAACGATGATGGGGATGCAGCGCCTGATTCTCCAGCTGGCGTGATCTGCGCCGTTGGATCAATCCCCTGATCCAACGGTCCTCCTTTAGCTGCGCATAATCACAAAGGGTTAGGGCCTAGGGCTTCCGATGTATATCGAGCTGATTGGGCCTTTTGTAAATGAGCATATATGTAATTTATGGACTCTTATAAAATGGGTTTTATGCAATGGACTTTTTTCTATTTTTAATGGACCTTTTAATACAAATAAACAACTTTTTATATTTTGGGTTTTAAACTAATTATCATACTAACTACTATAACACTAACAAAAATGTATGTAATAATATTACTATATCAACGATGACACTAAGAAATAATACTAATAATAATTACTATATAACAATATCATATAACAAATATCTAATTATGATAACAAAAGTAACGAAGGTGAAAAATCAGTGACAACAGCTGCCCCTCTTTGGTCATTTCGGTGAAACATGAATAGAGCAAAGAACAAAGGACACTAATTTTCACCAATTACCAAACCTGTCACAACTCAATGCCTGAATAGACTGGTGGGTTCCGCTCTCTTCATGCTCAAACTGATAAGCAAGTTCTGAAAAAGGTTCAAAAAGGTTCCATCCTTCTTATGCTCGGATAGATAAACAGGTTTTATTCTTCTTATGCTCGAATAGATAAGCGGGTTCCATTCTCCTAATACCCAAATGGATAGGCGTATTCTATTCTCCTTATGCTCGATTAGATAAGCGGGTTCTATTCTCCTTATACTTGAATAGATAAATGGGTTCCATTCTCCAAATTCCCGAACGGATAGGCGGGTTCTATTCTTCAACTGTCCGAACGAATAGACGGGTTCTATTCTCCTTATGCTTGAATAGATAAGTGAGTTCCAAAAAAAGTTCCATCCTCCATACGCTTGGATGAATAAGATGGTTCTATACCTGTAAAAATTCAAATAAATGCTATGACCAAGATGAACATGCCCATAGGGATGCCTAGTCATGAATGCATATCACTTTTGCTTTTTAAAAAATCCTTTTATCAGAATTATTTTTCTTTTCAGGCAATAAGCACAGAAGAAATTGTAAAGCTCCGGGATAGATTATATTATCTCAAACATTTTCTCAACTCTAGCAACAGATGGTAAACGTCTATTCTGGTCCATCTCCTTAAATGAAGGTTCAGTATGAATTCCTTTCATTTCTCATACCGGACAAGACTTTGTACAATGTTTACTAGGATCACAACGAGCAGAAAAGTTAGAAACCGCCCATCTTTCAATCCTAGTTGGCTTCACCAATTTCTTGTTGTTAAAATTCCACTGACTATTCCTTGGAAATGAATCTTTTCCATTCTCATTCTTTGTGCCTCCTTATAGAAGGTTTCTGATCTTTTGCACATTTGCTTGCTCAATCCAGTTATCTTGTATTCCTGGTTGGGAGGACTGAGTTTATCCTCATATTCTTCAACACTCTTTTAGCCTTTGTCAAGCTATCATTGTAGTTGATACATCAATGTTCAGTGACAAGCCTCCTTAAATCATGTAGTTCTCCCAATGTCTATAAAATTGTTCTTATTATCATGGAAGAGAGATTATACTATCATCAATATTCAGTGACAGACCTTCTTGAGTGGTCTTGAATGAAAGCACCCCATATCCTTAGTTATTTCCTCCAGTGTCTGTAAAATTGTTCTCATTGTTGTAGGAGACAAACTATTTCATGTAAGCATCTCTGTTTTGCAACATGATGCCTTAAGGTATTGTCAAAACACCTCTTGAGGACCCTCTGATTCTTTTCTTCACAGAGGTTTTTGAATTGCTTGAATGGAAATCTTTGCAGCAAAACCTATTTCCACCTTGAACCTCTTCATGTGTTTACTACTTTTTATGTCCTAAGCTCCAAACTTAACCACAGAATACCTCATAGTTCTAATACCCCTTTAAACAAATTTCAAATTAATGCCCAAAAATCTTTTGCATGTTTTAAGTGATGTCAAATTTATTAATTCTCATTTCACCGCAAGATGCTTATACGAAAGGGAGATGATCTATGCAAAGAAAGGAATGTCGAAGAAATAAAACTTTATCAATATTGAGACAAACAGAAAGGGGATTACAAGTGTTCAAATATCAATGACCAAAATTCCTCTTGTCAAAATGCGGTGAGATGTCCTGAATGTTACCCATGCTGAGAAGACTTCGACAATGGTGATAATGCGAGAAAGTATATAACTCATATGTGTTATATTCCCAAGAGAATTACCCTAGTTATCAACTACCTGAGATGTTCTTTGTGAGTTTTCAACTTAAGTCTTCCTTTAGTTTTAAAACGCCTTTTACGAGTTTTCATTTTG
The DNA here is from genome assembly GCA_019671005.1 of Hibiscus mutabilis. Classification (NCBI taxonomy): domain Eukaryota; kingdom Viridiplantae; phylum Streptophyta; class Magnoliopsida; order Malvales; family Malvaceae; genus Hibiscus; species Hibiscus mutabilis. Next base: position 35,040,201 of record CM033735.1, on the reverse strand, counting down.
AACCCCTTTTCTTTTTCTTTTTGTTTTTTCTTTTTTTTTGTTTTTTGTTTTTCTTCTTTTTTCATTTTTTCTTTTTTTCTTCAAACATAATACTTTTTGACTGAATCTGAGTTTATCGGACTCTGAAGTTCATCTTCATCCATTTCAGCCAAAATTAATGCCCCACCTAAAAAATATTTGTTACAACGTAAGGTCACTCCTAATTTGGTACCCATTTTTCTCGGGAATCATTTAGATTGGTAACTTCTTCTTTAATACCACATCACCTTCTTAGAATTCTCTCGAAAGAACTTTCTTCTTATGTGCCCTTATCATCCTTCTTTGGTACATCTGCCCATGACCCAATGCTTTCAACCTTTTCTCCTCAATTAGATTCAACTGGTCATATCTCGCCTGAACCCATTCTGCTTCTTCCAACTTTGCCTCCATTAAGACACAGGGAGATGGTATCTCAACTTCAATTGGTAGTACAGCTTACACTCCATACACCAATGAAAAGGGTGTTACCCCAGTAGAAGTTCTTACTGCAGTTCGATAGGCATATAAGGCAAAATGTAGCTTTCTCATGCCAGTTCTTATAAGTATCAACCATTTTTTTCAACTATCTTCTTAATGTTTTTATTTGCACCCTCCACTGCCCGTTCATCTTTGGGTGATATACCACTGAATTTTGATGCTTGACATTAAACTGCTCACAGACTCCAGTTATCATCTTGTTATTCAAATTAGAGGAATTATCAGTAATGGTACTCCCAGGTAAGCCATACCGATAAATAATTTCCTTCTTTAGGAATTTGCAATCCGTAGACCTAGTGACGTTTGCTTACGAGGTTGCTTCTACCCACTTCGTAAAGTAGTCAATAGCTACCAAAATAAAGTGATGTCCATTTGATGCCTTCGAGTAAATCTGTCTGATAACATCTATGCCCCACATGGAAAAAGGCCAAGGAAATTACATAACATGAAGTGATTGTGGAGGTGTATGAACCTTATCAGCATAAATTTGGCATTTGTGGCATTTATGAGAGTAATTGATGAAATATCCTTCCATAGTTGACCAATAATATTCGAAGCGCATGATCCTTCTGGCCATGGTGAAGCCACTAGGGTGGGTTCCACAAACTCCCTCGTGAACCTCTTCTAAAATCAATCGAGCCTCTTTTGCATCTACACATCTTATAACTATCTGATCTCGATTTCTCTTATACAAGATCTCTCCATCAAGAATATACCCTAATTCCATTTTCCTAATCACTTTCTTCTCATTTTCAGTAGCCTGGGGTGGATATTCCCTAAATTTCAAGTACTGTAAAATGTCATGGTACCAAGGTAAGTTGTCTGTTTCTTCTTCCACGTCATAGCAGTGAGCTGGGGAATCTAGCATTGGCAACTTGATGAGCATCATCTCAGAACCTTCACTTGCTTTAAACATGGTAGCTAGAGTGGCTAAGGCGTCAGCCATCTGGTTGTCTTCTCTGGGGAGGTACTTAAAGGTGATCTCATTGAAATCTTTGGTCAATTCGAGGACCAACTGTGATATTCTATCAACTTTGCATCTTTTATTTCCCATTCACCTTATATTTGATTGATAACCAATACCGAGTCTCCAAAGGCCTTCAAGGTACAAATTTTCTTCTTAATGGCCTCTCTTAGACCCAATATGCAAGACTCATATTCTGCCATATTATTGGTACATAAGAAATTTAAACGACTTGTGAAAGGGTAGTAATCTCCCTCTGATGAAACCAAAACTGCCCCAATGCCGCATTCTAAAGCATTTACTGCACCATCAAAGTTTAAGACCCATGATTCCACGGGGACTTCACTATCTTCCAAATACACATCAGGTCTTCATCGGGGAAATTGAAATTTAGTGCCTCATAGTCTTCACAAGTATGGCTTGCCAAAAAGTCAGCTATGGCACTCCCTTTTATTACTTTCTGGCTTACATATTGGGTATCAAACTCTGATAGTAGCATCTGCCAACGTGCTAATCTTCTTGAAAAGGCTGGAGCTTCCATCATGAACTTTAAAGGATCCAATTTTGAGATTAGCAATGTAGTGTGATATAACATTTATTGCTCGAGCCTTTTAGCTGCCCATACCAAAGTACAACATAGTTTTTCAATTGAAGAGTATTTGGTTTCGCAATCAGTGAACTTCTTACTCCGGTAATATATTGTTTTTTCTTCTCTTCCAGTATCATCATGTTGGCCCAATGCACAACCCATAGAGTTTTCATATACTGTCAAGTATAGAATCAATAGAGTATCGGGAACTTGCGGTACTAGCACATGAGGATTAGTTATTTGTTCTTTGATCTTTTCTAAAGCTGTCTGGCATTCTTAATTCCATGTGCCTGGGTTATTCTTTCTGAGTAGTCTGAACATTGGATCACACTTATCAGTTTAACCTCCCCAAGAAACTCGAACCTCTTTATGTGTTTGAGGTGGTGAGAGCTATTGTATGGCCTTAATTTTGTCAGGATCAATCTCAATTCTTCTCTTGCTCACCATAAAGCCTAATAATTTTCCTAATGTAACCCCAAATGTACAATTGTTTAGGTTAAGCTTTAACAGGAACTTCCTCAGCCTTTGAAAGAGTTTCTTTAAGTTCACCAAATGCTCCTCCTTAGATCGGGATTTGGCGATCATATCATCTATGTATATTTCTATCTCTCGATGCATTATGTCATGGAAAAGAGTGACCATGGATCTTTGGTAAGTTGACCCTGCATTCTTCAGACCAAAGGGCATTACTTTATAACAGAAAGTTCCCTAAAGTGTTATGAAAGTGGTCTTTTCCATATCTTTTGGGTACATTTTAATTTGGTTATACCCGAAAAACCCATCCATGAAAGAGAAAAAGGAATCTCCAGCTGTATTATCCACTAACGTGTCTATGTGCGCTAACAGAAAATTGTCTTTGGGGCTTGCTCTATTGAGATCCCTATAGTCAACGCACATACTTACTTTTCCATCCTTCTTGGGAATTGGGACGATGTTGGCCACCCATTATGGATACTTAGCTACCTCTAAAAATTTCTCGTCAAACTGTTTATTTACCTCATCCCTGATTTTTAGGAGCATTTCTGCTTTCATCCTCCTAAGCTTCTGCTTTACAGGCTCGCATCCTAATTTTATTGGAAGCCAATGTACAACGATGTTAGTGTCGAGACCCGGCATGTCTTGATATGACTAGGCGAAGATATCTTTGAATTCTTTCAAAAGCTCAATCAGGCTTTGTTGAGTATTGGATGCAATGGTGGTGACAATCTTTACCTCACGCCTTTCTTCTTCAGTGCCAAGATTTAGTATTTCTAGCTCTTCTTTGTATGGGAGAATCTGTTTTTCCTTTCCTTCTACCATTCTGATCAGATTTCTGGGCAAGTATTATTCTTCTTCATTATAAACATCATCGACTTCTTCTAAGCATAAAGGTAATTCAAAGTCAACTTCAGTGTCAGACTGAGAGTCATTTAAGTCATTAAAATCTGAAGACCTACAAAGAAAAGAGATAGGGATATATACAGAGAAAAGAGATGAATGAAATGATTGGAATGATTTGTTTTTTTAGTTTTTACTTTAAGTTTTATTTGTGGGAAGAGTATGCCACACAAGATTTGTTGGAAGAAAGAGAATGCATCTTTATTGAAATTCAATTTATAAAGTTTGACATAGACCCTTTACATAAGATCCCTAATTGCCTTGGGGGTGGGGTTTTGAGAATTACTCTGAAACTGTCTTAAAGACTACATGAATTTCTTCAGCAGTCTAGTTTTCAAGTTCAGAGCAGGGGCAAATCTTGGACAAGTACTTGTTATCTTCCTCCTCATCCATTATAGCATTAATGCTCAGCTTCTCAAATGCTTCACACAGATTATTCTTTCCTTTCTCCTCCTTATCGACTCAGGAAATCGGGTCCAACAAGCCTCCGAATCTAAAGTTATGGCTCAAAGGTGGAAATGTTATTGGCTCCTACTCAATTTCCTCTCTTTTCAGTATTGTCTTTCTTCTCTCTTGATGCTTCCTTATTTTCGTCTTCCTCTGCCACTTGTTGGGTTTGAATCTCAAGCCAATTCGATCTTTTTTTGCTGGGATTACCACAAGATATAACCTCTCTTGGTGTCTTTTCCCAAATCTTTTCCCAACCTCAGCTCCTTTTCCAAGAGTTTGTTAAATTGCATCTTTGCGCAGTTGGATAATTTTGGTTCAAGCACCTTACTCCCTTCGGTAACAAAGGTCACATTGATTAGATCTAATTTCATAAAGTGACACTCGAGCACACCCTCATCAATCTCGATAAAAGGTATATCAGTAGTTACTGATGCAATGATTTCCCCCTCTGCACCTACAATTATCAATTTACCGTCAATCACAAATTTTAACTTCTGATGTAAGGTAGATGAGACCGCTCTTGCTGTGTGGATCCATGGACGCCCAAGCAAGCAGCTGTAACTGGGCCTAATATCCATAACTACAAATTCTACGTCAAAGGTTGATGGTCCAATCTGGAAGGGTACTTCAATTTTTCCCAACACATCTTTCTCTGTTCCGTCAAATGTTCTTACTTTATTTTGATATTCTATCATGTGAGAACTATCTATGGGTAGCTTCTTTAGTGTTGTTAATGGCAAAACATTCAGGGCTGCCCCATTATCAATAAGGACGCCATGTATCATATATCTCTTGCATCTTGTGGAGATACGTAGAGCTTTGCACAATCCCCTTCCTTCCTCTGGTATTTCTTCATCATTAAAAGAGATAAAGTTGTTAACAAAAATGTTACCAACCATCATGTCCATCTTATCAGTTGTGATCTCCTTTGATACGAATGTCTGGTTCAAAATTTTCAACAAGGCCTCACGGTGGCCCTCAAAACTTAACAAAAAAGATAACATAGAGATTCGAGCTGGGAGTTTGTGGAGTTACTCCACCACGCTGTATTCATTGTGTTTAAGAATCTTTAAGAATTTCTGAGCCTCTGACTCTTTCACCGGCTCATGGTATACCGGTGGCTTTTCCTTAAACAAATCTCTATCGTCCTCTTTCTCAAGCTCTTCAGTAGCCTTTCTCTATGCTGCATCTCTATCTTCTACTATTGGCTGGGAATAGAGCCTTCCGCTCATCGTAAAATGGCTCACTACATTAACTGGCTCATCTTTTATCATTTCTTCAACAGGTAATTCTTCTGGGGCCGCCACCGTGCAAGCATAGTTTAATGGGACCTGTTTGATGTCCTTGAACGGAAATGGGGCTAGTGCCTTGATTATAAGTTGTGGGATTACACCTCTCATGGATTCACTTGCTTTTGCCTTGGTCTTGATAACCAAAAGCTTCATTCCAGTATAATCTTTCTTAGAAGATGACTCATCTGACGCACAAACATGTAACATACTCTCATTGTTTCATTTCTCAAAGAACTCAAGTTTATTTTCATCCGTTTTATCTTGGACCAATTGCTTAAACTCTAAGAAACATTCAATCCCATGCCCTTCTTTCTCGCGGTACTCGCAATACAAACCATCTTCAACCTTCAACTTCTGGGCTTCTCCTTCCAATATCCCAACTGCCACTATTTGGGCCCATACCCACTTCATGGACGCTTTGACCTCAGCAACATTTTCGTTAATCATCTTGTCCCCATCCTCAATGATCGCATTCACTCATGCCTTATGGTGGTTTGGCAAGGGGTTTCTTTTCTCTTCAGACGTGTCGAATGATAACATGCCCAATTTCTTTAAATCATCTACCACTCTTTTAAAAGTAGTACATTTTTCAATGGTATGCCCCCTAATTCCTGCATGGTATTCACATTGTGCCTTCTTATCATACCATAGAGGGTATGGGGGTGAGAAATGAGGGACATGCCTTGGTAGCACCATTTGGGATTTGACTAGTTCAACAAGCAACTCTGCATATGTCATTGGAATAGGAGGAAAATACAATTTCGGATTCCCTTGATATTTTCGTTCTTCTTTTGGAGAACTTACTGTAACAGGGGCTGGAGCTGTAGTTGGAACATTGGGCCTATTAAAGACCACACCCTTTGATTAACTAGGGTTGTAAACATTAGTTGCATTGACTTCATTTTCCCTTTTTATAGGGTTTCTTTGTTTCTCCACTATCTAACTTTCCATTTTCATAACTGCCAGAATCAGCTTTCCATTCATCAACATGTGTGCAGAGCTTTTAGTTGCTTGATTTATCATGCGATCATAAAAAGAACCTTTCAATGTCTCTACGAACATCGATGTAATTTCATTCTCAAGCAATGGTAGCTGAACTTGAGCAGCTACATCCCTCCACCTTTGCGCGTATTGGCAGAAACTTTCATGATGGTTTTGCTCCATCCCTTGCAGGACCAATTGAGTTAGAACCATGTCCGAGACATGTTTGTATTGCTCACTAAAACCTCTAGACAAATCCTTCCATGATCTAATGTTGACCCGACTTAAATGCGTGTACCAGCATGCAGTTGACCCTATTAATTGTCCTGGAAGCAATAAATGAGTAGCTTCTCATTACCAGATACATTGAAATCTTCTTACAGTACATAGTTAGATGTGATGAAGGGCATGTAGTTCCATTGCACTTCTCAAAGTCTGGGATCTTAAATTTCAGAGGCACCACTAAGTCGTTACCAAGCTCAGTTTTTTGGCATCCACGCCACCATGCATACTTCCTTCCTGAAATGACTTGATCATTTCTTCCAACTTCTCATAATGGTCATCCCACTTTTTCTCAGCTTTTGCCTTGTCAATAATCTCATCGAGGTCGAGTACTTCATAGTTGTAAGATCCATCTGTATTGGCCTTAAACTCGTTCCATACGGAGGACTCAGCAAAGTGGGGAGTCAGCTTAGCCTTTGGTGTTGAAGCTTCCTTTTGCATTCTAGGATGAGTGAAAGTCATTCTCTAGAATCGGGGCAGAGCATTGGTTTCCTCTCCAACTTCTGTTGCATCTGGGTCCTTGAATCCCAGCATTGCCACAATCGAGCTAACCATCTTTCGGTATACTAGCTTCATTTCTTGCTTTAAGTCAGGTTCCAACTTATCTAGTCGGTCATGGGTGCTTTTGTGGTTGGTTTCCAAGGTTGCCACTCTGTCTTCCATCGCTCTGACTTAAGACCTAGTTCCATATTTGTGAGTTTTTTTGCTATTTGAATTTCTGCCATGTTTTTATTTAAGTTAGATTCTTATCATGTTATGAATGCATGCAAAAACATAAAAAAAACAAATGCAAAGAAAACCAACAAAACACACAAAAGTAAATACATGAATGCAAGCGAAGGGTCGTTAATTCCATAAAATATTTTCTCATGAAACAACTCTTTATTGAATACGAAAGGTCTTTATTACAAGAAATTTCAAAATTTATAAAAATACTTTTCAGCATGAACACCTAATTCCTTGACTTCTTCAATAAGCCACATAAGTCTTGGTCCCACTTCTACTATCGACTTGATGTGTTGACGAAGAGTTGTAGCTTTCTTAGCCAACATCATCACATGATTGGCCATGGTTTGAACCTGAACCATGATGGACTTGTTGAACTCATCTCACTCCTGGAATATTCTGGCATTGTCTCTGAGACGAGTGAACAAGTAATCGTTACTTCTCTCGTTGGCATCTTGGAGGACTAGGATCCTTGTTCTGTAATCTTGGATGATGTCGTCCATCTCCTCTATCTGTTTCTTCAAGGTATCATTCTCACTTAAATAGGCCTAGAGTTCAATATAGGTGTGATGGTTTTGGAGATCGTGCAGCAAATGGTTCAGGTCATCTACCTTGGCTTGCAACTTAGCAAGACAATTCTGGCTTTGTTTCAGCTTCTCACTAGTCTCATCATATGCTGTTTGGAGCTTAAATAAACGAGTCTTGTTATCGTGTACCTTCTTTTTCCATGCAACCATATTTTCTTTCTCTTTTTCAAGAACTCGTTTGCCATTGTCATTTTCAGTTACTTGCTTACCTTTCTTTCTTTCTTCAGCAAGTGTCCTTCTTTATTTCTTAATCTCACACTTTCCACGCTCTTTCTCTTTTCCCACAACATGCTCCATTTCTTGTTTCCATTGTTATGGGGGTTTTTCTCATGTCAACATTTTGAGCAATAGTCTGGAACTTGAGAAAATCAACCCTCTGAATCTCAAACTTCTTTTCCAAATCCATATACAACTTTGTCACCCGTTTTGTCTCCCCTTTATGTTTTCCACATCCAGGTTTGTCTCGAATTTGTCACGTTGGTTCTATTCTCGTAAGGCTTCTATCTCCAAGTTGGCCCTTTTCAGCTCTTCTTAGGATGTTAGCTTCTGTAGGGACTACCTTTAAGTGTTCTTATAAATACTTAGCCTTTTCAGGTGTAGGTGCTATGACTATTCAATCTTGTACGCCTCCAAATATCATAGTCAGGGGTGTACATGCAATGACTATCTGACTCTAACTCCATACAATAATAGTGGTTCCACGAGTCACTGATTGTCTATATCTTCTGCCTAAACTCTCCCTAGAACTCGAATTTCGATGAGCTAAGACCAATAGTGAATGGGATGAACTGTCAAGACCCAAACTAACAAGATACTAGCAAAGGGGACATCCAATTCCTCCCCATAAACCTAGCAACATCAAAAATTGAAATCCCCACATTTGTACATGACTTTAGTATGACCCATCCATGAACCCTTCATCGTGACTGTCTTTGAAAATATCAATCCACTTACCCTTCTTAACAACTGGCCATTCTTTTGCCAAGAACTCTCAGAGAATAGAGAAGTTTGGGGAAAATACATTTGACAAGGCCAATGTTGGCCATTTCCAGAAGTGACTAAGGTCCCAAACCTGGAGTAAGGGAGCACACCCACCAAAAGGTTCACCTTCCACTTTTCGGCACGCATTCAGGGAAATAAAAGTTTTGGCTAATACAGCTAGCACTGGGTTGACCCCTTTCTTCAGTTGCTCAAAGAAATCTAACAACACTACATCGATATTTCCTAAGACCGTCGGAAAGATAACTAGGTCATAGATTGCAATAGCCAGAAGGTCTACTCTCTTTTCTTTATCTAGATAAACTGGAGTCATGTTTCCGATACTTGACCAGGGAAAATTAAAGCTGCCTCCTCTCTTCTGTATCAACCCTTTGACCCAACCATCACTTATACCTGCAAAAGCTTGGAGCCTTGAGTGCGAGTTTTTATTTTTAGGCGGCCTGGCATAAACCCAGTTCTTCTTCATCTTGCGCAGATTGAAAAAGGCTAAGTATTCTTCAAATGTAGGCATCATATCTTTTCCATTAAAGTGAAGCAGCAATATCCAGGATTCCAGAACTGAACCAAGGCTTTCAGAAATGGCTCATCCACCTTTATATATAGGAGGTGCACTATTTCACCGTAACCTTCATGGAACAACTGCTTCGTTTTATAATCAAAGCGGTCCCAAATTTCTTGCAGTTTTTGCATGTTATTCTGCTTAACACTAATATGGGCATACTCCGAGGTCTCTGTCTCATAATCACCTATTAGACTGTCTTCAAATGTTCGTTGATTAACCTCAAACCAATGTCGCACTCTTGCATTCTCATCTTCAATCTTTAGGATCCTTCCATCCATGTTGAGAGCTTTTGAAAGTTGTGCAAAATGTTTTTTTTAGAATCAATCCATTCTAGATATGGAATGATATTGCATGAATGAATATGTAACACAACAAGACAAAAAGGAAAAAAGATCAGAATTAAGAAAACATAAAGAGACCAAAATAATTTTACGAATAATTCTGGGCAGCAAATTCCAATACTCCAGGACATGTCTCTACGGATTTTTCGCAACAATTTTGACCAGACTCAAAACCCTAGGTTTTCCGTATGTTTCTGTTGGGGTAGGCTCTATATTGTCAAACGGTCTAGTTCTAAAAGGGTACCCGAGTTGTCTTTGTTGTCCCTTACTGAGGGTAGCACAGTCCCTGGTTCTCACCCATTATAGGCTTCAAACAACAAGTTCAACTCATGAGGACTCGCTTTCTATGTCTTCTCGAAGGATCGGTATCCTTACGAAGACATGAGGCATATGAATCTGGAAGGTACTTGCTAGGATCATACAGAAAATCAATATTCTTACATGAGCAAAGCGTTTTCCCCTCACTTAAATGAACGGGACAAGCTCGAGAATAGAGTTTTTGAACAATTTTTGGAATGCGTAAAATAGAATTATATTCGTTAAACAGACAATTAGATTGAAAGATTTGTGAACTTGCAAATTCTATTTCCTTTTTAAAACTTTGAAAACAATTTGAGTCCTGGCCCTCTTTTGTTTTTTTAAAAAAACAAAAAGTCCCCAACAGAGTTGCCAAGTTGTCGTAACCCTTTTTTGGGGTCTTGACCTTTTGAAAACTATAACACGGAGTCGCCACCAATCTTTTTTTGAAAAAAGTGTGATTAGATCACTTTTAAAACAAGGGTTATTTTAATAAAACGCTTTATTTATCAAAATAACATTTTTGGTCGACAAAAATAAGAGAAAACAAGTTCGGGGGTCGGTTATGTGTGGGGAAGCGTTAACACCCCCACAACGCCCAAAAATTGGTACCTAATTGATTTCAAAAAGTATTTTGAAAATTCAAATTTTCAAGTTCTCAAGGGTTTTAATTTATTCGTTCATTTAATGAATATAAATCTATTTTAACGGCCTTGCCACTCGAAAAATGAACTCCAATCATCGGCAACACTCCTGGCGCTAACCCGTCATTTCCTTTTGTTAAGACACCGCATTAATTAGTTTTCACTTTTTAAACAAACCAACAAAAAGATTAAGTGTGTTAAAGTCTTTTAATTAAAACCTAATTAGTGATTAAACCTTAAAGAAATGTCTATATTCATTTTAACTATTAAGGTTGTAATGTATTCAAGTGTATTTTATCTTACACATGAAGAAAGTTTTTCATCACACAAGGCTCTTATCTAATTTTCAAAGGCCCTAATCCTACATTTTCAGGCATACACATATTTACAAATATTTAAAAAAACAAAGAAACAAATGAATTGCTTTAATTAAATAACTAAGAGAAATAAATCTTAAATAAAGAAAGGGATAACTACTTTTTTATTTTTTTAAATAATTTTCGTTTAAGGAATAAGTTGAAAGAATAACAAATTTGAAGGCTATTTTGAAAACAATTGAAAATCTGATGCTCGATTTGAAAGAAAAAAGATCAAATTGAGGGGATAACAAAACTTGATGGCTAATTTGAAAGCAATAAAAAATCTAATGCTCAATTTGAAAGAAAAAATACTAAATTAAAAGAAATAAAAACTAAAGGGCCACGGTCAAAGGTCCAAAGAAGAAAGGCGCGGGTGGTGTTCTAAGTTTGGGTCGGATCTTGGGTTGATATATAAGGCCTTTATCAGAAACATATTTCATTTTTTCTCTTCTTCACAAAATGGATCAAAACTGGTCTCAACTTTTCTCTGGCCTTCTTCTTCTTGTTCTTCATAGATTGAAGAACACAACGAACATCTGCCGTGCTGACCGCCTTCCACCGGCACAAGCCGTCGTTGCTGGTGTCAAAATTTCCTGAAACCACCTCTTTTTCCAAAATCCGACGAGTTCCAAATCGTATTTTTCAACGGAGATTCGATCAAAACCAAAATATGCGGCGGTGCTATACAAAACATAGGTAAAAAAGCTATCCCCTTTTTCTTTATTTAAATTCGAAATATAAAAAAAGTTACCAAAAGAATGCTTGCTTTTATTTCTCTAAAAAATGCTTGATTACAATTGCTTGCTTACAACTTCTGAAATCTGAATGCTTTTGTATGCTTTGTATATATTGGGTCAATTGTTTTTTGTTGTTGTGTTACAAAGAATTACAGTGATATTTATAGGTACAAAAATGCTTGCGTTTTAAGCTTAAATCCCTAGAAATCATATATAATGCTTCTGTTTCGGCTCTAATTTTAAGCCAATTTGTCGTTGAATCACGATTTGCCTCTATTTAAAATCTTATTTAGCTTGATTCTTGCCTCGACTTCAATTTAGGAATTAGCCCATGCTATATTTTTGGGATTTAACCATTATTCCTCTTTTCATGTTTCTGGTGACTACAACTGGTGCCGACGAGGTGCAGTTTATGGTGGAAATGGTGCAGATGTTCTTTGGAGAAGATGACCCGGCTGGTGGCTACCACATGCGAGTGACGATCCATGTGATATGCTGCTAATCAATCTAGGCCGTTCGATTGCTCCTGGATCCAAAGTTGATAGGGATGTGGCACTTGATCTTCTCCAGTTGGTGTGATCTGCGTCGTTGGATCAATCCCCTGATCCAACAGTCCTCTTTCAGCTGCACATAATCACAAAGGGTTAGGTCCTAGGGTTTCCGATGTATATCGGGCTGATTGGACCTTTTGTAAATGAGCATATATGTAATTTATGGACTCTTATAAAATGGGTTTTATGAAATGGTCTTTTTTCTATTTTAATGGACCTTTTAATAAAAATAAGCAATTTTTTTATATTTTGGGGTTTAAACTAATTATCATACTAACTACTATAACGCTGAAAAATGTATGTAACAATATTACTATATCAACTATGACACTAAGAAATAATACTAATACTAATTACTATATAACAATATCATATAACAAATATACTAATTATGATAACAAAAATAACGAAGGTGAAAAATCAGTGATAACAATAACGTTGCCTAGAAGATACGCGACCCACAAAATAGTAATTTAATTCTACACGATATACAAGTGGATTTTGAGGCTGAGTTAGGGTGTAGTGGTGAATTTAATATAGAGAATTTTGAAAGAGTGATTATGCAACAAAAAAGCAGTGTGGGAGGTTTCAGAAATACGCTACAGGTAATGTAACACCCACGGTCTGGCCTAGTCGCAATAACGAACCAAGTGAGCTACATTGGGTTTGTCGAAACAAACATGTAAAGATTAACTCGAATTACGACCCTTTTTTCTTTTTATCTTATATAGATGCAACATATTACCCTATGGTGTGCATACTAGAAGCAGGTAAAAACTCAGCCTAATCGGACGTCGAATTGACATCCAATTATTCGCAATTGCAATTTAGGGAGCAAACTGCAATTCTATAAAACTAGAGGGACTTAACCCATATTTTAGTTACCAATCCTTAATTAATCAGGTTTCATGCTCACATGTCAGAAATCACCTCAAAATGATCATTCAAACTCATGTAATTGCATACATATAAACTAGGGACCAAAACGAAAGAATCACAAAACATAATAGTCCTTAACCACCATAACTACTATCCGTACTGATACGGTCTCAAAGTGTATCGGTACGCGGGCTTCGATAACCAAAATCAAATTTAGTAGCCCAAAACCGCAATGATACGATTCTTCACGTTTTGATACGCTCAGCCCAATTGCACTAGCCTGTATTGATACGGGTACACCTGTATCAAAACACCATCCCAGATTATGCCTATGCGTTTCGGTACATGTATATGCGTACCGATACGCCTGGACCTGAAATGTCCTAAATTGCTGAGTTTACAAGCTTTCAAGGACACCAATTCATTTCAACATACTTTAAACACATATACAACATTATTAAGGATCAATCCTCAACAAATCACCACAGCAACATCATCAAATCAAGGCATTATGATTCAAAGGGTAAACTAGAGGCATGTTTTCGAAAAACCATACCATTCAACCTTCCAAGAATAAAACCAAGGCCACAACCAACATAAAAGGCCAATTACAAACCAAAGCAACATTACAAACTTGCTTAAGTAGGGAGTTTAGTAAAAAACCCTACCAAACCAACAATGAAACTCCATTGCCTTTATTACTACAAGTCTAATTCGAATTCATACTTTCAAATCTCAAAGTCCTTGGTAATCTCTTGCCCACACGCTGCCTCGCAATCTTTAATTTTCTGCATCGATGGACAAAAAGAGCGTAAGCAAACAAGGCTTAGTGAGGAGTGCTTAAACAACACACCATCAATGCATTTTAAAACTGTTTTCCTAAAACCACATTGAAATCACCATTTGAATCAATTTATAAAACATCATGCCTTGAAAACCATGCACTTACACTTTCAGAAACCAGTATACTAAACCATATGCAACATGTATCATGGATCAACAACATGTCCCAATGCTAACCCCTAATTTAAATCTTCCCATGCATAACAACCATATGCAAAGCTTAAAAAGAAAAACATATATAAACCAACATTATACATTAACATCCTTCACATGATACATCAACAATTATATTGGCTTTCAAGTGATTATAAACCAAGGTTCCTTTTCCAAAACATTACGTCGAATACACGGATTCAACAAGTGTCCTCTCAACCGAAATTCAAGGGCAAATTCACAACTCAGAGACACCAACCCCAATCATCGGTTAGATGGATGTTGCGTGTTTTTAGTGCAACGCAAACGATGCAATTATATATGTCGCAAGAAATACAATGATATGATAAGTATCGAGTATCGTCTCCACAGGGATTTGTTTGGGCCACTTTGATTAAATTACTGCGATGAAAAGAAATAGATTGATAGAGATGAATATCAAGTAAACTAAACTAAACAAAATAGAAATGAGTGATCGATTTAAAAGAGTAGGCCAAGTTATCGTGAGTCGTGGAGTGATAGTTGAATAGATCGTCATGGTAATTGAGTGTTGGAGTAGCTCAATTTCTCATCAATTGAATCCAGTCGGATTGCCTGGGCAATTCTGTGATTGACTGGGCAATTGGGCGATAACCTTCAAAGTTTGACAAAACGTTCTTCAATGGTTTCTCATTATCCCTAACTCGAAACACTGTTAATTGTTCATGCCTTGATAATACATCCCTACGTGAACCAAGGGTGGACAACAACCTACCTTGCGCTCCTATTAGTCATTGAAATTCGCAACTTATCCCTAAGTCGAATTAGTCTTCACCATCAATTGATTGAATAAAGACCATGCTCATTCATTTCTTGAATCTAATTCTCTCGATATTAGATAAATGGATGAATTCATGAGATCCTCTCCTAATTCACTCGCAAAATTAAGAACCAAGAATGAAAAAACTTTGAATTAAAATTGCAAACTCAAATACCTAAATAAATCCAATCGTTCTCACAACCAAAAAACACAATAAGCCAAACCAATTTACATAAATTCATGGTTGGGTTCGAAAGATATACAAAGGAAAAATTCCCAACCATGGATCGAACGGAAACAATAAAGAAGAAAAAAAGAAGATGTCGAATAGCCCTTGTTTTCTCTCGAAGTCAAACTCTACCAATTAAACTCCCCTTTGAAGTAGGTGGCTAGGTCTTCTATTTATAGGAGTTGGCTAGGTCAAAGTCTTTCTTGAGGAGGAAGTTAAGTTGGAATTAAATAGAATAAAAGAAATAAATCTATTTTATTATTATATTTTTATTCCTCCAAGAACTCCTACTAGAAATCCTAGAATTTAATCTTCTTTTGATCTCTAATTCTTCTAGGATTTATCCTCGTAATTAACTCGAATTAATTGGATTTATCCAACAAAATCGGCAGCTCCATTTTTCTTGTCGTCAATTGCCTCAACAATTTCCTGCTTGCTTGGGCAATTAGATCCCCCACACACAAAAACACATACTAACAGTATCTTTTTCCAAAAAAATCAACCAAATTATGAAATCAAGCATGACGGTGAAGGAATTCATTAAAACATGCATGGGTGCCTAATGATGCAACTAAAATGAGCCTAAGTCTAACAATAATATGAGTAAAAAGGGTCATAAAAATAGTACTTTTAAACACTCATCACACCCCCAAACTCGAACTATTGCTTGTCCTCAAGCAATGCAAAACTAACAATTACCTGCCATGACTTTAATCATCAAAGAATGCTTTAAATTTGCCTTCAAACCTTAAAACCGTGGTAGAAGGAATGATCAAAGGCATGGAAAGTAACATATGCAACCTATATGCTATTAATAAAGATGAATGCAACTAAACATGAAACTAACTAGAAATAAACACCCCCCAAACTCGAGAGAAGTATTGTCCTAAATGCGTACAATTAAAAAAATTAAAATTAAAATGCAAATAATTTAGTTGGAAAGGTCATCACCTTGAAAGATGAGTTATTCTTTGAGCCGTGTGCTTGATTCTTTTGCCAACTCGTGGTGGTTGTTAGCGTGTGGCTGGTCGTGCCTCTTGAAACCTTGTCTCTACTACCTTGTCGCTTTGAGCATCCTCCTTTACGGCCTCGTCGATGTTAGAAGCTTTACGCTTCGAATTTGATTGCTTGGACGGGGGGCGACTTCATTGGGGCAGAAACTTTTTGTATAGTAGTGGTTGCCCTGGAAATTTTCGGAGCATGGTTCATGATTGGAAATTGTCCATGGGTTTCTGGTTCATGTTGGTTTTTGAATGGAAAACAAAGTAAAACAAGAAAGAAAAACTTAAGAGTTCAAAGGAAGAATGAAGCTAGGAAACTCCTTATCCCTTGAAAATCTTATCCTAAAAAAATTTAAAATAAACATAAAAAGATAATTATCAAAATTGAAAATAAAAAATATAGATAAAAAGAAAGCTTTAGAAGGGTCATTTTTGATATTTCTTATAGTCCATCCGTACCCTCAATCGGGTGACAATATTGCCCAAAAAGAGTTGGGTCAATGTGCTTGCAGAGCTACTCACTTTTGCGTTATCGTGGTGGAGGTGCCTTCCTTGTAGTCCTTGTATACCCTCCACCTTGCTACTGTTCCTAAAGGCATGGATATATTAATAGGAAAATTTATATCAACACCCAACCATTTAATTACCTCATTGCTGTTGACGTTCTTCATGGTTGAATGTAGCCTTCGTTGTCGTGGCAATTGTCGCTCAAACCAATTGTCATGGCAATCTTCTGCCAAAATTCGCTGTAAGTCAAGGGAAAAACCAAGTTTCTGAAAAGCTTCATGAATCCAAACACCGTTTTCTTTAGGCTCCTCAAACATCTCCATCAGTAGAGATTTCATGGCTTCAAATCTACCAGTGTCGGTTTCCCAAGAAATACTCGTAACAGATGAGGTGATTTTTTAAACAATTCAAAGGATCAACCATCACCTGCTCATATTCCATTAGCAAAATATTGTCATCACCTTGATCTTGCATATGGTCATACAATTGTCGTGGCAAAGGTGGATGCGAGCAATCTCTAGATTACTGCTTTAGTATCAATGTTGTAACATTATGGGCATCAGATTCCTTAGAATTTGTTGTAGCATTACTCTGCTTTGCCTCACTTAGTTTTGTCCTATCATTGCTCTGTTCAGACTCTACAATCTTTGTCGTGGCAATTCGTTGCATATGCTCATCAAGTGTCGGTCAGTCTTCCTCATTGGCAGGCTCTAGACTTGGAGGTTTTAGTTGATCCTCACACAACGGGGATCTCTTCTTGTATTGCTTCTTCTTATCTTACCTTAGGATTTTAGTATCTCTAGCAATTTATTGTTGAGGCATGTTATCCATGGCATATGTGGATCTCCTAAATTGATCTTCTTAATCCTTCAAGGGTGCATCCGACTTAGCTATCCTCATACTCATAGACTTTGATAGCTCTCAAATCTCTTCAACTGATCTATCAAGTCTAGCTAAGGAAGCCAGAAGCATTTCCTCCAAGGAATTTGAATGCTCTTGAAAAGGACTATATTGCCATGGCATATCTATTGCTGCGGCAAAATTGTCATGGTAAAAAACATTTGAGCTTTTTGATCATACCATGAAGGATTTTGTTGTTGGTTCCATCTAGGGTCCTCCATGTAGCCATATGCACCAAGATTGTGAGGCAATCTTCAAACACACGATGTTCTCCACAACAAGCGCACGAGTTTTCCACGGTGTAGGCTTTTCTCGGTTGGTATAGGTAATAATCGGTGAGTGTAAGAAACTCTTGATCGGATTGATTCCTATCTTCCATCATCAATTCTTGAATATATCAGCTTTTATTTCTTGAAATGTTGATGGCCCTTAACTTGTAGCGCACCTGATTTTTTTTATAAAACAAACAAAAAAAGTTAGTAAAAATAATAAGAAAAATGCAATAACGAAAATAACTAACACCAATTGCCAATCCTCGATAATGGTGCCAAAACTTGTTGCGTGTTTTTAGTGCAATGCAAACGGTGCAAGTATACACGTCGCAAGTAATAAAGTGATATGATAAGTATCGAGTATTGTCTCCATAGGGATTGGTTTAGGCCACTTTGCTTAAGTTACTGCGTTGAAAAGAAATAGATTGATAGAGATGAATATCAATTAAAATAAACTAAACAAAATAAAGAAAATAGAAATGAGTGATCGATTTAAGAGATTAGGATGAGTTATCTGAGTCGTAGAGTGATAGTTGAATGCACCATCGTGGTAATTAAGTGTTGGAGTAGCTCAATCGCTCATCAATTGAATCTAGTCGAATTGCCTGGGTAATTGGGAATGGAGCGACTGCCTGGGCAATTGGGCGATAACCTTCAAACTTCGACGAAGCGTTCTTAATGGTTTCTCGTTATCCCTAACTCGAAACACTATTAATTATGTATGCCTTGATAATACATCCCTGCGTGAACCAAGGGTGGACAACAACCTATCTTGCGCTCTATTTGAAATTTCGCAACTTATCCTTAAGTCGAATTAGTCTTCACCATCGATTGATTGAATAAAAACCATGCTCATTCGTTTCTTGAATCCAATTCTCCCGATATTAGATAAATGGATGAATTCACGAGATCCTCTCCCAATTCACTCACAAAATTAAGAACCAAGATTGAACAAACTTTAAATTAAAATTGCAAACTCAAATACCTAAATAAATCCAATCGTTCTCACAACCACAAAAGCACAATAACCCAAACCAATTTACATCAATTCATGGCTGGGTTCAAAAGATATAAAAAGGAAAAATTCCCAGCCATGGATCAAATGGAAACAATAAAGAAGAAAAAAAGAAGATGTCGAATAGCCATTGTTTTCTCTAGAAGTCAAACTCTACCAATCAAACTCCCCTTTGAAGTAGGCGGCTAGGTCTTTTATTTAGAGAAGTTGGCTAGGTCAAAGTCTTTCTTGAGGAGGAAGTTAAGTTGGAATTAAATAGAATAAAAGAAACAAATCTTTTTAATTATTATATTTTTATTCCTCCAAGAACTCCTCCTAAAACTCCTAGAATTTAATCTCATTTTGATCTCCAATTCTTCTAGGATTTATCCTTGTAATTAACTCGAATTAATTGGATTTATCCAACAAAATGGGAAACTCCCTTTTTCTTATAATCAATTGCCTTAGGAATTTCCTACTTGCTTGGGCAATTAGATCCTGCACACAAAAAACACATACCAGCAGTACCTTTTTCCACAAAAATCAACCAAATTACGAAATCAAGCATGACGGTGAAAGAAATCATTAAAACATGAATGAATGCCTAATGATGCAACTAAAATGAGCCTAAGTCTAACAATAATATGAGTAAAAAGGGTTATAAAAATAGTACTTTTAAACACTCATCACACCCCTAAACTCAAACTATTACTTGTCCTCAAGCAATGGAAAACTAACAATTACCTACCAAGACTTTAATCATCAAAGACATGCTTTAAATTTGCCTTCAAACCTTAAAACCGTGGCATAAGGTATGATCAAAGGCATGGCAAGTAACATATGCAACCTATATGCTTTAATAAAGAAGAATACAACTAAACATGAAACTAACTAGAAATAAACTCCCCTCAAACTCGAGAGAAGCATTGTCTTCAATACGTGCATGTAAAAAAATTAAAATTAAAATGCAAATGATTTAGTTGGAAAGTTCATCACCTTGAATGATAAGTTTTCTTCGAGCCGTGTGCTTGATTCTTTTGCAGGCTCATGGTGGTTGTTGGCGTGTGGCTGGTCGTGCCTCTTGAACCCTTGTCTCTGCTACCCTGTCACTTTGAGCATCCTCCTTTGCAGCCTCATCGATGTTAGAATCTTTACGCTTCGACTTTGATTGCTTGGCCGGGGGGCAACTTCATTGGGGCAAAAACATTTCGTGCAGTAGTTTTCGTGGCATCTTCAGTTGTCGGGGTAAGTAGTTCGGCAGGAAAAATTGGGAAGAGAATGGTGCTATCGGGATAGTTCTCCAATTTGACTCACATTGTGGGTACATCACGATCCTTCATATACCACATAAAAAGTAGCTGTCTAGCCTCGAGTCGCTCCAATCATTGCGCCAAAGAGCTGAGTAATTCGACAATCTTATCAAGGCTTTCCAAGGCATGTGAACTTGTCGCGACATTTTTAGTTGCCCTGGAAATTGTCGGAGCATGGTTAATGATTGAAAATTGTCCATGGGTTTATGGTTCATGTTGGTTTTTGATTGGAAAAACAAAGTAAAACAAGAAAGAAAAACTTAAGAGTTCAAAGGAAAAAGGAAGCTAGGAAACTCATTATCCCTTAAAAATCTTATCCTAAAAAATTAAAAATAAACATAAAAGGATAATTATCAAAATTGAAAATAAAAAATATAGATAAAAAGAAAGCTTTAGATGGGTCATTTCTGATATTTCTTGTAGTCCATCCATACCCTCCATTGGGTGACAATATTCCCCAAAAAGAGTTGGGTCAATGTGCATGCAACTACTCCCTTTTGCGTTATCATGGTGGAGGTGCCTTCCTTGTAGTCCATGTATACCCTCCACCTTGCTATTGTCCCTGAAGGCATGGATATATCAATAGGAAAAATTATATCAACACCCAACTATTTAATTACCTCATTCTCGTCGACCTCCTTCATGGTTGGATGTAGCCTTCGTTGTAGTGGCAATTGCTGTTCAAACCAATTGCCATGGCAATCTTCTACTGAAATTTGCTGTAAGTCATGGGAAAAACCAAGTTTTTGAAAAGCTTCATGAATCCAAACACCGTTTTCTTTAGGCTTCTCAAACATCTCCATCAATAGAGATTTCGATGGCTTCAAATTTACCAGTGTCGATTTTCCAAGAAATTCCCTCAACAGATTAGGTAAGTTTTTAAAGAATTCAAAAGGTTCAACCATCACCTGCTCATATTCCATTAGCAAAGTATTATCATCTCCTTGATTATGCATGTAGTCGTACAATTGTCCTGGCAAAGGTGGATGCGAGCAATCTCCAGATTCCTGCTTTAGCATCAACATTGTAACATTCTAGCATTAGATTCCTCAGAATTTGTTGTAGCATTACTTTGCTTTGCCTCACTGAGTGTTGTCGTAGCATTGCTCTGCTCAGACTCCACAATCTTTGTCGTGGCAATTCGTTGCATAGGCTCATCAAGTGTCAGACAGTCTTCCTCATTGGTAGGCTCTCGACTTGGAGGTTTTAGTTGATCCTCACACATCAAGGATCTCTTCTTGTATTGCTCCTTCTCATCTTGCCTTAGGATTTCAGTATCCCTAGCAATTGATTGTCGGTGCATGTTATCCATGGCATATGTATATCTACTCAATTGATCTTTTGAAGCCCTCAAGGGTTCATTCGACTTAGCTATCCTCACATTCATGGACTTTCATAGCTCTTGAATCTCTTCAATTGATCTATGAAGTCTAGCCATGAAAGCAAGAAGCGTTTCCTCCAAGGAATTTGAATGCTCTTGAAAAGGACTATATTGCCATGGCATATCGATTGCTGCGGCAAAATTGTCATGGTAAAAAAAAATTGAGCTTTTTGATCATACCATGCAGTATTTTGTTGTTGGTTCCATCTATGGTCCTCCATGTAGTCATATGCACCAAGATTGTGAGAGGGAAATCTTCAAGCACATGATGTTTTCCACAACAAGCGCACGAGTTTTCCACGGTGTAGGCTTTTCTTGGTTGGTATAGGTAATCATCAGTGAGTGTAAGAAAATCTTGATTGGATTGATTCCTATCTTCTATCATCAACTCTCGAATAGATCGACTTTTATTTCTCGACATGTTGATGTCCCTTAACTTGTAGCGCCTTGATTTTTTTGATAAAATAAATAGAAAAAAGTTAGTAAAATAATAAGAAAAATGCAATAATGAAAACAACTAAAACCAATTACCAATTCCCGACAACGACGCCAAAAACTTGTTGCGCATTTTTAGTGCAACGCAAACGGTGCAAGTATACACGTCACAAGTAATAAAGTGATATTATAAGTATCGAGTATCGTCTCCACAGGGATTGGTTTGGGCCACTTTGCTTAAGTTACTGCGTTGAAAAGAAATGGATTGATAGAGATTAATATCAAGTAAACTAAACTAAACAAAATAGAAATGAGTGATCGATTTAAAAGAGTAGGTCAAGTTATCGTGAGTCGTGGAGTGATAGTTGAATGGATTGTCATGGTAATTGAGTGTTGGAGTAGCTCAATTTCTCATCAATTGAATCCAGTCGAATTGCCTGGGCAATTGGGAATGGAGCGTTTGCCTGGGAAATTGGGCGATAACCTTCAAAGTTCGGCGAAGCGTTCTTCAATGGTTTCTCATTATCCCTAACTCAAAACACCGTTAATTGTGCATGCCTTGATAATACATCCCTGCGTGAACCAAGGGTGGACAACAACCTATCTTGCGCTTCTTTTAGCCGTTGAAATTTGCAACTTATCCCTAAGTCGAATTAGTCTTCACCATCAATTGATTGAATAAAGACCATGCTCATTCATTTCTTGAATCTAATTATCTCGATATTAGATAAATGGATGAATCACGAGATCCTCTCCCAATTCACTCACAAAATTAAGAACCAAGAATGAACAAACTTTGAATTAAAATTGCCAACTCAAATACCTAAACAAATCCAATCGTTCTCACAACCACAAAAACACAATAACCCAAACCAATTTACATCAATTTATGGCTGGGTTCGAAAGATATACAAAGGAAAAATTCCCACCCATGGATGGAATGGAAACAATAAAGAAGAAAGAAAAAGAAGATGTCGAATAGCCCTTGTTTTCTCTCGAAGTCAAACTCAACCAATCAAACTCCCTTTTGAAGTAGGCGGCTAGGTCTTCTACTTATCGGAGTTGGCTAGGTCAAAAGTCTTTCTTGGGGTGGAAGTTAAGTTCAAATTAAATAGAATAAAAGAAATAAATCTCTTTTATTATTATATTTTTATTCCTCCAAGAACTCTTCCTAAAACTCTTGAAATTTAGTCTCCTTTTGATCTCCAATTCTTCTAGGATTTATCCTCATAATTAACTCAAATTAATTGGATTTATCCAACAAAATCAGTAGCTCCCTTCTTCTTGTCGTCAATTGCCTCGGCAATTTCCTACTTGCCTGGGCAATTTGATCCTGCACATACAAAAACACATACCAGTAGTACTTTTTTCCAGAAAAATCAAACAAAGTATGAAATCAAGTGTAAAAACTTTGATTATTTTGATATAACAAATATTTTTCAAGGACTTAATTGTAAGGCAAACAAATTTTTAAAGTGTCCCAAACTGACAAATATTTTAAAGCATATTTGATATAACTTGGCCTACTATTGAAATATGCCCAGGCCTATCGATACAATTTTTGAAACATTGGTCACTGTGAGCATCCGTTTAGATATGACTCTTTCCGTATCGATATGACCTTCATACTAAGTTTAAGTTTTAAGCATTGCGTACCAATACACCACTAGGTGTTTCGATACATTTTAAAGATTTTCTCAAATATCAACATTTAATGTTATAGCCGTTAGAGTCAATTATCAGGAAATACCAATTTTAAAATGTTGTTGGACCCGTATCGATACACCCTCAAAATGTACCGATACAGGTTCAGTCAGTAGCTCATGGGAGCAAAATTGCATCAATAGGACTTCTTTCGTATTGATACGCCCCTTTGTTTTCACTAAGACCGTATCGATACGCTTCCCCCGCGTATCGATACTCCCCTATTATTTTGTACATAACTGCTCTTTCTTCTTATAACAGGTACCGATACGGGCCTTCGTGTACCGATACGGATGGTTGATCAAGAGCATTAGTTGCGTAAAAAATGCAGCCCAACGGCTACAATAATGATATCAACCACCCAAACGGCTAGAAATCAATGCAAGGGTATAAAAGCAAGCCTCCAAAGCACCACCAACAACTATTGAACCATCAAGCAACATCCAAGCATTAGTCCACACCTCTGTGCCTTATTGAGTCATATCTTTGTACCCATCTCATTAAAGTTTTTCATTGTAAATTTTTATTTAGAGTTTGGGGTGTGTTTTGATTGTAATTGGGCAATATCCATCTTGTGAGAGATATATTTTGATTGCCAACTTCTTCTTTATATTGAGAGATTTCTTGGGTCAATCTTTGGGTAGAAAGATTGACCGATTGTAAAGGTTACCTCCTAATCTTAGAAAAGGGGAAGAAAATCTAGTGAATTTTGTTGAAAATCCTTAGTCCTTCATTTTTCAATTTCCTTTTTGCTTCCTCAAATTTTAAATAGCCAATTCACCCCCTCTTGGCCAAATCACTATCATTTGATCCACTCAACAATTGGTATCAGAGCTTAACTCTTTGAAGGCTTAACATCCACAAGAGGCGATCCTTGAGGAGTGTTGATCATCTATCTATTCATTGCCATGGCTTCTACCTCCGGGAAAAATCTATACGAGTCACAATCAATCACAAAGCCACCTTATTTCAATAGGGATAACTATCCCTATTGGAAGAGCCGATGGGACTCTTCATCAAATCCACCGGCCATTCTGATGAAAAGAGATGATGAAGGAAGACTTGCTCCGAAGACAAGGGTAGAGATGACCAATGAAGATTGGAGAAGACTCCAAATCAACGATAAAGCCCTACACATCTTGTTTTGTGCACTCGGTCCCGCTTATGAGGTGTGGGACAAGTTAGAGACCGCTTATAAGGGCACCAACAACGTGAAGGAGGCCAAGATCGGGATCCTCAATCTAAGCTATGAGAACTTCAAGATGGAGCCAAATAAAAGCGTCTCCAAGATGTTCAACCGGTCTCGGTTATTGTAAATGGTCTCAAGGGCTTCGGTGAGATCATTCCTAGATGTTCTTCACAACAACCACAAGCTTTTACCTCCTAAGCCAATTTCTTGTTTTACTTCTTTAGGACAAACAAATGATGCAATGTTATGGCATTTTAAGTTAGGCCATCCTAGTTTTTATTATCTTGCAAATTTGTTCCTTGATTTATTTGTTAACAAAAGTCCAAGTTCCTTTAAATGCCATATATTGTCCCCTTGCTAAGCAAACAAGATCTTCTTATTTACCATCTCTTTATAAATCTTCACAACCTTTTTCTTTAATCCACAGTGATGTTTGGGATCCTTTTAACGTGAAGAATGTGACAGGTAGTAGGTGGTTTGTTACTTTCATAGATTATCACAATAGAACTACTTGGACTTATTTACTTCAAGACAAATCAGAAGTTGCACCCATTTTTGAAAGATTTTACACCATGGTTAGTAGTCAATTTGGTACAAAAATTCATATTCTAAAATCTGACAATGGGGGTGAGTACTTTTCTAAGTCCCTAGAAATTTTTTGCTAAACATGGATTTGTCCATATTACATCTTGTGTAGATACACCACAATAAAATGAAATTGTAGAGAGAAAAACAGACATTTGCTAGAGGTTACTAGGGCTCCTATATTTACCAATAATGTTCCTAAATATTTGTGGGGTGAAGCCTTCTTAACTGTCACCTATCTCATTAATAGGATACCCAGTAAAGTTCTCAAATTCAAGAAGCTTAGGGATGTTTTCTTGGAGAGTTTTCCCAATTTTAAACCTATGTCTTCGGTCCTTCCCTTAAGAGTCTTTGGTTGTACAGTCTTTGTTCAAAACATAGATCCCTCTAAAACCAAACTTGACCCTAGATCCTTAAAGTGTGTCTTAGTTGGTTATTCTTCACTTAAGAAGGGCTACAAATGTTTTTATCCTCATTCTCGAAATTTTTTTTACTTCTGTAGATATTACATTTTTTGAGGATGTACCTTATTTTTCGAAAGCTGCAACTTAGGGGGAGAGTTGGGAGGTGTTCTAGCCTCAACCAAATCAGGTTTATCCTTTAGTTTCTTCAGTGCCTCTATTTTTTTATAATCCTAAATTTTTGAAACCTCAGAATTTTTCCAAATCCCCTGCTTCTTCACCCATTACCACAAAAATTGTTCCATCACCACAAATTAATCCTATAACTCCTCACACCTCACCTAATCATACTTTTAATCCTCCTAAATAACTACATGTTTATACCAAAAAGAAAAAGTCTATCTCATAGACTATTTTGCAATCTGACACTTGCTGAAAATTGCACTTAAGTCCAACTGCCAGTGAAGAAACAGGAGGTAATGAGGTAACTGAAATTTCTTCTCACTTGCTTAAGTTTGAGTATCTGCCTATTGCTAAAAGAAAATGAGTTAGAGAGTGTACAAAACACCCTATTCAAAAGTATGATGGTTATAATAATTTAATGTCATCTTTTAAGGTTTTTACAGCTTGTTTAGATGAAGAGTAAATACCTACAACTATTGAGAAGGCATTCCAGAATCCTAAATGGAAGAGGGCTGTTGAAGAGGAGGTTGAAGCGCTGATAAAGAATTGAACCTGGTCTGTTGTTGATCTTCTACAAGGAAAGAAACCAATGGGTTGCAAGTGAGTCTTTGCCATTACATACAATGTCGATGGGAGTGTGCACATGTACAAAGCTAGACTGGTGGCCAAAGGCTTCACACAAACATATGGGGTTGACTACAAGAAGACCTTTGCTCCAATAGCCAAATTAAACACTGTCAGAGTGTTAATGAGCTTAGCTGTGAACAGTGACTGGAAGCTACACCAACTGGACATTAAGAATGCCTTTCTTAATGGAAAGTTAGAGGAAGAAGTGTACATGAAAATACCCCTAGGGTTAGAGTTTGCAGGTTGTGAGAAGAAAGCTCGTCGACTAGAAAAATCACTCTATGGATTGAAACAATCTCATAGAGCATGGTTTGACAGATTCACAAAAGTTGTCCTTGAGAGTGGATATCAGCAGTTCCTAGTAGACCATACGTTGTTTTCTAAGTTAACTTCAAATAACAAGAGGGTTATCTTAATAGTATATGTGGATGATATAATTTTGACAGGTGATGATGATAAGGAAATAAGTTATCTGAAAATTTTGTTGAGCAAGGAATATGAGATAAAAGACCTAAAAAAATTTAGATATTTCCTAGGCATGGAAGTAACTAGATCAAGCAAAGGATTGGTCATTAACCAAAGGAAATATGTATTGGATTTACTCACTGAAACTGGAATGCTAGGCTGTAAACTAGTTGAAACACCCATGGATGCAGGCTTGAAATTCAACCAAGGTGATTCAAATCCAAAAAAAGATAAGGGATTGTATCAAAGGTTAATTGGAAAGTTAATTTATTTATCTTTGACTAGACCTAACATAGCTTTTCCAGTTAACATTGTTAGCCAGCATATGACTAATCTTACTGAAAAACACATGGAAGGTGCAAAGAGGATTATAAGATATCTAAAAGGGACACCAGGCCATGGTTTGATGTTCAAGAAAACCTTGGACAAGATAGTAAAGATCTTTACAGATTCTATTTGGGCAAGTGAACTGAAAGATAAAAGGTCAACCAGTGGATATTATTTTTTTCGTTTGGGTGAACTTGGTCACTTGGAAAAGTAAGAAGCAAACAGTTGCTTCGAGTAGTAGTGCAGAGGCAGAATACAGAGCATTAGCCCTTAGAATGTGTGAAGGAATTTGGTTGGTAAAACTGCTCAAGGAGCTGGGAGTGAGTGAAGGTGAAAAATTTGAAGTGTTCTGTGACAACCAGTCTACAATTCAGATTGTCAAAAATCCTATTCAACATGATAAAAACAAAGCATGTTGAAATTGATAGACACTTCATTGTAGAGAAGCTCACAAGTGAAGTGGCATTCTTGAGTTATGTTCCTACTGTAGATCAGGTAGCAGACATTCTAACAAAAGCTTTACTAAAAGCTTTTTTCGAGAAATTCAAATTCAAGCTGGGATTATACAATGTATATTCTCCAGCTTGAGGGAGAGTGTAAGTTAATCTGATGTAAATAGTTGTATTTAATTATTAGTAGTAGTTTTAGTTAAAGTTTACTACCTAGAAGAGTTGAAAGTCTAGTGTAAGTATGACTAAAAGTCTATTGTAAGTAGGACTCCTAATTGTACCCAAAGCCTATAAAAGGATGTAATTTCTGTAACTTTATTTATTATTCATTCGAATACAGAAAAATAGATTTTCTGTTTCTGTTCCTCTTCATTGGGTTAAACGATGCTTTAAATCCAGTTGACAAATTGGAATTCAGCTCACTTCGTGTAAGATGAGCACTACTGTTGCTTAGCAAACAAGAAAAATGTTTGAACAACTCGACTCTTCCTCGTATTCGTGATCTTCATCGATCTTCATCCTTCAAGTGCAATATTGGTTTCTCGTGGAGGCGGTAGCCTGTCCTATATATTCAATTTTCAAAACAAAAACGGTAAAAAATTCTTATAGATATCTCTTTAGCAGTCGATACATCTTGTGATCACGAATTGTAATATATTTAGTAGTTGAAAACCGATAAATTTACTGCGTGATAAACTTAGAACTAACAACACACGAAAGGGAAATGTAGTGTAAAAACAACGAAACAAAACTCAAGTTTACAATGATGTGATTAAACAAAAAAATATACACATTCATTGGTTTAAAGGGTCAAAATATTGAAGCCGTAACCTTCAATTCGGGTTTCTTGGCAAACACATTATCTTTACAACACAATTAATGGCGACTCAACAACCTAAACCCGATATTGAGAAGGTGCCAAAGCCTGACATAAAAGAATATGGACTAAACTTTTCTGGAGAGTTCTGAATCAGAACTCTCGGGAATGCTGTCGTACCTCATCGCAAACAAAATATTTCATTCAGCGTAAAAGAATATAGATATTAAGCCAGTGTTGTCCTCCATCTGCAGGACATACAAAGAGCCCCTTCCATCAGTTTGGACTGAAAATTGACATACATAATCAGTTTACAGAAAAAAAGAACACGATACCGAAACTTCTCACACAAGCAATGTGTTGTTTCACTGTGCACTTGTTCACAATGCAGGATTTCAATGATGGTTTAAATCTGAACCAAAGTTCAAAGGTCTCTACAAATGGTTTTGCTGAATCAAATTGGTAACTTCTATTTTGTTCTCTTGAAATGCCGAGTACTATTTAGGCTTTCAAAATAAAAGTCAGATTACCTTTTCATGAGTCCTGTGAAGGCCCTATTTCTTCTTTCGAGATCCACCTTCATGCTCATGTTCATCTTCATCATCTGAATCTGTACAAAGATAATAAATAGGTCGAATTGAAGATAAACCAGCTGATATATATGCATAAACCAGCTGATATATATGCATACATATATACATTTATATATATGCTGTACTGTACTTACCAGATCGAACATCTTCGCTAACTTCGCCTCCAGATAGGATTTGGTTGACAAGCATTCGATATATCAGTACCCACCAATAAATATGAAGAACAAGCAGGCAAAATAGAAGTGTGTTGAACAGATAATAATAAATCGGTCCATCCATTCGATGCTTATCCTTGTCCAATATCTGGACAACTTCATAACTGCTATTGAAGAGAAAAATAAGAAAAATAAAAAAGAATAGAATTAGTTGCTGTAAGTCTTACTTTCTTTACAGCTGCTTTCTCCTCCCATGACCTGAGAACTATGTCAGGTTTGTTTCTCAAGTACTTAAAAGGAAACCTTATAAAATTTAGACAGAGAATATATATCAGACATGAACTTATACAAACCTTGTACTCCATAGGACCCAGAAAGGGAAGTACATGAGGCGCAGTAAGATCCAAGACAAAACAAAAGTTATAAATGCAACGCTAGCGA
Organism: Hibiscus mutabilis; assembly: GCA_019671005.1. Lineage (NCBI taxonomy): Eukaryota > Viridiplantae > Streptophyta > Magnoliopsida > Malvales > Malvaceae > Hibiscus > Hibiscus mutabilis. The sequence goes on along the minus strand of CM033735.1, from coordinate 35,010,308 downwards.
GTCTTTCGGCACCACAATATTTGCTCATCTTCCCTATCTCCAAAAATACATCACTAGCATCATGAAGTGCTAAAACAACTGAACCAACACGGGCAAATCTGCAAGGAACTGGCATAAGGAAAAGAAACAAATACTCTATAAAATCTTAAGAATCTATGAGCCTAATATCTTATATTAGGATAATAGTCTCCCAAATCATACCTAAAAATGTAAGATAGCACAATGAGGATGATAGTTGCACAATGATGACCCGTCGAGACTCCAAAGTCGGAACGCCTTGTTTCCCAGAAAACCAAAGCAAATATAGAGTATGTATAAAACCCAGCAGCATACATATAAAATCCCCTTAATTTCAATCTGGAAAAGAAACATAACATTCAGTGTTCAAAAAAAAAAGAAACATAACATTCAAGCCTGTTGAGTTCATAAAGCTGTATGTATTCCACGTATCTTTGAATCAAAAAGCAGGGATTCATTGAAATGTTGTTAATGAAGCTTACTTAATTTTTTGATCAAGCCAAACTTGGTCCCCTGGCCCTACCCAAAAGTACCTTGTATTGTTAAACCAGGGCTCCTTATAAGTCGCATAGAGAGCCAGAGTTTCAGCCGAGAGAAAAAAAAAATGCATTTCCAAGCCGACTCCATAAATTTTCTAATCTTATTCTTGCTGTCAGTTGTATTGATATCTTGCTTCTGAGTTCCCTTTCCGAAGATCAACCGCCTTCCAACTCACTGCAACCATGTAAGATATTTGCCAAATGAAAAAACTGTTAAGAGGATTGACCATGAGAGAAAAATGACAGATATCAACCATAGGAGAGGAGCGGCCTAACTAACTAAACACAAATAACAATTACATCACAATAATCCAATATGCCAAACCCCAACTTCTTTTTCCTCCCCAACATTTCAGCAGGCCTTTTGATCTACTTAATTTATGATTACACTTAATTGTTTCAACTATCGGATGGAATTTATCTGAACACAAATATCAAGTTACTTTAATTTAAATCAAGTTACTTTAATTTAAATCAAGCATCATTCAAGTAAGTAAATGGCAATAAATTATCTCCCTACAGTGGCGGAAGTTTCAAACTTTAGTTAAAATATTTGTCTATCAACACATATAGCACTTGCATACACCGAAAATACTCTTTAAGCAAAGCTTCAAATAACACTGCACCACCCCACACAAAATGCAATCACCTATTAATAGGAAGATGTCAGTGTTTCAACATGTGATCATAGAAGCAAAGAAAATACGAGTTTTTGAAACACCGTGCTTCCAAAGAATTCTCTGTTTCTAAACAGCTAAACGTGTAGCAAAAGAAATAAAACTTCCAGAGCATCTTAGAAGATATGAATTGTTAAAAGGAAGCAAGTATTTTGGAGTAAAAGCTAGGATTTTTAGGACAATAAAAGGGGGTAGAACAATTACATTGCAAACATCGTGCAGTAAGTCTGTAGTTCAAAATTCCAGGTCTAATCTTCTAAATTCTAATGTTGGAAACACAACTGGGTACTTCTCATGCGCATAGATTTAGCTATAAGACTAATAGGTCTAATAGAAACCTATAATCTTGTCTGGTGGTTCAAGTACCAGCCATTTCTGGGTTAGGATATGCGAGTCATGGATTCAAACACACACGGGATCCGCCATAGCCTTTGGAGGTGTTAACTGTTATTTAGACCTTTCCAAGGGTCGGACAACCCGTCCAGATTAAACAGGACAGGCAATAGACCGGAATTTTATGGAAATATTTTTCTAGATAGTATTTTAGATGGCATGCAGCCAACCTGATACCAATGCATTTACATACTACATAGCTAAGAACGTTCATTTAGATAAATTTCCGCTCTATATCTATACAAAATTTCTTTTAGATACATTTCCAGTCTATATCTATGCCTTATTCATTTCATATATCAGTAACCAAAAACCATAATTAAAAGAAAGCTGAACCAAGATCTAATTCCAAATACCCGAATCGAATTCTTTATAGCATCATATCAAGCTTTCTTGTGAAGCATAAGAGTACCTGTAATGCCATTCACAATGCAACAAACAACTGGCAGCAACAAGAGCATACGTGAATCTCTCTATCATTTAATCAATCCCATAACAACAAGAACAACCAATCAAAACAATTCAATAAAGCAAAAGGAAAAATAATAAAATGAACCAAAAGTGGCAAACTTTCAACAATATTGAACAAAAGAACAAAATCCATTCAAATTATCGTAAAAACTTCTAAAAGAGATAAAACCAAGTACCTCAAACACAAGTGTATCTAGTAAGAGCCGAAGAGAGGGGAAGAACAAAGCAAAGAAAGGAAGGGCAATGAAATCTCCATAAGCAGGGTAAGCTTCTGCTTCCCAATCAATCGATTTGATATATTGAATCGAACCCATATTGTCTTTGGATTCAAGTTTTTGTTTTTATCAAAATTTTCTCAGGAAAGAATCAAAAAGAAGGAACGAGGAGGAAATTGATGGCATGCAGGGGAATTACGCAGAGCGTCCTCGGCTACTCTGCCTTCAAATGCTGTGCTTTTCGGAAAGAATTAGTTAACCGCACTGCACCATCAAACTTTAAGTTTAACACCACTTTAAAAATCCATATTATTTTAACATTGATTAATTTTTAGTTTATGTTTCAATATATTATTATACTATTAAAATCAACGATATAGACGAATTTTAACAGTTCAGGTAAGATGATATGAAGAAATTTTAACTGTCCAAGTTTATAATTGAATTATAAACTAAAATTAAGTGTTAAAATAAGGTATAAAGTCAAAATATGAGGTTAGCGTTTGACTGAATAGTCATTTTAGTCTTTATTTTTTTGAACCAATTTAACCTCACGTTTCATTTTGGGTCAAAATAACTTCCTTACAGATGAAAATTTTTAATTAACTGGCGATAAATAATTTGAAATGACTTGATAGAATAACGCGTTAAAAGAAAAATATTTTATATTTTATAAAATTTTATAAAAATATTTTTGATTGATATGTCATTATGTAAAGTCAGCATATTTGTTTATATAATATTGTTATCGCGACATGCACTAACATGTAGGATTGTCATGTTATTGCAAGCTATTTATGGTCAGTTGACTACCAGTTTTCATATGCAGGTGAGCTATTTTAACTAAAATAAAATGTTGGGGTTAAATTGGTTAAAAAGGAATAAAAGTCAAAATAAATATTCAGTTAAACATTAAAGATATTTTGTGATATTATACCTTAAAATAATATCGATTTTTAGTTTAATGTTAAAATAATATCGATTCTTAATTCAATAGTATAATCGATATTGAACTTTAAAATAATATCCATTCTTAATTTAATAATATAATCGATATTAAATTTATAATGGCCCCGGTACATTTAGGTTTCCCAAATTGCCACTCTTTTCTCGTTGCCATATTAAATTGCACATATGTTCCGACTATATTTGTCCGGGCCTTTGGATCGGAAAATGTTTAATTATCTCTAATAATAAGGTTATTTTTACAATAGATATTTTAGTTTATTATCATATTACATTAATTTATTTAACACATGTATTTGTTCACTTTACATAAATAAAACAGATTACAATTTAGCTGATGGAATGTAAGAATATTTAAAATAGATTTTGCAACTTTATATACATGTTGGGGATGCTTGTCAAATTTAAACAGAAGGGTTTTAACATTAATCGGAAATTTTCAGTTTTCATCATTTCAAATTAGAGCTATTGGTTCACATGTTGGAATCAAGTAACATTTGGAAGTCAAAAGTCGAAACCATAAGATCTTTCGCAGTAACAGCTATGGTTCAATGGCTTCCAACGCCTCATTCCGGCCGAGTTATTGCAAGCGTCCGGCCGGTAGTGAGATCAGGATTATTACGAGCATGAAAATGTCAAATCCTTCTCAACAAAGAAAACTTCAGAAACAGGGGTCAAAGAAGAAACGGAAGTCTTGAAAAAATCATTTGCAAAGCAGAGACAAGGAATACAATTTGAGCATGTCAAATATCTCATAAGAAAATTGCCTCTGATTCGTACAGAAGTTTTTACCAGATACATAATGACTGAGAATTAAAGCCACCGGTTGTTGCAACGCTGCCACGGAACAACGAACTGCAAGTTCGACAATGGTAACATGTTCGACACCTGAAACCACCATAGTTAGAGACAGGTCACAATTTCCTCTTTCAAGTCTTCATGAAATCTACAGATGATAAAAAAAAAAATCAGCAAAGAAGTGAACATCGAATGCCGTACATGTTCAAAAGATTTCATGACAACAAGGGTGGTATCATTGAGTTACGTTTGGGCTGTCGCCTGCAGCCAGCATATATGGTGTTTTGAAGGAGCAGAAATATGTTATTTCAGCTTGAAAAGCTAGCATTTCCATGTATATAGAATATAGTTAAGATCTTTCGGTCAACAATCCGAAAGAACAAGTGATTGAAGTTCTGTATCGACAAGATTCTGGGTTCGAATCATGATTATAACATATCACTTTCCCCTTAGAGATGAGATCTACTGGTATTTGACCATCACAGCTATGTTCATTTTTTCTACATTGAGATGCATTCTTGCAGTGGTATCTCTGATTAGAGTTCTACTTGTGTCCCGCTAGTAAATATACGGAAATTCTATCATTTGTATTCTAATTCTTTCGATTTAATCATATAGTTTCCGAATTTTTAAATTTCAATCCCGACTCAAATAATTTAGATAACATTAATAGGACTTACTTTCACAGCTATACTTGAATTTGAAAAATACACCATCAAAATTGACCCAATTAAAGTACAAAAACTGAACACACAATTTTTACATAGTAAGCTGACTAATAGAAGAATATAAAGCTAAAACAACCAGAAAATCTGCTCTTCAAACTACAAGGAAGATTCAGAAACCACAAAATCAAAGGAATCAAAGACACCCAGAAGCTAATTAGCAAAGGAAAAAAAAACAAAAGAGGGTTGAGCAAGTACCGGAGCTTCAAAAGATGAAGGTTAAGAGGCATGTTTGGGAATGGCATGGAGCAAGAAAGCAGCAGAGCAAAGAATTGAAGCAATGGAAGCGAAAATTCCGAACCCAATCATCATAGAGATTCCAGCTAAGGCCAAATCCATTAAGCACTGCAGGGTCGACACCACCATCTCTTTCCGATTTTAATTTTAATTTTTAGAAGGAAGATGAAACTTGAACTTGGTTCTGGTATTTTAAAGAAAATATATATACGGAAACACGTGGATTGTGATGGGTTCAACCGTTCAAGAAGAAATTCCAACACCTTCCGGAGAACTGTGTTTCTCTATCATCAATAATCTTTGAGTCATGGGCAGGGCTGTTAATTACATGACTCTCAGATTCGGTTAAAACTTAATTCGAGTCGAACTTGGCTTGAATTCTTAGCGAACTGAATTAAACTAGTTGATACTTGACTTAAAAAAGCTCACAAATTATTCGAAAAATATAATGTATTATTTTTTTAATTTTTTAAAATTAGATTGAACTAAAATTTATGTTGTTGGATATTATTATTATTATTATTATTATTATTATTATTATTAAGATTGTAAATGAGATGAGACATGTCACGAGTTACTCGAATTCGACTCGATCAAAGCTCGATTAATACTAGATTCAATTGGACTTAACTCGAATTCTTATCGAGCCTAGGCGAACTCAACACTATTCAAGCTTGACTCGACTCGTACGCCCCTAATCATGCCGAGGCAATGTATGGTAATAGTTGTCCCACCAAATTTGTCTCTTATTATTTTTTTAAAAGGTCAATTATTATAGTTTTGACCATAATGTTTTTTTTATTAAATAAGAGATACTACATTTACATGCTGGGATTCGAACTCATACAAGATAGGGTAATATGAGCATCCTTGGCCACTAAGTCAATTAGTGGATCTCTAACTATAATTATTTTAAGGTATGAAGTCAAAAAATGCCTCAAACGTTTGACAAAATAGTTACTTTTAGCCTCTATTCTTTTTTGAAACAATTAAACCCTCATCATTTCATTTATGGTCAAAATGACCCCTCTGCAGATGAAAATTGCCAGTCAACTGACGGCAAATGACTTGAAATGACATGACAAATTTGAAGTAACAATCATTCAAAATAAGGTCCATTTTTTTGACTTTATGTTCTATTTTAAATATTTCACACAATTAAAATTTATAAAATATATATTTACAAACATGATTCAAGATTTGTAAAATATTTTTTCTTCATATTGTTATCAATAATAACTTTTAATTAATAAAGGTCAATGTTGAAAAAACTACCAAAAAATAATGAAAAGTATATATTAGACTTAAATTTATTGGGACAAATAGAGTATATATTAGGTTTAAATTACAGTGATCTCTTCAAATAAAATAATAAAAAGTAGAGTTACTTTTTACTATTTAATTTTATATAACAAACTTAATTATTTTTAACCAACAATTGGGCTGAAGAACTGCTGCCTGTTTATTGGATCAGAGCTTTTCATGGGCTTCCTCTATAGTGGTACAACGTAAATTATCCTCGGCCTAACCAAAAATTTATTAATAGTATATATGGTATGAATAAAACCCTCAACATAAATAAAATGTAATATAACATTGAAAATTAAATTTAAGCGTCACAATAAATATAAATAGCCCTTTTTTACCGAAATAAAATATTTTTAAATATTAAAATAATATTATTTTTAAATTATTTAGCAAAATTACATTTTTTACTGTTGAGAAATAGTTGGTTAACCGTTTAGCCTAAACAGTTGGTTAACCGTTATAGTGGTTATCGAAGTTTTCTAATTGCAATCTAACTGTTGAGAAATGGTTAATCGCCAACAGTTCGGTTAAAGATTAACATGTGCGATTACAATTTTTTTCATATGTTCACTGCTTTTTTTTAGAATAATAAAATTATATCTCCAAGAAATATTGTATTGAAATTTTCAGAAAAATACTTAAATAGAGATATTCTAAACGCAAACTACATACGTAGTTAGAAAAAAGTATCTACATACTACAAAGTTTTAACACAACACAAAAAAAAAACACAAACTCCATATTTAGTTTAAAGTTCCAAGTTCCAAAAATGTTTATGATATAATAATATACCATCAAAGTTCAGCACATAAAAATACATCATCAAAGTTGTAAAGACAAATCTTTAACAAACATAAACACAAGGTAAATGAAACTTCCAAGAGTTAGTACCACAAGCTACAACAAGTTAACTTTATGATCAAATCACCCAAAGTCTTCACATGCTTCCTCTGAAATGGAATATGATTCATCAATTATAATTGTTGGTTGATTGGGTCTTAAATCCTTCATTCTTATGTTTCAAAACATGAAACAAACAAGAGTGAGAAATATAATGTATTACTAGCAAATCAAGGATAAAAAAATTATAAATTAGATTGCAAAAATTAATCATCCTCCAACTCAAGAAGATTTTCGTGTATTATAAAAGTACATCAAGCTTGACATAGCTAATTTTGTGAACAAAATATATTTATAAATATTTTAATAATGGTTAACCTATAAATTAATTATTAACCATCATTTTTAACCTTTCAATTAAGGAGAGTCTAAAGAACGACAAGTTAGCGTACGGCTAATAAATGACGGGTTATTAGAGCCGTCAGATGGGAAAATTTATGATTTTGACCGTTAGATTTAGATTCCCATAAAAAATGCACGGAAACGGGAAGAGGTTGTTGCCAGTAAGTAACGAAACTTAGTAAGAAGTTTCGCAACTGTACGGGGAGAAAATTTGTGTTGCAACATCAAAAGTTAAAATAATGCATACGTTGCGAAACTATGAAATATATATCGAAACTGAGACTTAATAGTTTAAACCCAAATTGTTAGTGAAGTATCTGACAAGTAAAGTTGGAAGAAGATGTCTCGAAATTTGATATAGAGTAACAAAACAGTCTGCTGTGAAAGTAACATTTAAGGGTTAACACGTAACACTTGACGTTTTTCTCCTGATATTGAAACTTTTGTACATGTTCCAAAACCTGTAGAAAAGGTGAAATCTAGAAATGTTTAAAGTGACTTTAAGAATACATATTTGTATAGTATGTTTCAGAACGTACGTATAAGTACCAAAACCTGGTGGAAGATATGTTGGATAGATAAAAGTAGACGTAGAAACAATAAAAGTGTGGGAAATAGATAATATATTAGGTGCAATTGGAAAGTTTGTAATTTTTCAATGAGTTTTGCGACCTAAAGTTGAAGATGATAATATTTCCGGTTTAACAATTCATATTTCCATTGTTTTTTAAGGTCTCAAAATGTATGTTGTCATTTTGCTACTCGTAGCGAATAAAACCCTTCGGCTCCTAGAATAAGAATCGGACATTCACTTATTTAATAACATTTTAGGGTTAGAATTCATTTCCCCTCTGAAAATCTGGATAACCCTCTGAAATTGGGAAAATGTTTTAGTCCGTTCAAAGGATCAAAACCTAAACTTAGGTTTGCAACTGAACCTGTGCAATCGTCTCCATTGCAAAGGTAACAAGCAAAGCAAAACCCCAAGTTTTTTGTTTATTTGCGAAATACTTGAAATCTGGGGTTTGAGTTTTGAAATTTTGGTATGGAATTCCATTTCTTGTTGGAGGAAATCTGTTTAAACTAAAAATTTTGTCCTCTTTCAGTTTCTTAAATGGTAACTTTCCATCGATTTGAACTTAAAAAAGTTAGATTTGTTTGTAAAAAGGATGAGTTTATTTATGAGTGATTTGATTTGTTTCTGCACTGATTCATGTGAAGATTTAATCCGTAGGATGATTACTAAATCTGAATCTCGTTTTTGACAAAGTTGCAGATGACGTTGGTAAAAAAGTTGTTGACAAAGATGCTAATGATGAAGTTGGTAAAGAAGGTGCTAATGAAGTTGGCAAAGAAGTTGCTGAGGAAGTTGCTGATAAAGATGGTAATGATGAAGTTCCTAAAGTTTTTGCTGATAAAGATGGTAATGAAGTTGCTAAGGAAGCCCCGTCTGAGATGTTGGCCATATGTGATAAGCCGTACGAAAAAAAACATGTCTTCCTTTCATGCAGTTTTAGTAAGTTGATATTTACGTGTTCTTATTGAGTTGAAATGCAGAATAAATGAATGTATACCTTCATTTTTTTCAAGTTTTACAATAAAGGTGAATGTATAAGGATGAAGCAAAGTGAGGAAAAAGTGACTTATAAGGTAGGTTCGATGGTTTATGATGTGTAAAATGTTAAATTCATTTGAATTTGTCATTGGTAGGTTAGGAAAGAGTTAGGCAAGAAATGGAAGAAAATGTCGAAGGAAGACAAACAACCTTACATTGATGAAACTGAGAAGGAGAAGGTGACATACAAAGAATCTAAGTCAAGACATCTGAAGAAGGTAATATGGAATAACAATCTAAAGACATTCGTTGCTTGATAGAGTATAATAGTTTATATTGAGATTGGCGTAAGAAGTTGTTATCTTATCCCCTATAGACATCTTTTGACACAAGGTGTAGTCAAAAGCAATTGTACGATTTCATAAAAGAAATAAAGATGATGAGGATTAATCATGTTCTTGATGAAATTGGTTTTGGGTCCTTAGTTTTTATAAAATCGTGCATTCTATGTTGGGACCTATGTGGGGAACTGATGGAAAGTTTTAATTTAGATAGGAGTGCTATTTAGTTTGAAGGACACAACATTATTGTATCAGTTGAAGATGTAGAAGCTATATTGGGCCTGAAGAATAAGGGTATCGATGTTAATGAAGTGATGTCGAGGGAGAATGGTAGAGAACTCAGTGAAAAGTATAACCTCAGCACGTTTTTAACTTTTGGTAAAATCAAGCGAGATGTTAATAAAGTGATGTCGAGGGAGAATGGTAGAGAACTCGGTGAAGAACCTAAAGTTGCCGAAGTCATGGAAGCAATCAAAAGAAAGAAAGCTTTGAAGAGACGTAAGGTAATAAGTGATGTGTTATAGTATTAATCATTTATTTTATGGAATGTGAAATTTTAATATTTATTTAATTTACAAGGTTGCTTCCACGGAGTATGATGTTGTAGTATACAACGATGGTGATGCAATAAGGGAAATGCTGTTAGAGATACTTCAGCAAATAACGTCTGAGATGAATGAGGTAAAAGAGGCTGTCAATACGGGAATTGAAAAGAAAATTGAATGCGAGGATCAAATAATGTCCGAGGTGAATGAGCTAAAAGAGGTTGTGAATACGGGAATTGAGAAGCAAATTAAAGACGATGAGAAATTGGATAGTGTGAGGGGGTTGATGATATGATGTTGGCAAAGAAATTAAGTAGCCTTTCTAAAGATGTCGTGAAAGTGAGGGCCGACATAACCAGTTTGAAGAAGATCTTGGATGAGAAGATGAACAAATTTGAACTGAAAATAAATGATTTAGAAGTCAAAATTATTGGTGTTCATGAGGTTCTGAAAGAAATGCGAGATAACATGAAAGATTTTTGTAGACGATGTTAAGGAATATGGATCTTGATAAGGCCTCTACTGTGGTTGAAATCAATAGGGTTGTTGACCGTAACTTTATATGAACGTCACAGGTTAGAGAGGATGGTCAAAGCTGTATTCCTACAAAGATAGTAGAAACTGATACTTCTTCCAAATTCAAAACACACCCTAAAGTCGATTTAAGCGGAGCATATATGTAGATAAAAAATCTGACTTTCCAACACCAGTGAAGAAAAAAGGTAAAAGATGCAATTAAATTAAATATCAATTTCATCTTTTTATAGACCTATGGACTTGTTCTTGACTTGTGTATTGTTCAATTGTAGGCTATCAATGCTGGCGGCTAGGTTAGTCGAAAATCCCTTTGACTCCCAAATGATAACCGTTCAACTACATAAAGTTTGGAAAGTTAATTGAGAATAATTATTCCAAGTAATTACCATTCGCAATGGTAATTGTTGGTTGTGTGAGCCGTGTACGTTAATAATAGCAGATGGCGATTGCCATATGCATTGAACATTGGGCCTTAAGCCCATCGGAGGGAACATTGGACCTTAAGCCTATCGAAGGGAACATTGGACCTTAAGCCCATCAAAGGGAACATTGGAAATAATACAATTTTGGCTATTAAGGCCATCGAATTAAATGTTTTCCTTTAATGGTTATGATTTTTGTTTTCGTTTACATAAATTATGATTGTCATGGTTACCATCATATCATTCTTGTTAAAGGATATAGATGAAGGGTCAAAGACATTACCACATGTTGTTCTACCTGATGGGCTTGGTGAACTAGAATGGGCTTACTGTGATTATTTATAGAATACTCCATTGGCGCAAAAGTAATCCTCCAACTTTATAAATTTAATTTGTCATATTGTGAAATGTAAAATCAAAGTCATACTACAATGTTTGTATGTAGCTATAGTGTCATTACACTCGACAAGTTGGATGCCAATATTACTGATATGGATGCGTTACGACCAGATACATGGGTCATCGATACGGCTAGTTTAATAAATATCACGTATGGCTTGAAATTATATGAAACACTTAGAACCTATTTTACTATGTGTTCATTATTGTTTTTTAAATTTACAAGATTATTGATATAGTGTGCTTGTTCGAGAATTGCAAGGAGGCGAAAGAAAAGAGTAAACGACGAGTCTTGATAAACCAGCGTTTATATATAGATGTAGGAGGATCTGTTTGGGAAGTAAGAAGCCCCTTTGACATCTCTTCATTTGCAAATAATTCTCGGTGTGAAAACACAGAGACAAAGGGCTGATCTTTGAATAGGAAAAAGAGTGGATCCGCATATTGGATATGGCATTCCAATCGCCGGTCAAAATTTCTTTGAATATGTTCTTGAATTCATTCGAGACGTGGGCAAAACTCAGATTGGAGAAGAATGTGGCCCATGGGTTCTCTTTACTGGAACTATGTTTCTATTTATTTTTGTTTCTAACTGGTCAGGTGCTCTTTTACCTTGGAAAATTATACAATTACCTCATGGAGAGTTAGCCGCACCCACGAATGATATAAATATTATTGTTGCTTTAGCGTTACTCACGTCAGTAGCATATTTCTATGTGGGTCTTTCCAAAAAAGGATTAGGGTATTTCAGTAAATACATTCGACCAACTCCAATTCTTTTACCCATTAACATTTTAGAGGATTTCACAAAACCCTTATCACTTAGTTTTTGACTTTTCAGGAATATATTAGTTGATGAATATTAGATCGAATCTACCATTTCGGTTGTAGGTGTAACCAACCCACTATTAAGGATAGAGCAGAAAGAAATAATAGAAAAAAAACTTCAGTATAAAGATCTTCATTAGTTCTTAACCCGATTGTATACCACCACTGATAAACACCAGAGTAAGCGATATTCACTAGGCCAGGAACGCCCCCTCTATTAAAAGCTTGAACGGCTAGTTGACCAAAATGAGGATCTCAAATTGCATGAGCAATCAGTCTTACATGTAAAGGATCCAATACCCATACCTCAAAATTTCCCTGCCAAGCTACATGAAACAGATTTCCGAAAGTCCACATAAAAATTATTGCTAGTTGCCCGAAGTGAGAAGCAAAAATATTCTGATAAAGACGTTCCTCAGTAATATCATTATGACTCTCGAAGTTTTTAGTAAATGATGCAGAGAAGGGTAGTGACATTGATCCACAAGAGGCTCAGCAAGTTCTTGAAATAGCGGAAGCTAACTTGAGGAAAGCTGAAGGTAAAAGGCAAATAATTGAGGCAAATCTAGCTCTCAGACGGGCTAGGACACGAGTAGAGGCTATCAACGCGATTTCGTAACTAGTTGGTTAATCGAAAGAATTTCCTTATAAACAGAACATTCGTTTATACATCCTATTTTGATTTTGCCGATTAAATCGAATCAAATACAATCAAAAGTGAAATCAGATTTTGATCTAACGAAAAATTTGAAAACTGAAAACGAAAATATAATAGGATGAAAAAGATGGAAAATCAATAAAAGAAGGTGGGTAGAAAAACTTATTAGACACCAGGATCGACGGTATCTAATAAGTTCTACCTACTATTAGATTTGAACCAATGACTCCCTCCGTATGAAAGTAATACTCTAACCGCTGAGTTAAGTAGGTCATTTATTATCATAAGGAATCATAAAGAGAAATAAAAGGGACCTATCACATCGATGGATTATAAATCCAATATTACTTCTAAGCAATACCAATCAAACCGACCAAAAAGGTATGATTATGCTGTTGGATCATCTAATATTCATCTTGACAAGAAATTATCTACATAATATGATAAACTATGTATCACAAATACAAGGGCTATAGCTCAGTTGGTAAAGCACCTAATTTACACGCGCGCCAATGTTTTTTAGAAAAGTCTATCATGCAATCAAAAGAATTGATCCTTTTGAGAAATCAATGTCTTACTCCATTACTTTGAAAGAACAAAACAAGAAAACAATAGCTTGACAAATGGTTCAGTCTGATTCGGGTGTCGTTTAGTTTAGGCAGGATCCGAAGCGAACCCATCGTTGATTTGAGATATTGATAGGGTGAATACCCAGTCTATTCAATGCTAGGCACAATGAGTAATCCATTTTGAATTTGATAAATGCATTGCTTGTGAAGTATGTGTTCGTGTGTGCCCTATAGATCTACCTGTTGTTGATTGGAAATTTGAAACGGATATTCGAAAAAACGATTGCTTAATTAGAATATCGATTTCAGAATTTGTATATTTTGTGGAAACTGCGTTGAGTATTGTCCAACAAATTGTTTATCAATGACTGAAGAATATGAACTTTCTACTTACGATCGCCACGAATTGAATTATAATCAAATTACTTTGGGTCGTTTACCAATGTCAATAATTGACGATTATACAATTTGAACAATTTTGAATTCGATTCAAAGAAAAACTAAGTAAGTAAACCACCTATTCTATTAAAGAGAAATTTCCAATTCTTTTAAGGTTCCGGTTTGGTTTAAGTTTAAAGAATGTTTGGTTTGAATTAAAAAAGAATGAGGCCATTGGTCAATAAATAAAAATTCAATTACAAATTAACTGGTTGATAAGAATTTTGGATTCATTTTTATTGAAAATCTATTAATATATTCGTAATTATTTCTAAATATATAGTTTCAAAAAACAAAATACCCTTTTCTTTCGAATCTTTCGAACAAACAAAAAAGAATCAAATACGAAACTTACAATAATTGTACTTAGAGCAATTCACACCTAATAGATTAGGATTTTATTCAATTAGGAACGTATCATAAAAAAATTCCTGGTTGGGTCAATAAGATCATGAAAAGCATTTCGATTTATTTATAGGGCAATTGTCACTGCTTATGGACCCGAACCTGGGTAATCTATCCATGACCAGGATAAAGCTTGGGTGAAACTAAGTGGAGGTCCGAACTGACTGATGTTGAAGAATCAGCGTATGAGTTGTGGTTAGGGGTGAAATGCCACTCGAACCCAGAGCTAGCTAGTTCTCCTCGAAATACGTTAAGGCGCAGCAGTTGACTGGACACTAGGGGTAAAGCACTGTTTCGGTGCGGGCCACGAGAGCGGTACCAAATCGAGGCAAACTCTGAATACTAGATATGACCTCAAAATAACAGGGGTCGAGGTCGGCCAGTGAGATGATGGGAGATAAGCTTCATCGTCGAGAGGGAAACATACACACATATACAATTATACATACTTACACACATATATAAATATATATGTGTATATATTGTGTATGTATATATATAATATACATATCCATACATACATACATACTTACATACATATAAAAATATATATATGTGTATGTATCTATATATATAATATACATATATATATACATACATACATACATACACACATATATATATATACATACATACATACACACATATATATATATATATATATTAATATATACATATATATACATATAGTAAAACATACATACATATATTTTATTTTTAGTCTAAATTGACCCCTATTCTTTTTTTGTTTGTAATTTACTACAAATGTTTATAATTTTAATTTAATATCTTTGTTCATTATGGTCCCTAAAACTTTATTTTTATTTCAAATTAACCCATATTTTTTGTATTTTAGTCCAATGTTTATAATTTTAATTTAATATCTTTGTTTATTATAGTCCCTAAAACTTTGTTTTTATTCTCAATTGACCCCTATTCATTTTTTGTAATTTAATCTAGTGTTTTTAATATTATGATATTTTTATTCATAATATTAACTAAAATTTTATTTTTCAACAAAATTTACCCTTATTAGTTTATATTTTTTTGTAATTTACTCCAATATTTTAGATATGAATCATTTGCTGATATTTTTGTTCATTCTAGTCCCTAAAACTATAATTTTAGTCCAACTTGACCCCTATTCATTTTTTTGTAATTTAATCCAATGTTTATAATTTTAATTTAATATTTTTCACCAAAATTGACCCTTATTAATTTATCATTTTTGTAATTTACTCTAATATTTTAGAAATGAATCATTCGATATTTTTTGTTCATTCTAGTGCCTAATATTTATTTTTAATATGATTCGTGTTCGTGAAAAGGCGTTCAATAATTGGCTCGAAATGAATGGTCAACCCAAAGTCTATCGACTATTTGTACCAAACTCAAACTTAATACGAATTCGAAACCCGAATTAACCCGACCTGAAATGAACTCGACCTGAAGTAAACCCGAACCCGAATTAACCCGTCAATTAACCATTTTGACCCGGCCTGAAATGAACCCGACCCGAAATGAACCCGACCTGAAACTGACCCCCGAATCGAGTCAAAACAAAAAAACAACCTGAAATGACCTGTATCCGATTTGACCCGACCTGACAGAACCCAACCTAAAACCCATCTGATTACCTGTTTTTACATTCTAGTCGTTAGTGCATTAAGGAGGAAAATTAATCATTTCTTATCCAATTAGCCTCATTAACCACGTAGTATTGTTACAAATCCATTACCGATATTGTTAACCATTATACACAATGTGTACCGGTACTCACTCTTGAGTTTTAGTACCGAAACCTTCTTGGTGATATCAATACTCCATATGAACATTGTACTAAAATACTATTCGAAGTTTCAATTAACTCCATCAGCACTGGTTATGGCCTTTGAGAATTAATATTAGATGAACAATACCAGTACTCTTTGAAGCAGTATCAGTATTCAGTACCCACTCACATTCTAATCTAGAATTAGCTTATGTTCATTCAGTATGGGTACTGATGACCCAATAGAAGTACTGAATCTGAGAAATTACATTTTAAGCTCGAATTTCACATTCAATTCATCCTATATCAATGTTCCAAGGCTCTATTTAATCCCTAAATCTTAGGCTACTTATTGTACTCGATCAACATCTTCTAATTTTGTTTTCCTCTGGGATTTAAATAATGAAAAATGTATTATTAGAAGGTCATCGGCCGCTCCAGCTCGTATGATCTTTGTTTCTGTAATATCAATTTCATTCTTTACTTTCTTTGCAATGTTCATAGCTTACAAAAGTTATCAAATCTTTTTTTGGTTTTAAATTGCTTTGCTTAACAAGCTTTAAATTAGTTTGAGTTACATTAGTGGATAGCTTTCTTTCATACGTTTTTGCTTGGCACACAGTTATTGTCTGAATGGTGAAGGCACTAATAACAGCCACCTCAACCATTATTTCTCAGTGCTATTTACTGCTGCTGAAATCATTTTCAGCCATAGATATGCGGCGAGAAGAGCTGCAAAAAGACAGTTGTTTTCAAACTATATGAAATGATCAAAAGATGTTATTGCGGCTTGATTTCTAATCTCGTACAGCTCAATAAAGAAAATCTACAGAGTTTGCAATATTGGTTTGGTTTGTAGTCGGCTCAGCTCTCAGGTAAGCAGTGTTGCAGGGAACCTCTTCCAGCTCTGTCAATGCGAGTGAAAACGGGCTGCCGATTCCTGTATTGATCGCCATTCGGCGGAGCTGGGAGGCTTCTTCCTTGAGCCTTGCGTTCTCTCGAACAACTTGGTCATGGCACTCTGATACATGGTTTAATTTGTCTGTGAGGCTCTGGTTCTCATTCCGAAGCTTGATTACCTGCGAACAAAGTTCATCCAGGTGCTTCTGTTTCCGCATCCTCGACCGACGAGCGGATTCTCGATTCGATATCATCCTCCGTTGTTTCCGCTCGTCGACGATCATGCTCAGCTGGCGTTCCTCGGCTTCATCTGAAGTTGAAGTACTTAAAGACTGTGCAACGAACTCATGAGCCGCGGGCAGTGGGGTGTGTCGGGAATTGGATTGGCTGTTTGAAAATCTGTTGAAATGGAAACCTGGGATTGTCATGTTAAGGTTGTCTGGAATCAGGATTTGGTTTTCTGGTGCAAGGTAATGAAGCTCAGTGAGGTCACCAGGAAACATGGTTTTTAGGTTCTGAAGTTGATGTCTGAGGCTGATTAAGGGTTGAAAATTACAATGTTTTGCTGCGATTGTAGAGCACTTGCAGGTTTTATAGCAAGGAAAAGGCTTAAGAGGTGGGCCAGTTTCGGCAACAAGTGTAACAGTTCCGGTTCTTAGAACATCAGAAATCAAACATATTTAATAATGTGATTGTCACTAAACATGTTCATCAAAAGGATTTACATCGGAACCAATATGTTCTCGGTAAAAAAAAAGCAGATGATATTTATCTTAAGAGATACAGATTTAAATTGCTTTGTCTACATTGTGTATACTCATTGTCAAAAGATTAAGAATATCTATAAATATATACTACGCTAATATTACATGTATGTCTGTGTGTATATATCTTTGGGGGGATTTTGATCCATATTAATTTAAATATTAGTTGATTAAACTTTATTTTAAAGTGGTCAATTTCAGGAGAATTATTTCAGTAGTTGAGAGCTCCCACAGGAATAGGGATTTGTGGTTGATGACGCAAAGAGGTGCAGTTTAAAAGGTTAACACCATTAAATAAACCATATTGTATGACTAATTTTATTATAATGGGATGACTCATTAAGCACTGCAAGTTCAATAGTTTAACATCATGACCTAAGTCTCATTACAAAATTAATATGGGATAAATCATAGACGCAATAGATAACAATCGATGAGTATTTTTTATATACGATTTGTGTAAATTTTATATATTATGTCTATTTTAAGTCTAACATTAGAATCTAAAATTTTAAATTTAATCTTAAAATTTTAATTTTAAATTTAAAACTTTAAATTTTAAAGTCTAAATCATTAAACCATATAATTAATAGATTGTTTTAAACTAAAATTTACTCAATTAATAAATTCAATTGAACACCACGTCTGAAGTGTGAATATGCATTTACGAATAATCCAACAAAACAATAGAATTAGACCTAATACAAAAACTTCAATCATTTTAATTTATTTGAAAGGAGAAAAAGAAAAGTTATATCCATCTTTAAATATTAATCTTAATTTGTGTATACAAATATTTTTCATATTTAATATCTTTCAATTTCAGTTGATTATATCCACGAATGATAAAAAAAAACTCATTATAAATATAGAAATTATAAAAAATAGAACATTAAAACCTAAATTCCAAAACAAACTTATTTTATGCTCTTATTATTCAAGACATGAAAAAAAGTTACCGCATTAATCATATATATTTTGGTGAACTCTTTCAAATATCGGTTTTATTTTACATTTTTGCTGTTTTGGGGTTTGCATTTCAGATTTAGGATCGGTTCTGATTCGAAATTTCGGATCGACAATTTAGCAAACCGTATCGATCCTAAAAAATCGAATATTCGAATTTAGAACTTGATTCAAGTTTTTTTTTAATTTGTTGGTCATATTTATGAAAGTTCCAGGTTTTCGAATATAAAAATAAACAAATTATTGAATATAATAAGATTTTTATTCATGGAGATTTCAATTTTTCAAATATAACAAGTAAAAATACTGAATATAACAAGATTTATATCTATAGAAAATTTGAATTTTCAAACTTTAGATAATCGGATATCCAATCCGAATTATTCAAAAAATTAAAAAAATAAATCGAATATCCAAAATTTTAAATCAAATTAACAGATAAACGAATCGGATCAATCGAATCAAATTTTTTTGCACAACCGTAGACTGTTAGTAGTCACGTAGATGTAGCGAACAGGGATCATCGTAGCTTTCCTTGGCTATTTTTCTCTGGGTGGACTGCCTAATTTGGGTAATGTTGGTTGGTTCCGTAATCTTACTGTAATTACTCTTATGATTAAATTTGAGTTAATTGCACTACACGTTGTCAAACTATGATATCCATTTTAAATTGGTCTATATACTTTTAAATATTTTAATTTCATCCTAAAGTATGACTTATTTTAAATTTGTCACCAAACTTTTGAACATTCCAATTTCATCATCAAATTATAACTCTCATTCTAAATTGGTCCTCAAACTTTTTAAACATTATAATTTCATCCCCAAGTTATCAATATATGTTATCTTAAGTTAATAAAACTGTTATAAAAATTGTTAATTGTTATGAAAAACTGATGTGTATTATATAACAATATGATGTGGTATAAGCGAAGATTCGAGGATGGAATTAGAATATTCAAAAAGTTTGGGGCTCAATTAGAATGATGGTCATAGTTTGGGGATGAAAATGAAACATTCAAAAGCTAACAGACCAATTTAAAATGAGAGCCATAGTTTGAGGATTAAATTAGAACTTTTAAAACTTTATGGAGCAATTTAAAATGAGTGTCATAGTTTGGGGACGTGTAATGCAATTAACTCATTAAATTTTTTAAATAATAAATAAAATTATTGCTTAGCAAAAAAAAAAATCACAACTCTATAATTCTTAAAGTTAAAACTACTCTATTTATTAGTCTTTTATTTTTTGAATCTTTTATTTGATCATCATGAAATCATATTTCTTAATATTTATCCATTGAACAATATGTAGTGTTTGATAAATTAAATATTAATTATTGAACAATTAAGTCTTAAATTTTAGAACTGCTGAATTTATATTGACCTTCTTTGGCAATTAGCAGATATCTGATAGCGAGTAGAATTAGTTGATTAGATTAACGGATTGGATCAGCTAATTGTACAAAATTGTTTGGTAAAATTAACTGATAGTTGATAGATGTTTGTTTATTTAACCAAAAAAAATGATGTACAAGGGCATGATTATATTCAATACTTGTTTGGATAATTTATTAGTTATCAATATTTTATATCTATTAATATTAATTAAATTATAAAAAATAATTTTTATAATATAACATTACTATTTATATATTACTTTTTTATTCATAAATTATCTTTTAATATAATTTTATTTATTACTAAATGAACATATTTTTTGTTCATGTTCGTTCGTTAAAATAATAAACGAGCGCAAACGAACATTGAGTATTGTTTAATTTTTCCTTAAGAAGTCTGAAGTCTCGTACATTGAGTATTATTTAATTTTTTTTCTTTTTGTCATATTTTTAATATATATTTTTACTTTTATTAAATATAATACTTTTGTTATGAAAATAATAAATATAAATGGACATATGTGAATAAATTTAAACAAACATAAACGAACAGATTACTTAACATTCGCGAACATAAATGAACGAACAAGTCCTATGTTCGTGTTCGTTCATTTAATTATACGAACATAAAATCTTGTTCATGTTCGTTCGTTTAATAAATAAACGAACATAAATGGACTTCCCACCGAACGATTCACGAACTGTTCACCGAACGTTCAATTTGTTTACGACCTTATTTACAGAAGCTCGTATATCAAAGTAATTTCCATATAAATATGTTGTTCAATAATTATGAATTTTAAAATTTGAAAATAATTTATTTATTGTTTTTAAGACATTTATTTAACAATTTTGATCTTATAAATATTATATTTATTGGGTTTTCTATATGCAACTTTAATGGCTATCAATAAGAACCAAATAAATCTCCATCATCAAAGCCTATTTTGAATTTCAATAGAATCTAATAGAATATAATTAATTACATTCCTAAAATGTTGTATTCCATTAATTTAAGGTGTTTAATGTAATTAACCTTAAATCTTAAAACCATGTAGCCCTAATCTATAAACCCTAAATCCTAGACACAAAAACTCATGAACCCTAAAATCAAAATCCTTGATCCTAAACTTTTCTAGGTGAGTATTAATTACATTAAACACTATAAATTAATAGAGCACAACTTTTTAAGATTGTAATTAATTATATTATAGAAGTTTCTATTGAAAAACAAATTAAATATTAATGATAGGAATTTATATGGTTCTTATTGGCAGCCTTTAAGGTTGTATATAGCAAAAACCCTATTTTATATTGTTTCTTGACAACTATAATAATAACTTTTATAATGAAAATATGAGAACCAAAATAAGAAAAACCCCAATGCTCCCAACTGGAAACCCTAGTGTTACTATTGCTCGTTGCCCTATGGTAATACGAGCAGCCGACCAGTGGAGGAGGACAGTCCGGTTGTGGACGCTCAAGCACTAGAGTGCCCGGCTTCCCTAACACCCTTTGAAGCCAACGTTCGATTAAGAAGGGTAGGAATGACTTGATAGTGATTTCGAATAGGGTGGAGGATGCTATGGATGCCAACGACACTATCCCTAATGGGGTAGGGGCTTATGATGGGGATCAGGTTCGTTTTGGGGACCTGTCGGTTGATGGGGAGGTGCGTGATGCTACCGTGGATAATGATTCGGGTAAAACCATGTATGTTAGTGTTTTTGACAATTCTCAATCTCTTTCGGACACCAAGAAAACGAAAGTTAAGTATGTAGAGGAGCAAGTTGTGGTCTTTGAGGAGGACGTTATTATTGATCGGTCAGAGTTGATTCCTTCGATTCGTTTCTCGAATCGGCTGCATGATCAAATTGATCGAAACATGTGCAATGCTATAATTGTATGTCTACTTGGAAGGACGATTGGATACGTGACCTTGTTGAATAGAATGCGGGTGATATGGTCCCTTGTTGGGGAGATCCAGTTGATTGACATAGAAAGAA
The DNA here is from genome assembly GCA_019671005.1 of Hibiscus mutabilis. Taxonomy (NCBI): domain Eukaryota; kingdom Viridiplantae; phylum Streptophyta; class Magnoliopsida; order Malvales; family Malvaceae; genus Hibiscus; species Hibiscus mutabilis. The sequence goes on along the minus strand of CM033735.1, from coordinate 34,988,215 downwards.
AAAAACTATTTTATTGTTTGTTTCTCGCATGCCCGTGATTATAAGAAGGTCCTTACGGATAGTTCGTGGGTGATATATGAGAGTTATTTAACGGTCCAACTATGAAGCAGAGCGTTTTCTAAATCTGAGAAGCATCCGTCTCACTTTATTGTTTGGAATCGTTTGTCTGGTTTGTCCAGGGACGGAGCTCCCTTGGGGCACAAGGGGGCCTCAACCCCTATTATAAAATTAAAATATTTGATATATTTTAGTCTAATTATAATTTGGTCCTATAAAAATAAATATTCAAATTAAAAAATAATTTTTTTATTAAATATATAATCAAGTAGGGATTGAACTAAAGAAGAATGAGCCAGTATTATCAATTTTTTGTCTAATATCAATTTAAGTCCTTGTAAGTTTAAATATTAGCCAAACTAGGCCTTACCCCATGAATTTTGAGTTTTAAATACTTAATAAACCATTGAATTTTTAAATATAATAATTTGACCCCTACAAATGTTCGATCCTGGCTCCGTCCTTAGGTTTGTTCTATTGGTACTTGTTGCATGTTTTGAGTGCTTCGCAATTGGTGCAAGTGAGTCGTGGCGTGATAGTTGAATGGACCGTCGTGGTAATTGAGTGCTAGAGTAGCTCAATTGCTCTTCAATTGAATCCAGTCGGATTGCCTAGGCAATTCTGCGATTGCTTGGGCAATTGAGAATGGAGAGATTGCCTGGGCAATTGGGCGACAACCTTCAAAGTTTGGTAAAACGTTCTTCAATGGTTTCTCGTTATCCCTAACTTGAAACACTGTTAATTGTGTATGCCTTGATAATACATCCATGTGTGAACCAAGGTGGACAACAACCTATCTTGTGCTCCTTTTAGCCGTTGAAATTCGCAACTTATCCCTAAGTCGAATTAGTCTTCACCATCGATTGATTGAATAAAGACCATGCTCATTCGTTTCTTTAATCTAACTCTCCCGATATTAGATAAATGGATGAATTCACGAGATCCTCTCCCAATTCACTCGCAAAATTAAGAACCAAGAATGAACAAACTTTGAATTAAAATTGCAAACTCAAATACCTAAAAAAATCAAATCGTTCTCACAACCACAAGAACACAATAACCCAAGCCAAATAAAATCAGTTCATGGTCGGATGCAAAAGAAACACAAAAGAAAAATTTTCTAGCATGAATCTAATCGAACAAAGAAGAAGAAAGAAGATGTTGAGCAGCCCCTTGGCTTTTTCTCTCTAATCGCACATGCCCTTGTAGTTGGTGGCTAGGGCTTTATATATGAGATGGCTAGGTCAAAGTTTTTCTTAAGGAGAAAGTTAAGTTGGAATTAAATACAATAAAAGAAATAAATTTCTTTTATTATTATATTTTTATTCCTCCAAAAACTTCTCCTAAAACTTTTAGAATTTAATCTCCTTTTGATCTCTGCATGGAACTTCAACTCCTTTGCTTCATGCCATTTATCTCGAACATGTTGGATTTATCCAGTCATCAAATCGACTACCATATCATCTTATCCTCAATTGCCTCGGCAAATTCTTGATTGCTTGGGCAATTAGTTCCTGCGCACAAAAGCACACCAAAGCAGTATCTTTTTCCACAAAAACCACTAAACTATGTAATCAAGCTTAACGGTGAAAAGAAACATTAATTAATGTATGAATGACTAATTATGCACCTACTATAAGCCTAAGTCTAACAATAATATGAGTAAAAATGGTAATAAAAATAGTACTTTTGAACACTTAATAGTACTATATAAGGCATTGTTCAGATGTATTGCAACTCTTATTGGGCAAGTGGTTAAAATTGATTATAGCATTCAGTGCAGGGGATGTGGGAAGTTTGCAATATTAGCGGTAATGGTGGATCTTAATAAGCCATTATTATCTAGTATACGGATTGATGGTAAGGTGCAAAGGCTTGAGTATGAAGGGTTGTAACAAATATGTTTTGTGTGTGGTATCTATGGACATTCTAAGGAACAATGTGAAAGTTTTTGAGCTCATGTGGAGAGTGAATGGATTGCTAATAATCCTAGTCAGGAAGCATCACCTCGAAATAAGTGGCATCGAAGGAACCAGAGTTGTTTGGGCCTTGGATGGTCGCAGAAATGGGTCGACGTCGGCCAGCCGCATGGCCCACGAATGTTACTTCTGTTGCATCGCCTTTGGCTGGTAGTTCACAATTCGTTATGCTTGAAATCGTGGAGGATGAGGCTGTGACAAATAGTGGTTGAAGGTCTATTTTGAGTTCTCAACGAAAGGGTGTTGAGCAAGATCCCACTGATAAAATGAGGTTGTGGTTGTTTCTAGGTGCATAAAATGCAGCGTACATGGAATCAAACACGAAAAAATAGTTGAAGGCTACTTCCAAAAAGTCAAGAGCTGTGGATGTGGTGCCTACGATTGCTAGTCAAAGTGCCAAAGTGGTGCCTCACTCTATAGGGGTTAAAAATGGTAGTAATTTGGCTGTCAGGATCATGGAGAAAGGGGTAAAGGGTCGTGAGGGTTTGTCCGTGGTTAGATCGCAGAGTGCGAAAGGGAAATATATGAAATAGAACGCTAGTTAAAGGCTAAAGGTAACCGGGAGAATTTTAAAACTAGCATGAACCGATATTAGCTGAGTTGGATTAAAATATGCCATGGCAATGCCCTGACATTCAAGGGCGAGAGACTCTCGACCCCAAGGATCCTTCTCAAACCAATGTGTCTGAATTGTAGTTCATTTCTTCTTATGAGGAGGATATGTTTGATATGTACAATAAGGTACCCTTTTTATTTTGTTTTGTTATAATGATTAATGTCATGTTTTGGAATTGTCAAGGCGCAACAAGCTCTGATTTTTTAAGGTATTTTCAGAATTTTCAAGTGGCCTATAAACCACAGTTGGTGGTGTTATTTGAGCCAAGGGTCAGTGGTCGTGTTGAGGACAAAATGGTTTCTCAGTTGGGTTCAGTGGTGGTGTATGGTTGTTGTGGGAGGACTCTCTGGTTGCTGATGTGTTGCATATTTTGAACTAGTTTATTAATGGGTGGGTTCATGACATTGATGATGACTCTTTGGTACAATTCAGTGCATTCTATGCTAGCCTGTATTTCACACAAAGAAAGCATGTTTGGCAACAATTGGAAGCTCTTGCTCCTAGGAATGGTGTTCCTTGGATCATGGGGGCGATTTTAACGTTATTCTCTTTGCAGAAGAGCGATCAAGATGGGTTTCTTGTCATGCTGGTGGTATTAGTCTTTTTGTTGATTTTTTGTTTCGCTCTGGCTTGATTGATTTTGAATTCTGTGGCCCTCCTTTTATATAGAATCATAGGGATTTATACCAACGGCTAGACCAGTGTCTAGTTAATTTAACTTGTGTTACAAGCTTACCTGATAGTCATGTGTTGCAACTTGAGAGGATAGGTTCAGATCATTGTCCGATTTTGCTTCAGCTATCTGATGGGCCTAGGGAACCACATGCTCGTCCATTTTGTTTCATTTTAGCATGGTAGGATCAACGTGGAAGGGTGTCGTATCTATGGTTGTAAATGTGGATAATTTTGGTGTAGCTGCGGGGAAGCGGATTGCAAAAGTTTTTGGCCTATTGGTCGTAGAAAACGTAGATTGATGGCCTGACTTAGGGGAATTAAAAATGCTTTGGTGGTGCGACATTCTAATTCTTTGGTCCAGCTTGCTTCTAGGTTGCATGCTGAACTCGAGATGGTGTTGGAGTAGGAGGAGAGTCTTTAGAGGCAAAAGGCAGGGTCGCAGTGGTTTTTGGCTGTGGACCAAAACACGAAGTTCTTTCATACTTCGGTTCAAGCGCAGTGTGAGGCAAACTATATTTCTACATTGAAATTGGATGATGGGAGTTGGTGCTCTGATCAAAATCAATTTGCTGAATTGGCCATCGATTTCTATAAGGGTTTATTCACAAGTGCAACTAATCAGAGTGAGGTTCATGTGACTAGGGTTTTGTTCCCCTTCGTGCCCCAAGTCAAGTTGGATCATCTTCATGTTCCATTGTCTAATGAAGAAATTCATCGTGCCATCTTCGATATGTGACCTTTTAAGGTGCTTGGGATCGACGGCATGAATGTCGTATTTTACCAAAAGAACTGGAGCATTGTTGGGTTTCCGGTATGTGGGTTTATGTTTTGTGTTTGAGTCTGGTTTGGTTCCACCGGTCATCAATCGTACATTGCTCGTGCTTCTACCAAAAGTTATGGTCCCAGAGTCTATTAGTCAATTTAGGCCAATAAGTTTGTGCAATGTTCTATACAAGGCTATTACGAAAGTCAGTGTGAATCGTCTCAAGCCTTTCTTATCGCAATGAGTTTTAGAGAATCAAATGAGTTTTGTACCTGGTAGTTATATCGTAATTGTTTAGGATGTAATAAATTCCATGTGATGGAAATCGGGTTCAAAGGGTTGGATGGTGATAAAGATTGATCTTGAAAAGGCGTATGATCGCCTTAAATGGGTTTCATTGCTGACAATCTCATTGATGTTAGCATTTTGGATAGTTTGAGTGCGTTAATTATGTTGTGTTTGACAATTGTCTTAACTCAAGTCTTATAGAATAGCTCTATGTCGGACTCTTTCCTTCCGACTAAGGGTATCCGGCAAGGTGATCCCCTATCACCCTACTTGTTTATCCTATGTATGGAATGCTTGGCTTAGAGTATTCAATGTGCAGTTTGATGTGGCACATTGAAGTCTTTCCGTACTTCAATGGCTGACCCTGAAATTTCTCATCTCTTTTCACTGATGACATGATTTTATTCGTTGAAGCTTCTCTTGAGCAGATTTTTAGTCACTTGTTTCTTTATTCTTTTTATAGAGAGTAGGTACATAAGGTTAGCAGTGCAAAGACAAATATATTTTACTCTAAGAATGTACCGAAGAGCCTTCGTCAGAGTATCAATGCTGAGTTTGGACTTCAGGAGGTGACTGGTCTTGGTAAGTACCTTGGGGACCCTTTATTGCATCAGCTGGTCACTTCGGCTTCATATCGGTATTTGGTGCAGGCTGTATAGAAGAAATTAAGTGGATGGAAAACACATTCGTTATCTTTGGCTGGTAGAATCACCTTAGCTAAAGTTGTACTAGAAGCGACCCCTATGTATACAATGTAAACAACTATTTTACCCAAGTGAACAATTACGAAGTTGGAGAAATTCATTCGTCGTTTCATTTGGGGAATTACATCGGACAAGGGTGTTACTCATTTGGTTAAATGGGATGACGAGTTCCATCCAATGGAGCATGGTGGCTTTGGATTTTGAAAACTTGAGGCTTAAAATGGGGCATTTCTAATGAAAATAGCATTCAATTTAGTTGCTTGCAATAAGGCGTTGCGGGTTCGGTTTCTTCGAGCCAGATACAAATGTGTTGAGGTTGTTCCTTCAGTATTAAGAAGTTAGAATTGTTCACAGTTGTGGAAGGCACTAAGCATTGTTTGAAGTGATGTTCGAAAAAAAGTTACTTGGAGTATTGGTAGTGGGACGATGGCTGGTTTCTGGTTCAATTCGTTGGTTGGGGAGAATTGGCCCTTTGGCTAACTTTGTTTCGCCTTTAATGGGATCTACTTGCCGCATGTTCCGGTTGCTGGCATGAAAGATTCATCTGGAAATTGGTAGTGGCATCTCTTCTAGCATATGTTGCCGCATCATGTGCTCATGCATATTGCCGCAATCAAGGGTCTTGTTGCATCGGTAGGGAGAGATGTTGTGGGTTGGAAAGGTGGAGTGGTGAACCGATTCTTAGTCAAGTTGGCTTATTTTGTGCGTGTGGGTTGTTCCAACGTTGTTGCCAAAAATGTTTAGAGAGTGGTGCATAAGCATAAAGGGTTGCAATGTGTTCGTGTTTTCTTGTAGCTGGTGTGTTTGAATAAGCTTATGAAAAATGTTAAGCGTGGGCGGCGTAATTTTAGAAGCGATACCCTTTTTCCAATTTGCCACAATGTGCCCGAGGATCTGGATCATGTCCTTCATTTTTGCCCATCGACGAGTGCGGTATGGTGCTCTCTTGTTAGTCCTGCTCGGTTATCTGAGTTTTTTCATTAGGCTTGTATGACTCTATTGTTGTTAATCTTAGTAAATCGGATTATTTTGTTCTTCATGAGCTGAATTGGCACATTTTATTTGGGGCGCTTGTTTGAAATTTTTGGAGAGATGAGAATGTGGTTGTCTTCAATAATCCTGTGGAGGGCGCGAGATTAATGGTAGAGCGGAGCGTACAATTGCTAGCCATTGCTCTCTGAGCTTTGGATTTGGTTCATCGAGTTCTGGTAAAGACTAGTCTGATTCCACATGGTGCGTTAGTCTAGGCGCTTCCTAAGTCAGGTTGGGTCAAGTTGAATACTGATGGGGTGAGACATAATATTACTAGGGTTTCTTCATGTGGCGGCATCCTCCGTGATCATGCCGGTCATTGGATTCTTGGTTTTTCCAAATTTATAGGGTCTTATTCAGCCCTTGATGAATTATGGGGTGTGTTGCTTGGATTGGAGAGTGCTTGGGACCAGAAATTCCATCAGGTGATTCTTAAACTTGATAGCTTGGATGCTTTACGCTTGCTTCGTTGTGATCTTCGTGTGGTAGCGTCCTTCATGATCATGCCGGTCGTTGGATTCTTAGTTTTTCCAAATTTATAGGGTCTTGTTCGGCCCTTGAGAAATTATGGGGTGTGTTGCTTGGATTGGAGAGTGCTTGGGACCAGAGATTCTGTCAGGTAATTCTTGAACTTGATAGCTTGGATGCTTTACGCTTGCTTCGTTGTGATCTTCCGGTTCAACGGGGTTCGTCTTTGTTGGTGCACTTGCATGAGTTGCGTAATCGAGGGTGGATAGTTCGGATTCAACATGTCGGCAGGGTAGGAAATAAAGTCGCATATGGTCTTGCAAAGGTCGCATGTTCCCATAGTTTTACTGTGGTTTATTATCAAATACTCCCCCTGAGATTGTCAGGATTTTAATGGAGGATGTGGTTATTTAGTTGCATAGCTAGTTTACTTGTATTGACTTTTAACTATTTTCATGTGCACTTTTTTTTCCTCTATTTAGGGTTAGGGAGATTTTTTAATGAGGCACGTATGAATAATCTCCTTTTCACCTAAAAAAAGAAAATATGAGAACCAAAATACTTCTAACCATCGTATCAAAATGAATTGTTTTAAATCATAAATCCAAACCATAGATCTTTGTAAATTTATGATCTTTGTAAGTTAACCATGGATCTTTGTATTAATTAAAAACATTGGAAATTAAAATGTTAAATGTTAAAAATTTACCTTTTATATACACTAAAAATGTTAAATAACTTATTAAACATTTAACCAATAAAAAGAAATCAAAACCGCAATTGATTATCAATTAGAATTCCGGTCGATATCTAACCCTCATTTTGCTTAGTTTAATCTTGAAAGCAACATTTATTATTTTCAAATAGGGTAAGTAGAATATAAAGCTTCAGTTTGTTAGAAAAAGATAACCTTAAATCATAATAGTTTATTAGTTTGACATGGAAGTGCTTTATATCTGATAAGTTATGGAACAAAAACTTGAAGACATTGACTAACAGTAACAGTTATGGTTGCAGTCTACGTGTGGTTGAGTGCTGTCTTCAAAGCTTATATAAGGTTTGTTATTGTTTTATCACATATCATTTATTGGCACGTTTGCCGCCATCCGAGTACCAAAAGTATTCCTTTTTCAAGTATTGTTATTCATTTATATTAGAACCAAGAAATGGCAGCAGCAGCTTCCTCCTTTTATCTGTTTCTCAATCAGCTGTTTTGACTTTGATTAATCTATTACATTATTGTTAATCTCCAACGTCCCTTGAGAAACATTGCATGCTCAAAAGTCCGATTGTTGTTGAAGTGTTCAATAATTTCGTGATGGTATCGATCATTTTTGTTCATAATTGTGATAAATACGACACGACTTTTAGCTGCTATCAATGACACATAGATTGTTTGTACTTGTGATAATAAAGTTGCATGCTACATTTAGAATATTACTATACCTCGCATGCTTACTTTTCTAGCTCTCAAATAGCTTTATTAAGGTCTTAATCCACTAACAATGTGGGAACTAAAGTTATGTACGTGCTTTAAAGACATGTATTAGTTTAATTAGTGATCTTGACGAGTGTTTTATTTTGTTACTATTTTATCGATAATTTCTCCTGTTGATTTCTTGATATTACTAATTTGAGTTGTTTTTATTCGTTTTTGCTTAGGACTTCAATTTTCAGGAAACAACATTAAAAGAGCATGTTCTGCAGTTTTCTTTATTTTCTGGACTCAAGGCCAGACACGTGGGCATGGCTTGGGACATGACGATGTCCGACGTGGCAGATTCTGGTAGTTTAGTCAACATCATCTTCCAGAAGGCGATCTAGTCAGCATCATCTAGAATGACGGACGACGAGATTTACTTAGGATTTTGAGATTAAGATTGAATTTAAAATATTTGAGAATTATCACTTTATTATTTAGGATTTAATCTTTCTAACATTTAGGATTTTATTTGAATATTTTTAGGATTATCTTTAGGTATTTTATTTTAAATATTTATTTATCTTTAGGGTTTTCTCAAGCTATAAATACCCTTTTAGGGTGAAGCTTGAAAGATGTACTTAGTTTTTATTTGTTCTTGGGGTTTTACTTTTATAAAATATTTCTTTTCCAACTTGTTTTTATTTTAAGTTTTTATTTACATTCTTTAAAATATGCTAAGTATGATTTCTATCATGCTTGACTAATTTTCCAGTTAGCCAAAGGCTTAAAGCGATGCCTTAATTCCGATTGTGAGAATTGAAAAGCGCCTAATTTCTCCATATATCTTTCTCAATTTTTCGCAAACTTAGATTGGCAATCGGCATTTCCTTTAAAAATCTTTACACTTTCAATTCAAAAGAGCTCGTTGGTTTGATTGTTGTTCTGATTTAAAGTTGGGAGAAAGGATTGGCTTGTAGCATATTGGACTTTCTATGAACACACCTAGCGACGGTTTCGTTAAGGGAAATTGAGATCTGGTTTAGTTCTCATTGAGACAACATAACCCGAATCGGGATTTTCTAAAATTTAAACTGTATTGGTGCTAGCGACAATAGTCGTGGTTAGTCCAAATAAGGACTGAATTCCAAAGATTGTCTTTGGATTGTTGGTTTACTGAAGAGAAAAGTAAGTTGCAAGGGTTTGGCCTTGTAGACTATAACCGACGTGTATCCGAAGTAAAATATTCTTCGATGATCAGTTGAAATTGAGGCAAAACGAAGCTTGAGGCTATTCTATTTTATTAATTTTCTTCTTAAAAATTCCCTTTTATTATTTTTCTAAGTTATTTTTCAATTCACTTTATTTATATTTTCTACTTAATTCTCTTAATCAAACCCCCCATTTGCTTTATTTTCTCAGCAAAGTCAGAATCAAAACCTCTCTACATCAGAAGCTCTTTAATCCTTACGGGTCGACCCTTCTTCTCTATTACTATATTATTTATCTATTTTATTTGAGATTAAGGATAATTTATTTGACAACTACGACGCTTGTTAGATCTCAAGCATATAAACCAATACTAATTCAACTTTATTTCAACTTCTCATTTCTCTAAAATATCTACGTTCGAGACATATTTAAATATAAATAAGTATGATTCTCCCAACATGTGAAAAAATCTTTAAAATATTAAACATACTTGTATATGATATTAGCTTTGCATCCGATTAATAACTCCTAAACGGTTCCTATTTAAGACATTGATAAGTCATTATGTTTTTTGATAGTACAATGCAAAAGTCACATTGTTGGTGAAGTAGGAACCAATGGACGTGCCACAGTGAACAATCTCTATCGATAAGAATATGGATCAATGATGAAGCACCACATCTCCTTGTCTTTAAAGGAGATACCTAAGTTCTTCCTGCTAAAGTCATATTGTTAGTGACCTCATCACCATATTCCTCAAAACAAATCAGATTTAAGATGACGATATGAACAAATCACTCTTTATACATATAGGAATATGATCCTTTTACATAGTGTAAGAGCTTTTAAGTTTTACATATTTTTTGAATTATTAAATGGGTAAAATGAATGACTGGGATTAATAATAAGATATGCGGAGATTATCATTTAAGAAAAAATAAGGAGTTAATCTGAATCATTCATTTTACTCATCCAACCATCCAAAAAAATGTGTAAAACTCATAGTTTTACATTGTGTGTAAGTGGATCCTAACTCATATATATATATATATATATTAAGGTTAGAATCCACTTCCACTAAGTAAAATTAATTATTTACACTTTTTTGAACTGTTGTATGATGATAAATAAAAGAATAAGATTATTTATTTATTTTTCTAGTAATAATCTTCACATTTTCTGATGTTAGTCTCAATCATTCATTTACTTCATCCGACATCCAATGGTTCAAAAAAGTGAAAGTCTTTGAAGTTTCACACGGTGTAATTATATATATATATATATATATATATATATGAATTCCCATTGAAACGATTAAGGGGATTCTGCAAGTACCCTGAGCCACAAGTCCCATAATTAGCGAGCCAATTCTCTAATGACAAAATACAAGAACTGAGTAAAACAATAAAATTTCAAAATAAAATAAGTAGGATATAGAAGATGGCGTTGAGAGAACAGGGACGGAAGGTTTGGACTGTTTTCATATCCAATTTACCAGAACAACTCCATAGGCAAGGGGTCTGGCAAGTGTTTGATAGATAAGGGGTTGTGGTTGTTGTCTTTGTACCGAAGAAGAGAGCGAGAGATGGAACCAGATTTGGTTTTGTGCGTATGGGTTCAAAAGCGGATGCCGATCGAATTATTGAAAGATCCTATGGTTTTTGGTTCTAGGGCTCAAAGATTAGGGTTATGATGGTACAAAGGGAGACACGAGATACATTCTGGAGGAGGAAGCGATTGGAAAATGGAGCCAGGCAGCTGCGCAGCCAAAGACAGGGTTATACTCAATCGAGACTGAAACGCAACAACCCTAAGATAGATTTGACAAAGGAGACTACTTTTAGGAAGGGCGTTAATCAGGGTGCTGATAAATGCGAAACGAAACAAGGGATGGTGACTACGGATCAACAGTGTAAATGGCTTGAGGGAGTGATTGATGCCGACAAATGGGAGATGAGAGTGGCAGGATCACTTGTGTTGCTCATGTTTGAGGACAAAAAATCTCGGCAAGCCACCTTGGCATCTAGTTGTTTTGGAGAAACGGTTAGAGAATATCGTGGAGTGGTCACCGACAATGACAATACCAAACCGCAGAACATGGCTGTCAGTAAGCGGAATAACTATACACACATGGTCTGAAGAAACATTTTAAAACATTGCTGCGATATGGGGTGAACTTATTCGGATTGATACTGAACGCTGGCGCCATCATCTTTCGAGTGAACTCACTTTCAGATTGAAACTGATTGGAACACACATATAGATGAATTGATTGATTTACATGTGGGTGACACGGTATTCCCAATTTGCGTTACAGAAGTCGAGGAAGCAATCGGACCAAAATGCGATTGTAGTTGTGAAATGGAGACAAGGAGAGCATACAAGACCCGAATGTGAATTTGGATTTATCGAGCAAACTGGAGAAAACTGAGTTTTTAGAGAGTGGGACTGTAGTACCCAATATGATTTCACATGAGGCAGTTGATTCTAGTTACATTTAGCGGATATGGGCAGAGAACAAGACAATGGACTGGCGAGTTTTGGTGACGACAAGTTGGATGGAAGATGAGAATATTGGCCTGGTGTATCGTGATGAGGGGGTTCGAACGAGTAGGGATGTGGTGCCAAGTGAGTGTAGCATTGAGTTGGGCACGAGGGATGAGGATTTGCCAATGTGTTTAGATGTTGTAGCAGCGAGCCCAGTAGTGGCTGGGACAAGAGTTGAATTACCTAGGGCAAACAAAGCAGTAACTATAGAGTATAATGGGGAGAGTCGAAGAATCAGACAAGTTTCTGAGGTTGTGCTAAGTTTTTTATCACCCGGTGAAAATAATGAGACTGAAAAGAAATTGGTGAAAATGGGACGAGGTAGACCGAAGAAGTAAGTACCAACCTCGCCAACCATTGCCAATGGCTCATTATCGGAGTTGAATTTCTTTCATCGAAAACAAGTGATGTTGAAGGAGACAAGGGAAATGATAGGATTGGGGAGATTGATCGGAGCAGAAACTAGAGGCAACTAAGAGGAGATAGTGAAGGATATTGCGCGTCTTATTGAAGCGCGCGAATGAAAATATTAGCGCAAAGGGATGAGGCTGTTGTCGTGGAATGTGAGGGGTATTGGATCAGCGTCAAACCTAAGATCGAGTCAACGTCTTTTGCGACAACATAGGTGTGAATTGGCTCTTCTCCAGGAGACCAAAATGGAAAATATTAATGAGACAGTGGTTAAACAAGTATGGTATATAGATACGTTCGATTTTACCTTTGTGCCATCCAGTGGTAAGTCGGGAGGTGTTGTGGCAATCTGGGATACGTCATGCCTTGTTGCTTTATCTAAAAGGACACGACAGAATGTGGTTTTGATAGGAGGGAGCTGGACCTGGGAAGACTAGGTTTATGGAATAGTTGGAGTATATGCTCCTTGTGTGTTGGTGGATCAAACCAATTTCTGGCAGAGTTGATTCTTGTGCTGAATTCACGAAAGATTGCATGGTGCTTAGGGGTGATTTCAACATGGTGGTTAAGGCCGAGGAACGTCTTGGTTGTGTGAACTTAAATCAAGGTATGGGCAATTTCTGTGAGTTTATTGAATGTGCGACATTAATAGATGTTCCGATGCAGGTAAACGGTTCACGTGGTTTGGCCATGGCAACCAATATAGTCGGCTCGATAGATTTTTGGTTATGGATGAGTGGATACAACTGTTCAATAATTTAATGGTGGTTAACCTGCCAAAGGAGCTTTCGGATCATTCTCCTATTGTGTTGATTAGTGATGAGAAAGATAGTGGTTCGAAACCTTTCCATTTCTTTAATGCATAGTTGTCAAACTCGAACCATATCAAAATGGTGGAGCATGAGTGGTGTCGGTTGAGTGAGCAGGGGGATAATACGAACTTGGTGAACAAATTAAGGGGGTTGAAAGATGTGTTGAAGGAGTGGAATAAAAGCTTTGGGAATATTGACAAACAATAATTGAATGCTGTAAACAAGATCGATGAGATGGAGAAATAACTATGTCGAGGGGAGCTATCTACGGCTGAGTTGCAGGTGAAAAGAGAGTTGCAATCAAAGTTATGGCAGATATCTCGATTGCGTGAATCTATATGGAGAAAGAAATCCCGAGCTACTTGGCTTTCGAAGGGTGATCGAAATACAGGTTTTCTTCATCGTGTTGCGAAGTTACGAAAGCTGCGAAATGTGATTTCTGAGTTGCAAATTAATGGGTGCTGGAAACAAAACCTGAGAGGTTGAAATTTTTTTTCGATCGAGAGTTTAAGAAACACTTTGATCGATCACTAGTGGCTAGAACCTTGGATCCTACTGCGGCGTTTTCTCAATTGTCCAACGCGCGAAGAGTAGGTTTGGAAACTGTTTTCACAGAGGTGGAGGTGAAGGCAGCAATTTGGAGTTGTGAGGGTGCAAAGGCACCGGGTCCGGATGGATACACATTCGATTTCTACAAGAATGGTTATGATTTCCTCAAATGGGATGTGCTGCAATTTATAAACGAATTCTTTGCAACAGGTCGTTTGCCGAAATGGGTAAATTCAACCTTTTTGTGCTAATTGCGAAGAAATATAGCCCGAGAGTAATTAGGGATTATCGTCCCATTTGCCTATTAAATTCTTTCTACAAAATTTTGGCAAAATGTATAGCCAAACAATTGCAGGGAGTGATTTCGACGTTAATAAGCAAGGTGCAATCGGCGTTTGTCTGTGGAAGGCAAATAATAGATGAGATTTTATTGGCTAATGAGATAATACACTATATACAAAAGTGACGTTTTAGTGAAGGCGGGGTGATTTTGAAACTAGATTTTGCAAAGGCATATGATTGTATCAAGTGGGATTGCCTAAACCAAATCATGGTGCGTATGGGTTTTGGTGAGAGGTGGCGACAATGGATTTCTAAGTGTGTTAGTACTGCAAGGTTGTCAGTGCTAGTGAATGGCATCCCTACGAAGGAATTTTTGATGTTATGGGGTGTCACACCCCGAAAACTGGTCTAGTCGAAATTAGGTTCTGGTGATCAGAGATTTTGTACTAGTAATGCCCGAATGATGTAATTGCTAAATCTTTGTACCCAATTTTGAAGTAATGAAAGTTATTTGAGCTTAATTGAAGTTGTTGGCCTTGTTGTAAGGAATGAAAGTTATTTAGCGACTAAATTGTGAAAATTCAAAGTTGGGGTTTTATTGGAAATGCTGGAAATGTTGAAGTTGAGCTAGGCGTATCGATACAGTAGGACCTGAATTGATACGACCCAATTGTTTTAACTAACTTACCCAACTTAGCCTAGCTGTATCGATACGGTCATAAGGTGTATCGATACAGGTCCCTGTCAAAGATTATTTTCGTGACCAAATTGCAAAGATTGAAAGTTAGGGGATGAGTCACCTGCTTGCTTATCACCTCACGTAATATTGGTCATTTTTTGACTTAAAAGATAACACCTTGATAGCCCTAATTGTTATCCAATTTTGGGGAAATGGAAATTCATTGTTTAAGTTTTCCTTTTGCTAAGGAAAACCCTCATATTGGCTATGAGTGAGGTGGAAATGATTAAGGCCATAGTTTCTTTCGAAAGAATAAGAAAAGTTCTCATATTTGTTTTGCTTCCCCCGAACCAAACTTACCCTTATTTGAAAAGAATAAGCACACACCTCTATTGTCATCTTCAAGCTTAAGCTCAAGCAAGCACCTCAATCTGATATTTAACCTTTGTGTGATTTCAATACACCAGTTGAAAGCTTGCAATTGGGTAAGTAGAATCCCTATGTCAATTTGATGATTCCATCAATCCTTAGAGTTTAATTTCAAGATTTAAGTCTTGAATGTTCAAGCTAAGCCCATGTGTTAGAAAGCCAATTTCTTTGTTTCAATGTTGTCTACGAGCTTCGATAAGCTTGAAAAATGTTTGTGAATCATTAGTTTCGATTCTAATATAATTCCCTAATTTTGAACTAGATTAAGTGGTGGGAAACAAGCCATTTTAACCATTTTCATTACCAAGTATTCCCAGTGGCAAGGGGTCGCTATCCGAGAACCTTGAAACCTCCAAATACTAGGTGAGTGTAGTTGTGTCATGTGATTGGCTAGGTGCCATCCCGGTTGCATTTTTGTGTGCTTAGAATTGCATCTTGTTTAAGGGCTCAAGTAGAGCAAGCATGTGTGGACCCTACTGGTAATTGTGGTAAGACCTCCATATTGCCTTAATACGTTTGTAAGCTCATATATAACATTTGAAATATGCTATGTGTGGAATTTGATATGAACATGCTATGTTTTGCTAATTGGAGCAAAAGCTTATTATGTGATGTGAAACGGCCTAAGAGTACAAAGGTAATTTTTATGATGATATGTGTAACCTTGGACACTTGTGGACATTGGATACAATTGGCATGCCATAGGGTTATTTGAGCTCACTATGTAAGGGATTGGACTACAGTCAGGGGCTACGGCCTATATGTGGGGAGAAAAGGTTGGATTGTGTAAGGGACCCCGAAGTTATGGCTCAAGGCTAAGACCTACTTTCGATATGTATGGCGTATAGGAGAATCTGCATATCCATTTGTTACTTTGTCCAAAGAGATGATATGTAATTATGTTATACATTTGATATATGAAAATATAACACTTGGCTTTGAGTATGACCTATATATCATTAATGGTGTATATATGTCATTCGAGCATGTTTACATGTCATTCATGCCATCAATGAACTTGTTTTACATTTGTTATAACTACCTCACTAGGCTATGTAAGCCTAACATTCGTGTGTCTCATGCATTTCAGGATGTTGAAGGAATCTAAGCTTTGATCGTGTGGTTGAAGTTGCGAGTCACTCTCATCAACCATATGTATGCTTACTTTTATTTTGAACAACTAGTAAGGTGGAATAAGGCTAGAAATGTTATGTTTGTCTATTTTGATATGTGTGTAATGGCCTAAGAGTGTCTAGGGGGTTAGATTTGCATTTTGGTATGGTTATAAAATAGTAAAACTAGTTAAATGGGCTTAAAGGCACCAAAAGGTAAAAACTTAGTGAATGGATTCGAAATGCTCTAACATTTGTGTGCTATTAGAATTGTTGATTAATACCTTGTCGGTATGATTTGGTAAAGTTTGGACATCGTTTGATAGGGTAATTCGAGTAAAAACCAGCCAAAATCTGTCATTACATGGCAGAGTGTATCGATATAGGGGATGGTGTATCGATACGGCCTTGCGTATTTGGTCTAGTCAACACGAGTTAAATGGGCGTATCAATATGGCATAGGGTGTATCGATACAGATTTTGGTCACTGGAATATAGAAAAAAGTTCAAGGTATAAATACGGTTATAGGGTATATCGATACGAAGTCAACGTCGTCAACCTGTATCGATACGGTTCCAGCTGTATCAATACGAGCTTGTTACCCTTGAATCTGGAATTTGAAAATTTGGCCTAGCGTACTGATACAGCCCTAAGTGTATTGGTACGGTGGCGGTCAATTCTGTTAAAAGAGATAAAACACAGCTTTGCCTTAATTACAAAATGGTCACAAAAAATTGTATGGTCTAATTGGATAGGTAAATGACCTCCGTTCGTAATGAGATTTCACCGACTAATAAGTGGAAGGTTAGATTTTAGATTAATAACATGAATTTCAGTTAAGGACCCTTAACTTGTAAAGTTTATAGTATAGTCTCTAAGTTTAAAACTATCCCCAAATTAAGTAAGCCATTTATAAGTTAGTTCAATAAGTCATAAAAGAGATTAATAAGACATTTCGAATAAGTTGCGAACTCTGATTAAGTTTCTGATTTCTGAATATGCCTTCCGATAACACTTTTCGACCTGGTTCTCTACCAGGCCAGGAAGGGGGTGTTACACGGGGCCTTCGACAAGATGATCCGCTTCCACCGCTTTTATTTGTAATCGTTGTTGAAATGCTCCATCAATTTCTGGTTAATGCTGAGGAATGGGGTTGGTAAAAGGGGTTCGTGTGGTACCGAATTTCTTCATCTCATACTTGTGATTTGTGGATGACACGATCATCTTTTTGCAAGGTAACACAGAGTATGTGTGTAATTTGAAACGCGTGTTAGCTTGCTTTTGCATTCGGATTGCAAATAAATTACGATAAGTCTCTTCTCTATGGAATTGAGATCGAAGCCTCGCTACTAGTTGATATTGAGGAAATTATGGGTTGTCAATGTTTGGCGCAGTGGAAGAGAGATTCATTGTCTTTTGTTGGTCGTTTGGTGTTAGTTAACTCGGTCTTTTCCTCTTTGCCATTGTATTATATCAGTGTGTTCCTCATTGCACGCCATATAATTTTGAAGCTGGACAATATCCAACGGAACTTCTTATGAGGTGGTAAGAAGGAGAAGCAAAAATTAAGTCGTGCGAATTGGAAGTTAGTGTTTCAATCGAAACGATGTGGAGGACTTGGTGTGGTGAATCTATACACACAAAACTTAGCTTTGCTGGCCAAATGGTGTTAGAGGTATATGCATGCAGATGGCTCATTGTGGAAATCGCTAATAGTAGCTAAGTATGGAGCGAATGTGTTGTCTTGGTGTGTCAACGGGATGGGGAAAATGCATATGTCGACTATGTGGAAGCAACTTATTGAGGTACAAATGATGACTATATGCAACGCTTTATGAATGTCTCACATTTTACTTGGATATTGGGGAATGGTGAGAGCATATTGTTTTGGCGCGACTGCTGGTGCCTGGATGAACCTTTGCAAGATGGGTTCCCACATCTATTTAGTTTGGCAGTCAATAATTTAGCGTTTATATGTGATTATTTGAGGTTGAATTATGTGGAATAGGGGAGCTACTTTCGTCGTGCATTAAGATCTTTTGTAATGACTCAACTCAATGAGCTACAGGCTTGTATTTCACGTTTTAAGTTGAGGGTGCATTGTGTGGACATGCTGGTTTGGAAACATGAATCAGCAGGGCTATTTTTCGTAGGCGCGCTCTATAAGTTGATGTCATCTTTTGGCCTCATGGATGCATCTGAGGTGAATGTTGTTTGGAAATTGCAATTACCGCCCAAAATCCAATGTATTGTGTGGTTCATTATCTGGGGAGACTGCCAACTATGCGTATGGTATATGATCGTGGCATTCTGATTGCTTAATCTTTTTTGTGTTGTAGATGGGGCCAGTAGTGAGACTGGGTTCGATTGGGGAGTTTCTCCACCATTGTATACATAATTTCTTTAGTGGTGATTTTCGGGCTTGGTGGACCATTGGGTGTGATGCTGTCCTATGGTCACTGTGGCTCGCACGCAACGATCTCATCTTTCAAGACAATCGAATGGAGGTTAGTGACATTTTCTTCTTGGTTCTATTGCGCTCTCTATATTAGACTCGTACCTTGTTTACCTCGGACATAATTCTTGAATCAACTTGGTGGAAGGGTTCAAGGACATGTATGGTGCGTTCTTTGGCAGCAATGGACACGTTTGGGTGTTGTATGGGTACCTGTAAAACCTATGATGATTTTGATATAACAAATATTTTTCAAGGACTTAATTGTAAAGCAAACAAATTTTTAAAGTGTCCCAAACTGACAAATATTTTAAAGCATATTTGATTCTAAGTCAAAAACTTAAAGCCCTAAAATTATTCTAAGTGTTTTAAAGGTCAAACTGTAGAAATACGCCCAAGCGTATAGATACGCCTCTAAGCGTATCGATACAATTTTTGAAACATTGGTCACTGTAAGCATCCGTTTCAATAAAACTCTTTTCGTATCGATACGGCCTTCAAATGGGCTAAGTATTTTTCCTCAGGCGTTTTAATACAATTACATTCGTTTCGATACGGCCTTCATACTGGTTTAAGCTTTAAGCATTGCGTACTGATACGCACTAGGTGTTTCGAACCCTTCAAAGATTTTCTCAAATATCAGCATTTAATGACTTAGCCGTTGGAGTCAATTATTGGGAAAGACCAATTTTAAAATGTCGTTGGACCCGTATTGATACCCTCAAGATATACCGATACAGGTTCAGGCAGTAGCTCAAGCGAGCAAAATTGTATCGATATGGTTTTTCCCTTACCGATACGCCCCTTTAGTTACATTGAGACCGTACCGATATGATTCCCTGAGTATCAATACGCCCCTATTATTTTGTACACAACAACTCTTTCTTCTTATAGACAGGTATCGATACGGGCCTTCGTGTGCCGATATGGATAGATGATCAAGAGCATTAATTGCGCGGAAAATGCAGCCCAATGGCTACAATAATGATCTCAACCACCCAAAAGGCTAGAAATCAATGCAAGGGTATAAAAACAAGCCTCCAAAGCACCAACAACAACTATTGAACCTTCAAGCAATATCCAAGCATTAATCAAAACCTTTGTGCCTTATAGAGACATGTCTTTGTACCCAACTCATTGGAGTTCTTCATTGTAAATCTTTATTTAGAGTTTGGGGAGTGTTTTGATTGTAATTAGGCAATATCCATCTTAAGAGAGATATTTTTAGATTGCCAACTTCTTCTTTGTATTGAGAGATTTCTTGGGTCAATCTTTGGGTAGAAAGATTGACCGATTGTAAAGGTTACCTCCTAAGCCTAGAAAAGGGGAAGAAAATCTAGTGGATTTTGTTGAAAATCCTTAGTGGGAGCTAAGGTAGTGGATGTAGAGCTTGTTAGAAGCTTGAACCACTATAATTGTCGTTGTCCTTCATTTTTCAATTTCTAATTTGCTCCCTCAAGTTTTAAATAGCCAATTCACCCCATCTTGGTCAAATCACTATCATTTGATCCACTCAACAATTGGCATCAGAGCTTAACTCTTTGAAGGCTTAACATCCACAAGAGGCGGTCCTTGAAGAGTGTTGATCATCCATCCATTCATTGCCATTACATCTACCTTTGGGCAAAATCTATACGAGTCACAATCGATCACAAAGCCACCTTACTTCAATGGGGATAACTATCCCTATTGGAAGAGCCGGATGAAACTCTTCATCAAATCCACCGACTATGTTCTTTGGGATATAGTAGAAGATGGACCGGCCATTCCGATGAAAAGAGATGATGAAGGAAGACTTATTTTGAAGACAAGGGTGTAGATGACCGATGAAGATCGGAGAAGACTCTAAATCAATGATAAGGCCCTACACATCTTGTTTTATGCACTCGGTCACGACATGTATGCCAAGATGTCTCGTGCACAAGTGTAAAAGAGGTGTGGGACAAGTTAGAGACCACTTACGAGGGCACCAACGACGTGAAGGAGACCAAGATCGGGATCCTCAATCTAAGCTATGAGAACTTCAAGATGGAGCCAGATGAAAGCGTCTCTAAGATGTTTGACCGATTCTCGGTTGTTGTAAATGGTCTCAAGGATTTCAGTGAGATTATCCCCGAAGACAAACTTGTCTGAAAGCTACTTTACTCTCTTCCTGAATCATGGGATGGGAAGAGAAGCACAATTATTGAGGCAAAGAACTTGAAGGCATTGAAGCTCGATGAATTAGTAAGATCTCTCCTTACTCATGAAATCATGAAGCAAAGAAGGAAATAAGAGATAAGAGAAAAGAGTAGAGAAGAATGAGGTGGACAAGAAGAAGCTTGGTATTGCTCTCAAAGCTTCATTTGAGGAGAATGATTCAAGCGAGGAGGAAGATGAAGAGATAGCCATGTTGGCCAAGCGGTTTACCTGGTTCATGAAGTCCAACCGTGGAACAAAATTCAACAGAAGATGGGACTTCAAGAACAAGGGCAAAGAAGAAGAGAATGACCAACTCATTTGTTATGAGTGCAAGAAGCCAGGCCATATTCGCACCGATTGCCTTCAACTAAAAAAGAAGGGCTTCAGGAAGAATAAGAGCTCAAAACTCAAATGGCAACTTGGAGTGACGAGGAGTCATCCAAGGATGAGGAGCATAAAGTGGCCAACCTTTACCTCATGGCCCTTGAGGATGAACCAATGGTAAACTCTAACTCATCATCTTTTACTTATGATGAATTATATGATGCTTATGATAAGTTGCAAGATGTTTACGATGAATTGGTAGAAAAATACAAAGAGTGTATTTTGAAAAACAAGAAAAACATTTTTGATTTGAAATTTCAAAACGAGTCTCTTTCAAAAAACAATTCCAAATTGGAAAAGAAAGTTTTATATTTGATAAATCTTTCAAATGAGCTTAAAAAGAAAAATCTCGATTTAGAAAAACTTCCTTTTGATTTCCAAGATTATCACACAAAGGAGGTGGATTATCTTAAAACTTCTCTTACTATTGGGAAAAATACTTTTCAAAAGGTAGTTCTTCAAAAACCCAATATGTAAAGAGAAATACTTTTAACCCCAAACAAAGAAGTTTTCAAAAGCAATCTAAAACTAAAAGAGTTAGGAGTATATGGGTTCCTAAGGAACTTATAGTTTCTAACAATATGAATGCTATTGCTTCTTGGATTCCTAAGGGAACCAAGATTTTGGGAACTAATATTTATGGACCCAAAATGATTTGGGTACCAAAATTCAAAACTTGATCTTTGTTTGTAGGGGGAGCAATGCTACAAGGTCAAAACCACAAGTCAAAATTCTTGGTACCTTGATAGTGGTTGCTCAAGACACATGACCGGAGACAAGAGTAGATTCTTGGAGCTCAAACCAAAGAGTGGAGGAGGAGTGACATTTGATGACAACTCCAAAGGCCACATTGAAGGAACTGGCTCCATTGGTAATCTCTCATCTACTCTTATTGAAAATGTTCTTTATGTCAACGATCTTAAACATAATTTGTTGAGCATTAGTCAATTGTGCGATAATGGTTTTAATGTTCTTTTTGATGCTAATGGGTGTAAAATCATGAACATTAAAACAAATCAAATAATGCTCATAGGTCATCGCATAGATAATATTTATATGGTGCATTTAGATGACATACATACATCCCATGCATGCTTTGTGGCACATAATGAAAATGATACATGGTTGTGGTATAGGAAACTAGAACATGCTAGCATTATTGTTTTAGAGAAATTGGTTTCCCTTGATCTAGTAAGAGGTTTACCTAAGCTAAAGTTCTCTAAAGATAAAATTTGTGATGCATGTGCTAAGGGTAAACAACAAAGAACCTCATTTAAATCCATTAATGATGTTTCTACTAATAGATGTTTACAATTGATCCATATTGATCTCTATGGGCCTATTAGGACTATGAGCTTGGGTGGTAAGTCTGTAGCGATGTCTTTTTCGCTAAAAAAACGAGTTTTTGAAGTGTTTATGATTTTTCAGATATAAAATGTTTATTCCGTGGGTTTTTTTTTAAAAAAAAACCGTATTTTATTTAAAAATTGGAGTCGCCACTGGCCACTTAGGTAGGCCGGACACCATAAAACCAGAGATTCAAAATAACTTTGAGTTCGGGAGTCGGTTACGGATGGGGAAGGATTAGCACCCCCACACCGCCCAAAATTGGTACTTTAATAATTACCGCTTTATTAATATTAAACTTTCCGGATTAAAGTGACGATTAGTTTAAAATTCGGTTATAATTGCGAATAAATTTTAAAGGCCCTGTTATCCGAGAGTAAACGCCCAACCACTATCACTACGCCTGATACTGGCCCCGTTTACGCTCGGATAAAAGGGCACCGCATTGACAATTTATATATCATTATGCAACCTTAGTGAGCAAAATATAAAACATGGCAAATAATTTAAATACAATACAAATAAATATTAACATAATAGAATACTAATCTGACATAAATAAAATACATAACTAAAACATACATATATACATATTAATCTAATTCATAAATGAAAACATATCTAGCATAAATAAAATACTATTCTAAAACATACATACATATAAATTATCCCTACTCATGACTAAAAATAAACCTAACATGTCACAATTACAATGCATGGAACGCAAATACATATTACAAAGATGTACATATTACAATAAAACACATTATAACATACGTAAAATATAGCGTTATACATGACCAAGAAACTATACCGACATACAGCCTAAAAGCAAAGAAAACATGCAATACATACTGAAATATAAAAGCAGATTGTGTTCGAGCCAACTCAAATATCAGTATAATATGCGTGATACGAATAACCGAACAAATACATAAAGATACATAATCATCATAAACTTAACACACATATACATGTAAACATAAAAATACAAAGCATATACGAGGGATATATGATAAAGCAAAAGGCTACATCAACATACACGATTATAATAAACGAACATGAATATTTACATTGAATCAGGACAAAAATGAAAAGAAATAAACATTAGGAGCAGAAATTAATGGAAAAAAATATGCAATTTAGGGACGAAAATACAAGCAGAACCAAACTTGAAAAGACTGAAACTGTAATTAGACCAAGGGGCAGACCCGAAGTGAAAAATTCAAAAACGCGGTGGGACTAGTGAGGTAATTTTGCCATTTAAAAACTGATTCGATTTAATTTAGGAACTGGATTGCAAGATTTTGTAATAAGAGGGGGACCAGAGTTGTAAATATCCCATGCGGCGAGACAAAAACGAAAATATTGAAAAAGTGAAGGGTTTATTACAGAATTTCACCATTTCACGAAATAACAACGCCCTTTTTTTTTTGCCCGGACTCAAACTTTTCCCCATTTTCATTAAATTCCATGTTTTTATAATAAACAAAGCCTCTCATTTTCTCTCGATCCTTTCCCCTGAACCTATGACGAACCCAGAAATCAGTGACTTTCCGCCGTCCCTTCCGCCGCCGGCCGCTGCTAACCGATGCCGACGAACTAAAAGAAACACCCAAAACCAACCTTTTCCTAAACCGAACCCATATATGCCCTTAGATCTACGCTAAGACTCACCCTTTGGCCTAGATCTGAGTAAATACAAAACGGAAAAAAAATTTGTTTACTTTTGACCCAAAATGAAACCAAAAGGGACCTCCCTCTCTCTTCAGTTCACCATGTTCGGCCTCGAAAAGCCGAAGAGGCTTGTTACTGGTGAGGGGAGATCCACAGACGATGAGGGTAATAACTCTAAACTCCTTTTTTTTGTTATCACTACTTATCTTTTCCTTTATGCATGCAAAGAAAATAAGAAAAGAGAAGAGTGTTACCACTGAAAACTTGTTGCCCTTTTTTGTTATTTTTTCTTTTCCGATTACAACTTGACTGCCTTACAATTACTTGTTTCATACATATATCCTTGTCTCTTTGCTTTGGTAACAAGTAATATAATCTATTTTTTAGATCTGAACTGACACTTACATAGTCTCTCTTCTTTTATGTTGTTCTGATATGTCTGAACGCGGTGGTTGGAGACCGGCATGGTGGCGGTGTAGGGGAGTTGTCTTCGGCCAGAGGCGTTCTCGGCCATTGGATCAGATCTGATCTAACGGTCAGGCTGGCTTGAAGGATGAACGGCCCAGATGAAACCTCAATCGGTGAAACGGCTCCAGATCGTGACACGTGGGGCTCAGCAGTCGAGGGGTTATAGCGCGTGGGACTCAAACCGTCCAGACGTGTAGTTCACGCGGCTGGCTAGATATTTTACCCTTCCTTGATCGTGGCCGTTGGATCAGATCTTGATCCAATGGCCCATAGTTATCTACACAAAAATAATTAGAGTTAAATGGGGTCTTGGGCTTGGGCCAACCGGGCCTTGTATTATTATTTTTTTGTAATAATATGGACATTTTAATTTAAGAGGGCTTCCTATTATTTTTCCAGTTTTGTCCATACATACTAATATATTAATATAATAGTAAATACAGATACATACGTACTTACGTATACATACATACAATTGTGACGAAATACGTTCACACG
Organism: Hibiscus mutabilis; assembly: GCA_019671005.1. NCBI lineage: Eukaryota > Viridiplantae > Streptophyta > Magnoliopsida > Malvales > Malvaceae > Hibiscus > Hibiscus mutabilis. The sequence continues at coordinate 34,963,169 of CM033735.1, read as the reverse complement.
TACATATACTTAATAATACATGCCACACTTATTCGTATATATTCAATAATAACAAGGACACTAATAATATACACATGCAAACACATATAGACCTACTCATATACTAACATCTATTTGTATGATACTCCTAACATAAATATAACCATACCATACGTATATTAATAGGTACGTAATACACCATATCAATATATGTATACCCTCACACTTATATCATTATATAATACACTAACATATACACGCACACACCTACATGTAATCATGCACTAATATGTTAATATAATACTTAGAGGTTAGATAAAAATGAGTGATTACAGTTGCCCCTCTTTGCTTGTTCTCATGGAATGTGAACAAAGCAAAGATTCATAAGCACTCATTTTTATCTGACTTCCCTATTTGTAGCTTCAGAAACACGTGCTCTTCTGGAACTCTCCGTTTTTCCTTAGCTGAATCTTTAGGCTCGTAAGTTCTTCCTATATAGAGCTTCGTCACCTTCCGATCTTGGAGTTATAGGCTCTTTCTTCATAGAACCCTTTACTCTGAAGCCTCGAGTTATGAGTCCTTCCTAAATAGAACCTTACATTCTGAGACGGTGAAGCTTGGAGTCCTTTCTATATAGAACTCTTCGCCTTCAACGCTGGTTTCTCCTATATCAAACCCTCTGCGTCGCTGATGGATTCTTCCGACTGGGAGTTCCCCCTGTATCGAACTGCTAGTCTTCAAACCCTAGAGCCGCCAATCCTTCCTATATAGAACTTTTAGCTTCTGAAATCTCGGAGCTACGGGTTCTTCCTATATAGAACCTCTCACTTTAAGACAGTAAAGCTCAGAGTCATTCCTATATGAGACTCTTCGCTTTCAGACACAACAGGTTTTCCTATATAACCTTGTGTGTCATGGGTGAATTCCTTCGGCTGGGAGTTCTTTCTATATAGAACTGCTAGTCTTCACCCTGGAGCCGGAAGCTTTTCCTATATAAAACCTTCAACTTCTGAAATCTTGGAGCTACGGATTCTTCCTATATAGAATCTTTTACTCTAAGACAGTGAAGCTCAGAGCCCTTCCTATATATAAGACTCTTTGCTTTTGGACACAACAGGTTTTTCTATATAACCTTGTGTGTCATGGGTGAATTCCTTCGGCTGAGAGTTCTTTCTATATAGAACTGCTAGTCTTCACCCTGGAGCCGGAAGCTTTTCCTATATAAAACTTTCAGCTTCTGAAGCCTCGGAGCGGCGGATTCTTCCTATATAGAACCTCTCTACAGGCGCTTGGAAACATAAGCCTTTTGTATGTAGAACCTTCGTCTTCACATTTGGGATTCACACCACGATGGCAACCGATGTCTCTTTGAATCCATAGATACCTGTCTAAGATAAAACAAAATGCTATGACCAGTGAATTGACATGCTCCTAATCCTAGTGATGTCTAACTATTCATGATGCATGAGTGTCAATATCTTGGTGGGCTTGCTTTAATCCTTATTCTATCTCGTTGTTCACTTTCTCCTTTTTCACGGGCGACGATACCCCTCTTCACTGTCGGGTTCAACCATTCCAGCCATTCTTTTTTTATGACTTGGGATTCTAAAGTGCCCTCTCGGGTTTTCGCTTTAGAGTTTTTTTTCTTTTTTTTTCTTTCAAGGGGTGCCCTTCTGGGTTTTCACTCGGGAGATCTCTCTTGTTATCTCGCATGCTTCCTTTGAATAAGCAGGGCGTACACCATTAGCCATCCTATCCTGTTGTTTAAAGTTTTTCGCCCTCTCTATCAACAGCCGTTATGTAGGGAGCTAGAGGGCGAAGTTAACATTTTTAAGGTTAGATCACGGTATTGCTCAAAAATCTCTTGTTTTACCATAAGCATATGTTAGCTTATTTGCTTGAAATTAACAAGAAGGCAAGGCATGGATGTTCAAAAATGCTATTTTATTACGATTAAGGGCTTGGGATATCTTAAAAGAGGTATGACACACATGAGAAAGAAGGAAATTTAAGTATGAAATACAAGATCCCTCATTATCTTTGATATGAATGATACATTATCATGTCAACCGGTGTAGAATCTTTTGCCTGAAGCTCCCTCTTCACGGTGTTCATGGGGATAACCCTTCTCTTCGGATATCCAACCTTTCAATTTATCTGAGCCGCCCTTTACGGGTTTTCAACTCGGGTCCTCTCTTTGCTTCAAGACGCCATATTTCGGGTTTTCGCCCTGAGCTCTTCTTTTTTGTTCTTTTTTTTTTCAAACATAGTATTTCTTAACAGCATCAGAATTTATAGGGTTTTTCAGCTCGTCTCCATCCATTGCTGTTAAGATTAGGGCTCCTCCTGAGAAGGCCCTTTTTACCACGTACGGCCCTTCCCAGTTGAGCATCCACTTTCCTCGAGAATCTTTCGGGATCGGGAGGATTTTCTTGAGCACCAGATCCCCCTCTCTGAATTCTCTTGGGCGCACATTTTTATTGTATGCCTGCATCATCCGCTTTTGGTACATTTGACCATGACAAATGGCCTTTAGTCTCTTCTCATCAATGAGATTTAGCTGGTCGAGTCTGGCCTACACCCATTCGGCTTCTTCCAATTTTACTTCATTTAAGACCCAGAGAGACAGAATCTCTACCTCGATAGGGAGTACTGCTTCGGTACCATACACCAAGGAGTAAGGTGTTGCCCCCGTTGATGTGCGAACGGACGTCCTATAGGCGAAAAGGGCAAATGGCAACTTCTCATGCCAATCCCTGTAGGTATCCGTAAATTTGGCATTTGTGGCATTTCCTGGCGTAATCAATACAATATCCCTCCATGGTCAACCAGAAATAGCCATATCTCATAATTTTCCGGGCTATAGATAGCCCGTTGGCGTGCGTTCCACAGAGCCCATCATGTACCTCGGCTAAAATCTCCTTCGCCTCCCGAGCATCCACACATCTCAGCAATATATGATCGTGACTTATCTTGTATAGGATCTCCCCATCTAGGACATATCTTGTTGCCATTTTTCTGAGTGTTTTTCTGTCATTGTCATTTGCCCCTTCTGGATACTTTCGAAGCTTGACATATTGCAAGATGTCATTGTACCATGGGTTTCCATCAATCTCTTCTTGTACATTACAACAATGAGCAGGCCTTTCAAACATCTGCATCTTAATGGGCTTCATTTATGCCCTAGTGTTTGTTTTGAACATGGACGCCAGGGTTGCCAAGGCGTCTTCCATCTGATTTTCTTCTCGTGGAAGGTAATTGAAGCTGACCCTTTCGATCTCCTTGGTGAGCTCTTGAATCAATTCATAATATTTGACCAACTTCGGGTCCCTGGTTACCCATTCCCCACGCGATTGGTAAATTACTAAGGATGAATCTCCGAATACTCGAAGTTCTTTAACCTTTCTCTCAATAGCTGAGTTTAGTCCCATAACGCAAGCTTCATATTCAGTTATATTGTTGGTACAGGAGAATTCTAATCTGCTGGTGAAGGGATAATAGACATCTTCAGGAGAAATTAGCACGGCTCATATCCCATGTCCGAGGGCGTTAGAGGCTCCATCGAAGTAAAGCTTCTATGATTTATCATCTGAAACCTCTTCCTCGGTTGTAATGCACATCAAGTCCTCGTCTGGGAAATTAAAGTTCAATGCCTCATAGTCGTCCGAAGCGCGACTAGCTAGGAAATCTGCTACAGCACTTCCCTTTACAACTTTCTGGCTCACGTATACAATATCGAATTCGGATAAGAGCATCTGCCATCGAGCCATCTTTCCTGTTAGTGCTGGCGCTTTCATTAAGAATTTCAGTGGGTCTAACTTGGATATCAACCAAGTACTATGATACAGATTTACTGCCTAAGCCGCTTGGTAGCCCAAACTAGAGCACAACACAGCTTCTGCACTGGCGGGTACCGCATTTCGCAATCATTGAATTTCCTGCTTAGGTAATAGATGGCTTGCTCCCTTTTTCTTGACTCATCATGTTGCCCCAATACGCATCCCATTGAATTCTCAAAAACTGTCAGATAGAGAATTAATGGTCGATCTGGTACTGGTGCTACTAAAATCGGAGCATTTGTCAGGTACTTTTTGATCTTTTCTAGGGCTCTTTGACATTCATCATCCCACACACCAGGATTATTCTTTCTAAAAAGTCTGAAGACCGGGTCACATCGGTCAGTTAATTGAGAAATGAAACGAGAAATATAATTCAACCTCCCAAGGAAACCGCGAACTTCCTTCTGAGTGTGGGGTGGTGAGAGATCCTGAATGGCCTTTACTTTATCCGAATCAATCCCAATCCCTCTTCTGCTTACCACGAACCCTAAGAGTTTTCCAGAGGTAACGGCGAAGGTACACTTGGCAGGATTGAGCCTCAGCTGGTACTTCCGTAGTCTTTGGAATAGTTTTCTCAAGTTCTGTAGGTGCTCCTCCTCTGTTCGGGATTTGGCAATCATGTCGTCCACGTATACTTCTATTTCTGTGTGCATCATGTCATGGAAAAGAATCACCATTGCTCTTTGGTATGTTTCCCCTGCGTTCTTTAGCCCAAACGGCATCACCCGATAACAAAAAGTGCCCCACATGGTTATGAACGTAGTTTTCTCCATGTCGTTAGAGTCCATCTTTATCTGGTTGTACCCTGAGAAGCCGTCCCAACCAGCGTGTCAATATGTGGTAAGGGGAAGTTGTCTTTAGGGCTGGCTCGGTTTAGATCCCTATAATCTACACACATACGAACTTTCCCGTCCTTCTTTGGTACTGGCACAATGTTTGCAACCCATTCGGGGTATTTGGCTACCTCTAAAAAACCAGCATCAAACTATTTTTTTACTTCTTCTCTAATTTTTAATAGCATATCCGGTCTCATTCTCTGAAGTTTTTGTTGTATTGGTTTGCACTCCGGCTTTGTTGGCAACTTGTTCACTACTATGTCGGTATTCAATCCTGGCATAGCTTGATAAGTCCAGGCAAAAACATCCTTGAATTCCTGAAGTAGGATTATCAGTTCGTGCTTGGTTTTTGAGGAAATAGTCGTTCCTACTTTTACTTCTTTTCTCTCTTCTTCTGTCCCCAAGTTTACAACTTCTGTTTCTTCTTGGTGGGGCATGATCTGCCTTTCTTCGTTGGCAACCATTCTCTTCAACTCTTCCGGGACCTCATCTTCTATCTCATCATCTTCTTCCTCAATTCTTTCTGAGACCTCGGGGCATTCAAAATTCACTCCAGGATTGGATCCGGTATCATTCATATCGTCAATCATGAGCAACCTGCATTAAATGAGAATGAATTGTATTGGGAAGAAGACGGCTTTATATGAAGGGAATGAACATGTAGAATGCATGAATGAAATAAATGAAACTTTGGTCATTCAGGAAAGTGGGGATATTTTCATTTCAATCAAAAAGTTAACATAGGTGCCCTATACAAGAGATCCCCATTGTTTACGGGGAAAAACAAAAGGTTGATTCGGAGCATTACTCTGATCTATTCCTAAAAACCACAGGTAGATCAATGCAGCTCCAGTTATCGAGTGTTTCCAGGGGCGGTAGGGGCGGATGTTGGTTAACGTTTTGCTGCCTCGGTCCTTTCCAGCTATCATGTTGATGTACATCCCTTCAAATGATTCATTGAATATCTCCTCCTGGTTGAGTACGTAATTTTCCTTGATTGCCTCTTCAACTTCCTGACCTGGCCGGTAGAATCCTCCAGAGACAAAAGTGGTTTTCAAACTAGGAAAAGACATCGGTCTCCACAGAATGTCTTCTCCTTTAAATCTGGCTTTTCTTTGCTCTTCTTTTCTCTTGTATTCTTCTTTTCTCTGTTGGGCACTTGGTTTGTAACCCAGCCCAAAACGGTCCTTCTTGGTTATTATACTTTTGGCTCTTAGGTTCCCTTGTAATTTATTCCCCAACCCCTTCCTACTTTGGCTCCTCGGCCCAAAGTTTCTGATACGGTTATCTTGGTACAATTGGATAACCGGGGATAGGGGATCCGACTTCCCTCCGAAACGAACGTGGCGTTCACTAGTTCTAATACTCGGAACGAGCATTCTACAGCATCCTCGTCATTTTGAATATAGGGGGCATCCCATGTCATTGAAGCAACAATTTCTTGCTCAGCCTCTACTGTGACCAATTTGCCTTCGACTACAAATTTTAGCTTCTGATGCAATGATGAGGGGACAACTCCTGCGGAGTGTATCCATGGCCTACCCAATAAGCAGCTGTAAGATGGTTTTATGTCCATTACCACAAAATCGATCACATACTCAGTAGGTCCGATCAATAGAGGCACCTCAATTTTCCCCATTGTTCCTCTTTGCGTACCGTCAAAGGCTCTTACTGAATTGTGGCAGGGCTTTAGGTGAGAACCATCTATTGGTAGTTTCTGCAGGGTCACCATAGGCAGGACGTTCAATGCTGACCCGTTGTTGATCAGTACGCCAGGTACTACATACCCTTTGCAGTGAGTTGTGATGTTAAGGGCTTTGGTGGACCCCATTCCTCCCTTAGGGATCTCATCATCACTGAATGTTATATGATTATAGACAGTGATATGCCCCACTATCCTATCCAGATTTGTCACAGAAATATCCTGGGGCACAAAAGTTTGATTTAGTACTTTTAATAGCGTCTCCCGGTGCTTTTCTGAACTCAAGAGTAAATTCCAGTACTGTGATCCTAGCCAGTTGCTTTCGTAGTTGTTCCACTATGTTGTACTCGCTATGTCTCAAGAACTTCAGAAATTCTTTGGCTTGGGCCTCAGTTACCGGCTCATTTATCTTTGAGGGAGGTTCTTCTCCAAATATCTGCGTGGGGCTAACTGCTGTTGTATCATTTCCCTTATCTGTTTCAGCTGTTTTCAAAGCCTCAGAGGAATAACATCTGCCACTCCTTGTGAAATGGCCCGCCTCACCAACATTTACATCGCTCTCGCTTTGTTGGTCTTTTAGCGTAGACTCTTTTACCTGACCATGTTCTAGTTTTTTTGGCGTGGTCACATTTATAGCATAATTCCATAGGGTTTGCCATATCCTTGAATGGGAACGAGGATGGTGCTGAAATGATGATCCTGGGACTTATCTTGTTAGTTTCTCCTTGGGAGGCACCTGCATTCCCTGGCCTGGGAGAGATGATAAAAGGTCTATCCTTCCCGTATTTAGATTTGGGGCTATCCGTCATATGTACGTCCGACCCCTTCTTTCCCATGGACTCCTCGAAGAATTCTATTTGCTTTTCATTCATCAGTTGTTGTACCAATCTCTTGAACTCATCGCATTCTTGGATGCCATGCCCTTCATTCTGGTGGAATTCGCAATATACTCCACATCCCTTCTGCCTTATTATCATGCCTTTGTCGATCACACGGGCCATGCATAACTGTTGAAATACCCACCGTAAAGGAGATTTGATTTCTGACACATCATCCTTAATCCTCCTAGTAAAGTATTCTTCAACAACATTTACTCATCTGCTCCCATGATTAGGTAGCGGGTTAGTAGCTACACTTGGTTCTTCAAACTTCAATATCCCAGAATTGATTAAATTCTGCACAAGTTTTTTTGAAGGCCAGGCAGTTCTCGGTGGGATGTCCAGGGGCACCGCCGTGATAGTCACAATGCGCATTCGGATTATACCAAAAAGGGAAGGGTGGCTTGAAAGGAGTAACGATGTATGGACGGACCAGGTCCGCCTCATATAACTGGGAATAAAGCTCTGAGTACGAAACAGGTAGGGGAGTGAAAGTTTTCCTCTCTTTCTCTTTGATTTGAGTTTTGTGTTTTTCCCACAGGTGCTGGTGGCTGTGAGACTGTAAAGTTCTTCGGGGTGGTGTAAGTGCTGGTGGCGTTTACTTCATTCCTCTTACTATATTTCCGAGACCCTTCCCCGCTATCAATTCTACCACTCTTAATTGCCAATTCAAGGGACTCCCCAGTCCTGATTAAGTCAACAAAACACTGTGTCGTGTTATTAATGAGGCGATCAAAGAGTGCCCCTTTCAAGGTATTAACAAATAACGGCGTAATTTCATGTTCCGGGAGGGGTGGCTAAATTTGGGCGGCCACTTCCCGCCACCTTTGCGCGTATTACCGTAGACTTTCATTGGACTTCTGCCCCATATTTTCCAACATAATTCTACTGGGGGTCATATCTGTTACATGCTTATATTGCTCAGTAAATGCTCTTGACAAATCTTTCCATGTCTTAACATTTGCCTTACTCAACTGGGTGTACCACCGTAACGCCGCTCCAGTTAGGCAGTCCTGGAAACAATAGATCAGTAGCTTTTCGTCCTTAAGGTAGGCCGCCATCTTGCGACAGTACATTGTTATGTGTGCGGAAGGACACGTGGTTCCATCATATTTGTCGAACTCTGGTGTTTTAAATTTTGGCGGTAGGACAAGATCGGACACCAGACTTAAGTCGCTAGCGTCATTTCCTGATTCTTCCATAGATTGTAACGTTTTAAATTTTTCCTCCATAAGGCGAAACCTCTCCTCCCACTTTTTCTCTACCTCGGTCCTGATCCTTTCGACCATATTCAGGTCTGGAACCTCCTCTTCATAGAGTGCTTCAGCATCGAGGGGTTGAGTTTCAGGTACCCCTATTTGAAAACTAGATGACATTCCTGCAGGGTCGATATACACCTTTCTAACCGGGTTTGGCGCAGTTGGTTGAACCTTGTAGTGAACTGGGGTACCCTCTGGTTCTTGAATGGTTTCTCCTTCCACTCTTTTTCCAAGACTCTTAGCCAACAATACGATTATGTCGGATACTATCGATGCTTGCGACTGAGCAATCTGGTCACTGAGGCTTCTTTGAGCCTCTTCAAGCCTAGCCTCGAGCTCTCTTTGTCCCTTTTCTAGACTGATTATCCTGTCTTCCATGAGCTTGCTTTGTAATCGGGTAAGGTACGGATGATGAATGATTGCGGGTTAGCTTCTATTTTCACACACACACTCTGAAACAATATTCACAATATTAATACGGTTGCAAGAAAGATAAATGCATGTATAATGATGCGAATGTCATGATGTAATGCAAGAGTGTATGCAGATACGGTACTGATTCCGCTGGTAGTCACCCTTTTAAACTACTTCCACGGAAATTAAAGGGTCTAAATTACAACAGAGTTCGTATTACAAAATGAAGATTCCTAATACAAAAGAGCTAAATACAACACAAAGCCCTATAGATAAGCCCTAGCTCTCTCTCCTAATTTCCCAATTGCCCTGAGCAACTTGATGAACCTGGGTGCTTCTTCCATTTCTGGGACTATGAAAGGTCGAAGTGTTTCAGCCTCGACAGCCAAATCATTCACATGCCTGGCGACTCACTGTATGTCCACCATCAAGTTTGCGTAATATTGATCTCTATCCTGTACCATCCGGGCAGCGTCACGCAGTCTCCTTTGCCAATAAGTGTCCCTTCCGGCTGTAGCCTCCTCAAATACAATAATTCTTTCCTTATAATCTTCAACAGTTGCTTCAAGAGAATTAATTCGGGCTCTTAACATTCCTACTTCGCGCTCTCTTTCTTGTAGCTCAGTGAAGCCATTTCTCTGGCAGTACGTTCGAAGGGAATGCTCTACCTCTACCACCTTTTCTGTCAATTCGTTATTTTGACTTCGGCTTTGATCCAGACTTTGAATAGTATCATCGTACAACTTTTGCATTTCTAATAGTCTATTCCGGCTACCCATGGACTTTCTCTTCCATACGGTGACGTTTTCCCTCTCATGATTGACTGCTTGTTTTCCCTTGCTAATTTCTTGCCTGAGTCTTTCCTTTTCTTGGTCAATGACCTTCTTGGAGGACCGTTTTTCTTCCTCCATAGCCGACCGACAGCTTTTTATCTCTTTCTCGATCGCTCTCTTGCTGATTTCTCGTTCTTCTTCCACCAAACGGATACCATTCATTCTTTCTTTTTCCACAGCTATGAATTACCTTCGGCCGGCTTTCTGTATTTTTGCTTGTAGTAGAAGGGTATCTTTTTGATAAAGAGTGTTCTTGTCGCTCAAATCTGCATTTAATTTCTTTAACTGCCTAATGATCCCGTCCTGCTCGTCAACCTCTAAGCTTGCCTTATAGAGCTCGCTCGCATGTTGAGTCTGTTGGATGTCCATTTTCTTTTTAATTTCTTCGAGTTCATTCCTTAAAATGTCAGCTTCAGACGATACCACCCTTGTAAGCTCTTCAAGTGACACTGCTGGTCCTTGATCAGATTCGGGAATCATATCGTTTACCCTCAAACGTCTCCAAATATCGTAGTCTGGGGTGGTCATGTACTCGGTGTCTCCTTCCACCCTAATCCGGTAACAATGGTCCCAAGCCCTCATGATAGTCTGAACTTTCTCTTTGAACTCCCCTTTGAAAAGAAATTCAGTTCGGCTTAACCCGACGGTGTTGGGAATGAACTGTCGCGATCCGAATTGTCGGGACACCAGAAGCGGAGCACAAGCAATCCCTCCATGCAGTCCCAACATCATCAGCCAATTGAAATCACCACAACTATATAAAAAGTAATTAACTCTACCGAGCCACGGGACCCTCCATACTATGTCCTCACCTTGGATATTCCTGAAGAAACTGGCCCATTTTCTTGTTTTCAAGTCCTCTCGCCACTCTTTTGTTAAGTATTCCCGTAAAGGCGAAAAATCTTGGAAGGATATTCCCGGTAGAACCCTCATCGCGTCTTCCACATGTGGCTCTGAATCCATACCTGTAACAGTTGTGCGCATCCTCGAAAATGCCATTCTTCGTGCTTCCGACTGGCATTTAAAGAAATAAAGGTCTCGGCCAAAATAGCTGGTATTGGGTTTTCTCGCCGTTTTATCTGCTCAAACAAATCTAGAATGGCCACATCAATGTTTCCAGAATTCTTGGAAAGATCACCAATCCATATATTCCCAAGGCAAGCATGTCTAACTTTTTCTCCTCATCCGGATGTGCAGGTAGGAAGGATGTCTCGAATGTTTTCCCATGCGAATACTGTACTATCTCCTCGAATTCTGATCAAGCCATTGACCCAGTCGTCGCTCATTCCGGTAAAGGTTTTGAGCTTGGAAGTGTAATTCTGATTCCTCGGAGGTTTTGCGTAGATCCAATCTTCCTGAACATTTTTATGATTAAGAAGAGCGGTGTATTCTTCTACTGTGGGCATCATGTCCTGTCCATTGAAGGTGAAGCAGCAAAAGGCAGGATTCCAGAACTGAAAAATGGCTCGGAGTAGGGGCTAGTTGACCCGGATGTACATCAATTGTGCAATGTCACCATAACTATCACGGAACCTTTCTTGTAATCTCTGGTCCCATTCTTCCCAGATACTTTGAAGATCCCCTAAATTGTTCTTTTGAAGACTCACATAGGTGTACCCGGCTATCACGCGTTCACTTGGTAAACTGTCCCCTTGGGCCTTCTGGTTGACTTCTGACCAATGTCTAACAGACAAGTTGAGTTCCTCTTTTTTAAGACACCTTTTTTCCATGGTGAAAGACTTTCTGATCGGGTAAACCACTTGATCCAGTACCTTTATATAATGCGAATGTAATAATGCATGAAAAAAATAGCAAAAAAGGAAACAAGTCAATACCGGATAGAATTAATAAATACACAAATAAAAGGACAAATTAAATAAGGTAAACAAACAAAAAACCCTATTTATCCCGTCTAAAACACCCAAGGTTATCCGCATGGCTCTAAAGGGGTGGGTTTCTATATGTTCTCTACATGCAGTGTTGGTGCTAAGAGGTACCCGAATTGTCCTTGCTGTCCTCTACTAAGAGTAGCAAGGCCCCCGATCATCACCCATTATAGGCTCCTTTCAACCGGGTTCAATTCAGGGGGACCCATTCGCTTATGCCTGCACGAAGGAACGATATCCTTACAAAAGCATAAGGTACTCGAGCCCCGAAGGTACTTGCTAGGCCTACACGGGAGAACGATATCTCCAAGAAAGCATTAGTGTTTTCCCCCCACTTAAAAAACAGGTTTATATGCCAAATTTTAAATAAACGCGCAATTACAACCGAATATTAATTTAATAGTCACTTTAATCTGGAACTTCTAATATTATTAAAGCGGTAATTATTGGAAAAAGCTTGACTCTCTTTATTTTGTTAAAAACAAAAATAGTCCCCAGCGGAGTCGCCATCTGTAGCGATGTCCTTTTTTCGCTAAAAAACATGGTTTTCGATGTTTTTGTGATTTTTCGGATATAAAATGTTTATTCCGTGGGGTTTTTTTTAAAAAACGTATTTTATTTAAAAATTGGAGTCGCCACCAGCCACTTAGGTAGGCCGGACACCATAAAACCAAAGATTCAAAAAAACTTTGAGTTCGGGAGTCGGTTACGGATGGGGAAGGATTAGCACCCCCACACCGCCCAAAATTGGTACTTTAATAATTACCGCTTTATTAATATTAAACTTTCCGGATTAAAGTGACGATTAGTTTAAAATTTGGTTATAATTGCGAATAAATTTTAAAGGCCCCGTTATCCGAGAGTAAACGCCCAACCACTATCACTACGCCTGATACTGGCCCCATTTACGCTCGGATAAAAGGGCACCGCATTGACAATTTATATATCATTATGCAACCTTAGTGAGCAAAATATAAAAAATGGAAAATAATTTAAATACAATACAAATAAATATTAACATAATAGAATACTAATCTAACATAAATAAAATACATAACTAAAACATACATATATACATATTAATCTAATTCATAAATGAAAACATATCTAGCATAAATAAAATACTATTCTAAAACATACATACATATAAATTATCCCTACTCATGACTAAAAATAAACCTAACATGTCACAATTACAATGCATGGAACGCAAATACATATTACAAAGATGTACATATTACAATAAAACACATTATAACATACGTAAAATATAGCGTTATACATGACCAAGAAACTATACCGACACGCAGCCTAAAAGCAAAGAAAACATACAATACATACTGAAATATAAAAGCAGGTTGTGTTCGAGCCAACTCAAATATCAGCATAATATGCGTGATACGAATAACCGAACAAATATATAAAGATACATAATCATCATAAACTTAACACACATATACATGTAAACATAAAAATACAAAGCATATACGAGGGATATATGATAAAGCAAAAGGCTACATCAACATACACGATTATAATAAACGAACATGAATATTTACATTGAATCAGGACAGAAATGAAAAGAAATAAACATCAGGAGCATAAATTAAAGGAAAAAATATGCGATTTAGGGACGAAAATACAAGCAGAACCGAACTTGAAAGGACTGAAACTGTAATTAGACCAAGGGGCAGACCCGAAGTGAAAAATTCAAAAACGCGGTGGGACTAGTGAGGTAATTTTGCCATTTAAAAACTGATTCGATTTAATTTATGGACTGGATTGCAAGATTTTGTAATAAGAGAGGGACCAGAGTTGTAAATATCCCCTGCGGCGAGACAAAAACGAAAATATTGAAAACGCAGGGGGATTTATTACAGAATTTCACCATTTCACGAAATAACAACGCCCTTTTTTTTTGCCCGGACTCGAACTTTTCCCCATTTTCATTCAATTCCATGTTTTTATAATAAACCAAGCCTCTCATTTTCTCTCGATCCTTCCCCTGAACCTGTGACGAACCCAGAAACCGGTGACTTTCCGCCGTCCCTTCCGCCGCCGGCCTGCGCTAACCGACGCTGGCGAACTAAAAGAAACACCCAAAACCAACCTTTTCCTAAACCGAACCCATATATGCCCTTAGATCTACGCTAAGACTCACCATTTGGCCTAAATCTGAGTAAATACAAAACGAAAAAAAAAATTCGTTTACTTTTGACCCAAAGTGAAACCAAAAGGGACCTCCCTCTCTCTTCAATTCACTATGTTCGGCCTCGGAAAGCCGAAGAGGCTTGTTACTGGTGAGGGGAGATCCACAGACGACGAGGGTAATAACTCTAAACTCCTTTTTTTTGTTATCACTACTTATCTTTTCTTTTATGCATGCAAAGAAAATAAGAAAAGAGAAGAGCGTTACCACTGAAAACTTGTTGCCCTTTTTTGTTATTTTTTCTTTTCCGATTACAACTTGACTGCCTTACAATTACTTGTTTCATACATATATCCTTATCTCTTTGGTTTGGTAACAAGTAATATAATCTATTTTTTAGATCTGAACTGACACTGACATAGTCTCTCTCTTTTTGTGTTGTTTTGATATATCTGAATGCGGTGGTTGGAGACCGGCATGGTGGAAGCATGGTGGCGGTGTGGGGGAGTTGTCTTCGGCCAGAGGCGTTCTCGGCCGTTGGATCAAATCTGATCTAACGGTCGGGCTGGCTTGAAGGATGAACGGCCCAGATGAAACCTCGATCGGTGAAACGGCTCCAGATCGTGACATGTGGGGCTCAACAGTCGAGGGGTTATAGCGCGTGGGACTCAAACCGTCCAGACGTGTAGTTCACGCGGCTGGCTAGATATTTTACCCTTCCTTGATCATGGTCGTTGGATCAGATCTTGATCCAACAGCCCATAGTTATCTGTACAAAAATAATTAGGGTTAAATGGGGTCTTGGGCTTGGGCCAACTGGGCCTTGTATTATTATTTTTTTGTAATAATATGGACATTTTAATTTAAGTGGGCTTCCTATTATTTTCCAGTTTTGTCCATACATATTAATATATTAATATAATAGTAAATACAGATACATACGTACTTACGTATACATACATACAATTGTGACAAAATACGTTCACACGTACATATACTTAATAATACATGCAACACTTATTCGTATATATTCAATAATAACAAGGACACTAATAATATACACATGCAAACACATATAGACCTACTCATATACTAACATCTATTTGTATGATACTCCTAACATAAATATAACCATACCATACGTATATTAATAGGTACGTAATACACCATATCAATATATGCATACCCTCACACTTATATCATTATATAATACACTAACATATACACGCGCACACCTACATGTAATCATGCACTAATATGTTAATATAATACTTAGAGGTTAGATAAAAATGAGTGATTACAAATTCATATGCATATGTGCTAGTTGATGACTATTTTAGATACACTTAGGTTCTTTTCTTAAGTACTAAGGATGAGACTTTAGAAAAATTCATCACGTTTTCAAAAATCACCCAAAATGATCTTGGTCTTAAAATTTCACATGTTAGAAGTGATCATGGAACCGAATTTCAAATATGGGTTTTGAAGATTTTTGTAATGAAAATGGTATTAGCCACAATTTTTTGGCTCCTCGTACTCCTCAACAAAATGGGGTAGTTGAGAGGAAAAATAGAACTTTGGAAGAAATGACTAGGACCATGCTTTGTGAAAATAATTTACCTAAATATTTTTGGGCGGAAGCCACTAATAGGGCTTGCTACAAAATTAATAGAGTAATTATTAGGCCTATTTTGAAGAAAACATCTTATGAGATTTTAAAATCCAAAAAGCCTGACATTAGCTATTTCCATCCTTTTGGTTGTAAATGTTTTGTTTTAAACAATGGAAAAGAGAATTTAGGTAAATTTGATGCAAAAAGTGATGAAGCTATTTTTCTAGGTTACTCTTCAAACTCTAAAGCCTAACGAGTATTTAATAAAAGAACTTTGGTTGTAGAAGAGTCTATACATGTTTGTTTTCGATGATAACCTCATTCCGAGGAAGGAATCTTGTGATGATGATAATATAGGGATCATTGAAGCCATTGGTGGAGGAAAAACATCAAAGGTGGATGAGATTCCAAGCAAAGAAAAGGAAACACAAGATTCACCTCTTGAAGCCTTGAAGGACTTGGCTCTAGAGGAAAAGGAGGTCACTTACCAAAGGGAGTTCAATTATGTCAAAGGTGGTAAAATTTTGGGTGATCCATCCAAAGGGGTAACCACTAGATCCTCTCTCAAACTTATAAATAATGTTACATTTATTTCATGCATTGGGCCTAAAAATATCAAAGAAGCATTAAAAGATGATTTTTGGATACTGGTCATGCAAGAAGAACTTAATCAATTTGAGAGAAGTCAAGTATGCACATTAGTTGATAGGCCTAGTAATCAATCTACTATAGGAACTAAATGGGTCTTTAGAAACAAACTAGATGAGAGTGGTAACATAGTGAGAAACAAGGCTAGACTTGTTGCTCAAGGTTACACTCAAGGAGAAGGAATTGATTTCGATGAAACTTATGCACTCGTAGCTAGGATGGAAGCTATTACGATGCTTCTTGCATTTGCATGCTTTCATGATTTCAAGCCTTTTCAAATGGATGTTAAAAGTGCATTTTTAAATGGTTTTATTAATGAAGAAGTGTATGTTGAACAACCACCGGGTTTTGAAGATCCAAATTTTCCAAACCATGTTTTTAAATTAACCAAAGCCTTATATGGTTTAAAACAAGCTCCTAGAGCTTGGTATGAAAGTTTTTCAAACTTTTTAATTGAAAAGGTTTTCAAAAAGGCAAGGTGGATACTACACTTGTCATTAAAAGATATGGCAATGACATCTTAGTAGTTCAAATGTACGTTGATGATATTATCTTTGGTTCTACTAATGAGTTTTATTGCCAAGAATTTTCTAAGCTAATGCAAGGTGAGTTTGAGATAAGCATGATGGAGGAGCTCTCATTTCTCTTAGGGCTCCAAATCAAGCAAATAAAGGATGGCACCTTCGTCAATCAAGCCAAGTATATCAAGGATATGCTCAAGAAGTTCAGCTTGGAGAACGTAAAGCCTCAAGCCATTCCAATGAGCTCATCTATTAAGCTTGACAAAGATGAAGGAGATAAGTGTGTCGATTCTAAGCTTTATCATTCAATGATTGGCTTTTTGCTTTACCTTACCGCAAGTGGACCCGATATCATGTTTAGTGTTTGCTTGTGTGCTAGGTTTCAAGCTAGCCCTAGAGAATCGCACCTAATAGCCATTAAGAGGATCTTTAGATACCTTAGAGATACACCTAGTTTAGGTCTTTGGTATCCTAGAGACTCATCTGTCAACCTTCATGATTATTCAGATGCAGATTATGAGGGATGTAAGATAGATAGGAAAAGTACCTCCGGAACATGTCAATTCCTAGGTACTATACTCATATCTTGGTTCTCTAATAAACAAAATAGCGTAGCCTTATCTACCACTGAAGCGGAGTACATATCCTTAGGGACTTGTTGTGCTCAAGTCCTTTGGATGAAGCAACAACTCTTAGACTATGGTGTTGAAGTAGATACCATACCCCTTAAGTGTGACAATACTAGTGCCATTTGTCTCACTAAGAATCCCATCCAACACTATAGAACCAAGCACATAGAAATAATACATTATTTCATTAGGGATCATGTCTTAAAGAATGATGTAGTTCTAGAGTATGTCGATACCTTAAACCAATTAGCAAATATTTTTACTAAACCATTAGATAAAGAATGTTTTTGGACCCTTAGGAGAAAGTTAGGTTTAACAAGCCTTCATTGACTCTTTAGAGTCCCAAAAGACCAAAAAATTTGCTTGAATTGATTTGATTGCCATGTTTATGTAATTTGTGCCTCTTGATTCATCTATGCCTTTAGTTAGAGGGAGCTTGTCTCTATTCTTAACCTTTATCCTATTCATACATTATATACATGCATTTCGGTTCAAGTAAAATTGAACTTTTGAGCAACTTGTGGCCCAAAATGCTTTTTCTGGGTTATTCGTATCGAAACGGGTTAAAATGTATCGGTACACCATTCTTGACTCAACCCAGATTGCATTTCTCAGCACAAGGGTATCGATACGCGTCCAAACGTATCGATACGGGCTCAAGAACATGTTTTAATACAGGTAAGCCCGTATCAAAATGGTCCCTGCGTTTCGACACACCTGTATCGATACGCCATATGGCGTATTGGTACGCGCAGACGCTGAGTCTTTAAATGAGCCTTTAATGAGAATCCAACTTTAAATCAATCTCTTTAAACCCTTTTTCATCTAAAACCCTAACTTTTTCAACTATAAATACCCTTCAAATCCTCTAGTTTTTCACACAAATTTTTGAGGGTTTTTGTTCAACAAACCAAGTCTAAGATCTCTCATCAAATTGGTGCATTATCATCCATCCATTCTTCCAATTTTCTCAAATCAACGTATAAACTCTTTCCTTTTTCTTTTTATTTTGGTTTAGTTCAATATACTATTTTTAACAATTTTTTTGTACAAAAAATATACTAATAGTATGGGTTTTAAAAGTATTTGCAAAAATTCTTTCAAAATTCAAATTTTTTAATTCAAATATAAAATTATATCGTATATTTTTAAATATGTTTTTTTAGATTTTTTTACCAAGATCTTTCTAAAATTATATTGTATAGTTTTTCATTAATACCTTGAATTTTGGATTACATACTGGATTGAATTTTATGATATATGCATACATATGTTTTGTGCCTTAACTTATTTTTAGATTCGATATGGGACCACAAAAAAGAGGTCGAACAAACGAGTTTGGTGAGTCTTCTACTGAAGATAATTTGGCACGTCCTAATCTCAGTGTCATTTATCAAAAGAGTTTTCCAACCCCGACGGCTCTAAACAACTTCAAGCAATACCAAAATTATAAAATCCGCCGCGAAAAAGTAATATCTATCCATTTTTTAAATTCTGAACGTTTCAAGTTCAAAAACCTTCCTCTTTTACAACGTTGGAACTTTATTCTTTTCAGTCAATCCCTGGGTTTTTGTACGGTAATCTTATTCTGATTTTCTTTGCTAATGTCCGGTGCATCCCCAACCAAGACCCTACTAAAGTTATTGCTATTGAGTCTTTCTTAACGGGGAAGAAATTTCGGATAGATGTTCAAACTCTTTTTAATGTTTTTGGGATCGAAGATGAAGGAATCGAATATGAAGACTCATTGGGACATGTTCTTGGCGGTTATATTAAGGTTCTAGATGCTCATGATCGCTTCTTGCATCTCATGATCACTTGGTAGTTTCGGCCATCCGGTGGAAAGTTTTCCACTATTCGCCAAGTGGATGACTTTTGGATTCGATGCTTTCGTAAAGAGAGGCAGCCCAATCTTGCTCAAATTATGTTTGTCGAGCTAGTCTACCTTATCCAACATCGACACACATCTCTTGTTGCATCATTCACTTATGGGACAACTTTGAGTTACCTGTTCACTCGGTTGGAGATTGATTGCTCCCAAATCTTTCAGAGCCTCTTACCGATCCCATTGATGAACGATCTCTTGTTCGTTCAAAGTTCCACTATTTTAATGGTGAGTGGTTACGTCTTGCCGAGCTTCCACACAATGCAATTCCTGAAGTACCATAAGTTCCTCCTCCGGCAACCCCTCAAGCTCTGATTGCTCCACAGGCTATGGGCACTCTCATGGCTTATCTCAATGAGCAATTCACTTCATTGAGGACAACCATGACCGAAGGGTTTACGGCTATTGATGCTCGATTTACTCCCTTAGAGGATCGACTTCAAGCCATAAAAAGCCAACAAGGTTCAATGGACATATCTCTTACGGCTTTCCATGGAGAATGGAGACAATCTCAAGCAACTCAAACCCATGATGAATATGAAGATCAAGACGAGGATGACGAAGATGCTCCCTAGACATACATTTCATTGCATGTCATATTAGACTTTTCTTTTTATGCACCTATGTTATTTACTCTATGAACCTATGCTTTGATTTTAGTTTTTGTTTGGATTTGGATTATATTGCCTAAATGATACTTATGTTGCTTAGTTATGCTTTGAATTACGGTAAGTATGTTGCTTTGAATTATCATTTACTCTCATTGATTTTGATCTAATAAAAAGGGGAGAATGTGTATAAGCTAAATTTTTTAACTATTTCAAAACCTAGCTTACTCTAAGGGGGAGTAATTTCAAAACACTTAAAAATTTGCTTTGGGTATTGTTATATTAAAAAGTAGGAGATTGTAAAACCTATGATGATTTTGATATAAAAAATATTTTTCAAGGACTTAATTGTAAAGTAAACAAATTTTTAAAGTGTCCCAAACTGACAAATATTTTAAAGCATACTTGATTCTAAATCAAAAACTTAAAGCCCTAAAATTTTTCTAAGTATTTTAAAGGTCAAACTATAGAAATATGCCTAGACGTATCTATACGCCTCTAAGCGTATCGATACAATTTTTGAAACATTGGTCATTGTCGATACGACTCTTTCCGTATTGATATGACCTTCAAATGGGCTAAGTATTTTTCCTCAGGCGTTTTGATACGGCCTTCACACTGGGTTTAAGTTTTAAGCATTTCGTATCGATACGCCACTAGGTGTTTCAATACGCTTCAAAGATTTTCTTAAATAATAGCATTTAATGACTTAGCTGTTGGAGTCAGTTATTGGGAAAGACTAATTTTAAAATGTCATTGGACCGTATCGATACACCCTCAAGATGTACCGATACAGGTTCAGGCAGTAGCTCAAGCGAGCAAAATTGCATTGATACGGTTTTTTCCTATCGATACGCCTCTTTAGTTACACTGAGACCGTATCGATAAGCTTCCCGGCGTATCGATACGCCCCTGTTATTTTGTACACAACGGCTCTTTCTTCCTATAAATAGGTATCAAAACGGAATTTCGTGTACCGATATAGATGGTTGATCAAAAGCATTAATTGCACGGAAAATGCAGCCCAACGGCTACAATAATGATCTCAACCACCCAAACGGCTAGAAATCAATGCAAGGGTATAAAAGCAAGCCTCCAAAGCACCATCAACAACTATTGAACCTTCAAGCAACATCCAAGCATTAATACAAACCTTTGTGCCTTATAGAGTCATATCTTTGTACCCAACTCATTGGAGTTCTTCATTGTAAATCTTTATTTAGAGTTTGAGGAGTGTTTTGATTGTAATTGGGCAATATCCATCTTGTGAGAGATATTTTTAGATTGCCAACTTCTTCTTTGTATTGAGAGATCTCTTAGGTCAATCTTTGGGTAGAAAGATTGACCGATTGTAAAGGTTACCTCCTAAGCCTAGAAAGGGGGAAGAAAATCTAGTGGGTTTTGTTGAAAATCCTTAGTGGGAGCTAAGGTAGTGGATGTAGAGCTTGTTAGAAGCTTGAACCACTATAATTGTCTTTGTTCTTCATTTTTCAATTTCCAAATTGCTCCCTCGAGTTTTAAATAGCCAATTCACCCGCCTCTTGGCCAAATCACTATCATTTGATCCACTCAACAGTACCCCTTTGCAGGGGTGCTGAAATTTAATGTGGATGGTGCGGCTTGCGGAAAGCCGAGCTTGGCTGGGTGCGAGGGAGTTTTATGTGACTCGGATAGCCGTGTATTGGCTCTTTTCTCTCGCCCCATTGGTCTTGTCAATTCCAATGAAGCGGAATTACAAGCAATCTGCCATGTGTTGTTGCTCGGTGAGCTCAATTGGGCAGAGGTGAAATCGGTGGTGATTAAATCAGATTTTACAATTGCAGTGTCGTGGGTTTTGTGTGCCGAGAGTTGTCCATGGAGGTTTTGGAGATGGTTTCAACAAATTAATGAGGCGTGTGAAACATTGTAGGGAATTTGCATTAATCATGTGTATTGGGAAGCAAATAGTGTGGCTGATGCTCTTGCGAATGGAGGCGTGGATTGTTCCTCTTGGATTCGTATGGTGGCATGATTTTGGGCACTTGTGTGCTTGTTTTCTTTTGTCTTATGCTTTGATTGTGGCGTGCATCCTTTTTATCACATTCATCGGTACTCTTTTCCTCCATTAAACTTAAAGAAGTTTTTAATGAGGCGGTTGAATGTGATGACATTGTATGATTCATTCTAATAATACCATACGCTTTTTCCGATAAAAAAACATATGCAATATGTTCGTATTTTTATATTATTCGGACTCGGAATAAGTATGAGATATAAAACACGTATATTACATAGTGGTTTATGGAGAAGTGCGATGCGTTTACTGACCACCTTCATCACTTCTGAACCTAATTACCAAAAAGACTCGCGTGAGCATGTCAAGATCAAAACTTTGGTTTCTCCATTATAGTCAACTAAACCATGGGTATGTGAATTGTGGACCAAGTTATATCTAACTATGATTCCCCTCAATTAGTTTACAATTATATAATTTTTTTATTATGATTCCCCTCTATTAGTTTACAATTATATAATTTTTTTGATTAAGTAGATAGAGATTACATTCTCAAGACAAATGTTAAGATTCGAACTTATATAAAATAAGACAACGTGAGCATCTTTAGTTACTCGGTCAATTAGTGGA
The DNA here is from genome assembly GCA_019671005.1 of Hibiscus mutabilis. Classification (NCBI taxonomy): domain Eukaryota; kingdom Viridiplantae; phylum Streptophyta; class Magnoliopsida; order Malvales; family Malvaceae; genus Hibiscus; species Hibiscus mutabilis. The sequence goes on along the minus strand of CM033735.1, from coordinate 34,940,868 downwards.
TCTCATTGTATAAATTTTTTAACATAATCAAATTAAAATCTATCATTTTTGAAGAAATGCGATAATTTTATCATTATAGTAGTTTTAAAATTTGATAAAAGTACCAACAACCAGCTTGTTTAGTATGATGAAGTGTTGGGCATTTTAAGTAAGGTTAGGGTTTCGAATCTTGGCATTGAGAATGGAAAAAATTAGATTAGAAAGATTACCCCATATTAGACTTTGTAAAACTTGAAAAACTAAAAAAAAAGGAAAACCTTATTTGGTACCTGTCAATTGATCACGAAGTGTGAGTTTAACCAACAAAGAAAGGACAAGTAGACAGATCATTGAGCGACCAGAGATGGTAAATCCCATGGAAATGAATATCTTTTTTCCATATTGCCGAAAGCACTTAGTCAATATCATCGTTTCGAGAAAAGGGTTCTGTTTCTATCCAACAACATTTCTTTATTTATAGGATAAGAACAGATTTTTTTTATACCTTTGCCAGGTTGCCCATTCTTACACCAAACGAATATTCTGGCTAATTATAAACATCGGCTTAAAGACCCTCTTTATCTGATGTAACATTAGAATGATTTCAATTGGTAATGGAATTGACAACATTAAAGTACGGAAGAAGTTTAGGTATAATATTTAAAACTTTATTTTAGTCTCTCTATTATAAAAATGAACATTTTAGTCATTGTATGTTTAAGAAGTTAACATTTTAGTCCAAAACGCTGAAGTTGTTGGTTGGCTTAAATATTTTGGTTTATACACTATTTAGGTCATTATAAGTTTAGAACTCTAGAACTCGAGCAAATTAATCTCTCTCAACTTCTTTTTTTTGTGAACTTTTACATAATTTTTTAAATACTTGTGAAATTTAAATGCAAAATTAATTCCTACTAACTTCAAACTTTGTTCTTTTCACTTATAATAATATTACAATTACAAGACAAACATAAAATATTTGAAATGTTTAATTGAAAAAAGTGTATATTGAATTTTCATAGAGTTTTTAGATTCAGATTGATTGTAATGGTTAGTTGAAAAAGATGATAGAAAAATCATTAAAAAAACTCAAAGTTTCTTTAAAAATTTCAAAATTTTAATAAAATATTATAAAATTTACTATTTATTTTATTTAAAAAATTATTTAATCAAAGTTGGACACATGTCATGTACTGATGAAAAAGGTCAACATCATCATAGATTATTCTTATTTACTCAGTTTCATAATATACATTGAATAATTTACTCTCCTTTTTCAAGAGAGAGCAATTTGCACAATTTCTTAATTGACATGGACTTAAAGGGGTTTAAACCGAAATATTTAAGCCAGCTAACTATAACTTCAAAATTTTGGATCAAAATATTCACTTTTCAGACGTACAAGGACTATAATGTCCATTTTTAATGATAGATGTACGAAAATGAACTTTTAAATATAATACATGAATTATATTGTTCTTTTTATAATAGAGAAATTGAACTAAACTTTTAGATATAAGGGTAAACTACATAAATAATGCCTTGAATGTAGGGGCACTTTTTTGTTGAGTCCTTCGACTATGAAAAGTTACTAAACTGTCTTCCAACTTAAAAAAATTTCACAAGTTGGTCCGGTGTCGTTTAAAATTTAACAGCTGACGATGTGACAGTTAACAAAATTTGGTATAATAACACATTTAGTCCTAATTTGAAAAAAAAAATAGTTGGGTCGGGGGGCGCATGCGGCGTTGGAGGATGGGAACCACATTAGAGGGCTCAGATGGCTGCATGGTTAGGTGGGTTAAAGTCTAGGGCAAAGATGAGGTGGCGCGGGGCTTACCAAATTAGATCAAAAGGTAGAGGGGCGTCTGGCAAGGCGTTGGCGTGCAGGATTGAGACTGTTTGAGCGCGCGGCCGAGGCGTAGGGATGAGCGTCAAAAGTTGTGAGATGGTCGGATAAGCAGAAACAGAGGGTCTTCAGAGTAGGGAGACGGTGTCGGAGTGGAGGGTTAAATTGATAGAATGAGTAAATAAAAAGGACTAAGTTTATTGATTTTTTCGAATTATGACTAAATTGATTGTATGTGCAATATAGAGACTTAATGTGTTATTATGTTAATTTTCGTTAATCGTCACATCATCAGCCGTTAAATTTTTAAGGACACCGGACCAACATGTTACCTTTTTTAAGTTAAAGAACCATTTTATAACTTTTCATAGTCATAAGACTCAACAAATAACCACTTTATAGTCGGGAGACTATTTATGAGTTTACCCTAGATATATTGATACACGTACTTATAACAGACTTTAACCCATTGTTGGTTTTTGTTAGGTACTTTATTAGAATTATTGATATATACTCCAATGTATTACTTGCTGATGAGCCGTGCAGTTTGTCATAATTAACGCAGCAAGGGGATAATCCAATCGATTATAGATTATTGGGTAAACTACACAAATGACCACTCAATTACGGGGATGGTATCAATTTGACCACTATACTTTCAGTTTTGGTAAATATTCCACTAAACTATTTAATTGGTTTCAATCATGCCACCAACCGTTAAAGAAAATAGAAATGCTGACGTGGCCTGTTAAATAAAACCGGTATAATTACAAAATTGGTCCTTGTTATTTACAAAATCTATCAATTTGACCCTAATTTTAATTAAATAACATTAATTAATTATTCAATTAGGTGGTCACCACCTTATTGGAGGGATTGGAGAAGGAAAAATGGAAGCTACGAAAATGGCCCTAGGTGGATTCAAACCAAAGCCCTTGGATTGAAAGTGAGGTGTGCTTGCCACTAAACCAAACACATTTTTGTAATATGAGGTACAACATTTAATATATGTCTTAAATACTTGTTAATGCCCGAAAAAATAAAAATAAAGAAAAATGGCCCTGAGTGGATTCAAATCAGCACCCTTGAAATGAAAGTGGGGTATGCTTGTCACTGGGCCGGGCATATTTTCATGAAACAAAGTACAATATTTAATATATACTCCTATGTATTACTTGTTGATGAGCCGTGCGGTTTGTCATAATTAAAGCAGCAAGGGGATAATCCAATCGATTATAGATTATTCAACATTTAAGTTTACTTAATGTAAAATAACGAGATCTGTTTGCAGCGAATGGAAAGATAAGTTCTCCTAAAGGACTTGAATACAACAACCCTAGTTAAGTTTAAACTCTATTTTGACAGACTTTTAGGAGATTAGGATTATTATCCTTTAAGTTAGACAAGACTTGTACTTATACTTATTTACATATTTATCTACATTATACATAGGATAAATATACAAATAATAACTATACAATATATCCTTCTCCTCACGCTGGTGAATATATGTTATAGAGTCCCAGCTGCTTGGATGTGAGTTCATCAAAAGTAATCTTTGAAAGTGTTTTGGTGAGTACATCAACTAGTTTTTGAGGAGTTGGAACACAGTTGAGCTTGATTATTCCATTGGTGATCTTTTCTGAGATGAAATGATGGTCTAGTTCAACATGTTGGTCCTGTCACGGTGAATCTGGTTGACTATTACATTGCTTTTGTTGCTTGCTGAAACTAGTCGTAGGCTCTGTGGTGACTATATTTGCTGAAATTTTCCTTTGCTTGCGCAACCTCTGTTGTTTAAGTTTTGCTATGAAGCTTCTAGCAAGAGTTTTTAAAATGATCAACCTTTTTACAGTGCTCACACTCTCTTCGGGTCTTACTACCAGAAATTTTATGAGTGAGGAAGGTTGATTCCTCAGAAGCAAGTACTCTAGGAAGCATGATCCTACGAACCTCGAAGAATGCTTCTCGAATAGAAGAAAGAGTTTTGTACTCAAGATCTCCCCTTTAATTCCATTAAAGGTCTTGTCAAAGCCATATAAAAATTGAAACACTCTCTTCCGGGTATTAGATTTATTGTATACGGCTGCATCATTAACACAGCTCCATTTATTAGTCTCAAAGAGATCTTGATATTAATACCTGGCAATATTGTTAAAATATTGTGTCACACTCATGTCACCCTAGTGAAGCTCATCAATAGCATCCTTGTGGGAATATGTTTCCTTCACAACAAAGCTTCCGTGACTAAAATGAATAGAAATAAAGAGAGAGGATCTCTCTGCCTAAGACCCCTCCTTGTAGGCCTTGGAAATCAAGTTCTAACACCAAATTCCCTTCATTGTATGTATGATTTCTTTGGCAATCACAGATGCCATAGAAGATCTGTCTGCCTTTAATGAATACACATCAAGTATTGCTAACGATATGATCAATAATATCCATAACCTTCTAGCGAGCACTTCTTCAATTATCTTATAAAGAGAGCTTACCAAATTGATTGGTCTGAAATCAGCTATCTCACTCGGGCAACTTGTCTTAGGATGAGAAACTCACATCAAATCCCCCTTTACCAATTCCCAGCATTTTTTAAATAAAAATACGTTAAATCAGTCCGGGGTTAGAGCTTTTGAGTCATCACAATTCCAGATTGCCTCTCGAATCTCATCCAAAGAAAAAGGATCTTGTAAGCTTGACACTTCCTGCCCTGACTATTTCTTCAACTCAAGATCCAAATTAGCTCTCCAATTACGCGAGGAACCGCTGAAATAATTACTGAAATGTTCAAAAAAACATTCTTCTAAGTTAACTCGGGTCCCCCTCCCACCCCTCTCTCAACTTCGAACCATACACTGTTTTGTTTAGCTCTAATTTTCACTGCCCTGTGAAAAAAAGGCAGAATTAGAATCTCCCTCCTTAAGCCATGTCATCCTGAATTTCTGTCTTAGCAATGATTCTCGCAATTTCAAAACCTCCCAAAATTTAGCTTGAGAGATCTTTAATTCTTCATTTTTCTCTAAATCCAGTTCACCTTTATCTCCTAGATCGTCCGGTTCGGGGATTCAAATGGCGGAATGTGACCGCGATAGCCGCCGTTATATAGCAGTAACGCCGCAGTTCAAAACTATTATTTTGGTAAATAACGGTCTGCAATAACTGCAATTCATTCGCTATTGTCCACAATAACTGCAATTCATCTGTTGTTATCCGCAATCGCAATAAAGCACCGCGACCGAAAACGCGACCGCAACTGCGATTTAAATCTATGGTCCAGCTCTTCGAATCTCATCCCATCATCAAAATTTATTCATTTATGGGCTGATTATGAGGCTCAGAATACCATCACATTACGACCAATGTTTGTATGAGATCATTTATCTATTTATATTAGTGTAAACTACACGAAATATCACTTAATATTAGGATTTGACTCGATTATATTATTAAACTAAAAAAAATACTATTATAGCACTTAATTTTAGTAAAGGGTTCGATTATACCAATGAACTTCAATAAAATGTTCAATTATAGCACTAAATTTTAATAAAAGGTTCGATTATACCACTGAACTTTAATAAAGGTTCAATTATACCACTAGGTGACGTGAATTCTTAACTAAAATCAGATATTTTACTAAAATTCAGTAGTATTATAATAACGTTTTTTTTTGTTCAATAATATAATCAAATTAGATCTTAGAGTTCAATGATATTTCATATACTTTACCCTTTATATTATTACAACACACTAATTAGTGTTGTTCTCTTTGTATGTCAAAGACATCCTCAAAGTTATCACTAGCTTTGCGAAAATCAAGATACGCTAGGAATAAAGCCATGTGTTAATTGCGAGGGCTCTTCCCCCTCTCAAAATGTTTAGTACAATAGTATTCTTAATTTTTTAATTTAAATAATAGTTAAATAAAATATGTCCCTTTTAATTCGTAAATTTAAGCTTAATAAATTTTAACACCATTCGTGAATACGACTTTCTCAAGTTTCGAACTCTTAATCTCTCACAAAGTTTTTAGAGTGACATATCGATCATTACAATATAAATCTCATCAACAAATTACAAATGAAATATAATATATAAATTTTAGCATGAAGTAATAAAAAAATTAAGATGAACTTAAAAAATATATTGTTTATTCTTATCCGCTCATTATTTCTTTTCCTAACATACAATAAATTTAATAATATGTTAAAAAAATTTTGAACAATTTCTACGAAAGAAGAGAAGAAAAGGGAATATTACTCATATTAAGTCTTGAACCCACAATTTAAAAGAAGAAAACGGTATTAAGCTTTAACTACTTGCTCTAAAGTTTGTTAACGGAACTATAGTTTTTGGAGTCATCTAGAATTGATGAAACGTCATATTTTTCAGCCTTACTAAATGCAAAAACAAAATTTTTAGACACATTTACACAAGAGCCAGCAATGTTCAGGACATTTATCGCAAACAAAGCATGAATGTTTCGGGGATGATTGAACGTTTGGTTGCGCAACCGATGAATATTCTGTGTCTCCAAGACATTCGCTAATTTGTGTTCTCGAGTTCGATACACCTATAAAATTAAAAAAAACACTTACCCGTTAATTTTTAATTTAATAAGGACTTTATTTTTAATAGACATTAATTTTATGAAATAAAAAATTTTAATATTATAATAACCCATTTTTGACTAGGCTTAATCCTAAAATCATATTCAAAAAGAAAAATTCATTTTTATTATTTCAGTCCAAGTTACATGGCCCAAACAACATAAACTAATGTCCAAACTCATTACAAACACCCATCAGCGGCCCAATTAACCCAAATTACCCTAATACCCTGACCCTAAAAAAATGATAATCTAACCTCAATTCCCTATTAGCCACCGCCACATTTGCCTCTTCACTTTCCCGCACGTGGCCGCCACTTCAACGCCCGCGTAGCCGCCACGCGCTAGCCACTACCAACAACCCTGACACCGGCCGCCTGCTCCACCGCCCACGACACTGTTACGTCGACCTGTAAAAAGTAAAAAGAGGAGATAAATCTGAAAGATAGACTAATGAACCATAAATGAGGCCTTTCTTTTATATATTTTTATGTAATCAAAACGGGTATAAAACTCAGATCTGTAATCAGTTAAAGGGGAATTTTTGGGAGGAGGGGTTCGAACACAAAAAACAAGAAAATAAGAAAGCAAGAATAAAATTCCAGATCTAATCTCAAGCGCAAAAAAAATAGAAAGATATACTTTCTTACTCTATTTTCTCTCCTATTCGAATATAAACAAAAAATGGAAAAATAAAAGGTATACTTTCTTACTCTATTTTCTCTGAGTTCGATTTCGAACCACCGCTGACGCGCATGGCCGAACCACCGGGGTGTCAACCGGATGTTTGAACTTTTTTTAGCAAAAAGGGAGGGTTTGATCAAATCTAGAGTTCAAAATTGAAAAAACAGAGAGAATGGGGAGAGGGACAGTCGGCCGGTTCCAAAGAAAAAGGGGATATTAAATCTGTATCCAATTTTTGGGTTTTAAAGCAAAGAAAATGAGATAATCACACATTTAGTCCCTTCACCCCTAAACTCTTTTACTTTTACCTCTGCCACATGGTCTAATTGTGCTCCCAGTCCTCTTAGGTTTTTAAAAGTCACAATTCACCCTTTTTTTGCTCTAATTTGGTCCGAATAATTAAATAAAATGGGTAAATCACGCAATAAGTTCCTCCGCTCTAAGCCTTTTTTTAGTTTTGGACTACTGCATGGTATAATTATGCCGGTGGTCCCTTGAACTTTAATTTTCTTTGGAATTCGGTCCTTTAATTGCTTTCGATTTGGTCCTTTAATATGTTTCTTTATTTTTTAGTCCCTTATTATTATTATTCTGTATTGTTCTTCTTCTTATTATTATGTATAATTTCGTTCATATTTTGTTGTTGTAATTTAATATTCTGCTTTGGATTAATTGATCATACATATAATTGTTGCATATAGTTTTAGGCTTTATTATCCCGGTATTCTACTAGGAGTGGCATCCCCCTCTCCGGGTGTCACTCCTTTGACTACCGTGGATATCAAGGCAATTTTTAAACTGTCATGCATACATGCATTTTAGAAATTTAAATTTAAATTAATTCAATTTTTTTCCCTTAATAAATACAATGTTAACCTTTAGGTATCAATTTTGGGCATTGTGGGGTGCTAATCCTTCCATATGCGTAACCAACTCCCGAACCCAAAATTTTCTTTGGTTTTGTTTTCTGGTGTCCGATCTACCTGAACCAAGTGACCGGTGGCGACTCCGAATCTATACAGGAAATGATTTTTCGCAAAAAATGGTCGCTACAACTTGGCGACTTCGCTGGGGAGATCAATTTTTCTAAATAAAAAGGAGTTAAGCCTTCGTTGGGTTCGCATCGTAGTTATTAAGGAAAATTAAATTTGATTTAATTTAATTTTTAATTTCTAAACCTTGTTTGCTAATCGCATAATGTTTAATATAAACTGCATTATGTATTAGATTCAGAACCCTTAAGTGAGAGTGATTGCTTCGCTTCGTGGGGTGTTCACCTCCGTATAGTGTTGTAATTCACTTTCAAAATTTGGTCCTTATATTTCGTGAGGTTCACGCCTCCATATGGTATAAGGATCGTATTCCCCCGAATCGATGTCCTAACGACAGTTTGGATACTGTTTACTTTAGAACTCAACTGCATATAGTGGACCGTAAGAACCTAACCTCTTTAGAGCCATGTTGGAATGCTGCCTGTTTAGACATAACCCTTCTAGGTTATGCTTTCTATGTATTTACTTTTGTTTCTTGTACATTTTTATACTTTTAATTGATTACTTTATGTTATTATTTGTCGCTTAATTTATTTAATTTTTTATTATTCAACAAATTCATTGTACTAACTTGTTTTTTGTGTTTGATTCTTTTTCCTTTTCTTTTCCTGCATTTAATTTGCATTTCATACCATACATAGGCGTTGATTCGAGAAAAGTCCATTTTAGAAGGCGTTCGACGTGGAATGGAGGTTCTGTAAAATCAAAAGCAATAATGGTGAAGTATGAGGATGGTCTGAACGGATGCAGATGGAAAAGGGGTCAGCTTGACGACAACACATGTGTCAGAGGTTATCGAGCCCACTTTGATTGTTTCACATCAGAATGACCTCTATCAACTGAGAGAAATATGGCAGGGTTGGGGTTCAGATATGAGAGAAGCCTTTCAACAGGAATTCGGATATGCATTTGTTTAGAGCTTTAACACAATTCTAGAATTCGGGATACTGTTGCTTCACTTTTGGGAAGGTGGACATGACTCCCACAATCAATGAGTATACTGCCATCTCCGTTGTCCGAAATTTAAGGAGGGAATGGTCTATATCAAACCCAAAGACCAGCTGCATTTCCTACAAAGTCTAGTTGACATCACCGGGATGAGCAAGGAATGGTTCCAAGGAAAGATTGCGAGAAGAGGAAAGACTGACTGCATAGCTTGGGCACATATCTGAGAGTTAATCCATCAACACCCTGATCCACCGAAAAAGAGGTACTTGTTCGTTTTTAGCATTTATGGGATGGTTATCTTTCTGAAAGCCTTAGGGAATATAGATTACGCCACATCAGATTTGTTTAACAAACTCAAAAATGGCATTAATTCAGTACCCGCTATTCTAGCAGAGACTTTTCGGTCACTAACCGCATGTAGGAAAATGGGAGAAGGCAAATTTTTAGGGTGCATACCACTATTGGAAATCTGGATCCGAAGTCAGTTATGGGATTTGAAATTTTCCTATCAAATGTGCCTCACCACTTTCTCTCTAATAAAAGTCTTTTTGAAGAGTATCAAGCCAAAGCCATGACTGATGATTAATGGAATGCCGCCTTTCGAGACCTCCGATATGGCACCGTTAAGTAGAAGGCACATTGGTTAATCTTGACTGAGTTCTTCTACCGTTGTGGAGAATACGATTGGGTACCCTTGCCTGGAATTTGGGGAGGAACTAGATATTGCCCCTTGCTTGTGTCACGCCAATATGGTTCGATGCAGTTTATTCCTACTACTCAGGGTTTGAATACTTCTGACTTTAGACATGAAGGTGATGACTACAAAGCAAGAGTCCAGAAAATGAATCGCTCTTAGAAGAATATGCACATGATTGAGGTATATGATTACGAGCAATAGAGACTCACCCGTGTTAATGATATCATTCCTTTTGTAAATCAACAAAATTTTCTACCCTTGAGAGAGCATATGAATGATGTTCCTTCTGATTTGGATAAGGCTAAAAGGGCTCATGAAAAAGAGGTGCGCGCCTTAGAAAAACGCATCTTTAACCTGGAAGTGGAAAATTATTTAGCCTCGATGGATGTAGAGAAATACAAGAGGCAAGGAAAATATGTCTTGAAACAAAAGAAGATACTCGAAAAAGACCATAAAGAGTAGATGAAAGATTGGCAAGAACTAAAGCAGAATTTACAAAATAACGATCTAAGTACCACTACCAAAGAGGTAACCGCTAAGCTCCTGAAAGAAAGAAAGAGGGTTGATAGCTACGCTTGAAAGTATGAAGCTAGACATAAGCAGATAGAAAAGAAGACAAAAGAGTTAGAAATGATAACTCAGTAACTAAGAGCTCAGAATGAAGAATTTGAAGCTCAAATTATACAATTGGAAGGGCTTTTACAGGAATACCACAACCAAGACAATGCTGCTCGAGAAGAAAATGGGGTTTTAAAAGCAAGGGGGACCGAACTCGAAGATGCCCTTCAAGACTACAAGGAAAGACTTATCTCTTTTTCTTTCAACAAAAAAAAGACTTATCTCTTTTGAAGGAGCCCTGTAGGAAGATAACCATCAAATAGTGTACGGAATTCAATAAGCCGGTCAGCTGCTTCGAGACTAGTATAGAGCAATGATGGATGTCATGGTATAGACATAGAGGGTGGCCCGACGTATCTAGGGTTTAGCAAGGGAAGCACATGAACTGCGCACGTGTGTCAGTCCAGGGACAACACTAGGAGCCCGAGTACATGCTTTACTTCAAGAAGTCGAGGTCTTAGGAATAGAAGCTAGACGTTATATGTAATGCATTATCTTTGCTTTTTGTAATCAAACTTCTTTATCTAATGAAAGTCTTTCTAAGGACTATCTAAGAATCAACTCCTCCATTGCATTCATTCTGACATAACATAACATTTAACCGTTTATGTTTGTGTTATAACTTGCGTACATTATTATGAATAATTTGATTAATTGTGAAGAGATCATGACATAAAGTTTAATTCAAACTACAATCATTCTACATCGATGTGGTACTTGTTTGCAAACAAAGATAATGGAAGATAGAGTATCCAACCTAGAACAAGGCTAGAATGACCTTGAATCTCATTTTGATCGAATCGAGCAAAATATCAGATAAAAGATTGCCCAGTCACAAGCAGTAATTTTGGCTCAAATAGTTGCACTGCTTGGTAAATATAAGGTTTCAGATGACACCGTTGAAGAACCAGGAGGTACTGCGACTACATCTTACATTAGGGTTCAATTGGAGACGCCGATACCCCAAAGGAGAATATACATTACCACTACTAGAACGTCTGCTAACCAGCAAGAATGGGCAACTGCAAAACAACCGATTGATTCAGAGACGGGCCATGAAGAAGAGATACCATATCTAAACAAAGTGGAAAAGATTAGAACTGAGTTGGAAAGCAAAAATGAAGAAAGGTTTTGCCTCTTTGCAGAACAATTTAGAGCCATGCTAGGGGTGGGCGAAAAGGTGAGTGAGGCTAGCGACCTGAGCCTTGTGTCAGATTTAGTCATTCCGCTCCTTCCGCTCATATAACCATGTACTGTAGGAAGATGACACCTTTTATAAAAAAAATAAGAAGTTGCTGATCCATTATTTCCAAGGTAGTCTCAACGGGTCAACAATCCGTTGGTATACACACCTTAGCCGTGATAGTATTAAATCATGGAAAGACCTTTCCAAAGCCTTTGTCGAACACTAAAAGCATGTTTCTGATATGAACCCTGGTTGAGTTATGTTGGAGAGAATGGAACAACGACCGAATGAAAATTTAAGCCAATATGCCCAGAGATGGCATGATGTAGCAGCCTAGATTCATCTGCCCATTCCTGAATATGAGATTACCCCTATGTTTATAAACACTGTGAGGGGAGCATTGTTTGCCCGTTTGGTAAACAATACCACTCAGAACTTTGATGATTTAATAAGGACTGGAGAGTCGATTGAAGTAGCCATAAAACTTGAAAGATTAATACCGGGGGAAAATTCTCGAAGGCATTACAAGAAGAAGGATAATGAAGTAAATATCTTCAGTACTTATAATGTCCCGGCGAACTTCACTAATTCTCAATCACACGTTTCTACTGGAAATTCACAGAGCTCAAACAATAAGGAAGATAGAGCACCCAGGAAAGAAAAAGGATAAGATATCATTTACTCCCCTGCCAGTATCATACACTAAGTTATATTTACATTTGTATAAGGCCGACTTGGTTCGGCCATATCATGTCACGCCATTCAAGCCTCTTTTCCTTACATGGTATGACGAAAATGCTCACTGCGAATATCACGCTAGCGTCCTAGGTCATATGACAGGGAACTGTATTGCTTTTAAGAAAGTTGTTCAGAATTTAATAGATAAAGGAATTCTAAAATTCCATGACCCAAATGTGGCTGCTAATCCCCTACCGAACCATAGAGAGCGTAGCGTGAATGCCATTAAAGATGAAAGTGATAAAAAAGCTAAGAAGAGCATATCCGAGGTTAAGTCCCCTCTCAGATGGGTGTTTCAGCAATTGTGCATGGCACGTTTAATAGAAATTGGGGTGGAAATAGTATAAGAAGGATGTGGGCCCTACTTTGAATATCACCAAGAAGAGGGGCATAGGATACAAAGCTATGAACAATTTAGGTAGTTGGTCCAAAAGATGATGGAAAATAAAGAAATTAAGTTTTTTAGAAAGTTGAAGGGATGAGAGAGATGGACGTATGCGCATCAAACAATCCTATTGTCAAATACAGCACAGACCGACCTTTGGCCATCTCATCTAAGCTAAAGAAGAATAGTTCACCTCGAGTGGAAAGTACAAAGATGGCTCCCAAGATTATCATCTCAGCTCCAGCCCCTTTCCCGTTTAAGAACACACATAAAGTTCTTTGGAATTATGATGCTCATGTTTCTATGTCGCAACCCCAAAAAGAAAAAGAAATGTGGGTTGAAACAAAATTCACGCAGAAGCGAGAAATGGATGAGTCAAAAACCAAAGCTGTAAATGAAGTAAGATATTTCACTAGAAGTGGTCGATGTTACTCGCTAGAGACTTCGAAGGCCGCCAAGACTGTGAAGGACAAAGATGCAAAAGTCGAGCCTAAGAAAGTATTTGGTGAGGAACCGCCACAAAAATAAACGAGCCGGTGAATGAAGCACAAGCTCAAGAATTCTTGAAAATTTTAAGGTATAGTGAGTATAGTGTTGTTGAGCAGCTTCAAAAACAACAAGCCAGAATTACAGTACTTGAGTTACTCTTAAGCTCAGAGAAATACAGTAATGCATTGTTGAATGTGTTAAATCAAACGTTTGTCCCGATGATATTTCTATAGCCAAGATAGACCAGATAGTGGGTCACATCGCTATAGATAATTAATTCACGTTTAGCGATGATGAAATTCCAGAATAAGGAATGGGGTCCACCAAGGCGCTAAACATCACTACCCACTACAAAGGGCATGTTTTGCCAGGTGTACTCATTGATAACAGTTCTACACTGAATGTGTTACCGTTGGCTATTTTCTAGAGGTTACCAGTCGACAACTCCCACATGAACCGTGCTATAATTCGGTGAGAACTTTTGACGGAACTCAAAGAGACATAGTGAGGAAGATCAAGATACCCTTACTGATTGGGCCAACAGAGTATGTCATTGACTTTATGGTGATGGACATTAAGCCGACGTACAATTTCTTACTAAGAAGGCCTTGGATTTATTCTGTCGGTGTTGTTCCTTTATCATTACATCAAAAATCGAAGTTTGTAATTGAAGGAAAATTGGTGAGTGTTGAAGCAGAACAAGACATCATTGCTTCGATAACGTTTGATGCTCCTTATGTTCTACCAAATGAAGATGCTTTGGAGTGTTCTTTTAGGGCTCTAAAATTTGTAAATACGACTTTTGTCGCAGAAGAAAGCAAGATCCCTTACCCCAAATTATCCAATTGTACCAAGATAACCATTTGGGTGACCGTAGGACGAAGGTCTAAGGCTGGAAAAGGTTTGGGAAAGAACTTACAAGGAAACTTACGTGTAAAAGGTGTCATCTTCAAAAAAGATCGATATGGGCTTGGTTATAAGCCTAGTATGCTGCAAAGGAAATAAGAGTACATAAAGAGGGAATAACGAAGGATAGTCAGTTCAAAAGAAAAGAAATCTCATGGAAGTCGATAATTTTTCCTCTTCTAAGAGATAACTTCGTGTTTGGTGGGATTGTCAATGCTGAACAAAAGGTGCATGAACCTAACCAAGAGAATGATAGGCTCAATGATGAGGAGATGTTTAGTGAATCACTAGAAGGGATGTTGGTCAACATGGTATCGGAGGATGAAAATATCAACAGGTTTTTGACCGAAATCCGCCTTTACTTCCCAGAGGAGGCACTCAATAATTGGAGCAGTATCGACTTGCCTGTAGTTTTTAGGACTGAATCAGAGTAATGCTCTGAACCAACCCTTTTGCTTTTACCCGCAAGCATTAGGGATATTTTGTACAAGGGCTACTATGTTAACTTGTGCAATGAAAAAGATGTTTTCTACGTTTTATCAAATAGTAAACATTTCCCACATCTGTTTTTATATACATATTGCATACAAATAACATTCATTCTTTGTCCAAAATACACATTTTTCTTCACACAGGGTCCTTGCGTTTAACTGTATGAATGATTCTAAATCTGACCCCGAGGTAGATTTCAAACAGCCTGTATGTTCGACAAAAATAGATGAATGGGAAGATGAATTAGAATATGAAATCCCGGATGAGTTTGTAAGGTTAATGGCAAACGAGGAAAAGTAAATCCTACATCACCAGGAGGAATTAGAGATTCTTAATTTGGGATCTGATGAAGATAAGAGGGAAGTGAAGATTGGCACCACCTTCTCCATAAAGACTATACATGATTTGATGGCTCTACTTCAAGAGTTCAAAGACGTATTTGCTTGGACTTACCAAGATATGCCAGGGCTGAATACAGATATTATGGTATATAAGTTACCAATGAGGCATGGGTGTAAACCAATTCAACAGAAGCTCAGAAGGATGATGACCGATATATTGTTGAAAATCAGAGAAGAAGTGAGGAAACAATTTGGTGCTAGTTTTCTCAAAGTCGTCAAGTACCCGGAATGGGTTACGGACATAATCTTGGTACCAAAGAAAGATGAGAAGGTGTGCATATGTGTTGATTATAGAGATCTCAATAAAGCGAGCCCAAATGATACTTTTCCTTTACCACATATTGACACTCTGGTTGACAATACGGCGGGGCATTCATGGTTCTCTTTCATAGATGGTTTTTCAGGATGCAATCAAATAAAGATGCACATATAAGATATGGGGAGGACTATATTTGTGACCGAATAGGGCACATTCTGTTATAAAGTAATGCCATTTGGACTTAAAAATGTTGGGGCAACTTATCAAAGGGCCATGGTGACTCTCTTCCACGATATGATGCACAAAGAAATTGAGGTGTATGTAGATGATATGATTGCTAAGTCTCGAACTAAGAAGAACATATTCAGAACCTAAGAAAGCTATTCCAAAGATTGAGAAAGTATCAATTGAAGCCCAACCCTACTAAATGCACCTTTGCAGTAATGTTTGAAAAACTCTTGGGATTCGTGGTTAGTAGAAAGGGAATCGAGATTGACCCTGACAAGGTGAAAACTATTCAGAATCTTCTGCCACCTCAGACACAAAAAAGTTTGAGGCTTCTTAGGAAGACTAAATTATATATCTCGGTTCATCTCTCAATTAACCGAAAAATGTGATCATGTCTTTAGGCTACTTCGAAAAAACAACCCAAGGGTATGGGATGAAAATGCCAAGAGGCTCTAGAAAAGATCAAGAAGTATTTGACAAATCCCCTAATTTTAGTGGCACCAGAACTGAGTAGATCATTGACCTTGTACCTGACAGTTTACGAGAATTCAATGGGGTGTGTATTAGAACAGCATGATGAGTCTGGGAAGAAAGAAAGAGTTATCTACTATTTGAGTAAAAAGTTCAATGACTGCGAAACACGGTATCCTCTAATTCAGAGATTATGTTGTGCTTTAGTGTGGGCTACTAAAAGGCTCAGGAAGTACATGTTGTATCACACCACCTGGTTAATATCCAAATTAGACCCGTTAAAATTTTTGATAGAAGCACCGACACTCACTGGGAAGATGGCCCGTTCGCAAATGATGTTATCAGAATTTGACATTGTCTATGTAAGCCAGAAGGCGGTAAAAGGGAGCGCTATAGCTAATTTTTTAGCAAGTTGTACCTCAGATGATTACGAGCCATTGAACTTTAACTTTCCCGATGAGGACCTGATGTGCATCATTACTGAAGAAGAGACTACACTTGAGGAGAAGTCATAGAGGTTATATTTCGATAGAGCATCTAACGCATTTGGTCATGGAATAGGTGCAGTATTGATCTCCTCAAACAATGTTTATTAACCTTTCACGAGTAGATTAGAATTTTTCTGTACAAACAACATAGCCGAGTATGAGGCTTGTGTTATGGGATTACATGCGACCATTGAGAAGAAGGTCAAGATACTTCAAGCTTTTGGAGACTCGTCTTTGGTGATTTATCAACTTCACGGAGAATGGGAAACAAGAGACCCGAAACTAGTTAAATATTATAATTTGATACAAGAGCTAATTAAAGGGTTCGAGAAGGTTAGTTTTACCTACCTTCCAAGAGAAGATAACCATATGGAAAATGCCTCGGCGACCCTAGCTGCAATGTTTAAAGCAAGTACAAGGGCAGAAATGAGACCAATACAAATGCAAACTTTTGAAATACCTGCCTACTGTTGCAGTCTGGAAGAAGAAACTGATGGCAACCCATAGTACCATGATATCTTATAGTATATCAAATTCCAAGCTTATCCTAAAGAAGCAAGCGAGAATGATAAGATGTCTCTTAGAATAGTGACGGTTGGGTACGTCCTAGATGGTGAGGTCATGTACAAGAAAGGTAAAGACCAGGTGTTGTTAAAATGTGTGGGTGCACTGGAAGCTAAGAATATTCTTGCAGAAATACATGACAGTTTTTGCGGGGCACACACTAATGGCTTTTCAATGGCCAAAATATCATGAGATATGGGTATTACTGGTCAACCATGGAAGGAGATTGCATTGACTATGCCAAGAAATGCCATAAATGACAAGATTCATTCTCCGCCACTACCTTTGCATACCATGAACTCACCATGGCCATTCGCAATGTGGGGGTATGGATGTTATTGAACAAATTCATCCAAAAGCTTCCAATGGACATCGTTTCATCTTAGTGGCTATTGACTATTTCACTAAGTGGGTAGAAACAACATTCTACGCCAGTATCACAAAGGCGACAAATTGCAAGTTTATGAAGAAGGAGATCATTTGCCGATATGGCTTGCCAGAAAGAATCATCATTGATAATGCTTCCAATTTAAATAATACAATGATGATAGAGGTATGCGAGCAGTTTAAAATTATGCACCATAATTCCATCACTTATCGCCTTAAAATGAATGAGGCAGTGGAAGCAGCAAATAAGAACATCAAGAAAAACATAGCAAAAACGACAGACACTTTTAAGGACTGGCATGAGAAGCTACCATTTGCTCTGTTCGCCCATCGAACGTCTGTACGTACATCGATAGGGGCAACACCTTATTCGCTAGTTTATTGTATGGAAGCGGTACTACCCATTGAAGTAGAGATCTTATTGCTTTGAATTTTGAATGAAGTGAAGTTAGATGAAGCCGAATAGATACATACTAGGTTTGATCAGCTGAATCTCATTGAAGAGAAGAGACTGAGAGCTATCTACCATGGTCAAATGTATCAAAAGAGAATGATGAGGGCTCATGACAAGAAAGTTCGCCCAAGAGAATTTTGAGAGGGGGATCTAGTGTTTAAAAAGATCCAGTCAATTTAGAGAGACTTTCGTGGGAAGTGGATTCCAAATTGGGAAAGGCCATATGTCGTTAAGAATGCCTTTTTTGAAGGGACGTTGATCTTAACAAAGATGGACAGAAATGAGCTGAGCTATTCTGTAAACTCAAAATCGGTCAAAAAGTATTACGCCTGAAGAAAAAAGGAAAAAGAAAAAAGAATAAAAGAATAAAAGAATAAAAAAGAAAAGAAAAAAGAAAAAAGAAAAAAAGAAAAAAGAAAAAGAAGAAAAGAAAAAGGGGGTTCAAGATGAAAACCAAAAAAAGGGCTTCTTGAAACCAATGAAGCATTTGAGTTGAAAACCCATAAAGGCCAGCTCAAATGAATTTTGAGATTAGGCATCCAGCAGACAAACCCTCTCAAAAAATACCGACGCTCTAGAGAAGAGCCTGAGGCTAGGATTCTACCTCTGACGGTGGGTTCACGTGTCATTCATGCAGTGAATACATGGGATTTTGTATCACCTTTTGTTTTCTTTTGTCTCATGTTTGTCGTGACTTTTTTAACTATTTTGAATTTACTAATAAAATATTATTTTACCTCTTTTTTTCATTTTCTCGAGTAAGTTAACATAGATTCTTGATAAGCAAAAGATTTCTTGGTATTACTATGTTTTAATTCTAGCCTACAAAGTGCAGGTGATTTAAGAGAAGAAATGACCTCGGTACGAAGGTTTCTATATGCCACAGTGCACCCGCAAGAGAATCTTAGGTGACAAATTTTTAGAATGCGCCACGGTGAGACAATGAATGTCATCTAAATTCAAATTTGTCCAAGAAAAGCAAGAAGACAGAAACAACAAGAACATAAAAATTTCGAGGCAAAAACCCAAAAGGGGCCAAGCTAAGAAGAAAAAAAAAAGAAAAAATTAAGAGAAGAAAAAAAGAAAAAGAAAAAAGAGAGAAAGAAATAAAAGAAAAAAAGTTAAGAGATTGAACTCGTATGTGAGATGGGGTATCGCTACCACGAGAAAGAATGAAGAGAAGGAAACATCAAGGAAATCTACATCATCCAATCAAAGCAAAAATGTTGGAATGATCTCGAGATATCATCGCCCATACATCATATAGATAGGCATCCCTAAGCCTAGGAGCATGCTAACTCATAATTTTTTTCAGATATCATCATTTTCTTGTCAGGTGTTCAAGAATCGGGGGAAGATTAGATTTGCGCAACCGAGGAAGCAGATCTTGACAAAGAAGCAAGAGTCGAGTCTGATCAGGATATTCGATTAATGACGCCTAGACAATCAAAAACTGTGGCATCATTTCGAACATTTTCGTTTTTCAGCGTTCGAAAAAGTAGTAGTAATTGCTGATACTTGCGGTATTAGAGAATAGAGTGTTGCTGATGAAAAATAATTCTATATAGAAAGAATTCATGACTTTAAGATGAAAAGTTCTATATAGGGAGAACTAGTAGTCTTAAGACTTCAGGGTAAGAAGTTTGAAGGTCTATGAAGGAAGAACTTATGGCTTTAGGATTCAAAAGCAAAAAGTTCTATATAGGAGGAATTTACAGGTTGAAGAATTCACCTTAGAGAGAGCAAAAGGTTTTATACATGAAGGACATATAGCTTAAAAGATTTTCAAGCAAGAAGTTTTATATGGGAAAAATGTCTACATCAAGGTTCTAAGAAGATGAGTTCTATATAGGAATAACTCTCAATTCACTCAAGACGGAGAAGGCTCTATATAGGAAGAACCTGCAGCGTTGATAATTGAAGGCAAAAAGTTCTATATAGGGAGGACTTGCAGCTGAAGATTTTGACAAAGATAAACTGAATTTTGTATAGGAAGAGTTCGTTTCTCCAAGGCTCTAGACAGAAGATAAAGGAACAATTCTATATAGGAAGAACTGGCGACCTCAAATTTCCAGTTTGAAGATTGTGTCTCCCCAACAGATCCTCATGTTTTGAAGATTTTGCCTCTGAGAGCAGCTTGGACGAACCAACGAAAGCCCAAAGAGCAGTCAATGGCCAGAGAAAAGGAACTCAGACCCACCCAGACAAAAATGGCTATTCTTTTATCTTTGCTCTATTCTTGTTACACATCAATGAGCAAAGAGGAGCAACTATAATAACCCATTTTTAACTAGGCCAAAACCCAAAATCATATTCAAAAAGAAAAATCCATTTTTATTATTTCAATCCAGGTTACATGGCCCAAACAACATAAACCAATGTCCAAACCCATTACAAACACCCATCAGCAGCCCAAAATAACCCAATTAACCCAAATTACCCTAATACCCCTAACCCTAAAAAATGATAATCTAACCCTAATCTTCAATTAGCCACCTTGGCTCTTTAGTTTCCCGCACGTGGCTGCCACGCGCGACTCTTCAACGCCCGCGTGGCCACCACGCGCTAGCCACTGCCAACCACCCTGACACCGACCGCTTGCTCCACCGCCCACGCCACTTTTTCACTGACCTACAAAAAGCAAAAAGAAGAGATAAATCTGAAAGATAGACTAATCAACCATAAATGAGGCCTTTCTTTTGTATATTTTTATGGAATCAAAACGGGTATAAAACCCAGATCTGTAATCAGTTAAAGGGGATTTTTTGGGAGGACGGGTTCGAACACAAAAAAACAAGGAAATAAGAAAACAAGAACAAAATTTCATATCTAATCTCAAGCACACAAAAAAAAACATAAAGGTATACTTTATTACTCTATTTCCCTCCTATTCGAATATAAACAAAAATGGAAAAATAGAAAAAGAGATGATTCGAATCCTACCTAAGTTCGATTTCGATCCACGGCCGACACGCATGGCCGAACCACCAGGGTGTCAATTGGATATTTAAATTTTTTTAATAAAAAAGGAGGGTTTGATCTAATCTAGAGTTAAAAATTGAAAAAAACAGAAAGAATGGAGAGAGTGGCAGTCGGGCGGTTTCAAAGAAAAGGGGGATATTAAATATGTATCCAATTTTTGAGTTTTAAAGCAAAGAAACGAGATAATCACAAACTTAGTCCCTCCGTCCCTAAATTCTTTTACTTTTACCTCTGCCACATGGTCTAATTGAGCTCTCAATCCCTATTAGTTTTTTAAAAGTCGCAATTCACCCCTTTTTTGCTCTAATTTCGTCCGAATAATTAAATAAAATGGGTAAATCACGCAATAAGCCCCTCCGTGCCAAGCCTTTTTTTAGTTTTGGCCTACCACATAGTATAATTATGCCCATGGTCCCTTGAACTTTAATTTTCTTTGTAATTCGGTCCTTTAATTGCTTTCGATTTTGGTCCTTTAATCTGTTTCTTTATTTTTTAGTCCCTTATTATTATTATTATTATTATTATTATTATTATTATTATTATTATTATTATTATTACTAGTACGTATTGTGCTTATTATTATTATTATTATTATTATGTATAATTATACTAATATAAATATTTTGATCACATAATATTTATATATGTTCATGTTACATTTTAATTTTGTTTACAATTTCATTCATATTTTGTTGTAATTTAATATTCTGTTTCGGAATAATTGATCATGCATATAATTGTTGCATATAGTTTTAGGCCTTATTATCTCGGTATTCTACTAGGAGTGGCATCCCCCTCTATGGGTGTCATCTCCTTTGACTACTGTGGATATCAAGGCAATTTTTAAACTGTCATGCATACATGCATTTTAGAAATTAAAATTTAAATTAATTTAAATTTTTGTTTTTCTTAATAAATACAATGCGAACCTTTAGGTACTAATTTTGGGCGTTGTGGGTGCTAATCCTTCCCCATGCGTAACCAACTCCCGAACCCAAATTTTTCTCTAGTTTTGTTTTTTGGTGTCCGGTCTACCTAAACCAAGTGACCGGTGGCGACTCCGAATCTATACAGGAAATGGTTTTTCGCAAAAAATGGTCGCTACAAATATATATATATACAATTATTAAAATATTAAAAATGAAAAGAAAATATATGCTTACAAAAAGTCACAAGCAAGACAATTAGAAAAGAAGATACGGTATAAGAAGGCATCTTGAGGAGACTTGAACTAAATTGTTTGAATTTTTAGTATTTGAGAGGATGTTTCACATAGTTTAATAGTAATTTGGGGATTTTATAGAAGAACTTTTAGGTTAATGGAATTAAGTTCTTGGTAAAAATGCTGGAAAAAGAATATCCTAACATTTTTGTTATTTTGTGATTTTAGAATTTGAGTGATTTATTACACCTGATTGGTTTTGGAGTTTGAATGATTTATTACACTTGCTTTTTACCACCTTACTGTCCATATACTATGTCATTTCCATTGAAAATGCAGGAGGTTTTATTAAAAATATTTGACACTTTTTACACCTAACATTTACGCGCTTTCTCAATTTGGTTTTTAAATTTATTTTTTATTTCATTTCAAGTTTTAAATAAAATAATATTATCAATAATAACAACTATTTGACTAAATTATAAAATTTAAAAATAAATAGGGCTAATTTAGGCACAAATAAGCTTTTCGAGGACTGAATTAAACTAAAATAAAACATAAGAGACTTGACATATAATTTACCTTTTTACTAAATCAAAAGGATTTAACTGGTGTTCATGTACTGCGATGTCATTGGCCGACAATTTTTCAACGGATCTCAACCGCTAAGGGGTAATTTGGATAAAAATGCAAACTTTTTTTCCTGACAATGAATAGCAATGCAAATATAAAAGACACTATTGCCAATAAAAACGGATAAGCGTTAAAAGGCAAAAAAAAAATGTGTTAAGCCTGTTTTTTTATTTATCAAAGGTATTAAGCCTGTTAGGAAAAAGAAACTATTGGAGAGGGCTTTAATCTTTGGTTAATGTTCTTCCCTTATTTGCTCCAGTTTGGTGTAACTTTTTTGTTTGCTATAATGATATCGACATAAATTCCGTCAACATATTGCATGTTAATGAATACAAAATATAGAATTAAGCACAAAATAAGATCTCATAATGATTATTTTTGTCGCATATTATTTATTTTCCTACATTACAATAAAATGAAATATTTGTCAACCTTATTTTTTAGTCATCTATAGATGTTGAAACAACGTATTTTCAAGCCTTACTAAATGCAGAAACAAACTTGATAGAAACATTTGCAAAAGAGCCAGCAATGTTTAGGACATTTTTTGTGGCAGACTGGGCATCCATGTTACACCTATAAAATTAAAATAAGATTTATTAATTTTATGAAGCTAATTAATTCACCGATATATATATATATATCAATAAATAATGATTAAAATATTGTAAGATAAAGAAAATATGTGCTTACAAAAAGTTATAAAACAATCAGAAAAGAGGGTACGGGAGAAGAAGACATCTTTAGATGACTTAAAACTCATTTCTTTAAATTTTTAGAACTTGAGAAGAGGACTCACAAAGTTGGATCGTAAGTTAGGGATTTTATAGAAAACTTTTTAGGTTAATGGAATTAATTTCTTGGCAAAAATGAAGAAAGAGAGAATATCATAACATTCTTGTTATGTTAAATGGATCATTAGTTGGTTTCTTCAAGAGTGAGAGAGATGCAAGTCAGGGTAACCCACTTTCACCTTATCTCTTCATATTTGTTACGAATGTATTGTCTGTTATGCTAAATATGGACACTAAAAAAGGCATCTTTAGGTACAACCGTAACTGCAAAAGAATTGACTCGACTCATCTTAGTTTTGCCGATGATCTCTTGATCTTTTGCAGGAGTACTCTTGATTCAATTCTAAGTGTGCAGGGTATCTTAAAACAATTTTATCTTGTGTCTCACCTAAAATTAAACATGTATCACGCTATTCATATTTTGTACCTCTTTTACAACCATCACAAATAGTATATTTATATAACAATGTAATAAGGCGTCGACACTCCACATTCCTCACCCCGCTTTTCATCATGTCTACTTATTGCAAATCATCTACTGAATAAAAAGAATCTTGCATGATATTATTTGAGGTTGTGTATCAGTACATATTATATCGTTTCTTAAGGTTGTGTATCGATATCATAGCTCAAATATCGGTATTTGAGGTTGTGTAGTAGTACCAACTACGTCGTTTCACGACTTGGCCCAACAAGTTTACTCCCCTTACAATTTGATGTTGTATGGAAGATTGTATTCGTTGGTGTTGTGTGGACCTTATGGTTGTGCCGTAATGCTGTCGGTTTTAAGGGCGAGTCTGTGGTGTAAAGCAAAGTGGCCATATGCTGTAGGATCCATTAGTGACGTTCGCAATCTGCCCTCAGTCCTTAAAGGTATTTCCACTGTTGTTAGTCGCCTACCTATTCGTAGTTGCCCCCCCCCCCCCCCCAACACCCGATGCAGGGTTTCCTCAAGTTCAACGTCGATGGGGCCGTTAATGGGAGCTTTGGCGCTGCAGGTATTGGTGGTATTCTGAGAGACTATGCTGAGAGATCGTTGATTGTGTTCTCAAAATCGGTAGGTTTCTTGGATGTGTCTACAGCGGAAATGCTCGCGGTGATTGAAGCGTTGAAGTTATTTCGGTCCTCTTCTTGGGCAAATTCTTTTTCATTATGCATCGAAAGTGACTGCAGTATGGTGGTTAGCTGGTTTAAGTGTCCACACAAGTCTCCCGTTTAGCTTAAACAGAGCATATCCTCTTGTCTAGCGTTATGTGCAGGTATAGTTTGGTCTATTGTTTTAATCCCGAGAGAATTCAACAGCGGCGCCGATAATTTGGCAAAGCGGGGGATCAGTCGTTCCAATGATTTTGTTTTCATTTTGCCTGGGTAAGCCTTGCGTTTTGGTTAGCTCGGCGAATACCTTTGTGTTATCAATGTTGCCTGGAGGTTCGTGTTTGTGCTGGCCATGGTTAGTTTCTCAAGTGTTGTTTCTGGATGGTGACCTTTTGGGGCAGCGATTTATCATTTGGATCATGGTGTCGTAGGTTTGTCCCTAGCGGATTAATGCTAAGACTCAGTTGGATATATGGATCCAAGGGAGGGTTATTGATGTTCTTCTCTGGTTTCATTTTGTAATAGCTTCGACATGGGTATTTTTTCCCTTCAATAAATTTAGGAAGGTTTTTTAACGAGGCTTATGTTGAAGTTTCAATTCGTACGACTAAATAATAATATCACTTTCTCTTTTCTAAAAAATTATTAAAATTATATTTAAAAGATAATTTCACAAATAAAAAATTAATATGTACATCCTCGTATATGTTCAGTAATGATATTAGAAAAATTAATGTTCATAATTTAATTAATATTCATAGATACAAAATGTTAATAACTAATAAATTACTCAAACAAATATCAAATATAATCATGTCCTTATATGTTATTTTGCTTGTTTAAATAATCAAACAACTATAAGCTATTAGCTAATTTTACCAAACATTTTTATACAATCAGCTAATGTAATCTGCTAGTCAAATCATCTAATGCTATCAGCTACCCGCTATCATCTAATGTAATCTGCTATCAACTATCCGTTAATTGTCAAACAAGACCATCATATATTTTTACCATGTCATATTTACACATAAGCATATCTATGTCATCTATTTTAATACCTAAGGTAACAAAGGAAAAAAGAAATGATAAATTACCGTAATGCTCACTTACGTTTGGGGTGTATACACTTTTGCTCACTGATTTTAAAAATTGAATTTTATGCTCATTTACGTTTTCGGGGTGTAAACTTATCCTCACTGAAACGTTTTTAACCGTTAGCATTTAACGGGAAGCTGATTTGGCAGATTAAAAGTTAATTAATAAAAGGCTTAATACCCAAATAGGTGCCCAAACTATGCTTGTGGATCACTTTTGGTGCCTAAACTATTTTTAGCTTTAAATAGGTGCCTAAAGTTTTAATTTTGGTCATTTTAGGTGCCTAATCGTTAACTACCGTTATTTTTATTAAAAATAATTTTTTATTTTATTTCTTTTTTAATTTAATTTATTTTTAACTTAATTTTTTTATAAAAACCCTAAATTTCCCAAAACTCACAAAATGGCCCCAAATTCAAAATCTCTAATTTCCACAACCGAATCCACTGTCGATGGTTACGCCGCCGCCCCTATATCAGTCGCCGGACTACCAAGATCGTTTCTCCCAACCACCCATTGCCGATAAACAGCAGTAGGTGTGCCGATCGGCTTCCTAACGTCGAAAGAAGCCAAAATCGCGAAAGGAAGTCGTCGGCACACCTACCGTCGGTTATCGGCGATGGGTGGTTGGGGGAAACGGTCGTGGTGGTTCGGCGGCAATAGTAGTGGTATCCGGTGAGGTAGTAAACGGCGATAGCGATGGTAATTTGTGGATTTGGGGTTTTGGGTTAAGGATTTGGGACTATTTTGTAAAGATTTAAATCTGTCAATTTTTTTTAGAAAATTGAATTTTGAATTTTATTTAAAATTTTATTAAAAGAAATTAAAAATATGCTACTTGTCACAATTTAATTGGCTAACAGATTTTTATTAACGGTTAGGCACCTAAAATGACCAAAGGCACCTATTTAGAGCTAAAAATAGTTTAGGCACCAAAAGTGATCTACAAGCATAATTTGGGCACCTATTTGGGTATTAAGCCTTTTATTAATTAAACTTTAATCTCCCAAATCTGCTTTCCGTTAAATGTTAACGGTGAAAAACGTTTCAGTGAGGATAAGTTTACACCCCGAAAACGTAGATGAGCATAAAGTTTAATTTTTAAAATCAGTGAGCAAAAGTGTACACAATCTAAATATAAGTGAGCATTACAGTAGTTTACCCAAAAAAAAATTGCCATAAATCTATTCTTCTCTAACTTTTGGTCTCACCTTCAACTTTTTTCTTGAATCAAATTTTTTTTTTCAAGTTTTTCTCCATTGATACACTTGAGAATTAAACTGAACGAAAATTAAGAAAAACTTTTTTTAAAGAAAAAGGCAAGACTAGTAGCTATTTTGGTATATTGTTTCCTCTTTATGCAGTTTATGATTCAATAGAAGTCTAATTCCTCGTTTCGGTTTAGTCCCTTATGGGTTAAAAAATCAACAATTTATTTATTTTTTTATTTTAATATTTTAAGGGTCTAATTAGTTCTGACGCCTTTTGTTACAAAAAGAACATATCAATAAAGTAAAACTTGAAAGAAAATTTTTGATTCAAGAAAAAAGTTCAAGGGAACCCAAAAGTTAGATAAGAGATTTATGGCAATTTCTTTCTTTCCTTTGTTACCTTAGGTATTAAAATAGATGACATAGATATCATGGCTGAAGCCACATAGGGGGTTGGCAGGGGTCAAGCCTTTGTGGTCGATCTTACGATTTACTCTTTTTTTTACTTTAGTTCCTGTAAAATTTTAAGCTATAATATATTTTACTTGTTTTAGTGGTCAAAATTGATTTGAAAGCTTAATTGATTCAATTTTTTTGTTTAAGAGTTTAATTGGGTGGAAAAAATTTAAAGGCTTAATTGATTTTTCCCCTAAATTTCAAGGACTTTTTATACACTTTCTTTATATTTTTGGCCCCTTAACTTTTAATTCATGGCTTCCTAATAAATATGCTTATGTATAAATATGACATGGAAAAAATATGTGATGTGTATTAATTTAATTGGTTTGGTTTATATGCTAGGTGGTAAGAAGGGCCTATAATATACTTTTTTAGGCTTTAAAAACTGGATTTCAATTTATTCATTAACTCAAAATATTCCGAGATTTACGAATTGGATAAAATGTGGCAAAGATTATGAAAATAATCTGATTTGTGATATATGCAAGATTGGAGATGAAAAATAAAAGATGTATAATAAGAAGAATTAAAGTCCCTTCACAACCTTTGTTATTTACTCATTTTATTACCAGATCTTTTCGTACAAATTTGATACCATAATTGATGAGATTATATTTTGAAATGCCTAAACTGAAATGATGAAAGAACAAGCTCAATCACTTCACTGGCAAACACAAAGGCCGCCTAGGCACTTGTGGATTTTGAAACCAGCACAAGCCTTAACACAGTCGCCTTCCTTAGCGCATTTGGTGGCCGGAAGACAAATACATTCGCCGGAAGCTACGTTGCAAAGTCCCCCATGTGGACACTTGGATGTGCAGTCTTTCTTAGTAACACATTTTCCTGCTTCCGAGTTCAACACACCTACAAAAACAAATTGCAAAATTACTAACAAGAAATGCCAAAAAGACGTTCAACACTCGAAACTTTCAATTTCTTCTCTTATGATATATATATATGCGATGATAAAATGTCAGAATGTATAAAAAACCCTGTATATACTTACAAGAAGCTACGAGCAAGAAAACAAAATAAAGAAGAGATGTCAAAAGAAGCCATAATTTAGAAATTGATCGGAGTCGATTATCTATACTTTTGTATGTACCTTTAGATGAAAACGATTTGATGATAGACAAAGTGTGGCATTCAATTGGGAGTTTATAGCAATACCTCTATACATCTTAATCCTTTTTTTTTTTTTGCTAATATTGCTGTCATTAAGTGGTTGATTTACTTACCAATTTTGTAGCATTAAAAATTTCAATTTGACTTCCTCCATTGTTTAGTATCCATAATTATCAAATATATGTTCTTTTGTTTTTTATTCTATCAATAAATCATATGGTTGATTAAAGTAAAATTCTGAATTATGTATCACTTATGGAAATTGAAAAAGAGAAACTAGGAAATTATATATAGTTACTATATATTATTTTTATATAATTTTAGAAGGTTCTTTGCAGAAATGGTATGATAGTTGACGACTTTAGACAAAAGGAAATACAGACGTTAGATTTTATTGGACTGATTTGATTAATTTCTCAGGAATTAAATGGTGGTGCAGTGATTTCCTTATTTGGTATGGTAAACGTTTTAATTTTTGTGAGAATATAATATGTTAGGAGTTTTTTATTTAAATGCTGGATTTTAATTCTTTAAATATATGGGGTCTGTGGGTAACATGTAAAACAATAAAACATATAAAATAACAATAACAACAGTAGCAGCAATAATAATAATAATAATAAAATTTAATACATGAGAAACGTACAAAATAGTAAAACACGAATTTTAATAAGGTTTTATTAATTGAAATAGAGAAAACAGTGATGTAGTTCAAAGCTAATACATGGAAACATGCAAAATAATAAATTAGAGGAAATTGAAAATAAATACAAACTTAATAAAATTTAAACTTTTTAATAATATGATTGTTTAAACTGAAACAAAATAAAAAAAATTGATACATGGTACATGCAAAATAATCAAGAGAAAAATAAAAATTAATAAATTGTTATAAATAAAGTAAAAGAAGAACGAGAAAATGAGAGATTAAAGATAAATAGAGAAACTTGTATTATATATTCAATATGGATTGTATATAATATTTTTTCCAAACTTTAATTTATAGGCATAAGAGAAAGACCCTAATTTCAATAGGCATTAAACCCTAATAATAAAGTATATTAAAGTCTCATTTTATACATAAATATCCACTATAAGTAAATATTCATAATACTTCTCCATGGATATACACTTCCCCATGTATATCCATGAAGATAATGTTCCTCATTAAAATTTTACTAAATAAAAACCTCGTGGAAAAAATTTTAGTGAAAAAAAAAAGAGTATGCATATCTTTAATACACATAACATGTTGTCCCATTAAAAATCTTAACAAAAGAAAACTCATTGGGACAATACCTCTGTTAAAGTGAAAAGAATACAACACGTATTTACTCATCGTGAAATCATCACATAATATTTTTTGAATCTTCATGATTCAATCTTGAATACAATATTCAAATATTGAAGTAGACAATGCACTGGTGAATAGATCTTTCAAATTACTACTCAAATGGACTCGTTAAATACTATTTTTTAAAAATCGTGGGAGTTGAAACTTTTAAAAAAATAAGGAAAAGAGAAGGGAACAACCCTCTTAATTAAGCCTTGTTGTTCTCTGGCTTCCCCTCTCTCATTAGGAGTGTGGATATTTATAGTCACTTGGCATTGATGGCGTTGTGATAGCTCCAGGCCTAGTGACAGACCATGAAGGGGTAGAAAAAGATAAATCCAACTTTCAAGTACCAACTTTTATAGTCTCGTCATATGAGCGGAGTGTTGTAGTGCTGACAACCAACGTTTGTTCACAGGACATCCTAAGGGCCCCGGTAATATTAATCTTCGAACGAGCCTATCTTCGGAGTTTGCCAAATTAGGTGTAACAAAGACAAAGTTGTTCTAATTTTTGTTTAGATTTAATTGTAAATATTTATAATGTTATGCCACTGATTGAGTAACATAATTGAGAATTACACAAAAATTTGATTTTTCGAGTCTCATTTTAAAAGTCAAACTTTATTTGAAATTTTTTCGAGCCGAGTTTATGAAATTGCAATTCGAGTTAAGTAAAGTCAAGAAAATTTAAAAAAAAAATCGAGTCGATTTGAGTTTTACTCACCATACATCATTTTGTATTAGTTCATCTAATGATATTTTTTAAATTTGTCACTGTATATCGACATATATTAATTTACTTTAAGGATAATGCTCTCCAAGTTTTGAAATTTGGATTTCAATTTCTTCACTCACTCAAAAATTTCCAACATATATGGCTTGAATTAAATGCGGCGGAAATTATCTAATTTGAGATACATGCAAGATTTAAAAAAATGTGCGTAACAAAGAAGAATTGAGTGGCTTTCACACTTTGGTTATTCATTCATTTATTAACCAAACTTTTAGTGCCAAAATTGATAACATTAATTTTTTAAATGCCTAAATCGAAATGAAAAAATAATGTGTTCAATCACTTCACTGGCAAACACAACGGCCGTTTTTGCACTTATGCATTCTGAAACCCGCACAAGGCTCGACACAGTCGCTGTCCTTAGTGCATCTGCTGGTCGAAGGACAAACACAAACGCCGGTCTGTACGTGACAAAAGCCTCCCTGTGGACACTCGGTTGTGCAATCTTTGTCACTAGCACATTTTACTGCCTCCGTGTTCAACACACCTGCAAAAACAATTTGCAAAATTACTGACAAGAAATGCCAAAAGAAGTTCGGCACTCGGAAATTTTTGATCTCCTCCTTTACGAGAAATATATGATGATCAAATATCGAAACAGAGAAAAAATGTGTATATACTAACAAGAAGCTATAAGCAAGACAGCAAGAAGACAAGTAACACTGAAAGAAATTATAATTTAAAAGTTGATCAGAGTTGATTATTTATATTTTGATAACGACTCGATGATGGAGCAAGTGTGGCATGTAATTCGGATTTTATAGCAAAACTTCTATACATCTAAATCCTTTTCTGTTAATATTGTTGCTTTACTTACCAATTTGTAGAATTACAAATTTCAATTTGGCTCCCTCCATTTAGTATCCATAATTATAAAATATAATTGTGTTTGTTATTTGGAAATTATATAACACTTATGGAAAATGAAGAAGAGCAGCAAGGAAATTATATGTAGTTACTATATATATACGTTTATTTTTATATATTTTTAGAAGTTCTTTACAAAAGTGGCATGATAGTTGATGGCTTTAGATAAAAGAAAATCCCTGATTTTGTTAGACTAATTTCGTATTGATTCGATCCTAAAAGTTCAAGATACGAACTACTTGGCAAAGAAAAAAAATTAGGGGTAAATAGGGATATATGGTGGATGCGGAAGAAGTGGGTCAAAGATGATATTGAACATTAAACTTTTGCCAAATGTAGATGGTAGTGATTAACTAATAGTATAATACAAAAGAAAATAAAATATACATCATTTTACTATTTATCATATTGTTATAAATATATAATAATAAAAATATTTTTCGTTCGCAAAATCATATCCATATTCAGTTCAGAACGGATTTGGGTGAGCTAAAGTTAGGCTGCTTTCAGTTCAAATTACATTTAGTTCAGGTTAATTCCGATTCGAATTGCTTTCTGTTTGAGTTTATTTCTTGGGTCAAATTAAATACAAGTTCATATTTGGCTTGCTAAAATTCGGGTCGATTTTAGTCTGGATCTATTTGTTTCGAAATTTGAATCAAATTTAGATCAACATGTTTAGATATGTATTGAGTCCTTAATCGAGTAATCGAATTCAATCAAATTTATCAAGTCTAATGTAGACTACCAAAACTCCTTTTAAAATTACTCTAACTTTTAAACATCCTTATTTTTTAATCCAAACTAATAAATTCATTTTTGACATTCCAAAATTTACGATAAAATTAAAACTCCTCCAAACACACCTCAATTTCCCCAGATATATGAATTTATAAATCGAATGGTAGAAATTCTCATGGTATTCAATTAATATCCTTTTAAAAATCTTACATGTCTCCTGTGTTATTTATATAATTTTTTGTTTAAATATATATTTACTCTTAAAGTTCACATTCTCACTTTGGTATTTGTTTTCTGCTCACTTTTTCTTGATTAAATAGAGAGTATTATATTCACAAATAAATATCGAAATTTAAATTCATATAAATGAGATAATATAAACATTTTTGACGACTAAATCAAATAATAGATCTTTGTTCTTTTGTATAACTTTGACACTTGAAATTGTAAATTGTTATCACGAATATTATATTTTACTAATGTTTGTTAAGATTTCTTTTTACGTGTATGACATTATTAAGGGACATCATACGATACAAGACACAAATATGGGTCTCATTAAAAACTCTCTTGATGTTTTTTAATATGGCGTGGCCTAGTAAAAAAAACATCACGTCAAGAAAACACCACACTATAAACACATTCATTTTGTACAAAATATATTAAAAATACAATAAATCATAAAATTTTTATTTTATATCGGTAAAATTTGTAAAAAAAATATTTTCTAACAATTATAATTTATTTTAATTTTTTCAATTTATATGTGTTACTCATCATTAACTCTTTAAAATATATATTAAAAAAATTCTAATATTTTTATTATTTTCCCTTTTACATTTTTTATCAGCAATGTATGATTTTATTAGGGAGACAATCATACGTAAAGAGAATATCACGAGCCTTGTTAAAAAAACCCCTAAACATAGAATGGGGGAAAATAGTACTCGAATACCCAAAACAAGAAGACAGAGCGAAACAACAAAACACCCAAGTAAAGCTCAACTAGAAACAAACACCATAACATGCTCAGCTCAAACTGCTACCCAACCTCAAGAAACAATCCATTGGACCCCTCACGCCACACATGCTCCAGTACATGTCAATGTTCTGAATAGTTCACAAAGAAGCCTGGAAAAGAAACTTGCGAGTCACCCCTCCTTGGCTAATGCATCGGCAAGTCTATTTCCCTCGCGGTAAATATGATGGAAAGAGACATTCCGAATACATTGACAAGAACGATCACTATTCCCAAATACCTCCCAAAGATGACAAGGCCAATTATGCATTTGCAACACCCAATCAATGCAAATTCTTGAATTCGATTCAACTATTAAACAATAATCCGCCCATTGTGACTTTAAACCAAACCAAACTCAATGGCTCGTAACTCAGCTTCGTTGGACTCTAAAATCCCAAAAGAACCCGAAAATAAAGCTAGAATCTAACCATCCGTATCTCTAAGAAACCACCAAAGCCAGCTAGCCCAGGCTTACCCCTAGCCGAACCATCGACGTTGAACTTAAGGACCGCAAAAGAATGAGGTTCCTGACGTATCCCAACTCAAACTGAACTCGAAGGTGATTTCTCAAGGCACTGACTCGGGCAATTCTACCACATAGACTCACTTATATTAACATCCTCCCTTGCAGACTTCACCCAATAAAAAGCACGTAGTTTAATCAAAAAAATCTCGAACACCGGCAACTTTTTGTTATTAAAAATATACTCATTCTACGTAAGCCATAGAGACCAAAGGAAAACAGCCACACTCGATATCCACCATTGTCACATCTCCCCTACAAACGAGCAATGAAATCAACAAGAGATTGTGGCAATGATAAGCATAACCTCATCACTCCAAAAACCAGCCTTATATCTCATACAACATTGGACAAGAAAATAATAAATTACCAATGCCTTCATCATCGACTTCACGCCATAAACATTTTCCTTGATTAGCACTAAGGGGAATGCCACGGGCCCTCAAAAGCTCAAAAGTTGGCAGCCTTTGTAGTCATATAAACCACAAAAAAGCTTGAACCTTCATTGGGGTAAGCACATTCCATGCAAAGCAACCTTCAAAGTCATCGTCACCCACTTTATCCACAATTAAAAGATTAGAGAGAGTTTGAACCGAGAACTTACCATAAGAATCTGGTTTCCAAATCAACGTATCACGATAACCATGTCGAATTATTAACGAAGCAACCAACATATGCAAAGTCGAAACATACCACATATCATGATTGTAACACCCTCTTCCTGGCCTAGTAGAGAGCCAGGTCGAAAATTATTATCGAAAAGTAGAACCGGATATTGAAACTGGAATTGGGGTTAATTTTAAACTTTTCAAAATTAAAAGGACTAAACATTACAAATTAGCGGCCCTAATCCGGATTCATAATTATCAACTTGTAACTAGACTCATCAATTATTAATCTGTGAAGTTTTGTTGTTATTGGATAACTTTAACCTGTCCATATGAGCTATATAATTATTAGTGACCATTTTGCAATCTTTTAAAACTGTTTCTCAAGCCTTTTAATAGAATTAACTGACACCATACCGATACACTATAGGTCGTATCGGTACGCTAAATTGAATTTTACGCTTTCCAGGTTCAAGGTCAACGACCCCATACCGATACGTCTATGCCCGTATCGATACGCTTTAACTTGGATTTACTCGTTTCGGTACGTCTAAGTTCGTACCGATGCAATTATTTTTCTAGACCTTACTGTCGAGATCCGTACCGATACACTCCCTAGTGTATCGATACTCCCTACTTTATCAAGACCAATTATGCAGGGCTGTATCGATACAGCTATCCCCGTATCGATACGTCTGTCTTGTAATGACAAATTTTATCTAGTTTTTACCTACTTTAACCCCTCAAATGTTGTATCAAATTTGATAGCATTTTGAATCCGTTTACCTAGTTTTCACTTTAAGCTCATTTTAGGTTCATTTTAACTAACTAACCATTCCCAAAACATGTCATTTTATACATTCAACAATCATTATAAGACTTTTACACAACCATCAAAATACTTATACAAAATATGATTAGACCATATGCTACTTGACTAGGAGTTTAGAGTAAGGATTTGCATACATATAGCTTACAAAGAAGTGACTTGCAACCACAACACACGTTCGAAGCACGGAATATTTCAAGGTCCTAAAAATGCATGAGACACACATGTTAGGCTTATATAGCCTAGTGAGGTAGTTATAACAATTACTAATGTTCAAGTAATGACATGTATGGTATGATCGTCAATTTAACAACATAAGCATAATTATATTCAAATAATCTCATGCTTACTCCATATAGTCACATAATTTCATATTCAACAATTTTTATATCATATCACATATTAATTCTTGAATCTGTGACAATTGATACACGGATTCTCCTATACACCAACATATCGAAAAATAGGCTGTAGCCTTGAGCCGTAGCTCTAAAAAAGATCCCTTACACAATCTATCATTATTTCCCCCATATATAGGTCGTAGCCTCGGACCGTAGTCCACCCTTACTTATATGAGCTCAAATAATCCTATGGTATGCCAATTGTATCCAATGTCCATATTTTACACAAAAATCACATAATCAGCATATTCCATATCTTTCAGATCATGTCATACCATATATTAAAATTGAGCCTTAGCTTCATATCATATATCATGTTCATATCATTTCCATACATCATAGGCTTAGCATATCATTTCCATAATTGCATACATATCAAAGTAATACAAGGTACTTAACAATTTTGCCAATCGATTCCAACATGGTTGCTCTACGTGATCCTTTAATCAATGCAAAACATGTTTACAAAATAATGCAACGGCATGTCACTGAGCCTATCCCTTGACACAACTACACTCACCTTAGAGCACAAAAGCTTTTAGGATTTCTGAATCTCAATTCCTTTGTTTCTAGTCTTAATTGGAGATGATGGATTGCCTTCCTCCGTGTTTTGAGCTAGGAAAAACACAAGGAACAATCACAATGATATAACAACATGATTCCAAGAATGGCTTAAGATTTCAATTCAAAATTAAACTCTAATCCTACATAGAATTTGACAATAGATAGAGGGTTTTGCTTTACCTGAGTGATAGCTTCGTAATGGTGTCTTCAAATTGAAGAGGAGTTGAACTTAGGATGAGCAAGAAAAGAGGTGTTTGCTTAAGAGCTCAAGGTTGAAGACAACAATGGTGGTGCTTGCTTGTGGAGGACAAAGTGTGTGTGTTTCTACTTTCGGGAGGGATGAACAAATGAGGAAGCTTCTCCTTTTTTCTATTTACTTTAAATGATTAAGACCTTAATTATTTCTTCACCACCCCAACAACCAATAGGATCATTTCCCTCACTTGAGGGTTTGTTAATCCCAACTTAGTGTTCTTAAAGCAACCATCATATTTTCATCTTAGAAGTGACCTAGCCACTTGGGGTGGCAGCCAAAGGGATGACTCATCACTTACACCCTTCATTTTCTTACAAAATGGCATCATTTTGGTTCAAAATAGGGGACCCGTATCGAGGACAAATAATTCGAGGTGAAAATTATACCGGTTCTTGGGGTCATCACCTTAGCCATTCTGCTGAAGAAGCTCCATAGGACCTTTACCAAAGACACAGACTTGTTACAAAACCGTTTAACTTCTTGTGCAAGGATATATACCGGTTCTTCCTCGTACATCAGGTTGGATTAAATCTCTATGGATTCTGATTCAATCAGACGTTATGAATCTGACCGATACTTACGTAGCATAGATACATGGAAGACGTTATGAATCTGACTTAACTCCTCAGGAAGAGCTAATCGATAAGCAACAGGTCTAACTTTTTCGATCACTTCAAACAAGCCGATGAAACAAGGACTTATCTTCTATTTCTTTCTTAAGCGAATGATATTCTTCCACGGGGATACATTGAGGAAGGCTCTTTCACCAATCTCGTACTGGATGTCTCTTCTTTTCATATCAGCATAGGACTTATATCGATCGAAGGCAAACTTAAGTCAATCACGAATAATGGTCATCCTTTCTTTGGTTTCCCGAAGCAACTCAGGGCCTAACATCTTTCCTTCACGGAGTTTGATCCAACAGAGAGGAGCCCTACATCTTCTTCCATAAAGAGCTTCATACGGGGCCATTTGGATTGAAGCCTGGTAACTGTTGTTGTAAGCAAACTCGACTAAGGGTAGGGATTTCTCCCATGTATTCTCGAAGTTAATGACACAAGCTCAGAGCATATCTTTCAGGATCTGAATAACTCTTTCAGATTGGTCATCGGTTTGAGGATGAAAAGTAGTTTTAAGGCGCACTTTAGGTCCCAAAGCCTCGTGTAGTGTCCTCCAAAATTGAGATACGAATTGAGGATCACGATCAGATATGATAGATATAGGGATTTCGTGTAATCGAATAACTTTACGGATATATAATTTTGCGAGTTTAGGTAAACTGAAATCCATTCTCAACTAGAGAAAGCGAGCAAATTTGGTGAATCGATCCACAATGACCCAAATAGCATTATTCTTCTTCAGTGTCTATAGCAAACCACTCACGAAATCCATCGTAATGCGTTCCCATTTCCATTGTGGGAGCTCAATAGGCTACAACAAGCCAGTAGACACCTTATGCTCGGCTTTGACTCACTAACAGGTCAAACACCTCGCCACAAAGTTTGTGATCTCATTTTTCATACTAGACCACCAATATAACTCTTTTATATCTTTGTACATCTTGATTATTCTCGGATGAACGGAAAAGGGCTAGAGTGTGCTTCGCTCAGAATCTGATTCTGAATATCATCATCACCGGGTACACAGATACGTTTTCGGAAACACAGTAAGTCTTCAAAGTTTATGGTAAAGTTAGGATTTGAGCTATCTTTAACCTTTGCAATAAGGGGTAGCAATTCCTCATCGGATTCTTGGAATGCTTTGATTCAAGACACAATAGTCGATTGCACACTCAGTTCAGCCAACAACTTGCCACACTTCTTAAGTTGAAAGTGGGCATTTAAGCATCTCGGGGACGGAATAGGTTTTTGGCTAAGAGCATCAGCCACCACATTGGTTTTACTGTGATAATAGTCAATGACCAGATCATAGTCTTTTAATAGCTCCATCCACCAGCGCTGAAGAAGGTTTAACTCTTTCTGAGTTATAAGGTATTTCAGACTATTGTGATCAGTGTACAAGTAACACTTCTCACCATAAAGATAACGCCGCCAAATCTTCAAAGCAAACACAACTGAGGCTAATTCCAGATCATGGGTTGGGTAGTTTAGCACATGAGGCTTGAGTTGATGTGAATCATAAGCTATAACTTTGCCTTCTTGCATCAGAACACAGCCTAATCCCAAGTGGGATGCATCACTGTAGACGGTGAAATCCATGCCCAACTCCGGTTGTGCCAAGACATGAGCATAAGTAAGGACTTGCTTGAGCTGATCAAAACTTCTTTGTTGATCCATAGTCCATACAAAATGAGTGTCTATGCGAAGGATCTTCGTTAAGGGTACAACAATTGAAGAGAATCCCTTAACGAATCAACGATAATAACCAGCAAGCCCGAGAAAGCTGCAAACTTCTCCAACGTTCTTAGGAGGAATCCAATCAAGGATGGCCTGAATCTTCTTTGGGTCAACTTGGATTCCTGCAGAGGAGATGACATGGCCTATAAAGGATATTTTGGATAACCAAAATTCACATTTATTGAATTTGGCATAGAGTCGTTTATCTCGAAGAGTTTGGAGCATAATCCAAATATGTTCGTCATGAGCAGTAGAGTCTTTAGAATAGATTAGGATGTCGTCTATAAAGACAACCACAAAATTATCGAGATAGGGCCAGAATACATGGTTCATTAGGTCCATAAAAGTTGCAGGTGCATTCGTGAGCCCTAAAGGCATCACTAAGAATTCATAGTGGCCATATCTAGTTCGAAAAATAGTTTTTGGAACATCAGACTCCTTTACCAAATTTGATAGTATCCAGATCGAAGGTCAATCTTGGAAAAGACCGAAGCATCTTTCAATTGATCAAAAAGGTCATTGATCCTTGGAAGTGGATACTTGTTTTTTATCGTGACTTAATTCAACTGGAGATAGTCAATGCACAGGCGCATCGATCCATCCTTCTTCTTGACAAACAGCACCAATGCCTTCCAGGGTGAGGAACTCGGTCGAACAAATCCCTTATTCAAAAGGTCTTGGATTTGGGTCTTTAGCTCTTTTAACTCTACTGGAGCCATTCTATACGGAGTAATAGAGACCGGAGTAGTCTCAGGTTGCACTTCTATCCCGAATTCTACTTCTCAGTTGGAAGGGAGTCTCGAAAGTTCACCGGGAAACACATTGGAAAACTTTCTCACAATTGGTACATCTTCGAGCTTTGAGTCTCCTTTAGATTCTATGGCATACATAAGGCTTTTTTTAGACTCGGGCTCAAATTTCATCAAGGTTATGCTCTCCCTACTGAGTCCACAAAGGTATAGCTTCTTCTTTGAGCAATCTACCCAGGCTTAGTGCTCAGCTAGCCAATCAAGGCCTAGAATGAGATCGAACCCCTAGAATGGTAAGGCCATCAAGTTGGCCAAAAATGAGATCCATTGGATCCTCAAAGGGTATGATTTACAAATCCATTAGATGACCACACTATCTCGGAAATGACCGTTCTGATTCTAAAGCATATTCTTAATCAAAGGATCACTAATGAAAGAGTGCGCAGAGCTTGGATCTATCAATGTATAAACATAATCAAAGCATAGCTCTACCATACCTACAATCACATCAGGGTCATTTTCTTGTTCACGACCTCGGACATGATACATCTGAGCTGAAGTTTGCGGATCACGACTGATTGTAGGTATTGTTGCGAGTTATTCCTGAGAATTCAGATGGTAATGGCTTCGCTCCTCTCCCTTTACTAGGATTTTCTAAGAAGGTACAGATGTAGGAGCACATGGATTCTGTAGACATTGTCAGATAAAGTGGCCAGACTCTCCACAAAGATAGCAAGATCTGGACTATCTGCGGCACTGCCCTGGATACCTCTTCTGACAGAAGTTGCATAGAGGGATCTGAGAACCTTTCGCAGAACCACTCGTACTATCCACCAAAGCTGTACGAGTAACAGACGTCCCTACAGACTGGAATTGTGACGCGTATCCATATCGAGACAATTGATAGAAGGTGACAGATTTCTTATCCCAATGCTTACCTTTCTTCTGAGACATTGGAGACTTAGAATCCTCGCGAAATCTCTTATATGGTCTGGCTTGGTTCTTTTTCCTCCTCTTAGAAGCCTTTTGGGAGGCCTCGGTAGGGACAACTCGGTGGACAAGCGTCTGAAAGTCTTCTAACTCCAAGATGGTAAAGAGGGGGCGCAATTCATCACATGGGCCATCAACAAACATTCGACATTTCTCTTTCTCCGTATGTATAATCTCAGTACTATACCTTGCGTACTAGTAGAAGTCTTGAATATACTACTCCACAAGCCTTCCCCCTTGTCACGGATGGAGGAATTTCTTGCGCCTCTCAGCAATGTAATGATCACTGATGTACTTCTTGTGAAACTCTTGAATGAAGAAGTCCCACGTAACACGGTGTTCAAGAACAATGAGAGTCACCGTATCCCACTAGTTTTGGGCTACTTCCGCAATCAAGGCCAAAGCACATTCGAGTTTATGCTTACCAGGACACTTCATTTGCTTTTTCAGCACCTTCAAGATGTTCTCTAGCCAGTATTCTGCAACTTCATGGTTGTCTAGGTCCTGGCAGGTAAAGGTATAACCGGGTACTGTTTGAGTCTATTAATTGGAGCTTAGGACACAGCTAAGAAGCTTCAGCAGGCTGAGAAAGTGGTTCCTATTGGAGGGACACCACAACTTGCTTAATCATATCCGCCATCGACAAAAGATATTCCAGCTAAGCCGGAGGCATCGAAGATGGACGAGGTGAGTCATTCTACCCCACTCGTTCGGCCTTAGTTTTAGCCTCAGATTATCCCCCTAAGTAGAGGAAGAGTCGGGATTGGGCTTGTTTATAGCACGCATATCAGTAGGTGTTGTCATTTTCGGATCTATTCAGACAAAACAATTAAATTGTGTAAGCTGCAAGTCACAGATAACGTATTCAAATAAAAACCTAAGTGGCATATGCAAATGCAGACTCATAACGGATGCTTGTTTAGTCCTAGAATCGACTAAACCTGGCTCTGATACCACAACTGTAACACCCCATTCCCGGCCTAGTAGAGAGCCAGGTCGAAAAGTGTTATCGAAAAATAGAATTGGATATCAGAATTAGAATTGGGGTTAATATTAAACTTTTCAAAATTAAAAGGACTAAACATTAAAGATTAGTGGCCCTAATCCGGATTCTTAATTACCAACTTGTAACTAGACTCATCAATTATTAATCTGTGAAGTTTCGTTGTTATTGGATAACTTTAATCTGTCCATATGAGCTATATAATTATTAGTGACCATTTTGCAATCTTTTAAAATTGTTTCTCAAGCCTTTTAACAAAATTAACTGACACCGTACCGATACACTATAGGCCGTATCGGTACGCTAAGTTGAATTTTATACTTTCCAGATTCAAGGTCAACGACCCCGTACCGATACGTCTATGCTCGTATCGATACGCTTTGCTTGGGTTGACTCATTTTGGTATACCTGAGGTCGTACCGATGCAATTATTTTTCCAGACCTTACTGTCGAGATCCGTACTGATACACTCCCTAGTGTATTGATACTCTCCGCTTTATCAAGACCAATTATGCAAGGCCGTATCGATACAGCTAGCCCCGTATCGATACGCATGTCCTATAATGACAGGTTTTATTTGGTTTTTAGCTACTTTAACCCCTCAAATCTTGTCCAATTATTATCAATTTTTACCAGCAAGCTTAACAACCATTAATCTACTGTCATATCAAATCTAATAGCATTTCGAATACGTTTACCTAGTTTTCACTTAAAGCTCATTTTAGGTTCATTTTAACTAACTAACCATTCCCAAAACATGCCATTTTATACATTCAATAGTAAGTCATTATAGGACTTTTACACAACCATCAAAATACTTATACAAAACATGATTAGACCATATGCCAC
This sequence comes from Hibiscus mutabilis, assembly GCA_019671005.1. NCBI lineage: Eukaryota > Viridiplantae > Streptophyta > Magnoliopsida > Malvales > Malvaceae > Hibiscus > Hibiscus mutabilis. Next base: position 34,898,542 of record CM033735.1, on the reverse strand, counting down.
TTGACTAGGAGTTTAGAGTAAGGATTTGCATACATATAGATTACAAAGAGATGACTTGCAACTGCAACACAAGTTCAAAGCACATAATCTTTCAAGGTCCTGAAAATGTATGAGACACACATGTTAGGCTTATATAGCCCAGTGAGGTAGTTACAACAATTACTAATGTTCAAGTAATGACATGTATGGTATGATCGTCAATTTAACAACATTAGCATAATTACATTCAAATAATCTCATGCTTACTCCATATAGTCATATAATTTCATATTCAACAATTTGCATATCATATCACACATTAATTCTTGAATACGGTGACAATGGATACATGGATTCTCTTATAAACCAACATATCGGAAAATAGGTTGTAACCTTAAGCCGTAGCTTCGGAAAAGATCCCTTACACAATCCATCCTTATTTCCCCCACATATAGGCTGTAGCCCCAGATCGTAGTCCACCCTTACTTATACGAGCTCAAATAATCCTATGGCATGCCAATTGTATCCAATGTCAATATTTTACACAAAAATCACATAATTAGTACATTCTATATCTTTTGGATCATGTCATATCATATATTAAAATTGAGCTTTAGCTTCATATCATATATCATGTTCATATCATTTCTATGTATCATAAGCTTAGCATATCATTTCCATAATTGCATACATATCAAAGTAATACAAAGCACTTACCAAGTTTGCCAATCGAATCCAACATGGTTGCTCTAGGTGAGCCTTTAATCAATGCAAAACATGTTTACAAAATAATGCAACGGGATAGCACTGAGCCTATCCCTTGACACAACTACAATCACCTTAGAGCACGGAAGCTTTTAGGATTTTCGAATCTCGATTTCTTTGTTTCTAGTCTCAATTGGAGATGATGGATTGCCTTCCTCCCTGTTTTGAGCTAGGAAAAACACAAGAAACAATCACATTGATATAACAACATGATTCCAAGAATGGCTTAAGATCTCAATTCAAAATTAAACTTCAATCCTACATGGAATTTGACAATAGATAGAGGGCTTTGCTTTACCCGAGTGATGGCTTTGCTATGGTGTCTTCAAATTGAAGGGAGTTGAACTTAGGATGAGCAAGAAGAGATGTGTGTGCTTAAGAGCTCAAGGTTAAAGACAACAATGGTGATTCTTGCTTGTGGAAGACAAAGTGTGTGTGTTTTTACTTTCAAGGGGGATGAACAAATGAGGAAGCTTCTCCCTTTTCTATTTACTTTAATGATTAAGACCTTAATTATTTCTTTACCACCCCAACAACCAATAAGATCATTTCCCTCACTTGAGGGTTTGTTAATCCCAACTTAGTGTTCTTAAAGCAACCATCATCTTTTCATCTTAGAAGTGACCTAGTCACGTAGGGTGGCAGCCAAAGGGATGAGTCATCACTTACACCCTTCATTTCCTTACAAAAAGGCATCATTTTGGCTCAAAATAGGGGACCCATATCGATACGGTTTTGTCTGTATTGGTACGCCTACGTTAAAATAAGAAAGTTAGTTATTGATAGTTAGATCGTATCGATACTCACATGTCCGTATCGATACGACTAGCTCATATTTGTACTTTGGGCTTCGAATTTCATACAAGGGGGTTCCTTTACTCACATAGGACCAAAATAAAACTTTATTAATCAAGAGCGGTACAAAAGTCAATCATTACAACAATTATCACATCGGTCTTCAAAATTTCCGATCACCGAAATTAAATTCTGACTAGGCCGATTTTCGGGATGTGACAATGATCTAACACATCATATACAACATACTCACAAACCAACGCTATTTTATTACTTGTAAGCATGAACAAACGTGAAAAGGTATCCTTTAGAGCATGCACGAAACACCAAGGATCGAACCAAAAAAGAATACTCGCACCATTCATAAGCTTCTACACAAAATTCGATGTCCTCATATGTTCTTCCACACTGTCACTACATGTTGATAACACTATTTGTCGAGGCCCCCAAAATGCCGATGACATCATCCCCAAGGCCCCCAAGATGTCGAGACCGACATACAACATCCTAAATGACTCTACTCATCTTACGCTGCAATCTAACACCACCCCAAAGAAAAGCCCTCCTAATTTTATCAATCGCAGCAATTACTCCTTTTGGAACTAAGAATATTCTCATGTAATAAATCGGCAGTAAATATAAAATTGAGTTCATCAACATAACACGAGCAACAAAAGAGTATCGAACATTAAATCATGACATCCGATGTTAACAATAATCCAATTATAATAATAATTTGCAACTTTAGATACCAAAATAAAAAGGTACCCAACTTTAGGACGAAGCAACATCTTCCAAAGCATGCATCTGCACACAATGTCGGATAATTAAATGGATGTAAGTTGCCAATTCATATTTTAGGATGATTAATAAATTCGATTTGGCCAAGAGGGGGTGAATTGGTAATTTAAAAAATAGAGGGAAGCAAATGGAAAGATAAAAATTTGTGACACAAAGATTTATAGTGGTCCAACCTTCTAACAAGGACTACATCCACCACCTTAGCTTCCCACTAAGGATTTCCAACAAATTCACTAAGAATTTCGTCCCCTTTTCTAGGCTAAAAGAGGCAACCCTTAACACAATCAAAGCTTTCTAACCAAAACTTTGATCAAGCTCACTCTTTTTACAAGAAAGTGTTTGCAAACAAAAAAATATGCTCTCAAAGGTGTTTGTTTGCCCAATACAAGATCACTCAAAACTCAAGACTTGAATAAAATGAATACAATCAAAGACCACTCAATTGGTTTACAAGATTTGACTCTAATAGGCTCAAGAATGTTGGATTTGTGCTTGAATGCTTGAAAGTTGATCAATAGTTGTTGTTGTTGTAGCTTTGGAGACTTGTTTAAATACCCTCTCATTGATTTCTAACCGTTTGGGTAGTTGAGATCATCAATATAGCTGTTGAGTTGCTTTCTTCCTACAATAAATGCCGTTAGGTGGCCAGGCGTATCAGTACGTGATCATCCATATCAATACCTGCCATAAGAAGAAAGAGTCGTTTTATAGAGGGGCGTATCGATATGTAAAAGTTCGTATCGGTATGAGAAGCTTGTTTTACAAAGGGGTATCGGTACAGAACAGTGCATACCGGTACCAGATTTGCTCACTGGAATCTAAGAAAATTGTGAACCAAAAAAGGTTTTGGTACGCCCAAGAGCGTATCGGTACGGTTAACAACTTTTCAAAAATTATGGTTCCAATAAACTGACAAGTGTAACGGTCGAATAATAAATACAAAAGATTTATCAAATCTAAACACCTCGTATCAGTACGAGTATAGTTGTAGCGATACTCAAAGCATATTTTGGTTCCCAGGTATGAATGGCGTACCAATACAGCTATACACGTATCGGTACCCAATAACTATTTTGTATAAAACGTTTTTCTAGTAGCCAAAATTTTTATCGATACGACCAAGGGTGTATCGGTACGCCTGGACCAAAATCAGCTACTTGAGTACAAAAACACTTAGAAAATATTTGGGGTTTTAGTTTTTGACTTAGAAATAATTTAAAGTTTGAATTCTTGTCCTTTTGTGAGTCTTTTTGAGTACTTAAAAATTTATTCAATTTTACAAATAAGTCCTTCAAAATATTGTTATATCAAAATCAAATTTTGTTTTACAATCTCCCTTTTTTTATATAACAAAACCTAAATAAATTTTTAAGACTTAATGAAAAATACTCCCTATTTCTTTAAGGCTAAAAAATGTATCTTAAAAAATTAAACTCATTTACTTCTCGCCATTTTTGTTAGATCAAAATCAATAGGATAAATAAAGCAAAAATATAAACAATGAATAACTCAAAGCATAAGGAAACAACATAGATATTATAAAATTATAACATTGCTCAAAGCAACATAGAAATCCAACTTAAACATAATGCATAAACCAAAGCAAATATTCAAAGACATAGGAATTCAAAAACAAATAACATAGGTGCATAAACTAAAAAACCTAATATGATATTATATGATATGATATGCAAGATGCCTAAGAGTTGTCGACATCCTCAACTTCATCCTCTTCATCATCTTCCATGGCATTATGACCAAGGGAATGTCCACGCTACTCTCCATGAAAAGTGGTGAGAGTATCGATGAGAGCAAAGCTAGAATCCAACCTTGCATCCAAAATAGCAAACTTCTCATCTAGATAAGCCATAAGATCATCAAATGAAGGCGGTAGAGGAGCAACCGGTGCAACTGGCTCAACTGAAACATTCTCTACATTCTTGGGCTGAACATCATGAGGTAGATCCATATTACGAATCCACTCTCCGTTATAGAATCTGAACTTTGCCATATGAAGAAATGTGTTATTCATAGGATCGGTGAGAGGCACTTTAAGGCCATAGGAGCAATCAATTTCGATCTTGTGGAACATGTAACTCAAAGTGGTGTCGTAGGTGAATGATGAAACAAAAGTAGTATGGTGATGTTGCACAAGGAAGACAATCTCAGCGAACATAATTTGAGTAAGGTTAGGACGCTTACCCTCACGAAAGCAAAAAATCCAAAAATCATCAACTTGTCTGATCATGGACCATTTACCACCAGATAGGCAAAATCACCAAGTGATAAGGAAATGAAGGAAGCGGTCATGAGCATCGACCACAGTAACGGGGCCACTTTAAGAATGTCCCAAGGAATCCTCATCATCGATTCCCACATCATCTAATCCCAAAAGGTTTGCTATAGCAGTAGAATCAAGTTGAAATTTTTGTCCCATGAGGTAAGATTCTATAGCAATGACCTCAGATCTATCTTAGTTATAAATACACCGGGCATTTGAATAAAAAATAAGGACAAGATTTTTATAAAATATACCGAGTATGCTTAAAAAGGCATGAACTTCCATTGAGTTAACAAATCAATATAAAGAAATTTAAATTCATCAGAAGTTATGAAATGAATAGAAACAACTCGTTCACGGCAAATTTTAAAATTTTGGTAGTGTTTAAAACGATCCATGGCATTTGGATATCTAGGCTCATTAAAACACATTTGAAAAATATGTCTTAGATTAGTTTGGTACCATTATTTTCGAGATTGGGATTTGAATTTGTGGAACTAGACCCGATTTCTTTTCTCGCTCGTTTCTTAGGAGCCATAACAAAACCTGAAATCAAATTCAAACCACAAAAATAATGTCTGTATAAATATCACATTCAATCCAATAAACAATTCAATGATGAAGGTATGTTAAAAGAAAATTTGAAAAATAGTGTTGAAAAATATACGAGTATAATTTTATATTCGAACCAAAAATTTTCAATATTGGAGAACTTTTTGCAAAATCTTTGAAAATTATGTTATATACAGACTATATATATATATATTGATGAAAACAATATAAAAATATAGAATAAATCGAAAAAGAAAGAAAAAAAGTTTATACCTTGAATATGGGATAATGGGTGAATGTGGAAATGATTTTGCACAAGCTTGATGATGCTAACTTGGGTTTGGTGTAAAAAACAAAAACCCACAAAAGATTTTGATGATTTGTGTGAAAAACAAAGAGATTTGAGAGGTTTTATAGATTTTTTCGAACTAGGGTTTTAGAGAAAAAGTAGGATTTGAGTTAAATTAGGAAAACCCTCTTTTAATGCCATTTAAACACTTCAATAGCTACGTGTACCGATACGCCACATTTCCTTTGTCAAAACCTTTTTCAATTAAAAAGTTCGATAATCTTTCATATTAAGCTCTAAAAGCTTGTTTCAAACCATATAAAGCTTTTGAAAGTTTGAAAACATGGTTTGGATATTTTAGATATTCAAAATTGGGTGATTTCTCTACGTACACTTCTTCATTTATAATACCATTTAAAAATGCACTTTTCACATCCATTTGAAAAAGCCTGAATTCATAATAACATGCAAATGCAAGAAGCATCCTAATAGCTTCCATTCAAGCTACGGGTACATAGGTTTCAACAAAATCTTTTCCTTCTTCTTGAGTGTAACCTTGAGCAACAAGTCTAGCCTTGTTCCTCACTATGTTACCACTCTCATCTAGTTTGTTTCTAAAAACCCATTTAGTTCCTATGGTAGATTTATTACTAGGCCTATCAACTAATGTCCATACTTGACTTATCTCAAATTGATGTAACTCTTCTTGCATAGTCAATATCCAAAAATCATCATTTAATGCTTCTTTGATGTTTTTAGGCTCTATGCATGAGATAAATGCAACAAAGTTCCAAGTATTTCTAAGAGAAGATCTAGTGGTTACCTATTTGGATGGATCACCCACCACCTTTGACAATGTTAAACTCCCTTGGGTAAGTTAGCTCCTCTAGAGTCATGTCCTTCAATGCTTCTAGAGGTGGATCTTGTGCCTCTTCTTTAGATGGAATTTCATCTACCTTTGATGATTGTCCACCATCATTGGCTTCAAAAATACCTGCATCATCATCATCACAAGAATTTTTCCTCAAAAGGAGGTTATCATCGAAAACCACATGTATAGACTCTTCTACTACTAAAGTTCTATTATTAAATACACGACAGGATTTAGAAGTTAAAGAATAACCAAGAAAAATTGTTTCATCACTTTTAGTATCAAATTTGCCTAAATTATCTTTTTCTTTGTTTAAAACAAAACATTTACATCCAAAAGGATGAAAATAGCTAATGTTAGGCCTTTGCATTTAAGAAGCTTATAAGGTGTTTTCTTTAAAATAAGCATAATCATTACTCGATTGAAAATATAACATGCGGTATTTGTGGCTTTCTCCCAAAAATACTTAGGCAAATTGTTTTCACAAAGCATGGTTCTAGCCTTTCTTCTAAAATACAATTTTTCCTCTCAACAACCCCATTTTGTTGAGGAGTGCGAGGAGCGGAAAAATTATGACTTATACCATTTGAGTTACAAAAATCCTTAAAACCTAGATTTTAAAATTTGGTTCCATGATCATTTCTAATGTGAGAAATAAAGTGGCTAACGTCATTTTGAGTTATTTTTGAAAACGTGATGAATTTTTTCTATAGCCTCATCCTTGGTACTTAAGAATAGAAACCAAGTGTATCTAGAGTAATCATCAACTAAAACAAATGCATATGATTTCCACCCAAGCTCATAGTCCTAATAGGGCTAAAAAGATCCATGTGGATCAATTGTAAAACTCTACTTGTAGAAACATCATTAATAGGTTTGAAAGAAACTTTTTTGTGTTTGCCTTTTACATACGTATCACAAATTTTGTCATGTGAAATCTTTATTTTTGGCAAACCTCTTACAAGATCATTTGAAATCATTTTTTCCAAAACATTCATGCTTGCATGCCTTATTTTTCTATGCCATAACCATGAATCATGCTCATCTTTAGCAACAAAACATGCATTTGAAATATGAATGTCATCTAAATGCACCATGTAAATGTTTCCTATACGATGACTAATAAACACAATTTTGTTGGTTTCAATGTTCATAATTTTGCAACCATTTAAATCAAAATACGCATTGAAACCTTTATCACAAAGTTGGCTTATGCTCAAAAGATTATGTTTAAGACCGTTGGCATGTGGCCTTTGGAGTTGTCATCGAAAGTCACCACTCCTCCACTTTTTGGTTTTAACTCCAAGAACCGACTATTGTCACCGGTCATATGTCTTGAGCATCCACTATCAAGGTACCATAAATTTGCACATGTAGCTTTGGCCTTCTAGAAATGCTCCCCCTACAAACAAAGATTAAGTCTTGATTTTTGGTACCCAAATCATTTTGGGTCCATGAGTATCAGCTCTCAAAATCTTGGTTCCCTTAGGAATTCAAAAGGCAATAGCACTTAGGGTGGCAACGGGGCAGATCGGGGACTATTTTGCATTCCCCACTCCGTCCCCAACACTTGCAGGTATGGTTTTGGGAATCCCCATTATATCTTTCAGGGATTTTTTCGTCCCCATACCCATCCCTTACGTATCCCCGTAATTTTTGGTTAATCTTCGTACCCAAAAAATAAACATAACTTAATACATTAAAACAAATACCCATCATTAAATCTCCAAAATTACAAACATAAAAGATAAATTCAGCTTTACCAAACAACAAAGAAATCATTTCAAAACTATAAAACATGACTTAAATATTAACTGTTGAAACATGGTAGCTTGCACTACCTTTAAAATAAAATATGTAACTAATAATCTATAGTTCCAAATCATGATTTGTTTGTTCTAAAAGTAACTATATTTGATAATCTTTTTAACCATATAAATTACATCTTCTAATTTTACTCGTACAATTTATGGTGAATTTCTGAAGTTACTGTTATTGTTGTTTTTAGAAACAATCTGATGTCTTTTCACCTGACCTTTGCTCACTCAAAAATTAATAATTCTTAATATATAACTCAAAATCAAGAACTATTTGTTTTAAATGAATCTAGACTCTTATATGATTATAGAAATATAAGGGTCGCTTCCTAATTTAACTTGTAGAATTTTTGGTAATTTTTCAAAGTCATTGCTAAAACATTTTTTAAGAAATCTGCTGCCAAATTTTTATTGTCTTTCAATATTCAAATATTCATATCATTTAGAATACATATCAAAATCGACCACCGTGTATTTTGAACAAAACTAGACTAAATCACGTTTACAATAAAGTATAGACAACATTATACTTATTTTTATAGAATTTACGAAGAATTTTCAAACTTACTCTAGTCGGTCATACTCATATGAGATTAGATTTTTGATGATAAATAGTTAAACTACCCTTATGGCCATCAAACTTTGTAAAATATTGGGATCCCAGCGGATATCTTTTAGGGATTCCTATGGTGATTTATACGGGTACGGTTCGGTTATCCCCACGGTTCAGATATAGAAATCCCCGTCCTCATCCCCATTTGAGCTTCGATTAGAAAACTTCCCTCGTCCTCGTACCTGTGGGTAAAGCTTTCGGTTATTCCCCATACCCATCGGTTCGGATCCCCATGGTTTTTGGTTAATCCCTACCTGATTGCCACCCATAATAGCACTGATATTATTAGAAGTGACAAGGTTTTTAGGAACCCAAACACTCCTAACCCTCTTACCTCTAGAGGGCATTGGGAAGCCTCTTTGTTTGTGGCCATTAATGTTTCTCTTCACATAGTTGGGTTTTGAAGAACTTCCTTTTTTAAAACTTGGTTTCCCAACTATGTTTGGAGAAGCTTTGAGATCACCAACTTCCCTTTGGTGATCATCTTGAACTTTTGAAAGAAGGTTTTTCAAATCTTGATTTTTCTTCTCAAAAACATTTTGTTTTTCTTGTAAATTGAGAACCTCCTTCTCAAGTTCCGAGTTGGTTTTGGAAAGGGAATTGTTTTGGTTTTTCAAATCAGAAATTGTTTTCTTGTTTTTCAAAATCGATTCCTTTTATTTTTCAACCAACTTACCGTAAACCTCTAGCAACTCATCATAAGCTTTTTGAAGCTCTTCAAGTGCCATGAGTCAAAGATTGACTACTTCTTGTTTTTCTTCCTCGGATGATTCCTTATCACTCCAAGTAGCAATATGAGCCTTGAGCTTATTCTTCTTCCTGAAGCTCTTCTTTTTGAGTTGGGGAAAATTAGTCTTAATGTGCCCCATCTTCTTACACTCATAGCATATGATTTGATCCTTCTCTTCCTCATTGTTCTTGTTCTTGAAATCCCTTCTTCGGTGGAACTTTCTACCCCGGTTGGATTTCATGAACCGAGTGAACCTTTTGGCAAGTATTGCCAATTCTTCTTCTTTATCTTTACTCAAATTGCCTTCATCTTGCGAAGCCTTAAGAGCAAATCCCATTTTCTTCTTTTCTACCCCTTTCTTTTCCACCTTCTTCTCTTTTCTTCTCATCTTTTCTTTTTTTCTTCATAATTTCATGGGTTAAGTGAAACCCTATGAGAGCGTCGAGCTTCAAGGTTTTGAGGTCTTTGGCCTCGATAATGGTGGTTCTCTTTCCATCTCATGACTCGGGAAGGGAGTAGATAAGCTTCTAGACACGATTATCTTCCGGAATGACTTCTCTGAAGCATTTGAGACCACTAACAATGACGGAGAAATGATCGAATATCTTGGTGATGCTCTCATCCGGCTCCATCTTGAAATTTTCGTAGCTCAAGTTGAGGAGTTCAATCTTGGTCTCCTTTACATTTTTTTGTGCTTTTATAGATGGTCTCGAGCTTGTCACATATCTCATTTTCACTTGTGCAAGAAGACATCTTGGAGTACTCATCCAGTCAAAGTACACAAAACAACATGTGCATAGCTTTATCACTGACTTGTAATCTCCTACGATCTTCATCGATCATCTCTAGCTTGGACTTCGAGATCAATTGGTCAACTTCTCTTTTCATCGGTATTGTTGGTCCATCTTCCAATACATCTCATAGGAGGTAGTAATTGGATTTGATGAAAAGCCTCATTCGATTCTTCCAATAGGGATAGTTATCCTCATTGAAATAAGGTGGCTTGGAGATGGATTGAGACTCGTAGAGTTGTTACCGAAAGTGGAGGCCATGGCTTGACTTCTTGTTGATTGAATCACCTTTAGATCATCTTAAGGGGGTGTTAATCCTTCAAATGAGCTAGGCTCTAATACCAATTGTAAGGATGATCAATCAATTCAATTTGGCCAAGAGGGGGTGAATTGGTAATTTAAAAAATAGAGGGAAGCAAATGGAAAGATAAAAATTTGTGACACAAGGATTTATAGTGGTTCAACCTTCTAACAAGGTCTACATCCACTACCTTAGCTTCTCACTAAGGATTTCAAACAAATTCACTAAGAATATATTCCCCTTTTCTAGGCTAAGGAGGCAACCCTTTACACAATCAAAGCTTTCTACCCAAAGATTTGATCCAGCTCACTTTTTTTTACAAGAAAGTGTTTGCAAGCAGAAAAATATCCTCTCAAATGTGTTTGTTTGCCCAATACAAGATCACTCAAAACCCAAGACTTGAATAAAATGAATACAATCAAAGACTACTCAAGTGGGTTACAAGATTTGACTCTAATAGGCTCAAGAATGTTGGATTGTGCTTGAATGCTTGAAAGTTGATCAATAGTTGTTGTTGTAGCTTTGGAGACTTGTTTAAATACCCTCTCATTGATTTCTAACCGTTTGGATAGTTGAGATTATCAATATAGCCGTTGAGTTACTTTCTTCCCGCAATAAATGTTGTTAGGTGGCCAGGCGTATCGATACGCGATCATCCGTATCGGTACATGTCATAAGAGAAAAAAATCGTTATACATAGGAGCATATTGGTATGAGAAGCTTGTTTTACAAAGTGATATCGGTACGGAATAGTGCGTACCGATACCAAATTTGCTCACTGGAATCTGAGAAAGTTGTGAACCAAAAAAGGTTTCGGTACGCCCAAGAGCCTATCGGTATGGTTAACAACTTTTCAAAAGGGTAACGGTTGAATAATAAATGCAAAAGATTTATCAAATCTAAACACCCCATATTAGTACGAATATAGCCATATCAATACTAAAAGCTTTTTTTTGGTTCTCAGGTATGAATAGCGTACCGATACGGCTATACGCGTATCGGTACCCGATAGCTACATTTTATAAAAAATAGATATGTGGATACATACATACATACATATAAATATTATGATGATGCAAATTAAAATGAAACAATACGGGAACTAAATATATTCCATTATCAATAAATTGGGCTTGTACAAAGGATAAAAGAGTGTACCAAAGCCCACAAGTTTGGGCTTAATGAGAGAGCTTGTTGGGTTGGATCCACTGGGTCAGACGCCAATTGGGCTCGAAATGGATGACTGCATATTGGTCGGATCGGGCCGGGTGTTGGTGCAGGTCTAGTGACCCCCTCGGGTTAAATGAGAAAAAAAAAGTCTCTTTCCACCGATAAGATGTCATACGTTTGCCATCGTATATCTAATAGGCAAAAATTGAACAATACTCGGTGTAAGAAAAAATCCCACAAAACAATTCTCAGGCGATAACTAACTATCTGTTGGGACTTATTCTACAGCAAGAGCGACTTGTTCCTCTTCCAGCGACGGATCCGTCCAGCCCATAGTAGCAACAACCATGATAATTGATAAAAGCAAGAAACAAAATAAAGACGCGCTACGAGCAGAGTTACGTGCTACAAAGAGCATAGATCACCTTCTTTAACGTAAAGAGAAAGTTAAGATAAATATCCAATTTAATAATGTCTGATTTCTTGTGTACATATGCGCTTAATCTAAAATTAGAACTAATAGAAGCAGAATATTACTTTAAATTAATGCTATTTTTGAAATGGCAGTTATTTGATGCATGATTAATAGAAAGTTTCTTTTATTACAAGTGAACTTCTAAAATTATAATGCATCCCTTTCGAGGTCTGCTCACCCTAAAGAAATTTCACATTTGTCTCCTAAAAATATTTTATCTTTATATAATTAAAAAAATATTTTATTTATAAATTTATCCTATATTTAAACATTTATATTTTATCTCCTAACTCTAAATCCTAATTCCGTGCTTATTCTAAACTTTAAATTCTAAATCTTAAATATTAAAACATAAAACTTATTTTCAAATCTTAAAGTGTAATTGTAAACACTAAAACTCTAACTCTACACCCTAAAATTAGACACAATAAAAAATAAAATTCCCACCGCACAAAATATTTTCACCTTTAAAATATCAATATCAATAACAAAATATGTAGCGGAGCTAGTCTCATATAGACTTTTCAATCCGATCTGAACCTCACGTATGGGGTTGAAGTTTACGCAATTCGCCTACGACCCCGACGGAGCTTCCCTCGTCGGTGACCGCTTCCGATGCTCTTTCCTTCAACTCTTTAGCCTTACCCTTCAACCCACCCATTTCCCTCATTGACTCACCAATCACTCGGTCCAACTCATCCGGATCAGGAACTGATTCATGGCCTTCACAAACCCTGATTGCCATCCTCATCTCCTCCACCAACAGCCTCGCATTCACAAACTGGTATGCCTCCATAGGCCAAGCCAATATCATCACCCCACCCACTACCCCTTCCAACACCGAGTTCCACCCACATTGACTCAAGAACCCACCCAATTCCTCGTGACTCAGTATCAACGCCTACGGCACCCATTCCCTTATCACCATACCTCGACCCGCCAGCCGCTCCTCAAAACCATCAGGCATAATTTCAAACCCATCCCTTTGTTTACCTGTTTTCACGACCCAAACAAATCAGGTGCCACCCTTTTTCGAGCCCGAGAGCCAAAGCTTTCATTTGGTCCCTTTTCAACAGCTTCTGACTCCCGAAACAAACATAAACGACAGACTCTTTCGGGCAACCGTCAGGCCAAGTCAGTACTCAGTCGTTTGGGTTTGAACCCTAACCTGAATTCCCTAGACCCGCCAAATTAAGCGGCCCAACCCCAAAAATTCGATCATGGTTTAATGTTTTCTGCAAATAATCCATGTACTTACTTTTCATGGCTTCAAAAGAATTGAAAACGAAACCCCAGCTCTTGGTGTTTGCAAGCTTGAGATCCTTGACGATCTCTCAGTCGGGATCAGATTTTACATACAAATGAAACAAAGTTTTCGACGGTTTAAGTTTAATTTGTTCGACGTTGCTCCATATGTAATCGTCGATGGAAGCGAAAAAGGCACCAGAAGAGGAAAAGGCGAGTCTGGGTATGTTTAATTGGCGGGCGAGGTGTTGGGTCTAACCGAGGAAGAAGTCAGAGACAACGACGACAGGTGGGCCGAGGTGTGAGTTAAACCAGTGGAGTATAGGGTCGTGGAGTTTGGCGAGAGCATTGAGCATGGGGAGGTTGCCCGAGTGGCCGAAGTCTTTGACGTTTTCGACGCCGGGAGGGATAGAAGGGTGAGGAGGGAAAGGGACGACAAGGGGAGTGATGGAAGAAGGGAGGGGAAAGAGGTAAGGGAGGTTTTGGGGGGGTGCCAACGACGGTGATGGTTAGGCCGTTGAGGGAGAGGCGGTGTGTTAGGTGGAGGAGCGGGAGCATGTGACCTTGAGCAAGGAAAGGGAATGCCAAAATGTGGCTATTGTCGGCGGTTGACATAGTTGATTTGAAGGAGAAGTAGGAGGAAAATCCTTTGTTGAAAAAGTTGGCGTTGGCAGCCACATAAAGGTAGATATTTTTTGGGCAAGGAGAGCAATCAACTTGATGTGATCTTTACTGATATCATTTGTCGGGTTTTCGTAGCAATGGAAAACTTCTCAATTATACATGGACTTGTTTTTATCCATATTACTTCCATCTAAGTCGGTTTTCGGCCATAGTGTTTACTATTTAGTGCAGTCGATATTCGATTTTAAATAATATTTAAATAGGGGTAATCTTTATTGATGGCCCCTTTAGTTTAGGGTTTTTTATTTTGGTCACCTAAATTTAAAAAAATTATTCTTGCACTTAAGTTTTTAAACCTTTCTATTTTGGTCACTGAGTCTTTAGTCTTCGTTACTTAGCAGACATGGTCGGCATTGCGAGCTGGGTAGCTCATAATTCCTTTGGGTTTGATCACAGCCTGAGAAGGTATCAGGAACAAATAAGAAACAACTTTCTGATATTGCACTGCACTCGAACAGCTGTGGAAACAAAAAGAAGAGTTAAGGAGTTTTCTGATATACTCTTTCAGATTCAGAAGACAAGTGGGGAAATTGTTGAGAATGCTATTGTGCTAGGTGCTCTGGCTGTGGATGGGTCAGACTTAACCCTGAAGAAGTTGGATGAATATCAAGTGAAGCTGTAAGAGCTTCAAAAGGAGAAGGTAAATCCATTGCCTTGGATATCCTCGTTTTTAGTCTATACATCATTAACTTGTGTACATTGCAGAGTGACTGGCTCATAAAGTCCTTGAATTTGTTAGTATTGTGCATGATCTCTGTCATGTCCTCGGAATGGACTTCTTTAGTACTGTAACTGAAGTTCATCCAAGCTTAGATGAAACTACTGATGTACAGTCAAAGAGCATCAGCAATGACACACTATCAATGTTAGCCAAGACAGTTTCAGCTCTAAACGAAGATAAGAAACAAAGGCTTCATAAGGTATCTTTGTTGTATACATCAATTCTTTTCATTCTTTTTTCTTTTTTTCCCTTTCAAAAATTGATTACCCATTTTTCTTCTTGATGCTCTGTTATTTGAACTATCACAGATTGGTATACGTCCTTATGGAATCATCTTTATAGTGAATGTAGATATATGAGTTAAATATATTCTTCTTCATACTTTTGTTCCAATAAATGAAATTATGCGGTTAACATTTTTCTCTTTTGACAGCTTCAGGAGTTAGCAACTCAGCTAATTGATCTCTAGAATTTGATGAACACTCTTGAAGAAGAAAGAATATTTTAATTATTTACGGGTCATGTTAGCTACATGTTAATCAAATAACAGAGACTAACGGGCCAGTGACTAAAACGAAACCATTTAAAAACGTAAGTGGCAAGAATATCTTTTTAAATTTTAGTGACCAAAATTAATCAAACTCTAAACAAAAAAGGATCACCGGTAAAGATTATCTGAGAAATATGTTATATGTTATTAGGGTAAAATTTATTTTAGAGTTTAGAATTTTTTTAAATATTAAATTTAGAATTTAGGCGCTTCTCACAGGGCACATACAATGCAATGCATGTACAGAAGTAGCCCACGCTCGATGTGTCGAAATAGGACAAAATCTACGAACTTATATATCTGTCGATACAATACAATGACAAAGCCGATCTTCATCAAGAAAGTACGTACATAAAGCCTTGGGATTCGAGTCCTCCACAAATTCATCACAGACACGTTTTGGATGTATACGGATATGACTGATTTGACAAGTGTTATACATCCTGCCTGCGGGACATATAATATTATCGACTAATAAAATATTTTAATATTTTAAACTATTATTTATTATTTTTATTTCCTAATAATTATGTTCGAATCTAAAATTTAATCATTTAATTAAATTATTAAATTTAGTTAGTAATTTTAAAATTTATATCTATCTGGTTAAGATATATTTGCATTGTATAATATATATGAAAAATATTTAAAAATATAATGGTAAAACTAAGATGGCACATCAAAATACACCCCCACGTCTACCATAAGTCTTAGTACTATATTAAAAGTTTATTTTAATCTTTTTATTATAAAGAAATATTTTAATCTCTATATTATATGTAAAACTTCATTTTAATCTTTGTATACTTGAAAAGTAAATATTTTGGTCTAAAATTTTAAAGCTATAGGTAGTTGATTTAAATATTTTGGTTTAAATACTCTTTAAGTCTTTTTTTAATTTTGAAATTAATCAAATTGATCCATCTTAAAAATATAAAGTAATTTATTCGATGGACATTTTAAAAATGAGTAACTAAGAACGGTTTATGCGAGTGTGACATTTTCCGTCAGTACACGAAACATGTCCAACTCTGATTGAAAATTAAGCTAAATTAAATAAACCAAAAAATATATTATTTTATAAAAAATCATAATCTTGATTTTCTTTTGAAATTTTAATGAAATTTTAATTTTTTTTATTTAAATGAACCCTTACTCTTACTACAAATATAAAAATTTTAAGAAAATTTAATGTTCATTTTTTCAATTGAAAATTTTAAATATTTTTATGTTTTAGCTTGTAATTGTAATATTATTGAAAGTTGACAAACAAGAGTTTGGAGTTAAAATATGAATGAATTTTACATTTAGATTTCATAAGTGTTTAAAATTTTTATGGAAAGTTTCACAAAAAATTTTTGTTAGAGATTAATTTATCCAAGTTTAAAACTAAGAGCGACTTAAATAGTGTTTAAACCAAAATATTTAAGTCAGCTAAGAATAACTTAAGCGTTTTAAAATGTAAATGACCAAAAATGTTAACTTTTTAAATGTACAAGGACTCAAATGTTTCTTTCTATAGTAGAGGGGCTAAAATAAACTTTTAGTTATAGTACATGGAGTAAAATGTTCCATTTTATAGTAGAGGGACTAAAATGAAAATTTTAATATAGTATAAGGACTTCTACTATACTTTAACCCAATATTAACTAATTAGGCGTGGAACCGGCCGTATCCTTAAAATGGTGATTTTATTTAATTTCTTTAAATTTTATAAAACTAAAATAGTAATAAAATTATATTGACTTAATATAAATGATAAAAATAATTAATCATTACAAAGAATATAAATTTTTATATTATTCAAAAAAGTAATAGAGTTGCGAATGCCATGGTTAAATTGGCAAGCACGATTATGTTGGAGTGTTCATGATTTGCCCATCCGCCTCTTGTGGTTAGCGCGTTGATACAATAGGAGGGTGCTATGGTCACGGACAGGCCCCCTTTGCTCGGTTGGCAAGCCGTGCTGCACTTGAAATGGGTGTCACCCAGACAAGTCAGCCTTCCTCATGCCTCATTGTCCAAGGAGTTATCTCGGTCGAGCCTTCTCAAGGTCACAAAGCCCTAAGGCTTTAGAGTTTCGAATCCCGCAGGGCCTAGCGATAGCTGCACTCCAACCTCGTACTTCAGCCACAAGCGCGATATGGGGCCCTATGGCCCCAAACCGTCCCTAGGTATTTCTCCCGGGGAGACAGTGCGCCAACCACTAGGCCCCACTGCCCGCACACCTAGGCCCCACATAGGCCTAGGAGTAGGTCGCTTACACCAAGGAAGCTCGGTCGCTAGCCCAGGCGAGGGGGGATGGTGGAGACCCGACACCAGACCACTTCCCCCTAAAGAGCTAAATAAACTTACCAGGAATGCCGTGAGTAGACGTTGCTTCGTCCCAAATGAGGACACTTTCTGGATAGGGCCTTCATCGTCTTCCTAAAGCTTCTCAACTTGCATCCTTGACTTGGTAGCTCCTTAGGGACTGCTCATATCATCACTCGGTCCACCATTGCTCGGTAATGAACGGGCTTGTCAAGGCAGAGTCGTAATATAACAAGGGATGGCCTTGACATCTCTCCCCCACTTACTCTATCGATGGCCTCATCGATGTAGCCCCAGAAGGGATGGTTCTGACATTCTCCCCCAATTCCTCTATCGATGGTTTCGTCGATGTAGTCCAAGAAGGGATGGTTCTGACATTCTCCCCCACTTCCTCTACTGATGCCCTTATCAATGTAGTCCAGGAAGGGATGGTTCTTATTGATATTGACACCAGTTCTTCATCACCTGTTGAGCCGATACAAACCCTTGTGGCAGCACATCTTCGATTCGTGCTCGATTTGGTATGTTTTTCTTGTCCCGCCATTTGATCCTTCAAGCAAATAATTCAAGCCTCGATCCTGGGTTCTTTCTATCCCCTTTTGACTATGTTGTACATCCGTAATCATCTAGACTGACCACAAACTCATTATGACCCAGTTCCACTTCTATCATGTTGAGTTTTAGATTCATGCTCCCCCATTTTACTCTGATTGTGGCTCGGGCAAAATACAAGTAACAAACCATCGATCCACTCGAACAAGTGCCTTGTAGTTTCTCTGTGCTCCACGATCTGCCTATTAACCTACACAAATACAAAAGTAACATACCTGATCATGAGCAACCGTGTTATGACTCGTCACTCAATGGCTTGCTCCTCGACGTTAAGCATCTTCGCCAACTTTGCCTCATCTCATACCGGGACCTCCAAAGTATTGAATGCGTCACCATACATTTGTCATCAACATTAACCCAAGTTTTTGCCAGCACATGCTCGCGTTGCACCTGGTTGCTCAATAATGCATAGATTATCTCTAGTTGCCAACACCGTATTGCATTGTACTTACCTTTTGTTCTCCGCAATACATTCTATTTTTATAAGATATACAAGCAATTTTATCAATGAAAACATATCCACACAAGTCTCGTATGATTACCTGGTTGGCACACATTGCCTTATGCTGCCACCAATCATGGTATGCCTTTGTATGTATACCTCAGGTGTTTTGACTATTTGAGAATGTAGTCTCTACGACAAGCTAATATCATCCACTCGTGAAGTTTTCTTCTTACTCAATTATACCTGCACCATTTACCAATGAATGCCCACCAATATACTCTCGAACAACCTTGCCCTTGTTCCAGTAGCCAAAATAGTTGGTCATATGTCCTCGCTAGAACTTCTTAATGGTCTCCTATGGCCCTTGTAATAGCCAATCAAGTTTCCCCTTTATTTCGTTTCTCCTTCACTCCCTTTGTAACAGACAGAACTGTTGATAAGCACAAAAAGTACGCATTTGATCTCTTGACACACATGGCCTATACTTGTCACGGGGCCATTACCCTCTTCCCAAAAGACATGTCTTCCCCATCATCCACTTACTAGAAAAGTTCATCTTGTTATCACGCCTCCAAAGGAACCTGTATTAGCACCCCACAACCATCATATCAACATTAGTCTTGTGTCGTGGACTTCAAAATGACGTCTCACTTGTGCCCTCTACGTCTAACTTAGGTTTTCGCAGGAACCAAACTCTTCCCCATATGCCCACGACATCTAGTCAGTAGAGTATTCTCATGTAGGATCAATACCTCTTTATTCTCTTACATAATCTCGAATAGAACCTGTATTCGCTAAATCCCTTAGCTTCTTTTGAGCATTATATTCTACATTTTTGGGAAAGAAATGAGCCCATTAACTCTCCCTTTAGCTCCTCACACATTTTGATAGGACAAACACCATTAATAAACTTGGACCGCTACCACCACTTGGCGTCCCCTATTAGATACACCAAGGCCACCGCGACCTTGTCTTTATCTGTTTTAGTATGCGTATATCGGAAATAATGTTCGACGTCGAACAAGAAATTTTCAAGCTCTCTAGCATCTCTATTCCCTTCATACCGCTGAGGTTTTGAAACCCTAGTCCTCAAACCCTATCTACTGTCATCGAATTGCTCATAGCTATTTGTATCAGGTTAACCCGAGTCTTAATCTCATCTAGTCCGAACTTCATATGACTTAATGCTTCTTTTGCCTCCATTACCAAAATCTTTGATAGTTTGGGTCAACTCTTGCTACATTTCCTTTATTGCTCAAAGTCGATCATTTGATGCCATAGCTCTCATGGCAGCCACTACGGCCTCAAGTTCCTTAAACCGACTAGGGTCTACCGACCCACCACCTTGTGTTGACGCCCCAGCACCTGGGTGTGTTCTCTCTCTGGGCAATACTCGTTCCATGTTTTCGCGTTTGTCATCATTCTTGTCGACACACCCAGAATCATTGTGCCTGCACAGACATCGACTTTTACAAATAGGTGTGATATTTGTATCGTGTCCTTCTTTGTTACATGAAGCTAACATTTATCCCTGTTGCATACGACCAGGGCTTCTTGACACCTGCCAAACCTTCAAAACCGTCTTGGTTCTCTAATCGATTGCCCCCACATCCCTCAAGGAATTGGTAGGAACACCTGTCGTCAGGACACACACAAAGAGAAAACTGACCACGAAATTGGTTAGTCCAATTACATAACAATAAAATGAAATGTACCTCACAAGTTCAATGGGACTTTCCGGTACGACTCCCACTGCAATTCACGCTCTGTATCGCCAAACTCTGGGAAGTGCGTTATAACTTCCTTGACCAACACATTTCTATTTTTGGGTAACACTAACATATCCGTGGTAACCAGGTTTTGCTTTTGGTCTCTTGGTACATACATCAACTTTGACCTAAGCCTTGGCTTTACTAGCTCGCCCCATCAACTAGCTTGTCGGTAGTAGCCCACATCTCCACTGCCCAAATTGGGGATTTTGTAATACTTGGATGAGATCTGAATTGTACTTGAATCATCACCACATACCCATCGAGCTTGTCTGTCCCATGCCTACTCTTTGGCTCTGCTTGTGAAGGAACTCCTAAGGAGAGCTTCCCTCAAATGCACCCACATTACCAAGTTATACCACCCTTGTGTTTCTCACCCAAACGAGTAGCTTTACAAATAGCACTTTGCCTTACCCTTTGTCATCTCCTATTGCAATTTATTGTCAGAGAATCTGGTCCAAACTACCACACCGCAACACATTCCTTTTTACCTTAAGACCCAATGTGTCTTAAGAAAATTGCCATTTACAGACAAATCATTAGCTATGAGAAACATTTCCCCTTAGGCTCCTTGATTTTATCTGACAATGTGACTTTTCCCCGAGAACCCATGATGTGTCCGTCCGCTACAAGAGCCCACAACAACAAGAGGGAGAATACCAATAACTTTGCACTCTCTTTTACTCCATTTTTTGTTTCGAGAAGGGCCACTCCATCTGGCATACAACGATCGTCGTGATCATTTGACCACTTCATTAAATAGTTCGAGGTCCTAAGAGTCTTGTCCTGCACCCTTAGACGATCACACTAACTAAGGTACTCCCACAACAAATGAGTTTTATCATCCCCTTTTGATTTTATCAATGGGCGAATCCACCACCTTGAAGAACACGACTCCGCCGCCTTGAGTCCCTGAACCCAAAGCAATTTTGAAACGGTTTCAAGTTGTCTCCAACTCTTTCTTTTAGGGTTAGTCTACGAACCCATGACTATCCGTTGTATCACTCTACAACCATCTATACCCACTCCTCTTTTCACCTGAAAAAAGATAGTTAGGCAACAATCAAGCACCACAGTGCCAGGATAAACAATATTGCCATTAACTTCCATCAATCAAGAATTTATCTCATTACCCTGGAAATGACAAGCACCAATATGTTAGATTAACAAAAATAAGCACATTTTATGCTTCGGGCTACACACGCCCTTGTACTAATAGGACAAAACAAACATCAATAAGCAAGGGTTACCGACACAAGGCAATGTATCAAAATAAGCATCACTATTACCGATAGCCACCATAGGGAATGACTCTTCTCTCGCATGATGCGTAAGCATCCCCATATTGCTAGAATTCGTGCCCCCATGCTATGAGGAATACACACTTCATCATGTCCCATAGACAGCCTTCAACGAGCCTTTAAAGCAACTCAAAAAAAATATTGTCGGTGTCCCAAATCACGGACATGCACTACTATGCAAAGATCAATCTCATCCACAAAAGTTCTTGCACTTCTTTGCGCCTCAACTCGATCGCCGTCTCGATCAGCCAACAACAATGTTACGCTTGTAACGAACAAATGAGCACCACTGTGCCCTAATTCATACGCGCCACCGCGCTAATGTAACACATCAGCACTACCTTGCCAAACCCACCATAGACACCTTTGCGCCTTGACTAGGTCTTGATCAATCAGCATAAATAGTCACCCTGCCTACCCTCACAGGGCGCTCGGCGTGAAACTAGACCACCCTGCCTACTCCACTAATGGATGCGCTTGGCGTGACATTACACCATCCTGCCTACTCCTTGAAGAGAAGCGCTTGGCGTGGGATTAGACCACCCTGCCTACTCCCCACATGGGAACGCTTGGCGTAGTCCCCCACCCTGCCTACTCCAGTCCAAAGAGCGCTTGGTTTACTATCATTCGACCTTGCCTACTCCATTCACCAGAGCGCTTGGCGTAGAATGCACAATCCAGCGCCTCTGCGCACAGAAAAAAAAAGTAGTCTCTTTTTTTTTCCTGTCATGATGATCCACCCTGCCTACTCCACCCGTGGGAGCGCTTGGCGTGAGACCAACTGATCCATAAATAGTCCAACTCTCATTTTTGCTACACATCCGTCTGGCGTCACCACGCACCACAGCCACTAAATAAAGCATCATAGTGTTCCAGTTGGTACACGAGCACTATGGCGTCTAGTTAACAAATACGCACCACTGTATCAAAAGCCATAGCCAAACGCCACCATCACATGAGTACATTGTCCATCGTATTCTCGCTCTGATACCACGTGTCACGGACAGGCCCCCTTTGCTCGGTTGGCAAGCCGTGCGGCACTTGAAATGGGTGTCACCCAGACAAGTCAGCCTTCCTCATGCCTCATTGTCCAAGGAGTTATCTCGGTCGAGCCTTCTCAAGGTCACAAAGCCCTAAGGCTTTAGAGTTTCGAATCCTGCACGGCCTAGCGATAGCTGCACTCCAACCTCATACTTCAGCCACAAGCGCGATATGGGGCCCTATGGCCCCAAACCGTCCCTAGGTATTTCTCCCGGGGAGACAGTGCGCCAACCACTAGGCCCCACTGCCCGCACACCTAGGCCCCACATAGGCCTAGGAGTAGGTCGCTTACACCAAGGAAGCTCGGTCGCTAGCCCAGGCGAGGGGGGATGGTGGAGACCCGACACCAGACCACTTCCCCCTAAAGAGCTAAATAAACTTACCAGGAATGCCGTGAGTAGACGTTGCTTCGTCCCAAATGAGGACACTTTCTGGATAGGGCCTTCATCGTCTTCCTAAAGCTTCTCAACTTGCATCCTTGACTTGGTAGCTCCTTAGGGACTGCTCATATCATCACTCGGTCCACCATTGCTCGGTAATGAACGGGCTTGTCAAGGCAGAGTCGTAATATAACAAGGGATGGCCTTGACACTATGCTAGATGGTGATTAATTTTGGTTTTCCTTTGTCATTGTGATTCGTTTGTAAAGTCTCTAGAGTTTGTCTTGTTGTTGACATTTTGAGCTCTCATGTGTACTCTTTTTCTTCGGATTTTTTTATAAGACGCATGTTATACCCTTTATCTTAATCTAATCTCTCTTCTTCACCAAAAAATATATAAATTTTAAGTTAAAACAATGAAAAAAATATATTTTAGCGCTTTATAAATCTTTAATTTCTAGCCTCTGTACTTTTTAAATAATAAAAATTAGAAAATGATCAAATTTGAAAGCATAAAATAATTTTATAACTTGCGCATAGTACAAAGACTAATAGCAGAATTTAACATAAAATAATGAATATTAAAATTATTTGGGCAAGGACCAAATTTTGAGTTTTGGAAAATATAAGGACTAAAAACTATTAAAATAAAATATAAAGACTACATTTATAATTTACATATAGTATAGGGACTAATACCAGAATTCGACATTTTATTTAATAAAACTCCATTCATCTTACATCTGAATGTGGCTTATCCTTACAGCAACTATCATCTCGCTGTTCCCTTTGTATCTCTAATGGGCTTTTTGTTGGATAATTTGCTTTATTTATCCATCCTAAATACTTGAATTTGTTTTTCAATTGTAATTTAATATCTAAATATTTTATATAATTAAATATTTTAATTTGATTTAAGGTTCCATTTGGAATCATTTCTTTTTCTAATTAGATACTTGAATTTAACTTGCTAGTTTAAGTTCAAGTTTAATATTTTATATTAATTAAATTTTAATTTTATTATAAAGTTTGATAGATCAAAATTGAATTGTAATTATTGTATAATTATATTAATTAAAACTTACAAGTTGAGAATATGCATGGGGTAACTAACGGTGGTCAGTAACGAACGGACACGGGTGGCGAGTGACGGAAGATTTTGGTCGAATTTGAGGGTCAAATGATATTTTACTTGAAGATTAAAGGTGAAAATAATATTTCATCTAAAATTTAAAGGTCAAATTTATATTCTATATAAAGTTCAAGGGTCAAATTAAAATTTAATCCTTCTACTAACGTGCAACATTATAAAACTAACAATGTTTTAACTTCGGTGACCAAAACTTTATAAATCAATAATATAAGTGACCATAACGTTACTTTTTTAAATTCGGTGAAGAAAAGTGAACACTTATAAAACATATGTGACCAATGTAGTAGTTTACCTGAAAGTTTAATTTAGTAGAAGACTTTATTGGAAGAACATATCTATTAATCAATGGAATTCTTTTGATCTATCAAACTTAATAGTAAAATTTTAATTAATTAATATAGTGTGATGGAACAACTTCACAGGCTCCCAACTAGAATTTCAATGCTCGCGTTGCTGCTGAGTTCAGAGGGTCATAGAGATGCCCTTCTGAAATTTTTAAACCAGACATTTGTACCAAAGGAGATATCGACTGACAAGATAGAAGGGCTGGTCAGTAATATTGCAGTTAAAAACTTCATCACATTCAGTGATGAAGAGATTATGGCTGTTGGGAGAGGATCATACAAAGCTCTTCATATCTCTACGTGTTGCAAGGGACACATGTTGCTAGGGGTCCTAATTGATAATGGGTCATCCTTAAACGTCATGCCCCTAGCCACCTTAAAGAGGTTACCAGTCGATAGTTCTCATATGACTGCCTACCAGAACTCGGTGAGGGCATTTGATGGAACCCAGAGAGATGTTCTGGGAAAAATTGAAGTTCCCTGCAAATCGGACCATCAACCTTTGAGGTTGATTTCATAGTAATGGATATACGGCCCACTTACAGTTGTCTGCTATGACACCCTTGGATTCACACAGTAGGGGTTGTCCCTTCCACTCTCCACCAAAAATTGAAGTTCATAGTTGAAGGCCAGCTGGTGGTTGTAGGAGCTGAAGAAGATATCATAACCTCGGTATCAGCAGATGCTTCATACATTCAGGTGGATGAAAGCGCACTTGAGTGCCACTTCAGGACCCTTGAACTTGTCAACTCCACATTCGTGTTTGAAGGAAGTAAGGTCCCAGAGCCAGAATTGCCGAACAACGCTAAGTTGCAAGTAAAGTAGACCCTAGGAAAAGGGGAAAAAGCCAGAAAAGGCCTTGGCAAGCTACTTCAAGGGAGGCCATATTCAGTGATGATCCCTGACAAACGAGATATATTTGGGCCATAAAAAGGAGAGCTGCAATTAGAGAGAAACGAGAAAAGAGGAAAGCCCTATTAAGTGGAGAAGAAGTGAAGTGGAGACCAATGACCTTCCCGTCGTTGAGTCAAACCTTTGTATCATGAGGAATTATGAATCCCAACACTTTAAGCAATGAAGGGGAGAAAGGAAAGAACAGTTTAGAGAAGGCTTTTGGGGAGCTGAACATTAACACAATATTAGAGGAGGATAAGGGAACAAGTACCTCTCCATGATTCGCCCTTACTCAGAACTAAACAACTGGACTGTGGAAGACATCCCTATAGCTTTTAGGTCATCCACAGAGTAATACCCGAAACCAAATCATTTGCCTTTGGCCCGGGGGCAATTTGAGATCTCTTGTTAAGGGCTCATATTTAACCATTATGGTTCTACTTATCAATAAAATGATGTTTTCTTCAATAAACTTCGTGTGGCAAACGTTCTTTCCCTAAATACTTGAATACTGAAAACAAACCATAAAACAGAATAAAAACGTTAAAAATACCAAAAAGAAAACAAAACAAATCATTTCATTCATTTCTTTTTTATTCATTTCTCGTTGTATATTCAATCCTTTCCCTTGCAGGTATTCAGATATCAATGGTACTCATAATTCTGAATTTGACCCAGAAATTGACTTCGAGTTGCCCATGTGTTTAAAAGAGGTCAGAAATTGTGAAGACGAGGAAAAATATAATCTTCCTAATGATATGCTCAGGTTAATAGAAAATGAAGGAAAGCAGATTCTGCCCCACAAAGAAGAGTTAGAAATTTTAAATCTCGGGACTGAAGAAGAAAAGCGCGAGGTAAAGATCGGCACCTTTATCACTGCTAAAACCCGACAGAGTTTGGTCAAGCTTCTACAGGAATATAAAGACATTTTTGCTTGGTCGTACGAAGACATGTCTGGACTGGATACAGACATTTTTGTGCACAAACTCCCTATTAGGCTAGAATACAAGCCCGTACAACAGAAGTTAAGAAGAATTAAGCCAGAAATGCTTTTGAAAATTAGGGTCGAAGCAGTATGATGCCGGATTCCTAGAAGTTGTAAAATACTCAGAATGGGTAGCAAATATCATTTTAGTTCCAAAGAAAGGTGGAAAAGTGTGCATGTGCGTCGATTATCGAGATCTTAATAGGACGAGTCCTAAAGATAACTTCCCACTGCCGCACATCGACACCCTAGTGGATAACACAGCGGGGCATTCTCTCTTCTCCTTTATGGATGGCTTCTCAGGGTATAACCAGATCAAGATGTGCTTAGAGGATATGAATAAGACCACATTTATAACTCTGTGGGGAACCTTTTTCTACAAAGTCATGCATTTTGGCCTCAAGAATGCAGGGGCAACGTATCAGCGAGCCACGGTAACTCTATTCTATGATATGATGCACAAAGAGATAGAAGTTTACGTCGATGATATGATTTCCAAATCCCGCTCAGAAAAAGAACACATAAAGAATCTGGAAAAACTCTTAAAAAGATTGAGAAAGTTTCAGTTAAAACTCAACCCGACCAAATACACCTTTGGGGTTTGGTCGGGAAAATTATTGGGGTTCGTTGTAAGTGAAAGAGGAATTGAGATTGACCCAGATAAAGTCAAAGCCATTCAGGAACTCCTACCACCTTAAACGCAAAAAGAGATTTGAGGATTCCTTTGAAGGTTAAATTACATTGCTCATTTTATCTCTCGGTTAACAGATGCAGTCCTGTATTTAGGCTACTTCGAAAAAATAACCCAGAGACATGGAATAAAGAGTGCCAAGCTGCACTAGAGGAAATCAAGAAGCAGTTGACGAATCCCCTATTCTGGTATCGCATGTTCTAGAGAAACCTCTGATTCTATACTTAACTGTCCATGAAAATTCGATGGGATATGTATTAGGACAGCATGACAAGACGGGAAGAAAAGAAAGAACAATCTACTACTTGATTCAGAAATTCACAGATTGTGAAACCAAATATTCCTCAATCGAGGAATTGTGTTGTGCCTTAGTATGGGCGACAAAGAGGCTAAGACAGTACATGTTATACCATACCACGTGGTTAATCTCGATCCTCTGAAGTTCATGATGGAAGCGCCCGCTTTATCAGAAAAAATGGCCTGTTGGTAAATGTTACTGTCAGAATTCGACATTCAGTATGTAAGCCAGAAGGCTATAAAAGGGAGTGCAATAGCAGATTTCTTGGCAAGTCGGGCCTACGAAAACTATGAGGCATTGAACTTCAACTTCCCAGATGAAGACCTGTGTGCATTTCGACTGAGGAAAATAATGACTCAGAAGAATCCTGGTAATAAATTTTGACGGTGCTGCAAACGCCTTAGGACGAGGTATTGGGGCAATCTTGGTTTCGCCAGAAGGGAACCATTACCCATTCATGAGCAGACTGGAATTCTTTTGCACCAACAAAATGGCTGAATATGAGGCTTGTATACTCGGTCCACGAGCAGCCATTGAAAAGAAAATTAAAACCTTAAGAGTCTTTAGTGATTCAACACTAGTTATCTATCAGATTCGATGAGAGTGAGAGACAAAATACACAAAACTGGTGAAGTGTCATAAACTGGTTCTTCAACTGATTAAAGAATTTGACAAGATTACCTTCAAATACCTCCCAAGAAAAGATAATCAAATGGCTGATGCCCTTGCTACTTTAGCTGCCATGTTCAAGGCAAGTGAAGGCACAGAGATGATGCCAATTAAAATGCAACTTTTTGACTCCCTAGCCTATTGTTGCGACTTAGAGGAAGAAACAGACGGCCTTCCATAGTATCATGACATCTTGCGGTATATCAAGACCCAAGAATATCCCCCACAGGCAACTAAGAATGACAAGAAGACGATCAAAAAGTTCACTGCAGGATACGTCCTCAATGGCGAAATCCTATATAAAAAGAGTCGAGATCAAGTGTTATTAAGGTGTGTGGATACCAAAGAAGCTCAAACAACACTTGAGGAAGTTCACGAAGGAGTTTGTGGAACTCATCCAAGCGGCTTCACCATGGCTAGATGGATCATGCGTTTTGGTTATTATTGGTCCACTATGTAGACAAACTGCATCAATTATGTCTGTAAATGTCATAAGTGTCAAGTCTATACAGATAAAATTCATACACCACCACTTCCACTCCATGTTATGACGGCTCCATGGCTATTTTCAATGTGGGGATTGGACATAATTGGGCAAATCTACCCGAAGGCATCGAACGGGCATAGATTCATCTTAGTGGCTATCGAATACTTCACCAAATGGGTAGCAGTTGTATCTTATGCAAATGTCACAAGGTCTATTGTCTGCAAATTCTTGAAAAAAGAAATTATCTGTCGTTATGGCCTACCTGAAAGGATCATCACCGAAAACACCTCAAATCAAGCATTTCAAATTAAGCATGAGAAGCTGTATCTTATGGGTAGCAGCTGTATTTTATGGGGTTTGTGAGCAGTTTCAAATCAAGCATCACAATTCGGTGACCTATCGCCCGAAAATGAATGGAGCTGTAGAGGCTGCAAATAAGAATATCAAGAAGATAGTGGCAAAAATGGCTGACACTTACACTGATTGGCATGAGAAGCTGCCTTTCGCATTATATGCCTATAGAAATGCTATACGAACCTCTATTGGGGCAACGCCTTTTTCTTTAATATATGGGATAGAGAAGCTACCAATTGAAGTTGAAATGCCATCCCCCGTGTCTTAAAAGAGGCAGAGTTAGAAGAAGCTGAATGGTTCCAAGCAAGATACAACCAGTTAAACCTCATCGATGAGAAGAGACTGAAAGCAATCTGTCATGGTCAAATGTACCAGAAGAGGATGATACAAGCGTATGACAAGAAGGTCCACCCGCGAAAGTTCCGAGAAGGGGATTTGGTATTAAAGAAGATATTACCAATCCAAAAATATTCTCGAGGAAAATGGCACCTAACTAGGAAAGACCTTATGTTGTGTCGAAAGCATTTGACGGAGGGGCAATGATTCTGGATGAAATAGATGTAGATGAGCTCAAAAATCCAATAAACTCTGATTCAGTCAAAAAGTACTATGCATGAAAAAAAACTTAAAGTGAAAACCTGCAAAGGACGCTTTTGGTCAAAGAAAAAAGGAAAAATGAGGGTTCAAAATGAAAACCCACAAAGGGCATCTTGAAACCAAAAGAGGATTTGAGTTGAAAACCCGTAAAGAGCGGCTCGAAATTTTGAGTTGAAAACCCGCAGAGGGAGAGTGGGGTTACCCATGTCGCCATGCGCGCAGAATAACCCCCAAACTCCATCCCTTGTTCGATGCAGCCGGTAGCCACAGCCTCGCCCCGCCGTCCACAAGCCACGGCCGCCGTCCATAGGCCACGGCCGTCGTCCACAGGCCACGACCGCCGTTGCCGATGGTACCAGACAATTCTCCGTGAGCCCGTCGTCTGACCCACACCAACCCCGCACGTCGTCGTCCACCTACAAAATGGGGAAGAAATCTGTAAAACCCTATACTAAAAAATAGGGGAAAATTAATCTCGAATCTCTTAAATTCGAGCTGGATTAGATCCAATCTCTGAAATTCGACCAAGTATCAAGCTTTATGTCGGATTTAGACTTGATTCTAGGGCTGAATTCACGTTTTTCCCTTGTAATTTAGGGTTTTAGTTAGTATAAATACCCCCCAAACCCCCATTGTTAACACACCAACACACACACTCAAGAATACTAAAAATTCATTGGAGAAGAAATAAAGAGAAGAAGTCTGCATTTTTTGGGAAATTTGCAAGCGTTTTCAGTTCGAGTTTTCGAAGCAAAAAAGTAGTAGATTCGACTCTTGTTCGGTAATTTTCCCCTTTCTTTTTATTTTTTATGTTTAATTTAAAATTTTTGTATTAAGATTAAGAAAATAACGGTTTAAAATTAAGCTTTGGTTCAAATTAAAAAATCTGATTTTTTGGGCATAATTTTCAAATTTTATTTTCTAAAAAGTGGTTTTCAGGTCACCACCGTCGACAAACGGCGGCCGGCACGGTGGTTGTTCACCGGTGTTCTTCAATTTTGAAGAATACCAAGAACACGATATTTCTTTAATTTGGTGGAAGTTTAATCCATTTGAATTTGAAAAAAAGTTAAAAACATGTTTATTGGGCTAATTACCCAAAATCCTTTCTTATTGAATTTGTTTCAAATTAAAATTAAATCAACAAAATAGTCATCTTTTCTAAAAATTAATTTTGAATTTTATTCATCTAACAAGTAAAGTGTCTTTTAAATAATTAAAACTTTTTTTAAAAAAATAAAAATATGTGAATAACCCTTTTAAAAATTAAATGTATGTTCTCTTTCACATATAAAAATTGTTTTAAAAAAATAATATGACTATAACTTAATTTGGGAAGGATTTGCCTTTTAAACTTAATTTAAATTTTGAACATCGCCTAATTAATTTTTGTTTAAATTGTTTTGTTTTATTTATTTGGAATAGTTAGGGTGACCTTTAAGTTTAGGACCTAAAGCCTAGTTAGAGACCTTCTTTGAATAAAGATTATCTTTACAAAAAATAAAACACACTTAATTAAATTTAAACCACTAAATAGGTTAAAACATTTAGAATTCTTTAGGTTGATAAATACCAATTTAGAGTGAATAAAACTTTCAACATACCTAATGTTCTTTGTTTGATTCTTAAAGAAATGAAATTAATTTAATGTGGTGTCTTACTAAATTGAAATGACGAGTTAGCGCCAGAAGTGTTGGCAGTGATTGAAGTTCATTTTCGTATAGTAAGGTCGTTAAAATAAAATTAAACTTATGAACGAACAATAATTTAAGCTTTACTTCAATTCGCAAAATTCGACTTTAAAACCTTTTGTAACCGACAAGGTACCAGTTTTTGGGCGTCGTGGGGGTGCTAACCCTTCCCCACGCGTAACCGACTCCCGAACCCATTTTTTGTTTTCGCAGACCAAAATTGTTGTTTTAATAAAATAAAGGATTTTTATTAAAATAACCCATTTTAGCTGATCCAATCACACCTTTTTTATAAAAAAATTGGTGGCGACTCCGTTGTTTTGTTTTTAAACGTTGAGACCATTTTTTTTAAAGAAAAAAGGGTTGCGGCATCCTTCAATATCTCACACTTACTCATCTAGATACTTCTTTTAACGTGAATCGTCTGTCGCAATACATCTATGGTCCATCACTTGCACATTGGATAGCAGCTAAGCGCATCATGCGTTATCTAAAAAGAACATTATGCCATGACATTCTTTTTCATTTGCATATTCACTTCATCTCTCTGCCTTTACCGATGCGGACTGGGGTAGATCCTTACGGACGGCAGATCCACTACTAGATATGCTATTTATCTTGGATCTAATCTTATTTCTTGGAAGTCAGCTCGTCAAAAAATTGTTTCTCGTTTCCTCCATAGAAGCTGAATATCGTGTTGTGGAAAATGCAACTACTGAAGTGCTTTAGGTCCAACATCTACTTCAAGAAATTGGCGTGGCATTACAAAAACCATCATCTCTCTTCTGCGATAATCTCAATGCCACATATGTTTGCAAAAATCCAGTCTTTCATTCTCATATGAAGCATCTTGCACATGATTACTTCTTTGTTCGTGACTTAGTTACTGCATGTTCACTACTTATTCAACATATTCCCTCCAAAGCTCAGATTGAGGACACTCTCGCCAAACCGCTTGGTCGAAATCTCTTCATCCATTTTCGGTCCAAGATTGGTGCTCCGATGGATCATCTATCTTGCGAGGGCGTATCAAGGATAAAGATAATATGAGATAAATCTTAGTCAAATCTCATTCAAATCCTATCTTATCTTATCTCTATGAAAATCTTATCTTTAACTAAATCTTATCTTGTATTTAATATTTGATTTCTCTTATCCTTGTTTGTTTAATTGTAAGCCTATATATACCCCAATTGTAAACATTGTGAATTATCAAATATACAAATCCTTTACACAGTTTTCATCTACCTTGGTACAAGGTTCTCATTGTCCTTATAGCACGATTCTTGTCTACATTTATTGTAGTTTGATGTTTGTGTAGCAATCATCATGTTGTACGTCCCTGACTAGGGAAGGTCGACGGTCCATTATGCATGGGTGTTTCAAAGATTTAAGGGGCCTTGTGCAAATTATTGAAATGAAGCCCTCAATTTAAAAAAAAATGTTTGTTAACTTGTTTTGTATGTGGGGACTGACTTTTGAATAAAAATAAGTCTAACATGACTCAAAATTCATGAAGTCGACATCAATTTTCTTGTCTAGTGTGTTTTGTCACTAGTCCATAACTAATCTCTTACTTTTCGCTTGAAAGTATTTAACTTAACTCATTTTTTGCCCTTCTTTTCTTAGGAGAATGTGTAATCGCTCCTATTGTCATGTTTACAACTACCTCTGCTGGTATGGTTAGATCACCTATTGTGGCACTTCATTGATGTATTTATAACTATTAGCATAACAAGTTGCAAGATTGACTATGTCCATCATCACTCCTACATCACTATTTAAACGTCTAGTTAGATAGAGACGTGAGGATTTTGATGATGGTTGTTGGGTTTATATGGAAGATGAATGTCATATTCAATGAAAAGTTTTATTATTTCTTCACACCGTTTGATGTTTCGTGTTTTATTTTTTTTTGTGTGTACGAGTTATTTGTGGATATAGTCCCCAAATTTCTCTTTATGTTTGGGTGTGTTTTATTGTACCTTTTCATATTTTTTAATAAAATTTACCTTTTTATTTTTTAAAAAAAGTAGTATTAAAATATCAAACAAAATTCAGTATAAATAATTAAATTTTAAAGCAAATATAATAAATAAATTGAGCTTAAAATTTAAAAGTGGAAATAATCGATCACAAATCGAATTTCAATTTAGAAGAAAAATGTATAATTTTCATTAAATTATGTTTTGTGTTCTCTAAAAAGCAAAACTAAAGAATTTTAACGTGTGAATTCAACAAGTGTTTTCAGTGAAAAAAATGGATGTTGTTCATTTTAAGAGATCCAGATTCAATCGTTTTACCTGCAAGGTTTGTGCATTGTCAATGAGTTAAGTAGGGGTGAGAATTGGGGGGGAATATCCAAAAACCGTGGGGATCCGAACAGACGAGTATGTGGAATAACTGAAATCTTTACCCACAAGGATGGGGACGGGGGAAGTTTTATCACCAAAACTCAAATGGGGATGGGGACGGGGATTGCTATATCCGAACCGTGTGGATAACCGAACCGTAATTGTATAAATAATCGTGGGGATCCCTAAAAATATCTGCAAGGATCCCGATATTTTATAAGATTTTTAAAAAATATATACTTATTTATTTAGATACCCTTAATATATATCTTAATAAAAAATTATAACTATATTATTATCACTTTAACTTTCTCTCAAACCCCGATGTGTCTGGGTTGTGTTTGTTTTGCTTTCCTTTATGTTTCTGATTTGTTTTTCTTCTCTTCCCCATGTATCGTGTCTGTGTGTTTGTAATGTTTTTGTTCATTTTGTTAATAATATACCGGCATTTTATCAACAAAAAAAGTTCATCAACATGTTTCTATCTTAGTTTTTAGACATAAGCTAAATTCTTCGTCTAAATCTTCCCTAACATAACACCCTTTCGATCTTCATCATCTCGTAACTGCTTCCAATCGAAGTATCCAAACTTTATATTTTAAACTGAATTGGCCATTTATTTTGGTCAGTAAAATAGTAATTTTTTAAATATTTTTGGGCATGAGAATTCCCAAAAACCGTGGGGATCCGCGCGGAAAGGGTATGAGGACGAAAAAATCCCTGAAGCATTTAATGTGGGTTTCCCGAAACCGTAACCGCAAGTGTTGGGGTCGGAGTGGGGAATGTAAAATCGTTCCCGCCCCACCCGATTTCCACCTCTAGAGTTAAGAATATGTATGAACAGATACTATATTGTAATTACTTTTAGGCTATTCAAAAAAAATTGAATTTATGAATTAGCTTGAGAAGCAAATTAAAATTCTTTTCTTCTTTATCTTGCTTAATTTTTAAACCATTCC
Organism: Hibiscus mutabilis; assembly: GCA_019671005.1. NCBI lineage: Eukaryota > Viridiplantae > Streptophyta > Magnoliopsida > Malvales > Malvaceae > Hibiscus > Hibiscus mutabilis. Next base: position 34,863,775 of record CM033735.1, on the reverse strand, counting down.
AAACTCTAAAACAAAAATGAATTTATAATTTAATTCGATGTATTAAATACATTTAAACAGGTAATTAATGTCCATTTCCTTCTTTTACATGCCCCCTTTGATTTGGAGCTGATCTCTTCTTGCTCCTTAAATTTGCTTGACCACAAGACAAAGATTGGTAGTAGAAACATTAGCTAATTCTTCGTTCAAATTTGAGTGTAAGTCGGACACGAATATTTCTAATTCTTCTTTATTTTTATATGTGATTTGAAGATCATATTTGATATTCACATATTTAAATATGTAATAAACATCGATATCAGATGCAAATATTTTGAGAACTAAATTTGTTTCTGGCCCATCAAAGTCGAGATATTAAATCAAATAGAATTTAAGAATTTTTGTGGGTATAGTGTGAAGAATGACATATGGATGAGATATCTTTGTCTATGCAAACAACATGTTTCCCTCAAAACCCTAAAGGAGTGCAAGTTAAGAATTTATATGCATTTGGACCCCCATCAATTCCTCTTTCCAATTGGGAAAAAAACACTACAACTAAAAAAACCCTAATTAATTCATTACTAATTCATCCTTTGTTTTCAAATCATCATGCTATTGCCAGTTCACCTAAAACCAATTCCACTTTCAATACTTTATATAAAAATAATTATTCATATTCGGCCTATGTTTTTAACACATTGATAATTATAGAATTGGAATCTTCCTAATATATTTAAAAATTGAGTATAGTTGTTTGAAAAAATATAAATTATTTTTAGTAGTTAATCTCCCAAGAATAATTGAAGGAATAATATAAAAACATATAAAATATAAACACAGCATTTGTCCTTATATCTCGTATTAGTAACGAGTAATCTAACAAATCAATGAAAAATCCAAATATTAAAATTTGGGACCACAGGAGTAGGTTACCAGACACATGCCGACATTTAAAACAGCTGTTTGACTTACATTGGGACATGGATTAGGCATGTAATTTCATTAACTCAATAATCAGTTTAGCTTAGAGGTCTAATCAATAACTTACAGCATTATTCATAAGCAATTATTTCATTAGAAAGACACCACATATATTCAAGAATTTTAGTAATTACGGAATCGATTTTTAAGTTTGAGCCGAGCCTCTCAACTCTTGCTAATATAAGTACGTCACATATAAAGATATATATAGAGAGAGAGAGAGAAAGTTTTTTAAATTAGAACGGATTACTACCATAATGTTATAAATATATTTATAATTAAATTTAAACATAAACTCAAATAACTCGACTCAATTTGACTCAAATCGAACAAATTTTAAATAAAGTTTAAGTTATAAAATATGACTCGTCAACTCGACTAACTCCATATTTTTTGACTCAACTCGATTCGACGAATATTATCCTGATCGTAAATATGATTATTCATATGTTATCTGAGGTTTCAATTTTAAAATCTATAATTTGTCTCGTATCTAGACCTTCATTATAAAATTAATTTTAAAAAAATATCTGTTGTTATTTGTTTTGCTTACAAACAAAGGAGCAAAGAAAATTTAATTCATGTGAAATTTACATTTCACCTACTTAGGTATGACAGCCATTACATTCCCTCAGCACAATATATAAAACCCTAAAGCTTCATCAAACTCTTAAAAACCCCAAACTTTACATTACCGACATCATAGTAAAAAAACAACATAGGATTCCATGATTTTCTCAAACATGTCCAAAACAAATGTAAGGAGACATGTTTTAGAGAAGAACAGATGTTTCAAAGACAAGGAGAAATCACCAACACAAAGTGGTTTATCCAAACATCTGAAGAAAATCTACCCGATCGGGTTACAAAAAAGCCCTTCGTCTTTGACGTTGTCGTCGTTGTCGTTGTCGCAGAACTCGAACGATTCATCTCTCACGGATCATTCCAGCACTCCCTTGGAACAAAAGATTTCATTGGCACTTAGCTTGATTTCTCCTCATCGCGAGAGAAGAGAGTTCCCCATGGTTGTCAAAAGTGTTCATCAGCAGCAACAGTGTCAGGATCCTGGTAATGGTGAAGTGAGGAGGTGCCATTGGGTTACAAAGAACAGTGGTAAGTTATCTCGAACTCGGGTTTACGTTACTTGGTCCGTAGAGTTTGAATCTCGACATCTGTGACACTGTCTCGTTACATTTCAGGAAATACTATACTAATCATGGTGATTGATTATTATTATGAAAGTTTGATAGCAGATTTTGAATCTGTCTTCCTCAATAATCATCATTTAATAATTTCAACCCCATTTAGACATCGAACCAACCATTTATATTCTATTTACGTTTCATAATTAATGTGTTGGATGGCCTGTCGTTTGCCATTTTCTTTTATTCTTATTAATTGTGTAAATATGAACTAAAACATAAATTAATGTGTCAAAATATTCATAACACATTTAGACATGAGTATGAATTACTATACGAATCTGAATTTTTATTACTATATACATATTCATACAAAAAACCAGAGAAAATGGAGAAGTTGGTATTAACTTGATGGCCAAGAAACTAACAAAAGTTTCTTGAAACAGATAAGGTTTACATATCGTTTCACGACGAGCAATGGGGAGTTCCTGTTTACGATGACAAGTAAGTTTCTAATCCCTCGGATCCGGACATCTAGTTCTAATCTACTAATGTTGTTTTCATCCAACATCTTCATCTGATAATTTATCAATCAATCAAACAGCCAATTGTTCGAACTGCTTGCGTTGTCTGGTATGCTGATGGATTATAATTGGACAGAGATTCTGAAAAGAAAGGATCTTTACAGGTGCAACATGTTCTTCAATTTTGCATATAAATACATACATACATATATATTATCTAAAGCTTGCAATTTCTTGTTAATCATATAGAGAAGCCTTCTTGGGTTTTGATCCTGAAAATGTTGCTAAAATGGGGGATAAGGAAATCAACGAGATATCATCCAACAAAGCAATCATGTTAGCAGAGAGTAGAGTAAGGTGCATCATAGACAATGCCAAATGCATACTCAAGGCAAGTCCGTCCTTATCGAATTTATCCCGATTTTCCGGCATCTGCAACTCCTTCCATATCGCCGAACTACATCGTTTTTTCTTTATGAAGTTGATGAATTTATATGCATGAAAAATATATACAGATTGTGAGGGAATATGGATCTTTCAGCAGTTTCATGTGGGGTTACGTGAGTTATAAGCCAACCATCAACAAATACAAATACCCCAGAAATGTTCCACTAAGAACTCCAAAAGCCGAAGCCGTAAGCAAGGACTTATTGAAGCATGGATTCAGGCTAGTTGGGCCGGTGATCGTGTATTCGTTCATGCAAGCGGCCGGATTGACGATCGACCATCTGGTCGATTGCTTCAGATATAACGAATGTGTAACCCTTGCTGAAAGACCATGGAGGCACATTTAACTTGTGTGATTTCTCTACTAACCCTAATTGAGTCCCGTTTTACACAATGACGGATCTAAAAATATTTTTGAGGGTAGACACACATCAAATCTTAAAATTTCAGTGTAGACGCAAGTTATAAATATTAAAAAAATTAAGGAGTAATTCATAAAAGTTAAGAAAATCGAAGGCAAATATGTGAACTTTAAAAAGTTCAAGCTGGACATAGATCTACCCTACAACACACATAGATACGCCACTGGTTTTGCATCCTCTTTTTTTGCTGTTTACTGAAACACAAGCTAAGCTCTTCGTGTATAAGCAATTGTTTTGTATATAATTTGTAATAGAAGCCTTGGATTGTTATGATTATGACTGGTAGATTAATGGCAAATTGAGATATACTCTTATGGAATATAAAGATCCTGCATTCTTCATCTTATATGTTACTCGAATTTTTCATTTTCTAAAGTGTTCAAATCTAATTCATATCCGAACATCGACACGAAAATATTATGTAGAGAATTTTAAAAAATTAAACAATACCAAACAACATATAATGAAGCAAAGGAAGCTGAAATAAAGCTGAAGTTCCTCTTCAATGACAAACTCTAAGCTTTATCATCTATCTTATCATCATTTCTTCGGCTATACACTTCCTCTAACAAATATCTGAAAGATTGTAAAGTGTTTTCATGGTAGTTGCCAAAGTTGAACTCAGGGAAAAGTTCGAATTTTGGGGCCGAAATAAAATTAAAATTCTTAGGGGACTAAAGACATAATTTTTCATTAAAACTTAATTGAATTGTAAAATTCTTAGAGGGACCTTTATTGTAATATAGCCATTTGGATTAAGGGGTCATAAGTTCAAGCGTGCCCGCCCTAGATTCACCCATAGTTTAACTCATAATTCAGAACAACAACCATCTGCCTTTATTAGTGTCGCTGTATATGTTTTATATTGGAAAATTAAATTCAAACCCTTAAATTTTAAACTTTAAACTTAACTTTTAAATATACATAAAAGCGTAGAGAGTATTTCTATTAGATAATTCACATGCAATTGTAAGAAAGGATGTCCTACATCGGTTTAGTGGTGCTGACATTCTCTTTATCTAGCAATTGAGTTTTATTTTTTTAATATTATCAAAAATAGTATTCAACAAATTTAAGAGACTTAACTGAAAAGTATCTACTCATTAAGCAAGAGACTTTGAAATTTATCTGATTTGTTTCGGCCACAATTTCCAAATTGGGTCAATGGGTTATTTATCACACGTGATCTGCATTAAAATCGGCCCAACTTTTGCAATGACGAGATCAGTAATGCTAACCTATGATATATATGGGTAAAAAATTAATATACTGATTGTGTAAAATAATTAAGTATAGTATTTACACTATAAAATTTAAATTTTAAACTATAAATCTACCTCTATATGTATGTATATATATATATTTTAAATGATCTAAATCTATTTAAAATTTCAAATTTTATGCATAAATTATCCAAATTCTAATTAAATATAATTCTCTGTTGAATATCCGAATCCACTAAAGAAATTCTAAATGATCAAGGTTTGAATTCCCTTATAAAGGGATACATTCTTCATTTTGTAATCACAATCTAAATTTGTCATCTATAATCAAGATTAGAAATAGAAGTACAAATACAAATATTGGAATTCTAAATATGTGGGATGTTTAAAAAAGCAATCGCATGAAACAACTTGATCCAAGTCTGCATCACAAAGGGACATGCATGCTGATATGATGTTGCTTTCCTCTCTTGAACTCGACACAAACTGATCTCCCATACTCGAAACGATTTGTTAGTGTCCACTTCTTGATTTCAACTGGTCATTACAGCACTTCCTCCATTCTTATCCACCCATGTGTTCACTCAATTTACCCTTGAATTCATCTTCATGACTGAAAACCCCCCAATGACAAACATTATGCTGTTTGAAACCGACACCCCAACTCAAAACGTCTGATATGACAGAATTTTCACCCCGAAACCAAGCATCTATCAGATACGAGTCTCTTGGTGGAGGCAAAAGAAACATAAATTATTCAAAAGATGGTCAGAAAAGTGATGACACAACTCATACAAGGATCATTGAACCCCCCCCCCCCCCCCTTTTCCCTTTGCACATGTCAGTAGAGTTGATCTTTCACCAAATGTTAGGGACGACAAAGTCCCCCACTTTCCTCCACTTTTTGCCTACCCCTCCGTTTTTAGCAGCAGATTTATCATTGTATCTTCAACTTCAATCAATGTGAATTATGATACCAGATGAATCCTCCACTGCAAACACAAATGGCAGCAACATATCAGGGTTTTAATATACCCTTTATCATTATATATATACATATGGTAACTTCATGGTTAAATTAAGCAGCTGCTGTATGATTATAATATTAGTTGGAAAGGCATAATCTGGCAGCTAGTAATTTTTTCCACTAACTACACTTGGAAATGTAAGATTTCATAACACAGATTAAAATGCCCAAATTTACATTAATATGCTTTCTTTTTTCTTTTCTTTTTTAGCTTCAATATACAAATTATTTATCTAACAAAATTCAGATGAAATGTGAAAGGGCAAAAAGAACAAAGAAAAGCTAAAAGCTTAAGGAAGAGATGCAACAAATTCTACTAACCTCAGCTCTCCACTTAAGCTGAAGCCAAAGAATATTTACAGGGAGGGGATTTCATCCTTCAATATTCCAAGGGTACTGAATCTATCCTAATAATACTCTTTATCTCAAGTCCCACACAATGTCTTCTTCTTCAGTCAACTCAACTTGGATCGATATACTATACCATCTCAATCTCAAATCAAAACTGGCATGATGTACCAAGCCTCTGTATCTGCTTCTGACCAACGGTAACGGACTTCCGTTTGCTGAATGCTGGGTGGAGCAACTCCTGGAACTTCTCCAGGAAGAAGGCCCATTCCTCTTCATTCATGTCAGCCAACTTCACAAAGTTCACACTTGCAGGAAGCTGCTCATTTGCACTCCTATGCCCGGATGTGTTAGTAGGATAGCTGTTTTCTTGTTTTGTTCCGGAAAATTTGGAATATTTCAGGCTCTTGTCGCCTAAGTAGGTATCTTTGAGTGACATCGAAATTTTTGCAACGGATGGGATCCTTTCAAGAGCTATGAAAGGAGAAAAACCATCCTGATCAGCTTCTCCTTCACTTTCATCATCTTCCTCAAAGCATTCCTCCAGCTTTGAAAGTGGAAAACGGTGATTATTCACAAACCAATTTCCAAATTCGATTGATGCTCTGCTCATAAAATCATCATTAGCCATATTAGGGGTGAAGTCAGATTTCGGTTCCTCAGAGTCGATATCAAACTGGAACTCTGCATCACCTTTATCAGGCTTGGGAGATAACAGCTCCCTCTCTGCTATCAGCCTCCTTGCCTCGAGACAAACAACCTCTAGCTCACTAGGTTCCTCCTCTCCAGCCTGAAATTCTCTACTCATCATCTCACCAATTTCAGCAAGACAGAGACCAAAAGCTGCAGCTTCCTTGAGAAAAATTGTGCAGAGTACCAAAACACGTAAGCAAGCTTCCCGTATCATGGGAAGTTCTCTTCTCAGCATCTCACAATCTTTAATAGGATCGAGCTTCTCTATATACTCGAGTTCATCCTCAGAGAAAGGTTTTGAAGCCTGAGGCCAATGAATCCACTCGAAGTATGGATCCTCCAAAGTTTCTGGCAGGCAAAGGCCGTGATCAATAGGAATGAGTTCTACCTGACTAAACCTCCCAATTCCATCAAGCTTCCGTACTAAAAGGTTTCCTGCATGTCTGTCCGTGTTGAATATTCGTATATCAAGAATCCCTATGCGATGCACAGCAGAAACAGGAAAGCTTGACGTTCCATGATCACTAGCATCAAAATCATGCGAAATAAACTGTTGGAGAGATGCAATCTTGCTAACCAAATTCTTCTTGAGAGGCTTATTTCCATTCACGTCATCATTGACATTGAAGACTGAGTGAGTAATCTTTACCAGTGCTGTCGGTGGCACATTTGCAAAATGATCATAGTCCAAAAGGTAAGCCACCACTTCTCTGAAACCTGTCTCCCCTACTCGAACCGAACGTTTCAAACCTGGTTCTCCAAGGGCTTTCCCAACAAAGCCTTTCGGATTGTTTGGTGCAAAAGGTTCTTCATCTTTAGGTTTCACAATTGCGACACTCTCACCTCTAGGATTCCTGAAGTAGTAGGCACCTCCCAGACCACTATGAACAGGAAGTGGATCAACACCCATCTTAATTGCCTTAACGACGTCCCTCACCAGAACTTTTAATACATTAAAGCTATCGGAATGCCCCAGTATCTCAATTGGACCACTTCTATCCCTCTGCTGAAGATCCTTTCCCGTAGGTGAAAGACAAGGAGTAGAGGAGCTTCTGTGGAAAGAGTTTCGTCTTAGGAGAAGTGGAGAATCATTTCGAACAGAACTGAGATCGTTCTTCAACTCCACATCCCCAAAAGTCAGCGAGCTTTGCTCCGTAGGGAAATTAAGGGCAACCTGCAACCTTCTCTTAACAGTATGGGCATTGTCACTGCGATCCAACTCCATGCCCAAGGCGCAGCCAGTATCAGTTTGAACAAAAACCCTTCTCCTCCTAGTAAGTCGTTGCCCTTCCATGGTATTGTCCCAAGGATATTCCCCTGTAAGGGGATTGTTAAACACTGCCACTGCCATTTGTGTTTGAACAGGACTGTCCAACTTACAAGATATGAAAGTTTAAGAGAAATCGGCTTTCCAGGTAGCCAGAAGCAGAGTTGACAATGGATGGGAGCTTCTTCCCCTTCAAGAAGACCCAAACTCCAAAGCCAATCAGAAATGAACCAGAAAAGGCTTCGATTTACCAACAGCCATCAACCAATAAAAACAAAATCAAAAACCCCAACCCAAACCCAAACAACTAAAAACACCCAGGCAACAGAATCGGTAAACCAAAATGAAGATCTAGTTCCTACACTACATTAAACGCGCCATCTTTAGCATACATAAACAGACTGGAAAACCCAAACCAACCTGTAAAAAACAACCAAGATCTGAATCAAAACCCTGATTTTGATTAACAACTAACAGAATTACTATCACTATATATGCTCAAATATTCTCTAAATGGATAGATTTAGCTAAATAAATCAGCAGTTACCGTAATTAATGCATTCATAAATCGAAAGCAAACAGAATCTCAAATTCAAAACAGAGTAAAATGAATGCATTTCTTCAATATACCCGAGGAATCAACTAAAGACAAGTAAGCAGTAAGCAGCTATGAATACTAGCATAAAATACATTCATATTAACAAACGATCCAAGAAACTTCCACAGTAAATTCAAAAGGAAGCGCCTAAAGAAAATTTAAGAATTTCAATTAATTCAAGAGATAAAACATAATATGAATAAATCTCTAGGCATTGATCTTCAACGTTCCATTTTACTTAACACCCAACACTAAACCATAAACTAAAATCAGTTTAAAACATACAAATTTAAGAAAATTAACTTGCCGAATTCCGAAATCTGAAGGAAAAAGGAAATGTCGATTGAACTTTAAATTCGATGGGGGTAAAAATAAATGAGTTGGACAAACAGAACTAATCAGGGGTCTCTCTCTCTCTCTCTCTCTCTCTTTTTCTTTCAGCTCGGTCTCCCGTTCGAAGAGTCGCTCTTTAACTCGGTTTTTGCCCTTACCTGAGTTAATTAACTAACTTGATTAACTCTATTACTTTACTTTTTTTCGTCGTCCCTTTTCTCTTTTCATGCCGAGAGGGAATGGAAGGATCTGGAACGAGGACTCTTGACCGTTGGATGTAGGAGGAAGATGGATTCAGCCGTTGGATGTTTTAAGTTTTGGGGGTGGGGGTAGCATTTATTTGTGGCGGTGACGTGGAGATAACGGATTGGATGACGACGTGGCAGGAATCACCGTCTTTCCAGGCAATGTTAGCAAATGGCCCGGTTTTTATTTATTTTTTTAAAATTATATTATAGATCTCAAATTTTCACTTATTCTATTTCTATCTTATGTTTTTATCTGAGAATTTTGTGTCTTTTCACATTAATTATGATCTCAATTGATAAAATTATTATTTTTATTATTTTTTTATGTTATTTTTTTTCAATTAGTCTTTACTAATACTTTTAAATATTATTTAAAAACCAATTTTTTGAAAGTTATTATATAATAAAATAATAACATGAATAAAAAATAATATAATAATTAATTTTTATTAGTTAGAACTATGGCTAATGTGATAAGCTGGTCATGATATAATTTTTTTTTAGTTTTTTTTCAGATTTTATCGGGTATATGTAAATGACCCTCGTTTGTTGGCAAAATCACAAAAATACCCAATTCTGTTGAAAAAGCGGGATTTGTTCGTCTGCTTAAGCTGGGCCCGGGCGTATCTGATGACTTCTTTATCATGCTATTTGACGGAATTCTCCATCTTTTAACTTTCACTTTATTTGGACTATTGAATTAATAAAAAATAAGTTATTATACACTAATAAATGTTTGATGCATCGGTAAGGCACAATGCATTACTATTAATGAGAATGTAAATTTAGACTATTGATAAGAAAAGTTGCACTATAAATAAATGCGTAAAACAGAGATAATTTACTCATATATTTCACGTATAAATTTTAAACAAATATATCTAATATATTATTTATTACACAATAAAAAATAGCTTCAACTTGTTTGTGGCTAATGTTTTGATAATGAAGGCTGTTTATTTTATTAGTATAAATTAAAAGGACCGTGAAAATTTTCCCTTTTTATTTATAAAATAAGTAAATAAAACAGATATTTATATTCTACATTTAAATCATAGGATAGGATCGAGGTCAAACAATAGTTTTGACTGTGCAGGGGACGGTCACTCAACATTATTTAATCGAACTCATTTGGGATTCTTCCTTTTTCTAAGGGTTTGCGCGATCGCTGTTATTGTCCAATGTCTAAAACCAAATCTGTTCATGAATCATATTAATGAATGCGGTTTTTTTATAGTTTACATATATCGTAAATTTGAATAACATACTAAATAATAAGCCGGAAGGTCGGAGGCAGTGGGTTGTAAACAGAATTCCCTGCATCATTGCGCCTCACGTTTTCAGACTCTGACTCCCCAACGTCCACTGTCTCCTTCTACATGCATGGCCTCCACGTAACTTTAAACGAATATATATTATATAGATAATTTATTTGTATATATTATTAGCTCGGTGTTATTCATAAACCGAATATCAACTCATTTGATAAATAATTTAAAAAGTTTGTTTTATAAATGATACTAATACATATTTGTATTATTGTCTAAAAATTTAATTAAATTGATCTCATTGGTTAATCAGATATCAACTTGATTTGTAAATTGTAATGATTGAAAAATCAATTTTACAAAAAATTATATCATAGGCTCGACTCGCCACGTCATCTATGATCCCAACCAACGAAAATCATTCATTTCATTAATTGTTTCATGTCATATTTTTACTAAGTGGATATTCAATTATATTTACTGTAAATTAAATTTTAAAAACAATTTTTACCAAGTGAAAATCCACTTGGTAAAAATGTGACATGAAAAAATTAATGAAATGGACGATTTTCATTGGTTGAGATCACGGATGTGGCGAGCCGGGCCTATGATATAATTTCTCCAATTTTAGCCATGAAAATTAATATTATTATAAAGATACTTTCCTTTTCTACCAACAAAAATTATACTTTGCTCATTTCATACTTTTATATTATATTTAAATAAATAACTAAAAATAATATTTAAAGATTAAATATACAAATTTGTTATAATCATTTTCACATCTAAACATTAGTTGAATAGATTGTATAAATATATCTATTTATATTAAATATTTTTAATCACCTACTTTATAAGTATGGCAAAATCTAATATAATCGGGAATTAGAGAATGTAAATTTTTAAATCAGGTGTGATTCGGTTAATAAGTTTACTGAATTCAAACATATGAGTGTTCCATTCCAGTAATTGGTGAATCACGCTTTATTCGTTTTTTTTATTTATTTTTGTATTTGTATAACTTAATTATAAGTACAATTATACGTAATGTTATGTTATTTCGTACACGGCTTAACAAGATTAAGTCAGACTACATTTAAATAATGAGTAATACTTATGTGACAAGACAATCGCTCTCTGTATAAACATTAATACCTGCCAAATTTTAAGAACGGACGCAAAATTTTACGTTATTAAATAAATTTATAAAATTTTAAGAGTCAAAAATAAATTTTTAATAAAAAAATTTAAATAATATATAATTTTCAAGTTTTAAAGGAGCGATCGTCTCTTCCGACTCTCTCAGTCCGTCACCTATACTTTTAGGAGCTTGAGACAAAAGGAGAACCCCTTATTTCCTTTTCCTCACCCCACGGTCATTCCTTCTGCATCTACTTTTCTGTGTATATTTTATAATTTATTTTCGAAATTTTAGTTATTTTTATTAATAATACCGAGTATCGACTAAGGATGATCATTTGATTTATACTCAATGAGTTTCAACCCGACTCGATCTTATAGAGTCAAGTTTTTTAAAAGAAAATTTCAGGTTTGGGTTTAATTTTTTGAGGATAAGGTCGGGCCGGGTTTGAGTTTAAGGTGAAAAACATCCTACCAAATCCAAAATAATAGCTTGATTTTATTCTAAATATTTAGATATAATTACTACAATGCCCCTCTCTTTATATATATATATATTTCAATTATCTCTCTATTTTGTCCAATAAAATTGAAATAACTATATAATGTTCTCTCTTTATTTGTATTTTTTCCAATTAGCTCTTTATTTTATCGAATAATAATGAAAAATTATAATTTTTTATGTATGTCATGTTGGGCTGAGTTTTAGTTTTTACTCTAGAATACGGATTCGAATTCGGGTTCGGGTGGAACATCATAAAATGTCGGGTCGATTTGGATGGAGATGTTAACCTTTCGAGTCGGGTGCGGATCGACCAAAAACCTGACCTAACCCGACTCATGGTCATCCCTAATATCAACTCATGAAAATGCAACTACTATACTTGACATTTTTGCGTAAAATATAAAATTCTATCCTTATTCTTGAGTCAAACATTATTTAAAAATATAAATTTTGATTCAACTCGAAATTAAAATCTCAAATCAAAACTTTAGTTTCAAGTTTTCAAATCAAACTTTATATTTAGAGAAGTTGTGTTATTTTTTTAACATTTAGTATATAAATACATATTCTACTCAGACTCTTCCTCATCTATTAATAGGAGGATATTAAACATTTAAATATATTTAATTCTATATCCTCATGTATATTATACTGATGACAATATTAATTAAGCTATATTCAAGCTATTGGTAAAGTTGGGTTATTGTTTTCCAAACTTGCCTAATAATTATTTAACGCCCTCTGTAGATTAATTTATGTATATTTAAACTCTGTTTTAAGTTTCATTTTCGTAATCAGTATATTAAAAATTTATTTTCGTCGTAATAATTAGTTTTGAAACCTAAAACTTATTTCATATATAAGTAAAATTTATTAATTAACCAACTTCCATCATTCCCTGTTTAAATATATTATTTTTGCTTTAACTTGCTAATTGATAACCCATGTGTAACATTTATATTTATGTATTTGTTTTCAGGTAGCAATTCTAATGGTTAAATTAATTATTGAACTAACATTTGAATTTTATTTTACACATTTTAAAATTTCAAAAAATAAAATGAAATAGCTTCTGAAAATGTATCAAATATAAATATTTATTGTAATATAAATAATGTAAAAAAAATGGAGGGTTATAGTCGAGATAAGGTTAGGAATTGTGCACCCACTCTTTAATATTAGTTACAATATTAATTTCTCGAATATTATAAAATTTATACCATCCGCTTCAAGCAAATTAACATTTGGCTTAATAAAATTATCATTCCATTGCTCTTGATTGTTGCACGAAATCACCCAATTTATTACTGTTGAAAATTAATCTTTATAGGTGTTATTTTAGAAATAATCTTTTAAATCACTATATAATTTTAATTTTCCTTTATTAAAATATTGACTTAAGCACAAATGCCGATATTTCTTACATATTACCCAATCACACAACTTGATTTATTCTACGTGTCAGCTTATCATATAAATGCATCAAGAAAATTATGTTATTGGAAATTGGAATTAGTCAGATGATACATACCCTAAAATATGTTTCCAAAAAGTAGAGATATTTTTAAAAATTATAATATATGTTCTTAAAATGATATAATTATTTTTTGGATAAATATTTATTGATAGTACATTCACATAAATTATTTTTGATAATTAAAATATTTGGAGTGAGCTTTCGTCGGTTAATTAACTCCCATGTAAGCAAAATTGCTATTGGCTGGTGACTTTTACAATCAAAGGTGGGGTAGTTCGAGTTAATTAATTATAGAAATGTCTAATCAAACAATTTAATTAGTGATAAATACTACTAAAAAAATTAGTTAATGATGTTAAAAGAAGGGCCCATCAATCATTATTTCAAAATTAATTTTAGTTGATATTTTTAGTACTAACTTTTAAATCAAATCAGATTAATGTGTAATCGTCAAGCCAAAATCCCAAAAATAACACTAGATCATCAAAAAGACTTAATAGACCTATTAATGCATCTATTCTTTTTTTTAAATCTAGACCAATTCTTTTGAATTAAAATTAGAGAAAAAGTTTGATACACAATTCGTGTAAACAAATGTTTACACGTGTTTTTTAAATTTAAGGGTTAGGGGTTTAGTTTAGGGTTAAAAGTTTTGGGATTTAAGTTGTAGGGTTTAGAATTTAAGGTTAGTGTTTAGAATTTAGGGTTTAGGGTATTAGGGTTAGGAATTTAGAATTTGTGTTTTATAAGGTAAAAATACAGGCTTGTATCAAAGTTTTACCCTTAAAATTAAATAATATATAATTTTATTTAATATATATATTATTTTTACTATTTCTGTTAATAAAAATAAGGTAAAAGTACGCAAATGGTCACTAAACTATGCCCGAAAAAATAAAATGGTAATCAAACTTTTAAAAATTACAAAATGACAATTAAACTTTATGTTTTGTTACAAAATGGTAATGTGCCGTTAAAGAGGTAACGTGACTGTTAAAAGTTTTTGTATAATAACATATTTATTCCTCTATAGTTACACATTCAATCAATTTAGCCATAATTCGAAGAAATTTAATAAATTTAACCATCAATTTTTACACATCGTTAAAAATCATCGCTCAGAACTTTTGTTTAGATTTCATTGTAGCCCTTGCTTAGAGTAAGCACATTTATCAGATTTCTCAGCTACTTTGCTTCTATCGCGTTTACTTTTAATTGCTTTATGTTGGCTTTGGATGCCCTTGTTATCTAGGTGTTCTCCAAATGGATTACTTCAGATTTCAGTGCTTTCTCTTATCTTATTTACATTTGCTTACCTGGAATGAAAATGTTTGTTTGATCTGATGTATTTGCTTTTGCTTGCTTGAATTGAAGTTGTTAAACGGAGAAGATTTTATACCTATATATTTCTTGGAATAGGAAAAATTGGTGTCTTTGTAGAAATACCTCCTGAATGTCTAATTTTCTTCCCTCTGACAGCCTTATTGTTTGTGTTATGGAATCCGTAATTGAATGAGTGGGGAGACCGAGAGAAGATACTCATGTTCCGAAGGTGATTTCGAGATTTCAATATGAGGGAAGTGCCTAAACAGACGGTGATGGCTGTAAAGTCTTACCAAAGCCAGGCTCATTTGTTGGTTAAGAGCTACTTATTTGCAGATCCCTTGATTCCATACACTTCAATCCTTGGTGGCATTCTTGCTTGCAAAGTGGTATATCGAGTTTTCGCCCTACTAAATATGTTCCCGTAT
The DNA here is from genome assembly GCA_019671005.1 of Hibiscus mutabilis. Classification (NCBI taxonomy): domain Eukaryota; kingdom Viridiplantae; phylum Streptophyta; class Magnoliopsida; order Malvales; family Malvaceae; genus Hibiscus; species Hibiscus mutabilis. The sequence continues at coordinate 34,848,399 of CM033735.1, read as the reverse complement.
ACCCTTCTATTATGAAGCTCGGATGAATGAATTTACATATTGTTAACTAAATCATTGGATGTTTTCCCTTCGTTTCCTTATTATACAAGTTTCTCCCCATCCCCTAGGCCTATGATCTTACCAAGTTAATCAGCAGTTTTTACAGCAAGACATACCCTGGTCTTACCAAAATTCAACGAGTAGAGTGGAATAATCGGTTAGTGTAGTGCATGATCTAGTTTCTCTTTATATTTCTGCTTCTGTTATTATGTTCGTCCTCTCATTGCCGGTTAACATATTTTTGGCAGTGGCATCTCTACAGTTCATGCTGTTTTTATTTATGCTTTGTTGTTGTACTTCTTTTCCGGGTCGAGTCTCTTTTCCGATGAACTTGCTGGTCTTCTTGTCTTTCGAAGCTCACCAAACTTTCAAAAACACTTGAACAATGTCGGCATGTATCGAGCATTCAAATCGGTTCCACTTCCTTTCAATTATAATGATGATGAGGATGTAGAGGAATCAAGCAAGGATGATGAAGCTTAAATCACCTTCAACATCCGCATCCAGGGGATTTCTTAGAACCAGGCAAGGCGAACCCGAACCAGAAAAAAGCCGATCTGAATCCAGTTCTTGGAAAGCTATTGTTTCTGTTATTTTCTTGTCTATAATAAAGAAAAGTGCTCTCGTCACTAATGCCTTTTACGTGCTAAATTAGTTTGATAATCTGTATTTGTTTATGTATTATGATGTGTCACAATAATATTTGAAAGATGTTTGCTATTTATATACCATATTATTTCCTTCAAATTTCATAAAAATATATACATTTTCCATCCAAATTAGTTTAATCACCTTCAATAATATTTGAAGGGATGAAGATGGACTAAATTGAAGTAATTTTGAAATATCAAGGGTTAAATTTTTTAGAATTGGGACTAAAGTGTAACAATGTGTAAAAATTGAGGGTTAAATTTATTGGATTTCTTCTAATTATGACTAAATTGATTGAATGTGTAACTATAGAGGACTAAACGTGCTATTATATAAAAACCTTTAACAGCCATGTTATCTCTTTAACGACACATTTACCATTTTGTAACAAAACATAAAGTTTAATTGCCAGTTTGTAGTTTTTGAAAGTTTGGTTACTATTTTATTTTTTTGGGTATAGTTTAGTGACCATTTGCGTACTTTACCCTAAAAATAAATGGAAAACTCAAATTGAACCTACTTTGACAATGTGCATATTTTTTAGAAACTAGGCCACGGCCAGGCCCGACCATGATGCCTTGATTTATGACCCATAAAACCATGTTTGGTGTAATAAGCCTAGGGTGTAAATGAACCGAACATTCAACCAACTGTTTGGCGAGAAATTTGTTTATATTCGTTTATTTGTTAAACGAACGAACATGAACAATATTTTATGTTCGTTTAATTAAATGAACGAACACGAACAAAGAGCTCGTTCGTTCATTTACGTTAGTGAACGTTCGGTATCCGTTTATTTATGTTCGTTTAAATTTATTCATATATATCCATTTAAATATATTATTTTTCATCACAAAAGTATTACATTTAAAAAAAAACTTAAAGTTATTTACATATGCTCGCTCGTTTATGTTCATTTAAATTTATTAACATATGTCCTTTTATGTTCGTTTGTGTTCATTTGCGTTTGTTTATCACTTTTAACGAACGAACATGAAGGAACACGAACAAGGCTACATTCCTTAACAAACGAACACGAACAAGAAATTATGTTCGTTTAATTGTTCGTGTTCATTCATTTGTTCGGTTAAAATTAAACGAACAAACATGAACATACTCTCATTCATGTTCGTTCGGTTCTTTACGTGCCTAAATAACCCCATAAATCTTATGTAGCATCATGTTTCAATCTAATTAGACCTTACATATGCTAGCCAAGGGTAAGGGAAAAAATAGGATCTTTGAATCCTATTTTGACCTTTGCACGATCCGAAATCGTAAAATGCCCTTCATAAGACCCTTACAGTGAACTCGCCGCACCACCATGGCGAGTTTCAAAAAAATATTTTTTTTATTCAAACTCGCCGTATCACCTAGGGGAGTTTCAATTTTTTTCAAAAAAATATAATCTTGTTTAAATCGTATTCAGGTGATTAACCTAATACTAAACCGAACTCGCCATATGGGTATGACGAGTTTTGCATGGCATAACGTTCGTCCAACGTCTCAACCAAACACAGTGATTGGGGAAGTTGAAACTCGGCATGTATGTACGGCGAGTTAGGTAAGGTTTTAGGGTTATTTAACATAAAGAGGGTCGGTTTAGAATTTTGTTCGATTTGGATAAGTAAATTATTTACATGTACATTAATAGTAATTAATGTTGTTAGAATAAATGAGGTAAATTTTATCTCCCTACCGTAACGTGTTGGAAAAGATAATTTAGGATGATTTGTACCGAACAACGTTTCACATAAATAAAGGAGGGTAAACTGCAGTTTTGCACATACTTAGAACATAAACAAAGGACGAAAAACCAACGCATAAAACATTATTTTACGATAATTTGAGCAATGAAAGGTTAATCGGATTCTGGCTCGGTATCATCATAGTCAGTTGATACGTCTGAACTTAAGTTAAGTTCTTCGATTAGTTGTTGTTTTTCTTGTCTGCGCTTGTACATAAAAAGCTGCAACGCATCAGCAGTTGCATCAACATCCAGTGAAGATGAAGCTTGTTCAGTGGTCGCTGCGTGTGCGGATGGAGCAGCTTCTTTGGGCGCAGATGTACTACCTTCGCCGTCATCAACCTCATCAAACTTAACATTTAAGTGGATGTATTTAGCTCCTACATAATTGAGTTGGTCATACATTTTGCGTGTGTAACTTTCATTGGTAAACCTTGCAACATAGTGCGTTTCAGATGTTGTCGGTGTTGGGATTTTACATTCCAAGTAAGAAATTTGCTTATTTGTATGTTTACTAACCTCGTTTGATATCAACTACAACAAATCATAGAGTGACATATTGTTGGTGATTGTTGAGTCGAAATAGGTTCCAAGAAAACAAAATGTTGCAAAAAACTTAGCCATGAGGGAACCAAAGTGTTGGATGTTTTGGTGAAATAAATCATATTTAATTTTATTGCAGAAAAATTAGCACCGCATGCATAGAATAAAAAATACAACCGATATGAAAAACATAAATTCTAAACGTAGAAACAGTAAAATTTAGAAACATTATACAGAATCTAGTCATTACAATTATTTCAATGTCATTGCGGTTTGATGGTAGATTATTTTGGGCGCCCGTGTCCATAAATACACCACCATGTCATGCTTGGTAAACCCATAAATTCCAAAGGAATCAAGACCATAGATTTAGACTCATTACACAAAGTTCTCATTACAACATTAAGTTCCGCAATACCTTCGAGAAAAAAAGGAATAGTGATACGTCATGGTCAAGGAGAACTTTGTGTAACTTGTCCGAACCCATGGTGCGTAAAATATTATTAGTTTTTTGGAATTGACGGGAATAACAAGCTTATCTCATCGGAATAACGTTGCTCCAATTAAACACCCACACGGTTAGTTTGACAAGAAAATAGTGAAGGTAAAAACTTAGTTTTTATAGGTATTTTAACGAATCTTTTACCTGCAAAAGCATGCAGAGGGGGACGACATGATAAGTGGAACTAATCGTGAAGGCACGACGAGTTCTACTTATCATGTCATCCCCTTCTTCATGATTTTGTAGGCTATATATTATTTTGAATTTCTATATGAGGGTTCAGGCACATGACGTATGTAACTCGGTTTACATGCAAAGCGAGTTTCGAATCAAAAGTCTTACTATAAATATCTTGTAAACATCTTAGAGGGTGATCGCATAAAATATAAGTTAAAAAAACGGTTAGAATTTTGTTGTATCGTAATGCATTCGATTAAAACAGTGGTCGTGGCTTGTGTTGGTGAAGCTTAGTTTGATGTACGAAGTTCTCCTTTCAACATGATGTACGCACGGAGTAGGTGCAGCTTTTAAGGCTGAAAGTGCATTACGTGGACCAACCCGGAGCATACACTTTTACAACTAGGTCTTGACAGATGCATATGCCCTGTTGGCTTACTCTGTGTAGCACACAAATGAGAAGACCGATATTCTATTTCGGTCAAGTGAAGAGGGTCGGAGCCAACTGAATCTCTCCAAATTTTGAGGCACGGGTGGAGAGCGTGCATTTCTCACACTGTGCTACGCAGAAGTCATATGTTCTGCATTTCTCAAGTGATACGTTCCCATCACTATTCGAAACATGTGTTTTTTTGTAGCTTGTATATTGAATTGTGGCTATGAAACTTTAGAACTAACAATATCATGAGTTCCACCAACGAAGCTCTCCTTACAACATTAGGTATGTTGAGTAAGTCTCAGCTTACCGATTTCAATGTCAGCCTCGATATGGTATTCTTATCGGGATAAAGCAGTACACCGATGCTCTAGTACGTGCACCGGTATCTCATTCTCTTTTAAATGGGGCTAAAAGAAACCATACCCGAACAACCTTAATTGTACGTTGCCTTACAACACTATAGCAAGTGATGAACATTTGGACAATTGTGCAGCACGAATTACGTACGCAAAATTGCCCTAACAACATTATTTTACGAATGTATTACATTTCCCTATAAACCTTATTAACGATAAATGTAATAAATTAATCTCAATTTATTAACATAGTTTTGTCTGTTTCAGTTCCGTTTATTTACACCGCTATAAATAGGCCCCCTCCACATCCTCAAACACACGCACCTTTGATTTCATAGTAATTCTCTCTATATTTGTTTTAGTAAATTTCGTACTAATTCCCTCAATAATGGCTTGAAACTCAGACAATTTCTCAGCTTTAGGGAGACAATCATGTGATGTTGCAGTTGATATTAACGGTGAACTACAACTTGGAATGATTTTTGCAACAAAGAAAACTGCAAAGGATGCAATTAAGAACTACAACAAATGATGATCAGTTGTGTTGACAGTAAAAAAAATGAATACGGGCAACTATATTACAAAATGAGTCGAAAAGAACCATAGATGTAACTGAAGGATCCTAGTATCACGAATCAAGAGGGTGAACAAAGTGTGGCAAATAACAAGATATGACGGACCTCATACATGCTAGTTCTTCTAATGTAATTGGGTGATTCGTACGTTTTTCAATTAAATCTTTTCTGAATGTTAACAGATTGAAAATGTTATTTCCTACAACAATTTAAATGTAATCTTCAAAGTGTCGAACACTTAGACGAACACGTTAACGAACACGTTTAGGAACACTTAGACAAACACGTTCATAAACATTAAATAAACGAACACGTTCACATATAACGTTTTCAACGAGATTTTGATACCCTTTAGGTTGCCTTATATGCATCGATCTTTACACCATTTTCAAGAAATGTTTTAGTACTACGACGTGAAAGTTCACAAGTACAAAATATTATCCCCCAATGCCCCATAAATTCACTTTAAACATGCATATCGAAGCGTACTCATTTTCCTTGAAAAGCCTACCATGTTGACTTTTGTAGGGGTCTTTAGTTAACTTTTTCACCGTGTTAGGATTTTTTTTGCAACACTAACATGTATGTGTTAATCTATGAGGAAGCGTGACCCTCGTTATTTTGCACATTAAAAAAATGCTCTGAATATTGCCTTCAAAAGCCTAACATTCACTCGTTTGGAAGGTAAGAAATGGTAGGAGCAACTCGTCGTAAACAAAAGACGAGTTTAACGGAACTTGCTGTTTAGGTAAGACGAGTTGCACTTATCATTTCTTGTCCGCACGAAATTATACATCTTTTGGACAAATCTATGCATCTCCTATAAAAACTCTGCTATTTTATACAGCTTTTGGATGAATCTATGCATCTCCTATAATGTTCGAATATACAAAAAAAATCTTCAAATCTTAAGTCTTCTGTTTTGTACCACACAAAACACTCCACCATTTTATATGTGGATTTTCTTTTAATGTAATGATCTATATACTTATTTTCAACAAAAAATCAAAAGTGTATCTTTGAAATTATCGAAGTTCTTCTTACAACATTATTTACGCTTCATAAATCATCATCACAACCTCTACATCGTAGGTGTATAGCATGCAACCTCATGCCTCACAACTCAGCCTTGATTGCTACATATGCCATGTTGGCTTACTCTGTGTAGCACGTAGACGGTCGAAGCCAACTGCATCTCTCTAGATTTTGAGGCAGAAGAAGAGGGCGTGCATTGCTCAAAATGGGCCAGCCATAAGTCATATTGTCTTCCCATATTGCATGCCGATTTACATTACTCTCTCAAGTGTTGAAAGGTCAAACAGAAGCATATTCATCGTTTGTGGCTCATCTGCTAGGAAAGTAAAGAGAATCAAGGTGAACTTTATTGCAGATCCCCAATTGATACAGATGGGGAAGCGGAGCGTTGATCGTAATGGGGCTAACAAATATCATATTGCCAGCTCCAATAGTAATGGAAGTTCTTCTTACAACATTATTGTTCCGTGAAATAACATTGTTAGACGTATATAACATATATTTCTAACCATTCTGTAATATAAGAAATGTATAAAGTTTTATAATAAAAGAATGGAAATTTATATCTATGGTTCGACGTGTCTATTGTACATTCGCGCATTCGAAATACGCTCTCCTTGTTTAAAAAAAATAGGCTTTAAGGTTGTATTCGTCTGAAACTTGTATGTGTGGTACCTGAAAAAAAACAAAATGGAAATAATGGGTGTAACTCGCCGTAAAAGCATGACGAGTTTTATTGAACTCGCCTTGCGTGGAGGGCGAGTTCCACCTATTATTTCCTTTTTTTGCAGGTACCACACATACAGGTTTCAGATGAATAAATGTGACTCCTACTTTTATTGAACTCGCAGAGTGCATATTTCCCTATAAATAGCCGTGACAACTAATGTTTGAATAAGCAAAAATGGCTTACAAATGTTAAATCTTCTTTTATATATCATATATCATAGGGTTTAGGGTTGTATTCATCTGAAACCTGTATGTTTGGTACCTAAAAAAACAAAATGGAAATGATGAGTGCAGCTCACCGTGCAGACAGGGCGAGTTTTATTGAACTCGCCTTGCGTGGAGGGCGAGTTCCGCTTATTATTTCATTTTTTGCAAGTACCACACATGCAGGTTTCAAATGAATAAATGCGTCTCCTATTTTTTATTGAACTCGTAGAGTGCATATTTCCCTATAAATAGCCGTGACAACTAATGTTTGAGTAAGCAAAAACGGCTTACGAATGTTAAATCTTCTTTTACATATCATATACCATATGTTAATTTTCTTCCACATGTGTCTATCATTTTACATTTACGAAGTTCTTCTTACAACATTAAGTATTCTACAAAGTTAGCCGTACAATTACATTGTTTGAGGCTTCTTTTCCCAAGACATTTTTTCTAAAAGCGTCAACGGCATTGTTAGACACCAACAATGTCAGTGCTGCACAAACTTTGAGAATGATGTAAGGCTCTGATATTACTGTACTCCATGCAGATTGATTGATGCCTTGGTGTTCTGCGGTCCTGCATGTAAGGCTCAAGTGGGTACATGAACAGATGATGAGTGATTTTAGACAATGAATATTGGACCTCCAGCACTTTTGAAAGCATTAGCTATCTTAATTATCTGAGCCTTTTCGGTGAACTTCAACACTTGCGAACAACTTAAAACTGGACTTTCAACACTTTTGCAAGCACTAGATATCTAAAAATATAATTTCCAACAATGATTTAAATGTCATTTTTGGAGTGTTCTTCTGGCATATATTTAACACAATTTTTTAAACCCTTTAGGATGCCTTATACACGCCAATTTTAGGACCATTGTAAACATATGTTTCAATACACGCCAATATTATGACCATTTTAGGACCACAAAATCCATTTAAACACGCCTATTGACTAATGTTTGCTTGTTCTACATGCAAAAAACATGGCTAGATAGCGTTTTAACGCGATTTTTACACCCTTTAGTATGTCTTATACGCGCCAATCTTTACACCATTTTCAAGACATATTTCAGTACTATGACGTGAAAGTTTATAAATACAAAATATTATCCCCCAACACCCCGTAAATTCACCTAAAACATGCCTATCGAAGATTTGAATCTTGCCTTGGAAGCCTACCATGATGACTTCCATAGAGGTCTTTAGGTAAGTTTTTTGCCGTGTTAAGATGTCGTGCATGCCGCATTTTTATCGTCACCCTAACATACACGTGTTTATCTATCGGATGGCGTGACCTCCTTTCTTTTGCGCATTCGAAAAATGCTTGAAATCTTGCCTGCAAAAGTCTACCATGCACTCGACTGAGCAAGAAATGATAGGTGAAAATAAATATATGTTAAGCTCGAACGTCGTCAACAAAATTGTAAAATAAATTATATCAAATTTAAAGTTCTTACAACAATAAGAAATCAATATTCAAAAAATATCCATTAAATTTTTCCATAACTAATTAAACAAAAAAAAAATACTGCAAAATTAATTTATTAAAAAATAAAAGAACAAATCTATCTTCCTCTTTTTTGTCATCTTTCTCTCTTCGGCCTTATGTTTGTCGATGTCCTAAGTGCATCTAGTCATAGAGACACGACACTATCGAATTCTCGGTTGAATTGGGGTTTGTTCATCATTGTTGTTGTCATTATCATCATTATTATCAACATCCCCATTTTCCTCCTTGTTTGTATCATCCTCATGATTTGAAGTCATATGACTTGGTTGACTAAACATACTCGAACCAACTCCCCAAAATCACAAAAAAATATAGGACTTGATATGGACGTTGTCGAAAATAATTTTATCATTGACTCCACATCATGATGTTGCATTTTAGGATATTGAGCTTGCGGGACCACAAACTCAAGTACATAAACAACGCAAAAAATTACATGTAAAACCTTGCACCTGTGATGCAGATCATTCTCCTTAACTCACCCAATTACTAGGCATATCTCTCCACACGCATGGTTCATATGGAATATGCAAATTCCATGACCCTTGTGTCATGGAAACAACTTGATCCCAATTCGGAGAACCATATGATAGTCAAAAATTGACGACATTAAATGGCTGCAATGTTGGTTCTGGTTCAAGTTTCGATTTTGGTTCTCGTTCAACTTGTCTTGTGTCGCGTATACCTATACCTATACCCTCCTCTTCTCGGATCTACCTCCAGATGACCTCGCACTAGATCATCACGTTTCTTGGGCTTGTCGGATTAACAATACATCATCTTGTTCATGTTGGCTCGTCAAGTACAATTTGATGTTCACAGCAAACCACTAATGGTATTCAGAAATAGAAAAGTCAAAATCATCCGCTCGAATGGATTCGACAAGAGGTAACATGTTTTCTCCTTCATGCCACTCATCAGTATACACCGAATGTTTGGTTGGCCAGTCTTTTTCACTCTTACCACGTCCATCTAACTTTTCCAATTAATCCAAGATGCGTGGCACAACTGGCATAGGCTGGTGGAATTCGAATTGCTTAACGACCATATCGCCGTAAAAAATCTCAACAATTTCAAAATGTAACAACAGCATTACAAAAAAACAATTGTCGGATCATCATACGCAATGTCTAGAATCATGACTTTATAATCAACATCCAAATATGACATCAATATGAACTGTAACAAATTTTCCGTTAAAGAAAATCATTTGCATATAAAGTAATATAATTTGGCAACTACCAACAAAAACCAAATATGGAATACAAATTTCAAATTACAAATTTGTATTAGGTCAATTTTCGCTCTCACTTAGAGGTTAATCTTCGTATGGTATACAGGATTAATTTCGTTATGGTACTCCATCTATATAATACAAATACATGCATACATCTTACATCATGGTTTCCCTAAAAAAATATTAAACATGATTATGGGAATGAAATTATTACCTTGTTGCGAGTGAGAATTCATATAGAGGTTTGGAAATTGGAGCCAAGAATGGAAGCCTAAACCAAGTCCATGACTGAAGCAAAACCAAACACCCACCAATATCGGCATGCATGAATCTATCGTTGACGAATGTTTGGGTCACTGTCTTGCACAATTTTCGGAAGAGGAAAAATAATATTGTAGATCCCCAACTATATCTTCTTATTTTTGTGCAGTATTAAAGAACCAAGGTATTGCGTGTGCACGTGGAAAGTCAATTTTGTTGGCATTAGCATTTCACTAATAAGGCGCAATATATTACGCCCGACCAACATTTGCAATTTTGGCCGCTGTGGAATTTTGATTCACTTGAAACACAATCTTGAGCCACGTCATCCTCACCCGTTTGCCACTTATTTCCGTTCTCGCTGGTGCCTTCCCCAATTGTTGAATACAAAGGTATTCTGGAATATAATTGTTGCACGCAATGACTGGCAATCCCGAAATTGGGAAGTTAAGATGCATAACTACATCTTGGAAAGTGATTGTGTACTCCTCGCACGGTATGTGGAAGGTGTGCGTCTCCAATCTCTAACGCTCCACCAACGCATTAATCACCTGCGACACGATCTCAAAATTACGAATCTTCGCCGCATAACTAAATCCGGCTGTCTTTAGAAACCCACAAATTTCTACTTTTCATAGAATCCGGGGCCGAAATTTGTTCTCCCCCTCTAGAAACACAATATTTAAATTAAATTACTAACATACCTTTTAGAAACTACAAATTAAAATAAAAAAGCAAGTAATCAATTATTACCAATAAGTCCATGTTGTTTGTGATGTGATCCTCTTCTCGTCTTAACAACATCATTTTTGTTCTAATAATTCTCCGCCAAAAAACGTTAAACCGTAACCAAACAATCGAATAACAAATAGTTTTATCAAATAAAATTTAAAACACCACAATAAAAAACCAAAAGACCGTTTACCTTGAATCTTTTGAAATTTTTTTCGTGCTTGATTCTGTGGCTATACAAAATTCACACGGCTTAACAACAATATCACTTGCTTTGCTCGAACTAAAGATGTTGAATAATATTTAGGTGCTCAACACTCTACACTAAACTTCCTATTTATACTACACAACATAAAATCCTAATTTGAAAAAATTGACCGTTGGGCAACGGGTAAAAAAAGGAACTCGCCATGGCTCCACAGCGACTTCCAATTTGTAGCCGTTATCCAACGTTCAACTTCCTCGGTGATGGCGTTTGGTTGAGACGTTGGACAGACGTTATGGCATGCAAAACTTGACATACCCATATGGCGAGTTCGGTTTAGTATTAGGTTAATCATCTGATTAAGATTTAAATAGAATTATATTTTTTGGAAAAAAATTGAAACTCGCCTAGATGATACGAAGAGTTTGAGTAAAAAGGAATATTTTTTTGGAACTCGCCATGGTGGTGCGGTGAGTTCACTGTAAGGGTCCTATGCAGGCATTTTACGATTCTGGATCATACAAAGGTCAAAATAGGATTCAAAGATCCTATTATTGCCCTTAACCTTGCTAGCCAAATGTGTTATATAGAGTGGTAAGACATTATAATATTTAAGTTCGAATCTTAAAAATATATTATTAAAATAATTTTAAATCTTAAATATAAACGATAAAATAGATAAAAAAATACCAAAAGAACACATGATACATACCTACAAATTCTGTTATTACTATTTTTTGGTCACGGTCATAGGGCCCGTAAGCATGGGAAAGAACAAATGAAGGCCCAATTTAAGTAAAAACATCACGGGAAATCCACGAAAAAATCTATTTCACTCGCATAACTCCAATTCCATCGTCCTATTGTCGCTGCCAAGGATTTAAATTATTATGATTGTATTTTCGGTCGTTGTATTTTATTACAATTACAAACATAATTTATATTATTGTAGAACATAATTTTTATAATAACAATTTAAGATGATGTCATTTTATTATATAACAATTATTATTATAGTAACATAATGTTATTTAAAATATTGTTACTTTTTTTCTATCGTTAAAAAAAAACTTTGTTCAATCATATTATTTTTATTTTCGTTGAGAACCTACGAACAAAATTATTTTTTTTGCACTTTTTTCTCCAATTCTTTTCACTTTTTCCCATCATTTTATCGGAAAAACTTCAATTTTCTTTCAATCTTTTACTTATTGCGGGGTTTCCTTTTTATAGTGTGTATTGAATATAAATCAAATATATATACATATTATTTTTACCATCTAGAAAAGAAAAAAGAAATGAGGACGGGAAAAGAAAGTCAAGAGGAAGAAGAGTACAGGTAAGATATGTTTGGTTCCAAAAAAATATAAGACCTTCTATTTATATTGTGTCTATCAACGCCAATAACAACACCAACAAGGAGTGTAAATAAGTCGAGTTAAATTTTAGTGTTAAGTTCGACTCGGCTCATTAATAATTTGAGTCAAGTTCGAACTCAAGTTGAGTCTAACAAAATCAAATATTGACCGAGTTGTGATCAAGTTCAATTCAAATAACTCGTGATCTCTCTCGTCGAGTTTTCAACCCTAATAATAATAATAATAATAATAATAATAATAATAATAATAATAATAATAATAATAATTGTTGAGTGAATTTGTTCAACAATATTATTATCGCTACTTCTACTACTACTACTATACAAGAAATACATTTTAAAATTTTAGTATATTATATTTCTAGTAGCTCACAAGCTTTTCGAGTCGGGTATCGAGTAGTTCGGTTGGTTAAGAACTCAAATCGATTCATGTTCAGTCGAGTCAAATGTTAATCGAGTCGGACTCGAGTAGTTCATGATCTGTCGCGTCTCGTTTAACGCTGTAACACCAACACAACACCAACAATGGTATATTTATTGGCTTAAATATAAAAATAAGTGTCCAAACTATACATTTTCCCAGTTAGGTGTCTGAACTATTTTTCAGGCCAAGTGTCTAATGTTTCATTCCGTTACTCAAATAAGGTTTTTTCGTAATGCCTATTAAAATATTCTTGTCATCCAATTAGAACATGACATATGACATTTTTTTTTGAATTTTTTAAAAAATCTTAAAGTTTTAATTTATTTCAATCATACTATCAAATCCCATCTCCCTCACCGTCTGGCATCCCCACACGTATGTGGTTCACTATTCACCGTCCAAGCGTCGCGTACCTCACCGTTCGACAATCCCCACTCCCTAGTCATCGGTTGAAACTCGACCGGTCTTTTTTTCTTTATTATTGGATGTTCGTCGACAGTTCATTCGTCATTTTTCGATGACGAAATGATGTAATTTTTAATTGTGGTGGTCCGATGAAAACAAGAGTAGCGGGTAGTGGTTGAATCGATAGTGGAAAGGAAGAAATTGAAGGATTTAGAATTAAGATTTGAGGGGTTTTTTAGAGAAATTAAAGATTTTTGAGTTTTTTTATAAAATTAAAGATTTTCTGTTTTTTTAAGTAAAAATTAAAGAAAATAAAATAAATAGACCACGTGTCATATTCTGATTGAATAATGAGAATTTTTTTACGGCCATGAAGAAAAAAATTTATTTGAGTAATGAAATAAAACGTTAAACACTATTTTAATTCAAAAAAATAGTTTAGACATGTAACTAGAAAACTGTATAGTTTAGACATTTCTCTGACGGTTAAGCCTATTAGGTTAAATCTCACTCTTTTTTTAACAATATAAACATCCTTAGGCACTAGGCCAATTAGTGGATGTCGGATTGGATCCCACTCTTTTACACCCGATCCCACTTTTCCCTTTCTTCATTATTACTATATTTTCATATGATTGTTCCTTAAAGAGTTCTTCTTTTGTCTAGTTTGGATTTTTTTTTTTGTTTCATGTTTTTGAGTTTGTTGGACATATGTTGTGTTTTGTTTTCCTGGGGTTGTATAAGCAGATGGGAAGAACAATGATAAGAATAAAGCTATGCGATCAAAACATTCAGTCACCGAACAAAAGAGGAGTAAGATAAATGAGAAATGAGAGGTATGTGTCCATCTTTTTTATCATTACTATGGAGGGTAGCCTTACCCTTTAATCAGTTCCCTAATATGGTAATTGCTGAAACCCAGTGATTGTGATGGCTTAGAATAGGTCGAGCCTAAGAAAGTTTTGAACTTTATTACATGGGGTTTACTTTTGTTATGGAGATATTGTTGTTACTCCAGCTAACTCATTGTATCATGAATTTTTGAGGACTCTATTGAGCTTTTGTGGAAAAGTTCTGTTTTTGTTATGGAAATTGGAGTTTGCAGATGTACTGGTTTAAGAGAATGGTTCAGTTTATAAAATGTTTAACTTGAAATGGCACCTAAAACTCGTTGTTATTGGTCATGTCATGGTGACTGAAATTTCTGTGCTTTTTTCTACATGAATTGAAGATGTCTGCTTAACTGCACCGAATCCTGCCGAAGCTGATCCTATCACAGATGCGACATCCGAAGCTATGGATCAGCAACCGGAGTTGGCAAACAAGGGAATGCCTCTGCCCACTTCATAGACCCATGTCTGAGGCTCAATTAACCGAGTGTCTTATCAGCAATGATACATCAAACCAACCGGACAATCCGACTGTAGAAGGAGGAACAATTAGCATATCCAGTGTCTACTGTCAAGTGTGGGTATATCTTCTTTTGCTTATTTCTCATACAGTTGAAATATAATTCCGCTCATGGTAGGATTTTCCCCTGCAAGCTTGTTATACAATTTGAGGCATATAAGTTTAGATGTTTATTGATTTTGATGTCGAGCAGGTTATTGAACTCTCTCACGCAAGCACTGCAGAGCAAGGGTTTGGATCTGTCACAGGCCAACATCTCAGTGCAGATAGAATTGAGGACTAACAACAGGCACATCTGCTAAGGTGCAAGGATAACCTCCTGTTATAGGGTTTAGTGTTCCATGTTCTTTGTTAATATAACACTAGAACTTGCTTGAAGTCGTTCCTCATCTTTTTCGGTCTGGCAACGAGCAAATCCGGTTCAAAAGAGGTTGAAGAAATAAGACCAGCAACAGCTTTTCAACTGATGATTCTGTTTCATTTCAGTTTCATTTGGTTATTGCAAATGCTTCGGTTTTGTCTTTTTCGGGTTCATAGTAATCAAGTTCAGTAAGACTGCAATAGCATGGATGTAAATGTGTATATAGCAAATCATCTTGATGCCCAACTTTGCTTTTTAACTGACTCATTGTTCTTCAATCATAAATGAATTGATGACGGCTTGGACTGTTCGAACTGGGAATCTAGTGTTCCATCAAAAAAAAATCCCATTGTTTGATCTTTCATTTTGGCGGCTAATTAAGAACATTTGATTTGATGAGGGAGCCAAGTTTGTTGCTAATTCATGTGAATTCCCATAACTTTGGCCAGAAACGCATAGTCGTAAGCTGTTTCCTCACACTGACTATAGCGACCGCCTTCGCCAAAATGCCCTGCGGTCATATTCGTCTTCAGAATGACACAGCGAGAACATAAAGAACATGTCCCATCTCGTACTTTGGCCACCCATTTAGCAGCTTCCCAAACTCCAACCCTTTGAATGAATGATTAAATGCAACAATCAAGGAGGAAGCAGGCATTCATGCAAATACAAGTGAAAATATGAAGTGGAGGAAGTGAATTTACCTGGAGTCGTTAAATGATGCTGTAACCAGAACTGACGGGTGGCAACCACCGCGACGAATGTTCTCATAGGGAGAATAACTTAAAATACACTCAAATTGAGCCTTTATCTGAGGATTTCCAAATTCTTCGTAGTCCAGTATAGTGAGAGGTAAAGTAGGATCCAGTAACGAGTTCAATATATCAAGAAATGGTACCTGTTACAAATATTAACAAACTCTCAATTATGATGGTCTAACAACGAAGAAAATAAAACACGAGAACAGATCGAAGGTTTACTGTACTTAAGCAAGAGAGTAACATTACAAAGTTTCAGGTCTTTTGCAAAAAAAAAGAAAATGGCTGACCTTCAAGATTGCAGCACGAAACAGGTTCGGGAACATATTGAGAGCTGCCCCTATAAGAAGACACCCGGCACTAGCTCCAATGGCACTCAGCTGATCTCTCTGAACATAGCCCTCATCAATTAGGTACCTACCACATGACACAAAGTCGTGTATAGAATTATGTTTCAACAGTCCATTGCCGGATTTGTGCCATGAAGGATCGTCACCAGCACCACCCCTGTTCAGGCAACAAATCGGATATTTGAGATAGCAAGTAACAACATCCCAGATTGCCATAAACAGCCATATGCTCAGTGGATTCCTTTTTCTTTTTCCTTTCAAAATGAACATGAAAGCATGAATAAAATATTGATGCAACAAGATACCGAGAATGTAAAATCAAGAATGTGAACAAGTGAGAAAATGATTTGAACAGAGAGAGAGAGAAATGAAATTAAAGTTCATCACATGTTACCAGAATTTCTATATAAAGCAATCATCAGTAGAAAAAGATTTTCAATTTCCAAAAACAGTGTCTTGATAGAATAAAATTCAACCAAAACTTCTAGTTGCATTTTGTTACCCTTCTTAATATTCATAAGTTCATGTAGAAAAATCAGGCCTAAATATTTTTATCTCAACATTGAACACAGAAATTGACTACTAAGTTGACAAATTAGTTGAAAATGGTGTTGGTCTTACTAGACAAAAAGGATGCCAAACAATTTGATGAAAAGAATAAAACTAAACTAACCTTACATCAGCAAATGCTATCACCCATCCACGATCAAGTAAACTGAGACGGTCCACACGCCAACTTTTATCAAGGATTTCACCATACGCTCCATAACCATGTAAAATGCCAGGAGACTGACCGCTCTTCCACGCTTTTTGAGAGTACAAAATGGTCAGAGGAACCCGGACACCATCATGTGAAATAACTTCCTTTCTTTCACAACAATAGGTATCAGAAAAGTCCTTCCATCTTTGTAACTCAACATTTTGGTCCTTTTCAACCTTTTCAATACCATGATGTTGCAGGGCATCCAGTTCATATCCTGAAGAGTATAATCGAGCATTGCCAGTGGCACCAAGTACCTCCTCTTGTTGAACAATCGAGAATGTCCGTCTTGCCATGTCATAATCAACAATCATATCGGGTATCTAGAGATACCAAAAGAAAGATTAAACAAGTTTAGGGAAAATCATCAAACAAGATAAACATCCTAGCTCAAGTAACTAAATTAAGCACAAGCACACATAAAGCAGAAGTAATTCTGCAGTTTTCACTGACTAAGAGACTTCAGTAAAACAGGCTCCCTAGTCCTGATTAATAATCAGTTCATTTCAGTGTAAGAAAATTCAAGGCTTCATAATGTTAAAGCTGTTGACATCAGCATTTGAAGCTGCGCAGATGATAATAACTATTCTTTTCTCAAGAAGAAAAAATTATTTATACTCATCATCATTGCAAAAATTTTATCATGTTTATAAAATCACAAAATGAACCGAAAAAGTAATTTCCATTACGACAAAGATACAAGTTAAGAATATTGACATTAGAGAGAGAGTTACAAGTACAAGATATGAAAAGTAACTATATCATAATCGTGCTCACAAGAAATTACCACTGGAGATGACAGCACCACTCTGTATACTGAGTTCATGAAGTCGAAGTTTGAACCTGGTTCGATAGTACATGAATTTGAGGGTATAGGAAAAATCCATGAATCAAGATCCTCAATCTGCATTTGAGGCTGCAAAATAACTCATGCCAAATTGAAAATCATTAAGTATTTAGCAAGCAAAAATCAACTAAATGATGAAATTTGTAGTCTAGAAAACTTTAAGCAGCACTTCAATCAAAATGTACTTTGACTAATACTCATTTCATTTTTCATAACTCACAATTTTTCACAACTTGCAAATGCGGAGAAACAATATCAACCCATATTATTGAAAAGCTGCAATTATGAGTTAAAACCCCCCAAAATAATAAACCATTTTCATTATGAAACTAAATATTGTTTGAAAGGCATGGGAAACAATTTCCTTGTGGTAAAAATTGAACATTATGTTACAGCTGACTTAGATGCTATGAAGCATAGAACGGAAAGCTTGGAAACAACAATTCTTCTTGTATATTTATTTAATAAAAGAAGATAAAAGCAGAAACTGTGATACCTTACAATTAACATTAATAGGCAAATCAATAGAACATATCATAGGGAAGCCATTCTTATTGAGACAAAGTACCAAATGTCCATTGAAAATGTCCATATCCTGTAAACTGGTATCTTCACTTGGCAAGAAAATATTCTGGAAAATTACATATACAGAAAATGTATTATGATATGCAAAAGAATAGCTTGAGTAGAAGTTTCTATTAGAAAAGACGAAAAAAGGAATAAGACATCCACTTCTTAAAATACGAATAGCACAAACCTGCCAAGTGGTTGACTGGATATCTCTAACTCGACATCTAGCTAAATACAATCCTTCATTGGAACACTTCATATTTTCTTTCATGGGAGCATTGGTAAGAATATAAAAGAAACCAAAATGATGTTCCAAAAAATACTGTACGCCAGACACACGCTCATGTACTCTTTGCAAGCCACTCAAGGGGTCAGTTGCGTCTACAACATAAACCTGTAGTAATGCAATGGGATGTGAGAGTAGAATTAGTGATAATTATAATCTAAAAAGGGTAAAAGGAAAAGGTAACGAAAAGGTAAATGCCTTCCTCAGATGAACTCCTTGAATTTGAATTCACAGTTATGAACTTGCCATCTTTAGTACTTGTTAGGTCCACACAATAGCTAGAATCATTTTCCATATATACCAAGGTATCATCTGTATTACCCACTCCTAGTTTTGTGCAAAGAACCCTGCAAAAAAATTGAGATAGGTTGGAAAAACATCTCAAGTTCTAAGAAAGATACGGAAATGCAGTGAAGAAGTATGCCTGTAAGGTCGTTGATTCTCATCTGCGATTGTATAGAACAAAGTCCGGCAATCTTGAGCCCATGCCAAGCTAACAACTCCATCAGCTGGTGCCCTTGGAATAATACATCCATTTCGAAGGTCCTTAACTTGAAGCATGAATTGTTCACTGCCAGTAGCATCAAGTGTATATGCTAGAAAATTGTGATTCGGTGAAATTCGACACTGACCCACATGAACATAACCTGTACTTACAACATAGTAACACTAATCACAACCTTCATCTATGCTGCAGAGCAATAGCAAAGGTTACTAGACTTTAGAGCCATGTTTTTGAACACACATAGTTGAAAAAAAGGGTTCAAAGAGGCCTACCATATTTTTCAGCAACTTCATTCCAGTCGAGCAAAATTTCCTCTCTTCCAACCCCAGCTTTCACATAACCGAGAAGCCTTTCCGCCCAACCGCGTTTCTCAGTATTGAACTTCCTGCAGAGAACCGGGTATTCCTTCCCTTCTGGAATGTATTCATAGTAAAGCCTGCATAAAATGTATGCAAACTCATAATTCGTTTCTCCAACAACAAAGATAAGACAACTTCAACTAAAAAAAGGAGACCTGAAAATTCATCAAGCTGCAAGTGTTAGTTAAGATTACAGAAATATTTGAACATTGGGCGACACTCTTTTCAACTCCAACACCATGTAAAGAAAAAATCTTTAAGAACGCAGCAGTTAATAAAAACCCAAATCTTAAACACTAGCATAAATAAACCCCAAATAGCATCAACACATCCATGAATGTCAAAGATGGAAAATTTCATATAAAAAACCGAAATTTGGGTAAAAAAATGAGATGGGTCGTATTAAGAAAACACAAACCATGGTCCAAAACGCTCAACAGGGGTGGAAACCTTGGAGGGCATCCGGCTTTTCATCTCAGCAAGCAGAGTTCGTTGCAGGGATTGAGTGTCGGCCATGAAAGCTTGAGCATAAGAGTTTTCTTGGTTGAGGTAGTTTAAGAAATCAGGGTCGTGGGTGTTGCGCATCCAATGGTAAGGATCTTGCAAGGAATGGCCGTGAAGGCAGAGTGTGAAAGGAAGGCTTTTGGGAAGTGGAGGGATTTGAGAAGGAACAGAAATGGGCTCTGCTCTGCATACGGAAGAGAAAGAAGAGGAAAAGGAAGGGATTAAGGTGAAAGAAAGCGAGAGAGAGTGCGTTCTGGGTGAAGCGTGGGAGATGAAGCGGGAGAGAAGAGACATGGCAGTGTAGTTTCGGAGACTGGGGAGATCATCTCATCTAAGTGAATCCACTACCTATTTATATATTGGTAATCCACCCTAAAAGTTCTTTTGGTTACAGTTTTAGAAATAAACATGTTTATGAAAAAATATATTTTTTTAATAGTAATAATTTAGTCATTTAATGATAGATGTATGAATAAACATGTCATTTAATTTAAATTTTGTGACAACAAGTCAGTATGTTATTAAAATTAAAATAAAGACTTGGTATAATAATAAATTTAGTCCTCGAAACTTATGCATTCTATTAATATGATCTTAATTCAAAATAATTCAATAAACGTAACCATTTGTATTTAAAAATTTCATTAGCGAAGTGACTGTGTTTACTAGTAGATGCCATTAAGGTTATAATGAACCTGTTCCATTAGTTTGTCAATTTTTAGTAGAAAAGTGATAATGTTTGTCGAGCTATCACATTTGTTGATTATTGGACTGGTAGATAATAACATAGAGTGTGGTAAGTGGTCGGAAGGTATGTCATGATGGTGCAATATCAAAAATTTTAAATATGAATAGTTAAGTTTATTAAATTATTTAGAATTATGACCAAATTATTAGAATGCATAAATTTCATGAACTAAATTTGTTATTATACAATCCTTGTTTCTATTTTAATGGCATGTTGATTTTTTTGTCGCAATTTTTTAATTGGGTTGTATGTTTGTTCCTAAAACTATAATTGAGTAGATGAATTGTTACTTTAAAAGAAGAATGACATATTTGCTCCTAAACATATAATTGAGTGACTCAATTATTACTTTTAGAAGAAGAGTGGCTTATTTAGAAGTGAATTGGTGAGAATGAAGATCTTCGGCAGTCTCTTTGGAAGTTGAATGTGCCCTAATTAATTTGCGTTTTTATGTGGCTTGTTGTACGAGGAAGCTTGCTTACCAACTCGGATAGAACTCGGAGACATATGACAAACGATGATCGGTGTGGTTTTTGTAAATGTTCGTCCAAAGATGTATCACATGTTCTGCGCAATTGCCCACGAGCTTCGGCAGTATGGAGACGCTTGGTGCCACCGGATAATTTGGTAAATTTTTTGTCTTTGTCACCTATTGGTTGGTTTTATCTAAATCTTCGCCACTAGAAGCTTTATATAGACCAACATTTGGAGTGGTCGCTGTTGTTTTCTGTCATCTGTTGGCAACTATAGAATCGGAGGAATCAAGCCATCTTTGATGTTAATTTTATTGAAAAAGAGAGTTCTTGATGTTAGCTTCCGACTATTGGAGGAGATATGTCAGGCAAGTACCAATTTAATGGTTACTACAAAAAACTCGAAAGATTCTCATGTTTCGGACAATTTGTGGTCGAAGCCTCCTCAGGATTGGGTGAAGCTTAACATAAATAGCGCAGTAGACCAAGAAAAGGGTTATGCGCTTAGACCTTGGTGAGTGGCTGTTTGGTTTGATATCCCACGGAATATTAGTAAGTACTCAGTCGTTAACGCTGAACTACATGCATGGCGGCTTGGGCATAGACGTGTGGAATTGAAATCGGACTCGTTAGAGGCAGTGCAGTCCCTGACTCGAAATGGTTCGGGAGCGTCTCAAAATATGCTTGTCGTTGCTATTGGTGAGCTGTTAAACCGTGATTGGGAAGTGGTGATTCCGAAAATTGATAGTCGGGCTAAACAACTCAAATTATACCTATTAAATCAAACAATCAATTGATCAAATAAATAAATATTCAGTTTGGTTCAATGGAATAATGATTTTTTATTCTGTTTATTAAAATATTAAATTTGATAGTATGATGATAATAGTTTGATCGTCCACTTTCTAGTAATCAAACTTAGGATCGAAGTCTTCAAAGAATCAACGAGACATCAAAGTTATTCTAATGCGTAAAATTTATAAATAATATAGATAACCTGTCGGATCCAATAATCGATTTACCATAACCAAACAAAAAAAATAAAATAAAAACGTACCAAAACCAATCCCTGCTCCTTTTAAGGAAAATTCAACATACAGAAGCAATTTGGATAATAGAATGATTCTCTGTACAATGCCTATAATGAAGTTCTAGCCTCCCCTTGATCTCATTCCTGGCAAACAGATCCTGCAATTGTTTCTCGCCTTAAATAAATAAACAAATACCCCCACATAATATCATCTTTTTGCATACAAATCTCAACCGCCGAAACCATATTTTCAGAGAACCGTTAACAGCTTCTGCCGTCACTACCCAAGTCTTTTTTTTCTCATCATGGCGGGCTAAGTTCGGACTTCCACTTCAATGTCTTTACATAAAGCAACTCTAAGCTTTTGTTCCTGCTGCATTCTTCTTCTCAACTTCAACATCCTGCAAAATGCCATGGAGTTTTATCATATGTTACACAACCAATTCCAAGAGTGAAGAACCTCAGCACAAACATCATTGATACACTACTAGATGTAGATCGAAGTAAGAGGAAGTAAAAATCTATTCAAGCTTACAGAATTTTCAATCTTGTCAAAATCATCATCCAAACTCCCATCAGCATCAACATCACCATCAACCTCATCTGAAAGGTGTAAGAATTATTAGGACTCGCAGTAAAAAGTTATAAAAGAAAACATAAAAAAAGAGAAAAATATGACATCTAGTACTGCATGTCTCAAACTCTTCATTTTTCCAAAGTTGACCGTGTTCGAAACACATTTGGGCATTGGGTATTGACGCTATAAGATCCTCAAGATACATGGAAGCACTATAAAAAGATTGAGCATACCCAGATCAAACATATACATGAATCTGACACTCACACCGGAAAACAAGGAACATAAGCATGTCTTAACAACAATAAAACACATCCACCAATATAAAAATGTAAAATCAAATCAGCCAAAGAAAGTACGGCTACACATATGAAAAAGTTAAAATCATTAAGTTATTTCAAGAGCAAGCAATTCAATATATATCAGAATTCAGAAGTGCAGGAAACGGAAAACATATGAAGATATTACAATTTAGCAACCAATAGAAAAAATTCCGATGAATATACCTCCACCCCCATCACTGTCAAAACCCCCCAACAAAAATGTATCCAAATCCTGCTCAGCAGATGAGCTCGATGTTTTTAGTTTGCAAACTACTTTCTGGTCCTGCCTTCACAGCAGGTTTTTCCTCTGGTTTATCCTCTTTTGCCCCCTTCATTTCTCTCTGTTAACTTCCTCCACGTACTGCTTCTCATAACTATAAATGTAAACAGCTTACATCATAATTAGAATTCGATCGCTAACACACTAACCCTAAATTATCAATCATTATCAGAATAATAACAAAAACTAAAAACTTACGGTGTAACATGGGTACTAACGAGGGTGAAATATATCCTCCAAAAATTCCTTTCTTTCATCAAACGTGGACACAATTCATATATTAATTTCTTGATTTCCTGCATAAAAATAATGCGTTTTACACAAATCAATGATTAGAAGAATAAAATCTGAAATGCTTCCTTCAATTCCTAGTAAACTTAGTTCTAGTTTGGTATTTCCTTTGCAATTGAAAATTACAATTATAAAAAAAGATTTGACCTGAAGAAAAGTTCATCTCAATGCCAAATTCAAAAATTAGGATCCTTAAACGCAGCTTCAGAATTTTTTTTTAAAAAAAGTTTATAATGAAATGTACTATTCATTTTTTTTTACCTACACAGTAGTAAGAACAAGTGTCGCATGCCTCTCTTGCCATTCACTCAGATCCTTCCGTGCATTGGAGCCCGTAGTAGTCGCATCGGACGGCTCTGGTTCTTCTACAAGGAAATCTAAAACTTTCAGATAATGTTATCATTATGAAAACACAATAAACGAAAATAAATTAAAATTTTACCTTGGATAGGGGAAGGGAAGTTCTGGAAAGTAGTTGGAGTAAAACCTTTGACAAAGTCTTTCAAATCGTCGGTGAGTCCGAACTTCCGGAGCTCCGAATCGGAGATAGGTGGAGGATCGGAAGAAGCGGAGGCGGGAGAGGTAATGGAGAGGGAGGACAGTTGAGGAGGGATAAAATCGGAAATGGACTTGGAAATGCCTTGGATTTGGATTTGATCGGCTTGTTTGAGAGCGGCGGTTTTGAGCTCATCGGCTTTCTTGGTGGCTTCCGCAGCAAGATCCTTTGACTTCTTGGCGGTTTCGGCGACAAGATCGGCGATTTTGTTCGGCGCTGTTAGGGACTGCGATTTCTTGGCCGCTTCTTCCGCGAAGGATTTCGCACGCTTCCAAAAATCTTCCATTTTTGGGATCTGAAATATTGTGATCTTTAGCTTTCTCTGCCGTCTCAAGTACTTCGGTTCCCTTGCTTTTACTGTATTTTTATAAGGTTAAATATATATTCGATACTTGAATTAGATATTTTTTTTCAAGTTGGTATTTTAAGATTTTTTACTCTCAAGTTGGTATTTAAATTTTAATTTCATTAATTATTTTCACTTTTATTAATAATTTTAATCTTCAAAACTTATACATTCTATCAATTTGATCCTCATTCAAAATAATTTAATAAATTTGACTCTTCATATTTAAAAATTACACCAATTTATCAAATCAAGTAAGTCTACCAGATCAAAATAATAGTTGTTATATTTGCATTCTACGATGAGTAGATTGATAGAACATTTTTGGGAAAGTAATATAACATTTTTGGGAGAAGAATAAATAATTCAAGAGAACAACAATGAGTAGATTGATAGAATTTTTAAATATATAGGGTTAAATTTATTGATTTGTTTTAAATTATGATCAAACTGATAAAATGTATAAATTTTAGTATCAGTTGGGGAGAAAATGTTTAGTTCAAGTACCGACTTTAGAGAATGTGCCAAATTCAGGAATTAATTTGAGAGCAATTTTTTTTGATAAGGTAAAGATAAGACTTTATTACCGTGAATCTCGTTAAAATCTTTATAATCTAATCGAAAGAAAAAAGTATTTATAGTAATAATTATAAAATAGAAGAAGAAAACAGAAAATTACAAAATAAGACTAACTAGGATCCATGGGAGTCACTAAATCATCATGCAATAATTATGGAACTTGATCAGGAAATATGTGAGAGCCGAGAGAGCCACCCCTTTCAATTTTCGTTAAACCATCAGCAAGTTTATTAGCTCTCCTGAAATACATGAGTGAAAATCACCCCCCCCCCCCAATTCCTGGATAACATCTGAAAAATATGCTGGAGAACTGTGATGTAAGATCGAGACATGGATTGCCTCCGAAGCAACCTAACCGCCATGGCATTGCTAAGTTCCACCTTGATCCGACGATATCTCAAATCCCAAGCATGTCGTTAACCTTTAAAAACTCCCCACAATTTTAATTCTAAAATCAAGCAGACTCCTACAAGTTTGGTGAGAATATGTTTAGTTTAGATACCAAAAGTATACTTAAATCTTTTTTATAATTTTTTAATGTAATATATTTTTGGTATGTTCTATAAGTGTTTATTTGGCTCATAATTCAAAAAATAATGTTTTAGTCACTTATGTTAGTTATTGATTACTGAAACATTAAAAATTGCTAATTTAATGATATGACATGTTAGTAAAAGGATTAATTTTAATTTGACTCCTAAATTTTAAATAGATACTTGATCTCTAAACTTTAAATAAAATATCATTTTTGATCTTTAAATTTTAGATAAAGTATCAATTTTACCCTAAATAAAATTAAAAATACTAAAATTCATTTTCCATTTCTCCTGTAATTTACCCACCATAAATGATGTTTGTTTGTACATATAAAATGAACATCTTATTCACACTCTATTTTTTGAGGCCCAATCAATATATCAACTTCTATGGTTGGCGTCGGCGCCGTGAAAACCAGACTCTGAAACCTCAACGGCAGAGGCAACCGCAGACTCGGGTAACAAGAACAAAAAGTTGACTTTCACGTCCGGAGTTAATTTAAATTGGTCAGCTGTCAGTTAATTAAAGCTTTTAAATGTATAGTTTTAGATTTATTTATTCAATGAAAAGGGTACACAAATTGGTATCTTTTGGCCAAAAAAGGACAAATAACCAAACAAGTATTTGGCATAAAAGTAGACTTGAAAACATAAATTCCAAGCATAACCCAGCTTGACATTTTAACTACAATTCCAGCCCTTGAATCTGTGCAAAAGCAAGAAGACATTATGAACAAAGAAGGTGAAACATAGCATATGAAAATAGGATGATATTGATGTATATAACTTGTTAAGAATAATAGACTTGTATTACCTATGGATTGAATACAACTTCTCAGAATCTACAACAAAGGATGCCTTGCCTCCAGACGGACCAGCCCCGACGCTTCCGGTAATTTCTCCTGTCAGCTTTAGCCATTCTTACCGGACTTGTATCCCATTCGGGCTGCAATCTGCAGGAACGAACAGAATCCAAGCAACTAACGATTAGTTATGAATTGGATGTAAAGATTAAGTGCAAGAAATGGATAGTTTGCTGGTAAATTTACATAGGGAAGGCGAAAGAACGAGTGCTTGTTGTGCTGTTATCTGATCTGAGGGAGAGATTGCCTGAATATGCCATTGGCCCAGAGTAAGTTATAAGACCAGTTACAGGCCCTGCAAGAGAGAAACTAGACTCGCCATTTTCATGTTGAAGATTGTTCGAAAAAGGCTGATCAACTCTATCTTCAGGCTTCGATGCACTTCCGATCTCAAGAGGTTCACTATAAAGATTGTGGCTACACCCGTCTTTGCTTCTTGTTGGAGTAGAAGAGTCGAAGCGCGACGTGATCCTTCCACCCTCAAGTCTGCTATCATTTGATACCTCATTAACAAGGCAGCTGCTGCTTGATTCCTCGGAAACGGAGGCTGGAACGGAACTGATCAATATAGCTTCCCCTTTCCCAGGGTCAGATTCTTCAGCTGCAGAAACCAAAGAGGGTGTCACCGTCACTTCCTTTTCGCTCGAGTTCTACATCAAAATAAAAAATATCATGGTACTACCTAAGATGTGAACCACTTATTTGGGTGTAGAACAATGACATTTTAGTAAGTTTTACCAAGACAAGTTTACCTGAAAAGACTGTTGTTCGGTTCCATCACTTTTGCAGTAGGAACACGAGGATTCAGTTTTCACCGAGCTAATTTTGGACATCAAAGTTAACTCTTCCAGTCCAAGGGTATACAACTCTTTGGAGACATCATCTGTAATCAATTGCATCACATTATGCTTCATTTCCCTTGACAAAATCAAATCCTTAGAATCACATTGATTAGGAAGCCCCTCGTTAGACTTGTTATTTTCTTGTAGCAAGGAAACATCTTGTATACATGCATCAGCCTCGAGTTTTTTCTTCGAACCCCATTCATTGTTAATATCCTTGCCAGGTTGATTTTCTTCTGGAATCCGTGAAACATCATTTATGGACATATTCATTTCCGAGTTTTCTTTCATTAGTTTAGCATCTAAATCCTTTTCAGAAGGCAGAAACTTCTCACCTGTACCACTGTCGAACAAGAACTTGTCCTTCGTCAGAATTCCTTCATCAATACAAATATCTTTTATAACATGATATGTATTCTCTTTATAACAAACTACCAACTCGGGCAAATTATTCTCCAACACTCTTTTATCCAAATAAAAAATCGAGTCCTGAAATGAATCCATATTCTCCGAAGAACTATAATTCGATCTCACAAAGTCAGTTGCCCTCATAGAACAATCGAGTTTTGATGTCAGCCATCCATGTCTTGTGTCATTGCTTTTTATACCGGCACCATTCTGGCCTTCCTTCACAATTCCCTCTGCTTTTTAGTCCATTCGAATCCAGAGGATTTTCCTTGTTCTCGACAGGTTTTATGTCAGACAAGTATAAATGTCATAGCACTTGTTTAGTACCTGCAAGTATATTAAAACATTGAACAAAAACCGTAATCTTCATGTGCTAAACACAAAGTTGCTCGGAAAAGGATGAAATGAGAAGATTTAGCAACATGTTAAACATGAAGTCGATCGAAAAGCTCAAAAAGGACAGAATAAAAAGGATTTCACGAAGACAAATCTGTTCATATGATCAACTGAACCCGCCATTTGTGCATCTAAATAACTCAAAAAGAAAACGACCATCCACCACCATGGATGCCTCCAAATAATTTATCAAAATCATAGAAACGCATGAAATCAAACAAGGAGTTTAGGACTCATGACAAAAACAGAAAACCAGAAAATAGAAGCTAAAATGATACCAGTGCTGAAAGTATGATAAACCAGATCAGAACAACCAACGTAATTCAAGTTCACTTCATCAGCTTAGAAAACAAAGAAAAATCCAAGTATATGCACCACAAACAGAACCCTAAAAAGTGCTAATAATACTCAATTAAACACAACAATAAAGTGAAAAATGCAATACTCACAAAGAAATTTCTCCATGGACCATGACCAAAATAATTTCAGTTCATGGGGAATCTTCTTTTAGTTAGTCTTCAACATACAAAAAGACAAGACAAAGAAAAGTTTTAACTTTTAGAAAAAAGCTTACAACCACTAAATTATGACTCAAAAGTTCAAAGCTGTTTTAAAACCCCAAAATAAACCTTTTCTCATTTCTTTTTCTAACTTTAACCAGATCAAGTCCATTATAATTGTTTATAAGAAAATCCCAGATTTATTCAAATACCAAATACATGAAAAAAGCTGCAATAAAAACCAAAAGGAGAAAATGTCGAAGATATAAAGCAGAACCCAACAAACAGAAACAATCATACAAAAGAAAACATTAAAATAAATCATAATCTGTACCTTTTTCTTTTCTCCTCTTTGATTCAGAACATGAACTTTCACCAATCTTCACTGCAAAAGAGCCAAGAGAAAATCAGAACACAACGTTATAAAATGAAACAAAAGAATCCTAAGAGAGAAGGAAAAGCCTTTGGAGTTTAAGGGTTCTAAAGTAAGCAAAGTAACTAACAAAGGAAGAATATTTTTCATTAATTATAGTTACCTGAATAGGAATAAAGAAGTTTTAAAAATTAATGAAGAAGCTTCGAGTGTTTTCAACGAATTAAAGAGCAAAAGCTATATAAAATCTAAAGAAGTTAAAGTGTCAAAGCTCAAAGAACACACCGTCCCAATCTGTTAATATTTACTATAGCAAACCAAACAAACCGCTCTCTGTTTTTTTAGAGATCCCAACGGCCAAAACAACCATTTATTTATTACCCAACTTTACCTGCTAATATTTACTTTAGCATTAATTTTACCCACCCCATTTTTAGAACTATAATAACCACACTGACAACGCCACTTTACCTGCTCACTTTCTCAAGGAAAAAACCAAAACCCAAATTTTCTTTCCAACCAAACAGCATCCACAGCAAAATGTATGAAAAAAATACCACCTTGAACTCTGTTTTTATCCCTTTTTATTTTCTTGGATACTGACAGAGAAATATCGAAGAATATCAGCTCTCTTCTTAGAATTCAAAAGAGTTTTGTTTGTATTATTATTCCGCCGGCGAAAACAAAAAAAAAGAGCTTTTTTAAGCGCAAACGACAGAAGGAAAAAACAGAAGAGGGAAGTGAGTTCAGTGAAGATGATGAAGATGACGGTGATTCAAGTGCACTTGTCGATTTATTATTGGAAATCTTTAGTTGTTCCATTTTCTTATGTGTGGGTTTCTCCAGGTCTACTTTAATCGTCTCTATTTTCCCCCGTCAAACTCTCTTTCTGTCTCCCGCAATGATCTTGCACAACCTTTTTCATTATAGAACCATGAAATCAGCCGTTGGATTTAGATTACCTGCTAGTAAATTTAAAATGCAACTGAAATATGGTATTATAATAATAATAAATTAGTTCTGTCAAAAAAATATATAATAATAGTAAAATTAGAATACTAATAAACTATAAAATATGTCCATCAGCTCGACCAACACTTCTAAATATTACTAACGTTGAATATCGTTAATTACCATTAAATTAAAAATTAAAATTTCAATGATTCAACATATAATTGTAAATTGTTTAAAATAAAATTTCAATTAAATTATTTTTCATATATATTATATTTTTTAATTTTTTTAAATAATTAGATTAAATACCAACCTTAATTAATTTAAAAATAAAAAATTTGAAACGTAAACTGTAAACCCTAAACGTTAAACTATAAACCTTAAACTCAATGTTTGAATTTTGGATTTAAGATTTAGTGTTTACGGTTTTGAGTTTTTAAATTGCTAAAGTTGGTATTTAATCTAATTATTTTAAAAGATTAAAAAATATTATATATATGAAAAATAATTTAATAAAAATTTTATTTAAAATAAAATTTTATAATTATATGTAGAGTCATTGAAATGTTCAGCCGTGTTCGTCAAGCGTCGTATAATTTTCCTAAACTAAAATGAAAAAAAAAATGCATCACTTATGATGCTTATTGATGGTCCTTGCAGTTGATTTGTTTGTATCAAATAACCATGTATAATAATTTTGTGTCGAGCTCCGTTTTGGTGGAACAAAATATAGCGGATGGCCGGATGCAACATCGTTGGGAAAAAGGTCAGTGACATCGACGATGTCTACTGTTTTGTTTTGGGCATTGTTGTTGAGACGAGCTGGAAGGATTCACTTTTATCTGATTAGTTTAGGGATGAGGATGTTATACAGGGGTGTTCAATTAGGTAATTCGGCATGTTCTATTAATTGACTGAACTAAATCAGCTAAAATTTATTAATCAAATTTTTTTAGGCTTTAACAGTTAACTAAACCAAATTTTGTTTGAAATTTTTTAACTAAACAAAGTTCCGTTAATTTGGTCGATTTTCAAAATAACTCAAACTTGTTATAAGTTTTTGGTCAAATACACAAATGATCACTAAAATATGTTAAAATGATCTTTTTAATCACTGAACTTTCAAAAATTACAAAACAATCATTTAACTTATCAAATAATTATCAAATGGTCATTGCACGTTATTAATTTAACTTTTGAAAAGTTCAATGACCATTTTGTTATAATTCAATAGATTTAATGATTATTTTGTGCTAATTTGATGAAGTTTAATGACTATTTTATAACATATCATAAAATTTAATGGTCATTTTATCACTTTTAAAAATTCAGTAACAAAAAATATTTAATATATAATAATTTTAGATAATTAACCGATTTTGAATCAAATTAATCGATAATCGAAATTTTAAAAAAAATATTAATCATTAATATATCATACCTAAAATTAACTGACCGAATAACCAAAAAATACTTTAGTCGATTAATTCAGTTAAAACCGATATTTGAACACCCATAATTGTAAAAGTGGACACTTTTCCCTTAGGGTCAATAAATAGATTTGGCTTGCTCCTCATCGGACAATAGATAAAACTTTTCGTGTTGCATGAATTATGTCATATAACCACTTGAAATTGTCATATCAAGACTCAAAATAAAATGGTGGTCATGAATATAACTATATCATGTCTTCCAAATCGCTAAACATTCTATACGCTTCCTCCGCAGTCAACATATAACTTATCTCATACCTCAACTTTATGCATATTCTAATCACGAGAGGGAAAATGGATGGCTCTTCAACAAGTCGACATAAAAAATGTATGTGATACCACACCCACGATTGTTGGAGTTGTGGGCATTCACCAATAATATTTTTTTCTCATATCCATCACTAGGGTCGGGCGTTCGATCGAGTCCAGTCAAATAATTTTGAGTTATTCGAGTTTTTAGCTCTTATTTTACGATTCAAACTTTATTTGAAATTTTTTCGAATCAAGTCGAGTTTATGAAATTTGAGTCAAGTCGAATTTTCGAATTTTTCTACAAATTTAATTGTACATATATATTTAT
Source organism: Hibiscus mutabilis (assembly GCA_019671005.1). NCBI lineage: Eukaryota > Viridiplantae > Streptophyta > Magnoliopsida > Malvales > Malvaceae > Hibiscus > Hibiscus mutabilis. The sequence continues at coordinate 34,816,384 of CM033735.1, read as the reverse complement.
TCATATACATTTCTATATGCATATACGTAGCGGTGCACATATATATTTTTATATGCATATACTTAGGGTTGAGCGGTGCACATGTTGATTCTAATTTTAACGGCTTTCTATATGCATAGTGACGGAGCTATAGCTCTCATGGGAGGGGTTGTGCCCCCTGTAGAGGAAACTTTTTTTTTACCCTTTGATTCTTTATATATATTTTTTGAAAAAATTGGGATAATTGTGAATTTGCCCCACGTCAAAATTTATGTTTTGCCCTCAACACTAAATCTTGGCTCCATCATTGTATATGTATATACTATATGCATATATATTTCTTAATATTTTTACATATGATATACATAATATATCACGCGGAATTAACAGACTCGACTCGAATATGAAAACTAATCAAATAATTATTAAAAATTTCTAGTTATTCGAATTTCCATTCCATAACTCAAACTTTATTTGAAATTTTTTCGAGTCGAGTTTATAAAATTACAACTCGAGTCAAAACGATTTGATTTCTTTCACCTCGAGTTGAGTTAAATAATTCATTTTTCGAGTCGAGTCGATTTCTGACTACCCCTATCGATCACTCTTATATTTCTCTACAAAAAGATGTCAAAGTTGCCAATCTCCAACTCAACGTGTCTGCATCTTTAAAATTTACGGTGCTGCAACCACATTTATGGACTTTGGTGCGAGATTTTTCAGACATCAGATCCCCTATGATCCATAAAATACAGGTACGCACGAATGTTTTTGCGTCCTCTTTAAAATAATCTCGTTTTAACTCATCAAAATTTTGTTAGAGCAAGGGACGGAACCATAATTTAAGGTCGGAGGACAAATCATAAATGTTTAAAAATGGAGGAGCAAATTCATAAATAAAATATATTTTTTTAAATTATACAAAGGAAAAAAGTGGGGGGAATATTCGCCCCTCCCCACCCACAATTGCTCCGTCCCTGGTTGGAGCCATGTAAATAAGATATGGCCTCCTTTATACTCACTCATCTATGACCTTTTCCAAGTAAGTTGTGACCAATCTAATTATTAGTATTTCTACTGATCAAACACTCCATTGATTGATAAACCTAATTAGAGTGAAACATCCTCCAAAATGACTATGCACTGGTCGTACGAAAGATGAAAAGTCTATCTCTAGGGTCCTCTCTCTGAGTGCATAAATAAGTGTTGATTGCAGCTCACAACCCTCGAGCAAATCTAAGAAACATACCCAAATCAGACTTGACTTAAATTCCCCTAAATACAACTAGAGGAAGGTTTCATCATATTATGAATAAATAGATCTGATCCTCATCCCATTAATTTAAAATAAGTATATAAAGTATTTAGTGCAATATTAATTAAGGTAAAACTACACCAAATATCATCGAACTATATGTGACGAATCATTTATACACTGAACTTTCAATTGCACTAAACTTATGTTTTAGGTTTAATTATACCACCTATTAACTTAGTAACATCGTGATTAGGGGTGCTTATTGAGTTAAGCAGCTTGCAAACAACTCGAGCTCGACTCGGTTAACGCTCGACTCGAGATATTAACGAGTCGAGTCGAGCAAGGACCAACTCGACTTGATAAGTTCGTGAGTAGCTCGTTATTTTTTAAAAAAAATTCTTTTATGATTTTTTTGTGGCTACCTTAGAAAATCATGTGTAAAACTTATATTTTGATTTTGATATAAAAAGGATTTAAAGGACCAATTTGTAAAATTGGATAAATTTTTAAGTACTAAAAAAGTCTCACAAAATGACAAGGATTCGAACTTCAAATTGTTTCTAAGTCAAAAACTAAAACCCCAAATATTTTCTAAGTGTTTTTGTACTCAAATAGCTCAACTTAGTCCAGACGTATCGACACACCCTTGGCTATATCGGTACTGATTTTGGCTATTGGAAAAAAACGTTTTATACAAAAATGCTATTGAGTACCGATACGCGTGTAGCCGTATCGGTACGCCATTCATACCTGGGAACCAAATGGTCTTTGAGTATCGGTACGGCTTTATGCTTACCAATACAGGGTATTTAGATTTTCAAAATCTTTGATAATAAATTTTTTACCGTTACTCTTGTCAGTTTATTGGACCATAAGTTTGAAAAGTGGTTATATCGTACCGATACACCCTTAGGCGTACTGAAACCTTTTTCATTCTTAGATTCTAGTGAGCAAAATTGGTACCGATACGACTTAGCCCATACCGATACCCTTTGTAAAATACACTCCTAGTACCGATACGCCCCTCCTACGTATCGATACTCCTATGTACAATGGCTCTTTCTTCTTATAGCAAGTACCGATACGGGAAGCCCGTGTACCGATACCGAAGTTTGGCAAACAACATTTATTGCATGAAAAATGCAATCCAAGGACTATATTGATGATCTCAACTACCCAAAAGGTTAGAAATCAATGAGAAGGTGTATAATCAAGTCTCTAAAGCTATAACAGCAACTATTGAACAAGTCTTAAGCATTCAAGCAAAAAATCCAACCATCTTTGAGCCTATTAGAGTCAAATCTTGTAACCCACTTGAGTGTTCTTATTTGTAATCATTTTATTCAAGTTTAAGGTTTCCATGAACATGTAAATTGGGCAAACACACAACATTTGAAAGGATTTTCAGTTTGCTATTCTATTTCTTGTAAAAGATAATTGTTCTCAAAGCTTTGGGTAGAAAGCTTTGAGGTTGTATAATGTTGCCTCGTAGCCTAGAAAAGGGGAAGAAATTCATAGTGAATTTGGAAAATCCTTAGTGGGAAGCTAAGGTAGTGGACGTAAACCTTGTTAGAAGGTGGAACCACTATAACTCTTATGCCTCAAATCTTTTTATTTTCCAATTTGCTTCCAAACTTTTTTAATTGCCAATTCACCTCTCTTAGCCACTTTTACCATTGATTGATCATCTCAATAATTGGTATCAGAGCCACACTCATTTGAAGGATTAACATCCTCTTGAGACGATCCGAAGGTGATTCAATCAACTAGAAGTCAAGCCATGACCTCCACTTCCGGAAACAACCTCTACGAGTCTCAATCCATCACCAAATTGCCTTATTTCAATTAGGATAATTATCCTTATTGGAAGAATCGAATGAGGCTCCATCGACTACCTCCTATGGGATATAGTGGAAGATGAACCAAGCATACTAATAAAGAGAGAAAGAGATTGGTTTGTTCCAAAGTCCAAGCTAGAGATAACCGATGAAGATTGGAGGAGATTACAAGTCAACGACAAAGCAATGCACATTCTCTTTTGTGCGCTTACAACGGATGAGTATTCAAAGATGTTTTCTTGAACAAGTGCAAATGAGATATGAGACAAGCTTGAGACCACCTATGAATGTACAAACGATTTAAAGGAGACCAAGATTGGACTCCTCAACTTGAGCTATGAGAATTTCAAGATAGAACCGGATGAAAGCATCACCAAGATGTTCGATCGTTTCTCTATCATAGTCAACGGACTTAAAGGATTTATAGAAGTTATCCTGAAAGACAAGCTTATCTGGAAGCTCATTTATTCTCTTTCTGAATCATGTGATAGAAAGATAATCGCCATCATAGAAGCCAATGATCTTAAAACTTTAAAGCTCGATGTACTTATGGGTTCTCTTCTGACTTATGAGATTATAAAGAAAGAAAGAGAATAAAAGAAGAAGATAGAGAAGAAAGAGCTGGAGAAGAAGAAAGTGGGAATTGCTCTTAAAGCTTCGCAAGAGGAGAGCGATTCGAGTAAAGATGAAGAGAAAGAATTTGCCATGCTAGCCAAAAGGTTCAATCGGTTCATGAAATCCAATCTAATGAAGAGGAGCAAGAAGTAGCCAACCTTTATCTCATGGAACTAGAAGATGATCCTAAGGTAACCTCTAACTCATCTAACTTTGATTTTACTTTTGAGAAGCTTCAAGAAGCTTATGATGAGTTGCAAGATGAATATGATGAGTTTGTAGAGAAATATAAGGAATCAATTTTGAAAACGAAAACGATTTTCAATTTGAAAAACCAAAATGATTCTTCATCTAAAACCAACTCAGAACTTGAGAAGAAGGTTTTGGATTTACAAACAAAACAAATTGATTTTGAAAAAAAAAATTAAGATTTAAGCAATATTATCTTCAAAGTTCATGATGATCACCAAAAGAAAGTGGGTGATCTCAAAGCTTCCTTAAACAAAGTTGAGAAATCTAGTTTGAAAAGGACAATCTTCAAAATCCAACTATGTGAAAAGGAACTTTGGTGGGTACAAACAAAGAGGCCTCCAAAAACCCTCTAGAGGTAAGAGAATTAAGAGTGTTTGGATTCCTAAGGAACTTGTCACTTCTAATAATATTAGTGCTATTGCTTCTTGGATTCCCAAGGGAACCAACATTTTGGGAGCTAATACTTATGGACCCAAAATGATTTGGGTACCAAAAATAAAGACGTAATTCTTTGTTTGTATGGAGAACATTGCTACAAGGCTAAAACTTTATGTGCAAATTCATGGTACTTTGATAGTGGATTCTCGAGACACATGACTGGTGACAAGAGTCAGTTCTTTGAGCTAAAACGAAATAGTGAAAGAGTAGTAACATTTGGTGACAACTCCAAATGTCACATTGAAGGAATTGGTTCCTTTGGTAATCACTCTTCTATCCTTATTGATAATTTCTTATATGTCAACGGTCTTAAGCATAATCTTTTGAGCATAAGCCAACTTTTTGATAAAGGTTTCAATGTGCTTTTTGATTTAACTAGTTGCAAAATTATTAACATTGAAACTAACAAATTGTGCTTATTGGTCATCACATAGGAAATATTTACATGGTGCATTTAGATGTGTCGCTAAAGATGCAAGCATGTTGTGTTGCTAAAGATGAGCATGACTAATGGTTATGGCATAGAAAACTAGGGCATGCAAGCATGAGTGTTTTAGAAAAATTGATTTCAAATGATCTCGTAAGAGGTTTGCCAAAAATAAAGTTTTCATATGACAAGATTTGTGATGCTTGTGTAAAAGGAAAACATAAAAAAGTTTCTTTTAAACCTATTAATGATGTTTCTACAAGTAGAGTTTTACAATTGATTCACATGAATCTTTTTGGCCCTATCAGAGCTATGAGCTTGGGTGGAAAATTATATGCAAATTCTTAGTTGATGACTACTCTAGATATACTTGGGTTCTATTTTAAGTTAATGAGTTTTTTAATTCAAATGAGATTAGCCATAATTTTACTGCTCCCCGCACACCTCAATAAAATAGGGTTGTTGAGAGGAAAAACCAAACTTTAGAAGAAATGGCTAAAACCATGTTTTGTGAAAATAATTTGCCTATGTATTTTTGGGCGGAAGCCATTAATACCGCTTGTTATATTGTCAACCGTGTAATGATTATGCTTATTTTAAAGAAAACACCTTATGAACTTCTTAAAAGCAAAAAGCCTAACATTAGTTATTTTTATCCTTTTGGATGTAAATGTTTTTTTAACAATGGAAAAAGACAATTTAGGCAAATTTGATGCTAAAAGTGATGAAGCAATTTTCTTAGTTATTTCTTAAACTTTAAAGCCTATCGAGTATTTAATGAGAGAACTTTAGTAGTAGAAGAGTCTATACATGTGGTTTTCGATGATAACCTCATTCCGAGAAAGGATTCTTGTGATGATGATCATGAAGTATGATGTAGGAATTTCTGATGCCAATGATGGTGGAGAACAATCATCAAAGGTGGATGAAGTTCCAACTAAAGAAGAAGCACAAGGTCCACCTCTAGAAGCCTTGAAGAACATGCCTCTAGAAGAAAAGGAGGTCACCTACCCAAGAGAATTCAACTATATCAGAGGTGGTGAGTTTTGGGTGATCCATCTAAAGGGGTAACCACTAGATATTCTCTTAGAAATACATGTAATTTTGTTGCATTTATCTCATGCATAGAGCCTAAAAATATCAAAAAAGCATTAAATGATGATTATTGGATATTGGTCATGTAAGAAAAGTTAAAATAATTTGAGAGAAGTCAAGTATGGGCATTAGTTGATAAGCCTAATAACAAATCTACCATAAGAACTAAATGGTTTTTAGGAAGAAACTAGATGAGAGTGGTAACACAGTAAAGAACAAGGCTAGACTTGTTGCTCAAGGTTACACTCGAGAAGAAGGAATCGATTTTGATGAAACCTATGCACTCGTATCTAGAATAGAAGCTATTAGGATGCTTCTTGCATTTGCATGTTATCATGAATTCAAGCCTTTTCAAATAGATGCAAAAAGTGCTTTTCTAAATAGTTTTATAAATGAAGAAGTGTATGTAGAACAACCACCCGGTTTTGAAGATCCAAAATATCCAAACCATGTTTTCAAACTTACAAAAGCTTTGTATGGTTTGAAACAAGCTCCTAGAGCTTGGTATGAAAGATTATCAAACTTTTTAATTAAAAAAGGTTTTGACAAAGGAAATGTGGATACTACAATTTTTATTAAAAGAAAAGGTAAAGACATTTTAGTAGTTCAAATTTAGGTTGATGATATTATATTTGGTTCTACTAATGAATTGTTTTGTCAATATTTTGCTAAGTTGATGCAAGATATATTTGAGATGAGATTGATGGGGGAGCTCTCATTCTTTTTGAAACTCCAATTCAAGCAAAGGAATGATGACATCTTCATCAATCAAGCTAAGTACATCATATACATTCTCAAGAAGTTTGGCTTGGAGAATGTGAAACCTCAAGCAACACTAATGAGCTCTTCTACAAAGTTTGACAAAGATAAATGAGGTAAGTGTGTTGATTTAAAGCTTTATAGATCAATGATAGGATCTTTGCTTTATCCTACCACAAGTAGACCGGATATCATGTTTATTGTTGCTTGTGTGCTAGATTTCAAACTAGTCATAGAGAATCACAACTACATACTGTTAAGAGAATCTTTAGATACCTTAGAGACACACATTGTCCAAGCCTTTGGTATCCTAGAGATTCCTCATTTAGTTTGCATGCTTATTCAGATTGTGATTATAGAAGTTGTAAGATAGATAGAAAGAGAACCTCTGGTACTTGTCAATTCTTAGGTAATTTGCTCATATCGTGGTTTTCTAAGAAGTAAAATATTGTAGTATTATCTACAACCGAGGCAGAATATATTTCAGCTAAAAGTTATTGTGCTCAAGTCCTTTGGATGATACAACAACTCTTAGATTATGGAATTGATGTAGGTATGTTGGGATGATCAATCAAAAAGATTTTGCCAATAGGGGTGAATTGGCAATTTAAAAAATAAAGAGAAGCAAATGGAAAGATAAAAAATATGACACAAAGATTTATAGTGGTTCAACATTCTAACAAAGTCTACATCCACTACCTTAGCTTCCCAGTAAGGATTTCCAACAAATTCACTATGAATTTCTTCCCCTTTTCTAGGCTAAGGAGCAACCCTTTACACAATCAAAGTTTTGTACCCAAAGCTCACTCTTTTACAATAAAATATTTGTAAACAGAAAATATCCTTTCAAAAGTGTTTGTTTGCCCAATACAAGACCACTCAAAACCCAAGACTTGAATAAAATGAATACAATCAAATGTTTCCCCTTTTCTAAGAGTTGTTGCTTCATCCAAAGGACTTGAGCACAAAAACTTTCAGCCAAAATGTATTCTGCCTTAGTGGTAGATAATGCTACACTATTTTGCTTCTTAGAAAACCATGATATAAGCATACTACCTAGGAATTGACAAGTATCAGAGGTACTCTTTCTATCTATCTTATAACCTCCGTAATCCGCAACCAAATAAGCATGCAAATTAAAGGAGGAATCTCTAGTATACCAAAGGCCTAAACAAGGTGTCTCTAAGGTATTTAAAAATTCTCTTAATGGCATGTAGGTGTGATTCTTTAGGACTAGCTTGAAATCTAGCACACAAGAAAACACTAAACATGATATATGGTCTACTTGCGGTAAGATAAAGCAAAGATCCTATCATAGATCTATAAAGCTTTAAATCAACATACTTACCTCATTCATCTTCGTGAAGCTTTATAGAAGAGCTCATTGGTGTGACTTGTGGTTTCACATTATCCAAGCCAAACTTCTTGAGCACGTTCTTGATGTACTTAGCTTGATTAATGAAGATGACATCCTTCATTTGCTCAATTTGGAGCCCCAAAAAGAATGAAAGCTTCATCATCATGCTCATTTCAAACTCACCTTGCATTAACTTAGCAAAATCTTGGCAAAGAAATTAATTAGTAGAACCAAATATAATATCATCAACATAAATTTGAACTACTAAAATGTCTTTGTTTTTTCTTTTAATAAAAAGTGTAGTATCCACCTTTCCTTTGTCAAAACCTTTTTCAATTAAAAACTTTGATAATCTTTCATACCAAGCTCTAGGAGCTTGTTTCAAACCATATAAAGCTTTTGAAAGTTTGAAAACATGGTTTTGATCTTTAAAACTGAGTGGTTGTTCTACATACACTTCTTCATTTATAAAACTATTTAGAAAAGCACTTTTTACATCTATTTGAAAAAGCTTGAATTCATGATAACATGCAAATGCAAGAAGCATCATAATAGCTTCCATTCTAGATACGATTGCATAGGTTTCATCAAAATCGATTCCTTATTCTTGAGTGTAACCTTGAGCAACAAGTCTAGCCTTATTCTTTATTGTTTTACGAGTCTCATCTAGTTTATTTCTAAATCTCATTTAGTTCCTATGGTAGATTTGTTACTAGGTCTATCAACTAATGTTCATACTTGACTTCTCTCAAACTGATTTAACTCTTCTTGCATGACCAATATCCAATAATCATCATTTAATACTTCTTTGATATTTTTAGGCTCTATGCATGAGATAAATGCAACAATGTTACAAGTATTTCTAAGAGAAAATCTAGTGCTTACCCCTTTGGATGGATCACCCAAAATTTCACCACATTTGACATAGCTGAACTCCCTTAGGTAGGTCACCTCCTTTTCCTCTAGATTCATGTCCTTCAAAGCTTCTAGAGGTGGATTTTGTGCTTCTTCTTTATTTGGAACTTCATCCACCTTTGATGATTGTTCTCCACCATCGTTGGCATAAAAAATTCCTATACATCATCATCACAAGATTCTTTCCTCGAAAGGAGGTTATCATTGAAAACCACACATAAAGACTCTTCTACTACTAAAGTTCTCTTATTAAATACTCGATAGGCTTTAGAGTTTAAAAAATAACCAAGAAAAATTGATTCATCACTTTTAGCATCAAATTTGCCTAAATTGTCTTTTCCATTGTTCAAAACAAAGGATTTGCACCCAAATGGATGAAAATAGCTAATATTAGGATTTTTGCTTTTAAGAAGCTCATAAAATGTTTTCTTTAAAATAAGTCTAATCATTACTCAATTGACAATATAACATACGGAATTTGCAGCTTCCGCCCAAAAAATACTTAGGCAAATTATTTTCACAAAGCATGGTTCTAGTCATTTCTTCTAAAGTACAATTTTTCCTCTCAACAATCCCATTTTGTTGAGGAGTGCTAGGAGCGGAAAAATTATAGCTTATACCATTCGAGTTACAAAAATCCTCAAAACCTAGATTTTGGAATTCAATTGCATGATCACTTTTAATGTGAGAAATAGAGTGACCAACATCACTTTGAGTTATTTTTGAAAACATGATGAATTTTTATAAAGTCTCATCCTTGGTACTTAAGAATAGAACCCAAGTAAATCTAGAGTAGTCAACAACTAAAACAAATGCATATGATTTTTCAACCAAGCTTATAGTCCTAATAGGGCCAAAAAGATTCATGAGGATCAATTATAAAACTCTACTTGTATAAACATCATTAATAGGTTTGAAAGAAACTCTTTTATGTTTGTGTGGAGCCCAATATCCCTTAACCGTTTTGCTTGCCAAGTGGTGGAGAAATGGAATTTTGGGTGTTTGTGGTGGAAGCAAAAGATAAAAAAAAATTGACACAAGATTTAGAGTGGTTCGACTTTCTAACCAAAGCCTACACCCACTACCTTAGCTCCTCACTAAGGATTTCACCAATTCACTAAGAATTCTTCCCCTTTTCTAGGCTTAAGAGGCAACCTTTTACAACCTAGATTCACAACTCAAGTCTAGCATCCAAAGCTCACAAACCTAGCTTTGGGAACTTTCTCAAACAAGAGAAAACTTAGCAAACAGAAATTCCTCTCTAAAGGTTGATGTTTGCATACTAAAGCTCTCACCCAAAACCTAGAATACTTGAGCTACATTGACAATTTGAGCTCACAAGTGTTTGTCTATACAAGGAATGGAAATTTAAGCACTAAGACAATTTTTGCATCATAATGTTGTTAACAATAGGATCATTAGACTTCCATAGATGCTTGGAGGTCCCTTTTATACTTCCAATTAAGTTCCTAGTTGTTGGAGACCGTTAGGGATGAATTTGAGTCGTTTGGGCTTTTATTTCCCACAATAAATGCAGTTCTGGAGCTGACCGTATCAATACACGGGTAGCCGTATCGGTACGTGTTCTTTAGAAAATAGTTGTTGAGCTTTTTTCAGCTTGTGCGTATCGATATACTTAGGAGTGTATCGGTACGACCTGTAATTTAAAATATCGTTGGGAAAATAGCCGTTGAAAGACGGTTAGGCATATCGGTACACGATACATTCGTATCGGTACATGATACTAGACGTTTGGGGGTTTGGAAAAACAGCCATATTGAAACGCACTATGGTGTATCGATACGGAGTATATTGTACCGATACGTGTTTTGGCTACTAGAAAATCTCTATAGCACAAACCCTAAAGTGTATCGATGCGGAGTATACTGTATCGGTACGGGCTTACAAAAAACTTAAGTTTTTCTACTATAAAAACGTTTTAAATCTTTCCAAAGCCTTATAAAACCCATCAAACATATTTTCAAGTTGTTTGGACTTAAAATCATTTTTGAAATCTTTTCAATTTAGTCCAAAACTATTTTTCAATTTTTATATCAAAACAAATATCCTAACAGTTTGCCTTTTGCACAAGCATCACAAATTTTATCATATGAAAACTTTATTTTTGGCAAACTTCTTACAAGATCATTTGAAATCAAATTTTCTAAAACACCCATGCTTGCATGCCCTAGTTTTCTATGTTATAACCATGAATCATGCTTATCACTAGCAACAAAACATGCATTTGAAATATGAATGTCATTTAAATGCATCATATAAATGCTTCCTATGCGATGACCAATAAGCACAATTTTGTTAGTTTCAATTATGATAATTTTGCAACCATTTAAATCAAAAAACACATTGAAACCTTTATCATAAAGTTGGCTTATACTCAAAAGATTATGTTTTAGACCATTGACATATAAAACATCATCAATAAGGATAGAAGAATGATACCAATGGAACTAATTCTTTCAATGTGACCTTTAGAGTTGTCACTGAAGTCATTACTCATCCTCCACTTTTTGGTTTTAGCTCCAAGAACTGACTCTTTTCACCAGTCATGTGTCTTGAGCATCCAATAACAAAGACTTCTAATCCTCTTACCCCTAGAAGGCCTTTGGAAGCCTATTTATTTGTAGCCATTAAAGATTCTTTTCACATAGTTGGGTTTTGAAGAACTTTCTTTTTCAAAACTTAATTTCCCAACTTTGTTTAGAAAAGCTTTGAGATCACCAACTTCCCTTTGGTGATCATCATGAACTTTTGAAAGAAAGTTGTTTAAATCTTGATTTTTCTTTTAAAAAACATTTTGTTTTTCTTATAAATCGAGAACCTTCTTCTCAAGTTCTGAGTTGGTTTTGGAAAGAGAATCGTTTTGGTTTTTCAAATTAGAAATCGTTTTTTGTTTTTCAAAATCGATTCCTTATACTTTTCAACCAACTCATCGTAAACCTCTTGCAACTCATTAAAAGCTTCTTGAAGCTCATCAAAAGTAAAATCAAATGTAGATGAGTTAGAGGTTACCTTAGGATCCTCTTTAAGTGACATGAGATAAAGATTGGCTACTTCTTGCTTCTCTTCCTCGGATTATTCCTCATCACTCCAAGTAGCAACATGAGCCTTAAGCTTTTTCTTCTTCTTGAAGCTCTTCTTTTTTAGTTGAGAACTATCGATCTTGATGTGCCTCGGCTTCTTACACTCGTAGCATATGATTTGATCTTTCTCATTCTCATTTTTCTTGTTCTTGAAATCCCCTCTTCAATGGAACTTTCTTCCCCGGTTAGATTTCATGAACCGAGTGAACCTTTCGGAAAGTATTGCCAATTATTCTTCTTCATCTTTACTCGAATCGTTCTCCTCTTGCGAAGCCTTGAGAGCAATTCTCATTTTCTTTTTTTCCACCTATTTTTTTTCCACCTTCTTCTCTTTTTTTTCTTCTCATCTTTTCTTCATAATTTCATGGGCTAAGAGAGACCCAATGAGAGCGACAAGCTTCAAGGTCTTGAGGTCTTTGGCCTCAATGATGGAGGTTTTCTTTCCATCCTATGACTTAGGAAAGGAGTAGATGAGCTTCCAGACAAGTTTGACCTCTAGGATGACTTCTTTGAAACCTTTGAGACTATTGACAATAATGAAGAAAAAATCGAACATTTTGGTGATGCTCTCATCTAGCTCCATCTTGAAATTTTTGTAGCTCAAGTTGAGGAGTCCAATCTTGGTTTCCTTTACATCATTTATGGCTTCATAGGTGGTCTCGATCTTGTCTTATATCTCATTTGCACTTGTGCAAGAAGACATCTTGGAGTACACATCCGGTTTAAGCGCACAAAAGAGCATGTGCATATCTTTATCATTGACTTGTAATCTCCTCCGATCTTCATCGGTCATCTCTAGCTTGGGCTTTGGAATCAATCGGTCACCTTCTCTCTTCATTGGTATTGTTGGTCCATCTTCCACTACATCCATATGAGGTAGTCGTTGGATTTAATGAAGAGCATCATTCTATTCTTCCAATAGGGATAGTTATCCCCATTAAAATAAGGCAATTTGGTGATAGATTGAGACTTATAGAGGTTGTTGCCAGAAATGAAGGTCGTGGCTTGACTTCTAGTTGATTGAATCACTTTTGGATCATCTTAAGGGGATGTTTATCTTTAACGCGATTATGGTAGGTTCGTTTATTTATTTCCTCATACCTCACTTTTTTCTTGTTTATAAAAAATAAAGTAAAAATTTCGACGAGCTTAACGAGTTGAGTTGAGCAACATAATTTTTTAATGAGCACGAATCGAATACTACTTATCTCTGGATCGACTCGCTCGATAAGCACCTTAATCGTGATGATGTGGCTGACCTGTTGACATAAACGTTGCACTGGCTGACGTCGTTTTGTCAGAAAGATCTGAAGAAAAACATACCAAATGGCTATCCAAAGGACTTGAACATTGCCTTCAAGTAAAATGACTAAGCACCTAACCATTGAGCAAAATTAATAATCTGTTATAATTTTAACAAAACATATATTTATTCTAGATTGCAGTTGAGATTATTTTTTATTTATATAATATAATTTTATAAATATATAATTTTTCTAAATAATTTTATAACTATAGAATTTATATGTGAATAATTAATATATATTTAACGAAAGTGCTGAATTTTGAGCTAAAATAAATAAAAGAACTGGCTTCCATTTTTTTTGTTCTTGTTTGCAGAAGTTTAATTTCAATGTCCTTAACATTAATCATATTCATCATTATCTGGGAAACGGAGGAATTTTTTTTAGCATAGGAAACTAGGGATGGGCATGAGACCCAAACTCGATGGATTCGACGCGATTGGGTTCATATATTTTTTTAAAAAAAAAATCATGTTCGAGTTTTGGGTGAAAAAATTCAATTCGACCCGATCCGAGATATTAGTATAATTTTTATATATTTAAAGGTAATTGTTATAATGCCCCTCTTTTCATATATGTATTTTTCAATTACATCCTTAATTTTATTAAATAAAATAAGAGCATAATAGGGATAATTACTATAAATACCCTTCTTTATATATATTTTTATTATTATCCCCTTTATTTTTAATAAAAATAAAATATATATTTTATTTATTTCAGGTCAAAAACGAGTTTATTCTTAAATTTTGGATCGAGTGAAAAATCGCAAGATGCCGGTTCGGGTGAAAGATTTATATTCTTAAATTTTGGATTTGTTTGGAAAGAAAAAGGGAGATTGAGGTCCAGGAGCTTTTGGCCCACACACAAGTCGATGTTTATGTGTCCCTTTCAGGTAGATACAGGGTTTGATTTAGGTGTGGAAATGTGGATAATGGGATTTTAGAATTTGTTTGGATTCCAGTAGCTCTTTCCTTTTTAGTTTCCAACTGTAGGGTCGTGCCGTTATGGTATCGGAATGGCCGAATGGGGATGCTCCGTACAAAAGGCAGCCGATGGGCCTATGACTAATCACTCTTGTTCGGCCGATAGGTACTAGTCAACTAATTTAAATTATGCACTGAAGAGGCTTACTATAAAATAGAGTCCTACCAACTTAACTTGTTTAATTCACAATAATAAGTTAAATCCTAAATATTATTTAAATAACGCAATGTCTCATCATGTTAGACCAGTAGTTAGTTGATATCAATTTCCCATTTCATTTTAAGTTGATTTCATATATTATTTGGTACTTGAATCTGATTTTATGGTTCAAGTTAGTACCTATGTTTTTTTTCTTTCTAAACTAATACTTGAACTTAATTTTTGTCCTAAATTGATATCAAAATATATGATAGAAGCGAAATTTATATATCAATTTATACAGTTAAAAGCCATTTGTAATCAGATTGATTATAAAAATACATTAAAAATATGTTATAGAAATGTGAATAGAATAACCAACAATCAGCTGGTCTAGTAAGACGAGACACCAGATCCCTTAAACAAGGTAAGAGGCTCGAAAGTTGACATTGTGAATGGAGCAATTGGGTTAGGAGAGTCGCCCCTATAATAGATATCTGCATTACCCGATCCGAATTAATCAATTAATAAATTAAATACTGATAATTAAAAAAATAATAAAAAATGAAGAACATAAATTAGCTGAGTTTTCCAATCTCTGTGTCATTTCAATAACATTGGAGGAGGACCATTCCTCAAAATAGGGGTCAAAAGTTGAACCCAAAACATCTCCCCCAAGGATATTTGGCAACAAAAGCCCTCCTTTCCCGCATATTTCCCTTTTTTTTAGTTTTATTAAAAGAAATAACTTGAAGTATTCGTGCATTACAAATTTTCAATCCCTGAGTTCAAGTAATTCAAACTTTTATCTCGATTTTATATTACATATTTCAACTTATAATCCTCAATTAATACATTAACAATATTTATTAAATTAATATTTGGTCGGTATATTATATTTAGTGTTATATTTTGATACAAAATTCATGTAATTTTTTTACACAATCATTCTTTAAAATTTAAAACCCAAAACTTTAATCTCAACACTCTAAACCCTAAACTCATGCTCTAAATCTTAAATTCTGGACCATACAACATAAACCCTTAAACTCAAATCTTAAACTAAACACCAAACCTCTAAATTTGACAAGCACGTGTAAACTTTAGTTTATACGAGTTGTGTATCAAAGTTCTTCTCTTATGTTTATGAATTTTTATTTTATGCACCGACAATAATTTTTTTCACAAGCTTGTCTAATTTTATTTTAAAAGTCCAATATCCAATCTTAAATCTTAAACCATATCTTCTAAATTTTAAAACATGAATTCTAACCCTAAACTCTAAAATATACTCGTATAAATATAAAAAAACTTTGGGTAAAGTACACAAATAGTCACTAAACTATACCAAAAAAATATAAAATGGTCATCAAACTTTCAAAAGTTACATAATGGGCATTAAACTTTAGTGTTTGTTACAAAATGGTCATTGAGTCGTTAACTGTTGTTAATTGAATGACGTGACAGTTACGAAAATTTGAATAATAACACATTTAATCCTTCATAATTACCCATTCAATCAATTTAGTCCTAATTTAACCATCATTATTGATGTCTAAATTAATTAAACGTATAAATATTGACGATTAAATGTGTTGTTATACAAATTTTTGTAATTGTCGTGTCATCCAGTTAACAACTTAGTGACTATTTTATAATAAAAAGTAAAAATTATTGTCTATTATATAACTTTTAAAAATTTAAATAATCATTTTGTATTTTCTAAAATAATTTAGTGACTATTTGTATACTTTGCCTAAAAACATTTTTGTTCACTGTAAAGGCATAAAATATCTTCTCTATATTTTTTGTTATGGTTATATTTATTATAAGTAATAGTTATAACAACCTAGTCAAAATTATTAAATGACACTGCCGGTATAACGCTGATTTGGCAACGACCCTTTGGACACTCCAAGAGCCCCCTGCATACAATTAATTATAATTATAATTATAATTATAATGAAAGCAGATATCTATAAAATAAAAATAGTAGCGTGCGTGCTAGCCATGCTAGCTCCATGTGGAACTCTGATCACGTGTCTGCCCTCTGCTCAAGTCACGTGCACCTTTACTACTCCCAAAGAATTATTAATATTTAAATTGGGTAAAATTAAAGGTTTAACTAACCAACAGGTCGGTCGGTATATCAGTTAAGCTTTGTCCCTTTCCCTCCCTTTGACCTTTTAACTCAAAATCATTTTTAATTACATCCGTAATTGTAATTATTTAAAGGATGGATCGAGGAAGGCTATAAGAGGTCGGTCGTCTCTTTAAAATTTTAAAAATTTTATACGATTTAAAAATCTTTTAGAATTTTTTATGTGTTTTTTATTGAAAAATTTATTTTCGCCCCTTAAATTTTTATAAATTCGTCTCCTTTAAAAATTTATAGGTTCGCCCCTTAACTTAAAGTTACACGTACGTCCTTAATTATTTTTAAAATATTTTTATAACATCATTTTAATCATATGTTAATTATTATTATTTAACAATAATATTTGAATCCAGTGACAGTTGGGAGGGTAGTTAGAAGCTAGCAAGGTGTGAAACATATGGTTGGGTGGGAAAGGACGTTGATTGAACCATGGCCGATGCGGTTTTAATATTACCAATAAATTTTCATGTTTTAATTATTCTTTAGACAATGGGAATTATCACTAATGATTGTGATTACATCTAAACAATAAAGCTCAATCCCTATGTTGGTCTTTTTCATGTTTTATTTTATTAATTTGATATATATTATAAAATGTAATATTTTATATTCTTTGATTTATTAAACATATTGTATTTTCATATTTCTTTACTTATTATTAATCTATTATATTACATATAATTTGGACGTGTTTGGTTACATGGAAATGAAATAAGAGAGACAAATGCAATGAAATTTTACCAGAAATATTCAATCACTAAAATCTACTAGCATGTCAAATTTTAGGACCATTTGAACCTGTTTACTATGTTTTCTCCTTTTTGTGCCTTTAAACAAAACTAACTAGTTTTTACTATGCTATAAACATACCAAATTTCACATATAACACTTAGACACTTTTATGCTATTACACACATATCAAAATAGGCAAGTTTAACATATCTAAGCCTTATGCCACCTTACTAGGAGTTTAAAAACAAAAATGCAAGCATACATGAGATTGATGGGAGTGACTTGCAACTTAAACCACACGATCAAGGTTTGAATTCCTTCAAGGTCCTACAATGCATGAGACATACAATGTTAGGCTTACATAGCCTAGTGAGGTAGTTATAACAAATGCGTATTAAGTTCTTTAATGACATGTATGACATGTAAGTATGCTTGAATGATATATATATACATTATTAACATATATAAATCATGTTCAGCATCAACGTATAATAATTTCATATATCCATCATAGAACATATATCATTCATTTCCATTTGACGTAGCTAGCTATGGATACGCGGATTCCCCTATACACCAAACCATATCAAAGATAGGCCTTAGCCTTGAGCCGTAGCTCCGGAGTCCCTTACACAATCTACCCTTTTCTCCCCACATATGGGCCATAGCCCCAAATCGTAGTCCAATAACTTACATGGTGAGCTCAATTAACCCTATGGCATGCCAATTGTATCCATGGTTCACAAGTGTCCAAGGTTACATATTTCATCATAAAACTTACCTTAGGCCATTTTATATCATTTAAGCATTATATCAATTCCCATGTGTGTCAAAATTAACATTAAACATTCTTCACATGTAACATATAATGATTGAATCATATGACATCGAAATGAATCAAAAGCAATATGATGACCTTACCACACTTACCACATGAAGTTCGTACTTGTAAGCTCTACTTAAGCTATCCAAATGAAGACATAACATAAACTCAAATAGAATGCAACCGAGATGGCACCTAGCCGATCCTGAGACACAACTACACTCAGCTAGCAATCGAAGGCTTCAAGGTTCTCGGATAATAATCCCCTTGCCTATAGAAGGGATTGGTAATGGAGATGATGAAGATGGCATGTCTTCCACCACTTGAGCTAGTTCAAAATCAGAGGATTACATTAGAGTCAAAATTAATGATTCAAAAACATTTTCAAGCTTACCAAAGCTTGTAGACAACATCATAACAAAGAATTAAATCTATAAACACATGAGCTTAGCTTAGACTTTCAAGACTTTGATCTTGAAATTACACTCTAAGGTTGGAAGGAATCATCAAATTGACATAGGGGTTTTACTTACCAAACTACAAGCTTTCAAATGGTATATTGAAATCAAACGAAGACCAAAGATTAGATTGAGGTGCTTGCTTGAGCTTAAGCTTGAAGATAGAAATAATGGTGCTTGCTTGTTCTTAAGAAAGATAATAAGGAAGAGAGGTTTCGGTGGTTACTAGTGTTTAGAACAATGTTTCCCAATTCTTCAAATTTCCTTTTTCAACATACTAACTGGTGGAGATTACATGTCAAATAGGGAAACCTTAAAATACTATTTTCCATCATTCTTTCTTTTTGCACTCATTAAGACTATATAATTAGTACCAAATTCAACCAATCTTCATCCAATTATCATATGAAATTCACATGAGAATGTCAAGCAATATGGTGACTCATATTTGAAAATGGTATAATTATGAGAAAAGTCCCTCAACTTTTCAAAGTTTGCACTTTTGCCCCCAAACTTTAATTTTTCACAATTTAGTCACTAAACGACTTTCATTTCTTACAAAAGGTCCAAAAACTTCAATTAAGCCCAATTAACTTCCATTACTTCAAAATTGGATACAAAGATTGAGTAATTATATCATTCGGGCATAGCCGATACAAAATTTCTGATCATCAGAACCTAATTCTGACTAGACCAATTTTCGAGGTGTGACAACTCTCTCCCCCTTAAGAAAATTCGTCCTCGATTTTTCATTCTAATCGAAAAAATGAGGATACTGCTTTTGCATTGTCTCTTTTGGCCCCTACGTTGCTTCCTCTACTGCATGACTTTTCCAAAGAACTTTTACTAGAGGCACAAACTTGTTTCGAAGTCTCTTGACTTCTCGTGCGAGGATCTGCACTGGTTCCTCCTTGTACGTCAAATTAGATTGAATCTCCACAGACTCTGGCTCGATCACGTGAGAAGGATTAGACCGGTACTTCCGTAGCATAGACACGTGGAAGACATTATGTATTCGACTTAACTCTTTAGGGATAGCTAGTCGGTAGGCAACATGTCCAACTATTTTGATTACCTCAAATAGGTCAATAAAACGAGGACTTAGCTTCCTCTTTTTTCCAAAACGAAGGATCTTCTTCCATGGAGACACCTTAAGGAAAACTTTCTCACCAACATCATACTGAATGTCTCTCCTTTTTAGATCAACGTAAGCTTTCTACCGGTCGAATGCAGCTTTGAGCCTGTAACGAATAATGGTTACCCTTTCTACGATTTCCCGAAGTAAGTCAGGGCCTAACGCCTTACCTTTACAAAGCTCGATCCAACATAAAGCGGTCCTGTTAGAGTATGCCCAAAGACCAATCATGAGATGGTTGTAAAAGACAGACTTATTTTATCTTATTTATTAATATAAAGCCATTATTATTATTTTAGTCTTATTCTATGCATTTATAAATAAACTAAATTATAATAAAATCCTCAGAATAATATAGTTATTTTTAAATGTCCTTAGTCGAGTATTATTGTAGGCATGGACAACAATAATATATTAAGACTAATATATAGTTGATTGATGACAAAGTGTTGTCATTGACATGGAGATGTAAAAATCAATACATAAGTATGTGTTAGAGAACGACATACTAGACTGACCCGCTATGAGCATGTTTCTTAGATTATTATGTGATAGTCACAACATTGCTCATAATGATAACTGCATGTATGATCCTCAGACTTGAGATCATCATTATTTCAACATTGTGAGTGACATATATTGATACAATCAAACGTGTGTCGTAATTGACTATGCTATAAAGACTGATATTAGAAATGTTGTAATCTATGTAGCAGAATATGGTTGATCAAAATAGGATTTGTCCCTCCTACATAATTGGAGTAATATCACAGGCCACTTGATTGAGTGGGACTAGAAATGCATGGCCATGCTCGAATAAATTGGTATGAGATATCATAATTATTCGTTTATAATAGTCTACTTAAGATATCAAGAAATATTAGATGGACTATACAAGTGTAACTATTCCAAGACTTGTGTCCGATCTAGATATAAGGACAAAAGGATGTAATACATGAAAAGAGTTAATCACGAAAAAAGGTTATGTCAAACCACGACTTCTTGTAACTTAAGGTAGCAATGAAGTATTGCTAGATACCACTCATTGCTTGTAATATTAGAATTGTTCTAGATATTACTGCGAATGTTGCATGAACCTACAAGGGTCACACCCTATGATTGAAGCGAACAAATATCGACTAGATAACATGTGTACAAACTTGCTGTGCATGAAATAAGTAAAAATTGAAATTATTATGATTATTGTAATTATAGATAGTTTCGTTTATATATATTTAATACTAGATAATTATTGTAATTATCAGAGACTATTAAAATATATATATATCCCTAAAGAAACCTAATTGAAGTATAATTAGATTCTACATATTTAATTATATTCGGTTAAATATATTGTATATTTAAGGAATCTTAATTTAATTAGAATTAGGGTTTTGAATGCTATATAAAGGCATAAGGTCTAGCAGCCAAAGTGTGCTTTTTGCGAAAAACCTCTCTAACAGTTAGAGAAGAGAAAATATTATTCGTTTTGTTCGGGTGGACTGCGTAGAAGTCGGAACGCTATTGTGACAACTTAGATTCGATATCGTGCTAGAAGAATTGGATTCTCCTAACTCCCTGCGGTTTTTCAGATTTAATTAAGGTAACGTTTCATCCCTTTTCACCCCAGATTCGTTCCTTGTACATGGATCACTGGTGGAATACGCCGGATAATTTTTCCACTGCGCCATAGGGTGTGCCGACGTTTCCTAATAGTGGTATCAGAGCCGCTTGTACGATACAAATTCAGACTTAAATACTTAGATGATGTTTTTTGTATGAGATCCATATTTTTTTCTCCTATTTTGACGAGTAAACGATATTTTTGCAAAACAATGAAATTGAATCCAATCGCAGTTAATATGTTAATTTATTTTAAATATGATTTTACAACCGATGGTTAAACGTTAATCATATGTTTGTTGCTTTAAGGTTTTAATGTTCATATGTTAATTGTTAATATGATGAACATATGGTTTTGATAGCGGATCGTTTTGGTAGAAAAACAATGGTTGTTCTGGTGCGAAAAACCTTATAGATTGAAAAATCCAAAAAATAAAAATCTATTGATAAAAGTTATCAAATTGTGAGGTTTTTCTATAGTAATCGAAGTGCCAAAATTAAAAATTTTCCTAGTAGACCTGGGCCTTCGGCCTACACTTTACGGGCGGACCCGGCAGCATCGGATCTGCCGGAGCACGTAGGCAACAAAGGTCGTAGGGAATTTTTTGGTAATCTTAATTAACAAGATAAAACACGTGTATGTTTTTTGATGATATGCACAGTGTTTGAAATGCTTGGTTATAACCCAATTGCCCATTTACTTTGATTTTATATAAATACGGTCTGCATTTCGTGCCTTTCTTTCTTCTATTGTAATTCTCTTCTCATCTTACTCCCTCATATATAAAACGAGTTTTTAAAAATTATAATATTTGAGGAGAAAGCGTGGATCAAAGGAGCAGAATGATGGGCCGATCAAAGGTGGATTAGATGCTTGAGAAGCAAGTTCTATCTTTAGTATTCTTGGTTCTCCCATTGGCTTGGGATGGGCCACGTTAGTTTTACGGGCTATAACCATTGGATTTATATTTACTGCTTTACATGTATGTGATACAATGTATGTTTTTAGCATGATGGTAACTAATTAGATCATAGTAGAATGGTGAGATTAATTTAACAAAAACCCTCCATATTTAATTAATAGCCATCCACCAATATTAGCCCTTGTTAAAACCACGATCGGTACTATATAGGTTCTGCTAAAGCGAAGTACACATATCTATCTTGGTTAAACGCGAAGAATAAGCAAGTGATATGCACTGGTTGTAATTTTGGTTAAACTAGGTTGTTCTAATGAGATTAGAAACTTAAAGGCTAATGATTTGGATAATCATGAGATGATTAGGAACAATAGTTGTTCACCAAATATAGGAATTATATGAGATGTAATTAGCAAGTGTTGCTTACCTAAATAATTGAATTCTAGGAGTAAAGCCAAAGTTGACTTAGGATGAAATGAAATATGGGTCCTTACCACTAGAAATACTTTTGGTAAGTTTTTCAATTTTGAGGGTTTTTAATAGTGGGAATGTTATTACTTTATAAACGTGATAAAAGGTACTTATAAATCATATTTTATCATTGTAGATTTGTTATGGCAAACTCAAACTCATTATCATTGCGATCCGTCCTTGAGAAGGAAAAATTGAATGGCTTGAACTTTCTTGACTGGTTCCGCAATTTGAAGATTGTCCTTAAACAAGAACGAAAAGTACCAGTCATCGAAGAACCTATTCCTAAAAAGCCAGCAGATGATGCCTCCAAAGATAAATTGGAAGCCTTTAAAAAATACTCAAGTGACATGGTAGATGCGAATGCTTGATGCTTGCGACCATGACCCTGAGCTTCAGAAGCAACATGAGGACATGGTTCCCTATGAAATGGTTAGAAATCTCAAGGAATTATATGAGGGGCAAGCTCGTTAAGAGAGGTACGAGACCTCTAAGGCTTTGTTTCGATGCAAAATGGCGGATGGAACTCCAGTGAGAACTCATGTTCTTAAAATGATATGGTATATTCAGACCCTGGAAAAGTTTGGCTTCCCTTTAAGTGTTGAATTTGCTATTGATGTTATCCTACAATCGTTGATGGATAGTTTTAATCAGTTTGTTCTTAATTTCAATATGAGTGAAATTAACAAATCGTTGCCTCAATTGCTTGGTCTGTTAAGAACAATAGAGAACAACATGAAAAAGGTTGGCTGCAAACCTATTGTGATGGTCCGAAAGGATAACAGAAAAGGAAATCCCAACACCAAGGTAAAGCCAAAGCCCAACAAAAGAAAGGTTGCATTGAAACCCAAAGGACGAGTTGCAAAAGAAGGAAAGTGTTTCCATTGCAACAATGCTGGAAATTGGAAGAGAAACTACTCTGTCTATCTTGAGGACATTAAGAAGGCAAGAGAAAATGGACAGTCCGGATTTGGTATTTATGTTATTGATATTAATATATCAACATCTACTTCTTGGGTATTAGATACCGGTTGTGCCTGATTCTGGAAGACCCTATTAGAGTCATTGAGTACTCGTTTAGATTTTAGGTACAATTGTTCATTCACAAATTGATGGTCAACCTAGTAGAGTAATTCAGATTGTAGGAGAGACATTTCAAGGTCGTATGATTGACTTCTGTGGTAGTTGAAAAGATTTCTTATCCCGGACTGAGACCGCTTATAATAAAAGTTGTGAGACAAGTGCTTGCTTGGTACCGTATGAAGTTTGGTATGGATTAAAATTTTGTATTCTGATTAGTTGGTCCAAGATGTACGATGGGATGACTCTGGGTCCAAAGACAGTCTGAGTGACTGAGGACAACACCATATCGACTCGTGACCATTTATGAGTCCTGAGAAACAAGGATACTTTGATGGATAAGTTTTAGTACAAGAATGGATAAAAAATAAGTTTTTACATTTCTCTAAATCTGGTAAATTTTGAGGACGAAAAATTCTTTTAGGCGGGGAGAGTTGTAACACACCGACTTTTTTTAAATAAAATAAAATGGATAAAGATATAAAAATGAGGTTTTGCGATCAAGGGGTATTGAACCCATGACCTTCGAAATAATTTGATTAAGGCTTAACCATTTGAGTTAAGACCATTCTTGGTCTTAGTCTGCATCGAGTAAATATTAACCATTTTATGTATAGTCTGAACCAATAATAAATCTAATTTGACTCCTCACCTATAGGAGGGAATGATTTTGAATCTGGAAACTGAGAGATAAATCCAGATTTTTCTCTCAAGCTTCTCCCCTTCGGCCATCATCCTGATCTTCAGCCACCGCACCGTCGTGGTGTGCACCTCACCGCCATCTAAAATGTTGTTCCATCCCGATCAGAACCCCGATCACCACTCACCCTAGTTCCTCGTCGTTCACCATAGAGAACAACTTAAACGCTCGATGAAAGACCCAAATGTTGCCCATCTGTCTTTTGCCACTTTTAGACACCACAGGTACCGGTGCGACAGGTGATCGCCACCTCTGAACTCCTCGTCAGCTTGTGAGCAAAACCCATCCGGTCGATCGGCTGACTGACACCAGCAAAGGCTTCATCGGAGCTTTGGTGAGTTCGATGAGATTTCTGACTTGATTTTGGTTTCATGTTGAAATGGTTTTGTTCATTGTCAGTTTCTGCATTTCTGGGAAAATTCACAGTTGTTTAGGGCTACGCGTGAGTGTCACAGGCTACCGAGGATGATGTCTAGCTACAATTCTAGTTGCCCATCGATCTGGATTGGTCCGACTGGTTATGGACCGGTTCTGCCTTGATCTGAGCCGGTTAGTTCGAACCCAGTATGCCAAACCCATGAAATGGCCAGTTTTATCAATTAGGCTGACCTATTTCTTAAGGCCTAATGACCTTGGGTCAAGTCCAAAATCTGACCTAAGTTTGACGTAACTCCTTTACCCATACCGGTTCTATTTGGTCAGACCCGTCTGCCTGTCGTGATAACCCGTTGACGGAGTTAACTCAGTGAGTTAGCCCGTCTGAGTCAACTTAGTAAGTTAACTCATCCAAGTCATCCCGGTTTACCTTTGACCAGTCGAACAATGACATCAGCGTTGATTGTTGATGTCAGTTTTGACCATTGACAAGTTGACCATTGACTGATGACATTAACGTTGACTTTGACCAAAAAGTTAACTTTTTTGAAAATCCCCTATTTTATATTTTTCTGATGTTTAACTTTCTAGATAAATTTGATTATTGTGTTTAAGTTCTGTTTCTAATGTAATTTGTTTTGCCATGTATTCGAGATAACGAGAGATGTCAAATTCGAGCTTGAGTGTGATCAAAAGGAGTTTCAAAAGTTGACTGTTGTAGCTTAAAGTTGAGGTAATACTTTACTACCTATCGCATGCTTTACGAAACTCGTTGGTGAATTGGCTAATGTAGGAAATGATATGATTGTTTATATATTTTATCGATGAATATTTTAAGTTGAATTGATTCCAATAAATGAAAGTAAATTAGATTAAGACCCGAATAACTCGAATAAGAATTTGAGAATCGGTAAGAAATTCAAGCTCAGTGAATTATTGATAAAGCAATTAACCTCAAAACTTTCAATTCGAATGCTTGATAAGTACTACAATGTTGGGATCTGTTACTTCAGATGGACTTGAAGGCTTGATAAACCGTTAAAAATCTCAAACATTGCAATTTACTGTTTTAACCTTATTGAGTTAAATTATAAAATGTGCCATAGAAGTTAAAATGACTAAAATGCCCTTGTAGGCCTAATGATGGGATTAATCCCAATATATACAAATTATGCATGATCCTAGTAGATCAATTCTCGAATACCTGGTAGAGCCATTAATTATCAAACCCCTTTTATTAGGGATCCCGTTTCTGAAACCAGTTTGAATTTTTTAGAAGTTCAGCGTTCCATTCCTATAATTACCAATTGCCTCTAAGAATTAAATTGGACAATGTAGTGCATTTCTTGTGTATTATATAAACGTTTTAAATATTTTTTTTGAAATGATCATGTGCACATGAGTGATATACTCAGATTTCGCAAACATAACTTATATTATGATTTTAAGCACGATCATTCTATATGTTTGATTTACGCCTAAGTACATAATTTGATAGCATGCTCTCTGGTTACTATTTCGATAAACAATTGTCTGCTTTATATCTATTATTATTACAACTTACTACAACAATATTGTTATATCCTAAACTGTTTTACTGGGGTGCTTGGGACATGGTATGAAGTGTCTGCAGCTTCAGCCCTAACCAAGTCGGAAATTCCTTGTGTAACAGGTTCTTATGCTCCGACTAGGGTAATTTCTTATGTAACAGGTTCCTATGCTCCATCTAGGGTAATTCCTTATGTAACATGTTCCTATGCTCTAGCTAGTGTTATTCCTTATATAACTGGTTCCTATACTCTAGCTAGGGTAATTCCCTATATAATAGGTTCCTATGCTCAGGCTAGGGTAATTCCTTATATAATAGGTTCTTATGCTCTGGCTAGGGTAATTCTTTATGTACCAGGTTGATAGGCTTCTACAAGGGTAATTCCTTATGTACCAGGTTCATATGCTTCTATAAGGGTAATTCCTTATGTACCATGTTCCTATGCTTTGGCTAGGGTGATTCTTACTGTATCAAGTTCCTACGCTTCTAATTCAATCTACACTTGTTAGAAAAAACACTCAACTCCTTTAATCTACCTATCTTCTGGTTATCTAGACTATAGGTATCTTGCTTGGTACTCAGGTGATCAAATCAAGAATGATTGCTACCTTCAAGTGTAACAAAAATGTGAAATCTTATATCATAAATGAAACCTGTTGATACCAAACCCATCATGTCAGTTTTACGTTTAGCCATATACATGTTTGTACCTTTAGCACCTTAAGGTAGTTCTATGTTACTGAGCTTTTCCAAGCTCACGTCATTTTTACCATCGTAGGTTAGAAGAAATCTATCATAGTATAGTGACCGACATCAGTGGTTGGAGTTCTCTTGGCATTGCGTTCAAAGTGCGGTATTAGTACAATTAGTGGGCATGTATGTCTTGTATTATTCTACGTTAGTGTTTGTAATATACTTTCTGAACTACTGTTATATGTCTAACTAATTTTTCTGAAATGGTATTTTGAATAGAAGTTTGTTTATAGTTTTTAAGGTATTTAAAGAAAAAAAATTTATGTGAATTTTTTGTGGGTCGCTTTCGTGACCCTAATGTGACCTCCTAAAATTATGTGTAACGCTTAGGCAGGTCTAGGGGGTTACACCGATCTTTGGGTGTACGATTATCGGAGCTACCGTGTTAACCTTAGGGGACGATTGCCTATTACAACGATTACATATATCGAGGTGAAATCGTTTCTAAGGCAGTGGTTTATACTGCAACACAATTTCTTAATTTGCCTTTAATTTCTATTTATTATAATCCAAGTAGTGCTAACGGTTTGCTTTTTGCAGTAATATTACCATCAATTTAGAAACAATTTATATACTGCAATATGTCAAACCCTGTGTCAAAGCTCGAGCAACATGATCTTGATTATGTGTTGCTCAAGTTGCAACCCCAGTCATCAACGACTCAATCATCCTTAGTCGCTACTCTCGATGTTGTTGGTGGCAATGACACTACTACCCCTACAAGTGTTGTCCTATAGACTACAGATGTTCTTGCTTCTGCTCAAGCGTCTATCGATAAGTACGAGAAAAACAAGAAAATTATTCGTGGCTTTCTCTTAAGTAACATATCGAACAAATTGATTGACATGTTCTTCATAGAGAAAAGTGCAAAGACTATATGTGACACGCTGGAGAAGAAGTATGGAGCCGATGATGCCAGAATAAAAAATACGTGGTCGGAGAGTGGCTAATATTCCAGATGTCCGACGACAAGTCGATTATGGATCAGGTCCATGATTAAAAGAAGTTTGTTTCGAACATCCTGGCCGAGGGCATGAAGATGTACGAAGTCTTGCAAGCAAATGTCCTCATTGAGAAGCTGCCCAAGTCTTGGTCCAACTACCGCAACTCTCTGAAACACAAGAAGAATGAGTTTACAATTGAAGAGCTAGTGAGCCACATGAAGATAGAAAAAGGCAGCCGGCTTAAAGATAAGTTGATTTCTCCTAGTAATCATTCTTTTATGGCTAATCTACTTGAATCTGGATATGCCTCAAGGTCCAAATCTAATAAGACCATAAGAAAAAGGTGGCCAGAAATAGAAGGTCAAAGCCCAAAAGGTTGTCAACTTCAAGATGCCTGTGAAGGATAAGGCTCCACAAAAATCTCTCAATTGCCATGTGTACGGACAGGCTAGACATAAAGCTTACTAGTGTAAACAACGACCAGACCGCCAGAATGTGAACAAATCACATTTGAATGCTGCTAAAAATACTAACGACATCATAGCAGTGGTGGTTTCTAAAGTCAACCTAGTGGAGAACAATACTGAGTGGGTTGTGGACACTGGCACTTCAAGATATTTCTGCGCCAAAAAGGAGCTATTCACTGAGTTTGAAGATCTAAAGAATGGTGAGCAAGTGTACATGTGGAACTCTAGCAGCTCTGAAGTGCTAGGCAAAGGAAAAGTTTTGCTCAAGCTAGAATCGAGTAAAACTTTAGCGTTGCATAATATTCTGTATGTACCTGCCCTGCGTAGAAATTCGATTAGTGGTGGATTACTCAACAAGGCAGGCATTCAACTGGTGTTCGAAGTAGAGAAATTTGTACTTTCCCTTAATGGGGTTTTTGTTGGCAAGGGTTTTTTGAACGGAGGTTTATCTGTAATCGAAACCTAGTTTAATGAAAGTAATAAAACCACCACTTCTATTTATATTGCTAAATCGTTTGATATGTTGCATGCTAGATTAGGACATGTGAACTTTCATTCACTAAAGAAACTCATTAAAATGAATCTTCTTCCTAATCTAGACGAGAAAAACTTTAACAAATGTGAGATTTGTATATAATCCAAGCATGCAAAACCTTCTTTTAAGACAGTTTAAAAAAACAAAATTGTTAGAACTTATACATTTTGATCTAGCAGACTTTAGATACATTGAAAGGGAGGTAAACACTACTACATAACCTTTGTAGATGATTACTCAAGATATATAAAGGTATATCTCCTAAGAACTAAAGATGAAGCTAAAAACTTCTTTCTTATTTATAAGGTATAAGTTTAAAATTAGTTAGGTAGGAGAGTAAAACGACTTAGATCTGATAGAGGCGGTGAATACAAATCTAATTTTCTTAAAGAAGTGTGTGAGAAAAGAATGACATAATTCATGAGACCTTTTCCCCATATTTTCCTCAACAAAACGGCATAGCCGAGAGGAAAAATAGAACTTTAAAAGAGATGATGAACTCATTGTTGATAAGTTCTAGTTTGTCTAATAATATGCGGGGGGAAGCCATTCTATCAACCAATCATATTTTGAATCGAGTACCTCATAAGAAATTAGATTCTACCCGATACGAGTTGTGTAAAGGTTATGCACCCAATTTGCAATACCTGAAAGTGTGGGGGTGTCTGACAAAGGTTGGTTTGCCTGACTTTAAGAAGTTCGCCATCGATCCCAAAACCGTTGATGTAGGGTTTATCAGGTATGTTTCAAACAGTGCCATATACAGATTCATGTATCTGTATGACTTCTCTATTTTTGAAACTAGGGATGTTGTGTTCTTTGAGGATATTTTTCCTTTAAACAAACCTAGTTTAAGTGCTCTCTGTCAATCGGCCCTTTTGAGTAGCGTCCAAGTATTCTTTATATAGGTGGTGAAACTAGGGCTTCAGTACCCTAAAGTGCACAGCTTCATTAAAGAAAGCCAATTGTTTCCCGCTTCGTTAAATGTTGCGTATATGGGAGAAAGTCCATGTGGGCAAAGGTAGATTTATCTCCAACTCTTCATGCTTTTTCATCTCTAAACGTGCAATTTGTTCCTCTCCTACTCTAGCTATCCTTAAACATCCACCAGCATCATGCACATACACCAAAAATCACCACATTTCTATGAAAAGCACCAATATATATGACAATTTAAGCACATGCGGTGTAACTCCCTATCTACATGCAAATATGTATATTCTAATATAAATGCAACCAAAATGAGCTTGAAAACATGCAAAATACAAGGATTAAGGGCATATAAAATAGAACATTTACGCATTCGTCAAATACCCTAAACTTGAACTGTTGCTTGTCCTCAAGCAATGCAAAATAGAAACAAGAAAATAAAAACAAAAAATAAATACAATAAGTAGTCCATAAGTCCTAAAGTTCCACTAAGCTATGATTACAATGATTCCAAGTTATGTTGCAGCAGTCATTCATTCCTCAACTACGTTGATGATAAGCAAGTATATCAAAGCTTACAATTTTATTCAAAAGATTAAATCTACTGTAAGTGCAGTGTGTGCTTGGTTACATGCATTCATCATTTAATATTCTTAGAGAAGCTTAAGGGTTGCTTTCTTTCTCTACCTCAGCATATTGATTTTTCATTTTAAGCACATTCTTACTCCCCGTTCTTTTAAGTTTGAAAACTATATCCCTAGGCATCAGCTTATCACACTACTCTTCGGTACTTAAAGATGGAGTGGATCAAACAGCCCATCCCCGAGCCCTACGAGTAGTGTCATCCCATGAAGACTTTTATTCACTCTTTGTCAATACTATCATTTCTACCAGGGAAAGTTAAACGGAGCAAACACAACTCACCTAGTGTACTAAGATAGATAGATTCATAGAAGAGTGTCCCTCAAACAGTTTTGTTTAAATTATCAAGTCTTAATTTCTTGATTTTTCAGGAAGTGTTAAGCCTTTGTTTTGCTACATTGAGCATTTAAGTTCATTCCTTTTTTAATTCATGCTTAAGCATCAGAAAGTCGACTTAGACCATCCCTAAAGATTTCTTAAGTGTTAGATTGCATGCAACTTGTGGTTTTAAGGGCTATTACAGATTTATCATTAAGTTGAAAAACTTAGAAAGCTCTTAACACATTGCAAAGAATCAACACAGAATCATCATAGGAAGTCATAATCAATGCATCACCAATTTTCAAAATCAAAGGAATCACAGCAAAGGGAACCTATTGGACATATTAGGCTAATTATAGTTCTATTTTTTTAAAATTTTACCTAAATTTAACATAACCTATATGGGTATGTACTCCCCCAAACTTGAGAAGAGCATTGTCCCCAATGCAAAAAGAAAAGAAAACAAAACTAACATATGCAAAATATGAAACTAAACTAAATTAAAAGAAAATAAAATGAAAACTAACCTAGGGATTTATTGGGGCGGTGGTGTACAGCGGACCTGACTTTTCGTTCTCTTGCCCGTTCAGTGTGCCGAAGGTGCAGGTGTGGTGATGTCGTTTAGATTTCAAGGGATGCTGGAGATACTGGTGATGCAGCAGCATCTTTGTCAACAAGGGCGATGATGGACGCCGAGGAGCTAGAGGATGTAGATATTGGGGGTCTTCGCCCCAAATGTGCTTGTAGCTCCTCAATGAGCTTAAGGACTCGACCGACAGACATCTTGGTTTAAATCCTAGGAATGGTAGTAGTAGGAGTTGGTGATTTCTGGACAGAAGGGGGAGTGGCCCAGCTTATTGGATGTTGCACCTCTACATAATCATCGCTAACCAAGTGAATCGGGCTAGCAAGGGTTAAGTGTTTAGGTTGCATGGGTTCATTTCCCTTGTCTTGGGCTCTCATCCGCTTACTCAGTCGGCGGGGAGCAGACACCTGAGGACTATTCTTCTTCTTCCTTGTCTTGGCAGCAACAGTGGGAGGACTGAGGGGAATTTCCTCTTATGTTTCGTTCATTGGTTCCTCTTCCTTCTCTTCATCACCTCTTCCTTCTTCCTCACCTTCTTCTTTCTCTTCTTTTTTGCTTACTTTTTCTTCCTCATCTTTATCTCTGTCATTGTCTTCTCTAGGTGATCGATTAACGGGGATTTCAGTGAAATATTGTTATGAAAACACTAGGAATGCTTCAGTCGACCCTAGGGACAATTGATACAACACGACTCTCATAGACAAATCATTTTTTGATAAATTCAAAGAATGGCTAGAAGAATTCCACCATTTCACCCCCTCAAGGCGGTTCATAATAAATTCGTGGTAGTGGTGCTGAATGGTGTTAAACTAGATGCCAGTCCCTTGAGCTAAGGTATTTCCTTTGGGAGCGTCCATATATATGCTTTTATGATCTCATTGACTAGGTCAATTCGAACATGTGCTTTTTTGCATAAGGCCGTTATAAGGTTGGGAAAAGTAAGTACCGTCTTTTGCCAAAAAAATTACTCTGTTAATAATGGATTCGTGAGTTATCTTGCTAATATTTATCTGTCAGCCAGTCATCACCGAGTGTAGGATGAGCATTCTCTCGGCATGGATGGTAGAGTGGTATCCGATGGGCCCTATTTTTGAGTTCATAAAGTGAATCCAAAACTTAGGGTCTGGTTTCAGATCGACCCGTTTCATAATCTTATAAGTGGTTGATTACCAAATCCATGTAGTCCCCAAAAGGAACAAATCTCGTAGAACCTCGTCATGGGTAAATTCAGTTGTCGTGGCCATGAAATCCTCATGGTTATCCTCTGTATATCTAGGTCATGCAACATATTGATCGTTTCAGTAGAAAAGTTTACCATTTTCCTCAGACAAATGTGGTGGTGTCCGTCGCTTTGGTTATGTGAGTATAAAATTCGCGTACCCATAAGATATTAATTTGTCCTAGGTGTAGGAAAAACTCCTCCCATCCATGGGTCTCGATCACCGAGCCGATATTCTCATCGAATTTGGTCTTGTGCGCGCCTATGAACTCTAATCCTTCCTTGGGAAGTAGTTGTCTGTTCTTTAAAATCTCGAATCGTTGTTCCATCTATGAAATAGAGAAGGTTCTATGAGGGTTGGAGTCTCGTGGGCTTTTAGAGACTCGACGGGAGGTTGATGCAGGGGTTTTTCTATTCGTAGTCATCTTAGTGAACCTTGGAGTTACAAGAGAAGGACTGGCATTGACTCATTTCGCAGTTCTAGTTTTTGCCATTATTGGATATGAAGTAAAAGGTTGAGGGTAAGATTAGACAGGAATCAAGAATGCGAAAGAAGAGGAAGGCCAGGTAATTTAGGGTTTTGAAAGGTTTTGGGTAGCAAGTTGAAGGAGTGAAGGATTGGTGTAATTGTGTATGAATGGTGTGAGGCTTGCGGCAGCAGGAAAAAAATGTGTAGAATAAAGTTAGTACGGTGGATAGGTGTACAAGTGGGTTGAATATATTTTTCTCACAATTTCCAAGGAATATCCCCCTCAATCAAATGCTATTATCCCGCTTTAGAAGGGACCCACAAATAATCTTGCTCAATAACTGCCAAAAATTTATTAATAAAACTTTTAAGAGAACTAAAAACTAAAAAACGTGGAAATTAAAAACGAAAATGCAGAAAAATAAAAGAGTGAAAAGAATGATGTGCTAATTTTCCAATAATAAGAGCTTGATTTTATTACGTATGACCAGGGCTCCCTTAAAAATGATTAACCATTGTAGCAGCTCGTTAAGTTTGCCCAAATTTGGAAACAGAGAATGATAACACCTCTATGAAGTATCAAACATGGATCCCTCATGCCATTTGATGATTTCCAATTCATCCACAGTTCTTCCACTTAGAATGAAATTCTAGTGTTTTGTTAGTTGTCTTTTACAATTAGCTATTCCTTCAGCATCATGTGTAGCCTTGTCAAAGTTGATTTGTTCATTAAAGCTGAACAACTTACTATCGCACATCTCTGGCTAACGTTCCTTAGTGCAAGCCCTATTGGTTTCCACGAGCTAACAATCTTCTAATTCTTCTATGTACTTTAGCGTGATGAAGACATTAAATGTGATCTTTTCGTCATTCATCATCATGGTGAAGTTGTCATTCTCGCAGTCGATCATAATCCGTCTAGTGGCTAGGAACGGTCTCCCTAGGATAATGGGCACATTCTCATCTACTTCACAGTCAAGGATGATACAATCTACCGGGAAGACAAACTTATCTACCTTAACTAGCATATCTTTAACTCTTTCATCGGGTTAAATTTGAGATTGATCGACCAACTAGAGGATCATCGATGTTGGCCTTGCTTTCCCCATCTCTAATCTTTTGAACACAAATTTCGGCATCAAGTTCACACTTGCATCGAGATCACATAAGGCACGGCCAGAATAGTTGTGGCCTATAGAACATGGAATGGTGAAGCTACCGGGATCCTTCATCTTAGGCGGCAAATCACTCAACGCGGCCACAAACTCGCCCATGGTGGTTATAGTCTCAACATCACTCACCTTTCTTTTCTTTGTCACGATCTCCTTTAGAAACTTTGCATATATAGGCATTTGATCAATGGCCTCTAGAAGGGAGACATTGATGTGTAGTTGTTTAAGCATTTCCAGAAATTTCTGATACTGAACATCCTATTTTTGAGCTTTCAACCTTTGTGGGAAAGGAGGTAGTGGCCTGGGCTCGTCTTGTGGCTTGTTGGAAAGAGGTGTATCCTCAACTTTGTCTTCCTTACCTTTAGTAGCAAGGTTACTCACTGTATTAGACACATGAGTCGGTTCTTTTGGTGCAAGAGCATCGATAGATGGTTTACTTAGAGTAGGATCTACTAGAGAGCTTCCCTCAAACTTGGCTTCTCTCCTCAACTGCGTGCCACTACGAAGAGTGATGACATTACATTGCTCTACATTAAAGGCCTTAATGAATTCATTATCACTAGGTAAGCCACCAGGTGGTCTCGTCTTCAACATCTAGGTAATTTGACCTACTTGAGTCTCAAGGGGCCTTATCGAGGTGGTGTTATTTTTCATGATCGATTGCTAGTTTTGCAACATGGCATCCTACGTTGTGAGCATGTCACTGTGGTTCTTCAAATGGGTTGCTTGATCCTGCATAATGACACAAGCAATTTCTATAAAATTTTGATATAGATTATCAAAAGAAGTAGAGTTGGAATTAGAAACTCTCTAGTTTTACCTCTGAGTCTTTTGTTGAAATCCAGAAGGGTCATTAGATGTAGCTGGTTTTGCTCTTAAATTTCCTTTATTGCCTCCCCAACCAAAATTTGAATGTTACCTCCACCCTAGGTTGTAGGTGTTAGAGTAGGGGTTGTTGTTACGGTTGGTGTTCCCTACATAGTATCTAGATTCCTGTTGGTTTGGGTATTCGCTTGACAAATATTCCCCATCACAATTCTCACAAGTATATTGCACCACCTTGGCTTCACGGATGTTGGAGGCTCCTTGAATGTTCTTGAATAGATTGGTGATGGTCGAGAGTTGAGATGCTATAGTCTGAGAATTGTCCAATTGGAGGGTTCTAGCTGCTTTAGGTCCAGGCCTCAATCTCCATTGGGGGAACTAGTAGTCGATATTAGCTATCCTGTAAGTACTTTAAAAGTATCACCAGGTTCATTGTTGAGCAAAGTACCATTAGTTGACGAGTCAATCATCATCCTTGTTGGTGCATTGACGCCATTATAGAACGTCGTGACTTGTAGCCAATCTGTGAATCCAAGAATCGAGCACTTCTAAAGCATATGTTTGTATCTATCCCATGTTTCATATATGGATTCATCATCGTATTGTTGGAACGAGATGATATCACTTCGTCTTTGGTTGTGCAGGTTCGGTGGATCAATATCGGTGTAGAAAATTGCTGCACAAGTCATCTCAAGATGTTATAGATCATGCAAAAAAAGTTTTCAACCATGTTCTGGCTCGATCTCGCAGCGAGAAAGGGCATAGCTTAAGTCGTAAAGCATTAGTAGGTATATCTGGTTACCTGAAACAATCACAGACTTCCAAGAAAGCTTAAATGTGCTCACGAGCATCTTCTTTTACGAATCCTCCAAATTGTCCAATGTTGTTAAGAATGTTAAAAATAACATGCTTTAGCTCAAAATGGGTCATCTCTAGGTCAGGTACCACAATTTGTGGGTTGAGATTGTTAAAGATGGGCTCAATGATATCTCTAATGAATCTTCTAGGCCTGGCAAGTGGTGGATCCTTCTATCAGTTTTGGCCATTAATTTAAACTTCGTCGCCAACTCCCTATCCATCGACTAGAAGTACGTCGTTTGGATTATTCGCACTTACAAGGTCGTTCCTCGATGGAATCTCTTCGTTGTTCACCATCGTCTTATTCTCCCGTTGCACTTTCCTCAAAGTTCTCTCAAGCTCTGGGTCGTACGAAAAAATAGGATCTTTGGTGGACATTCTGGTCATGCACTAGAACGTATCTAAGAATTAAAACAAAAACAAAAACAAAATTTAAATGTAATAAAAATAAAAGTCCTAAGCGCAATTACAACGTATGTATCAATTGTCAATCTCCGACAATGGTGCCAAAAACTTGATGCTTGTCGAATAGTGATGCATTTTAGAGTAAGTATACTTATCGTATCAAGTAATAAAGTGAGAGTAGAGTGTCGAACCCACGAGTATTGGTTGATAAATATGAAGTTATCGTACTTAAGGATGTGTTTACAAGTATGGGTTTATGTCGGTTTAAGAAAAACTAGATTAACCAATCTAAAGATAGCAATAATAAAGACAAACAACTGCAATGGCTTAACAATTAATTTATGGAGGTTGTGATTATTGCTAAGAATATATGTTTGATTACCTATCTCAATGCTATAGCAACGTACAATACATGTCTGCGTAAACCCTAAGATACTTCATCTACTCGATAGGATTTTCTAATGAACTTCTGACTCTCTCGATGCCTAGAAGTTAATAACTTTGTAATTAAGGTGATACATGTCCGCGTTAACCCTAAATACTCTATTATTTGTTTAAGAACTCCATTTTAGGTTGAAACCTTAAACTTATGTTTAACCCTAAATATGTCATCATAAGCTTGTATGTCGATGACATGTTGATATTCAGTACCAACATTGAATCCATTAACAAAACAAAAAATTTCTTGTCCACTAAATTTAAGATGGACAAATTTAGGAGAGGTTGATGTGATCTTAGGAGTTAAAGTTACCAAATATGAAAATGGATTTTCTTTGAATCAAACACACTATATTGAGAATGTGTTAAAGAAATTTGATAGCTTTGATGTCATCCCTATTAGAACTCCTTATGACTCTAGTATACGACTTATGAAAAATAAAGGAAATAGTATTTCCCAACTAGAGTATGCCAAAATCATCGAAAGTCTTATGTTCTTAATGAACTATACTCATCATGATATTGCCTATGCTATGAGTAGGTTGAGTAGATATACTCATAATCCTAATGGTGAACACTGGATTACTCTAAGACGCTTACTTAAGTATCTTAAGGGTACTATGGATTGGAAACTCGATTTTGTTGGCTATCCTTTGGTCTTAAAAGGATAATGTGACGCTAACTAGGTTACCGATAATGATGAAGTAAGCTCTAGAGTGAGTATATCTTTACCTTAGGTATATCTTTACCTTAGGTGGCACAACGATCTCGTGGAAATCTACTAAGCATACTTGTATCGCTCGTTCTACCATGGAGTCAGATTTTATTACTCTTGACTTAGCTGGGCAAGAAGCCTAGTGGCTCAAAATTATATTGGTAGAAAACCTTTGTGGAAAAACTGACTCCTCTGGTGTCTTTATTGTATGATTCACAAGCTACGATATGTGTGGCTCAAAACCAAGCTTACAATGGTAAGAAGAGACATATTCTCATAAGACATGAATCGGTATGACACATAGTAGTCTCTTTAGAGTATGTGAAGTTAGAGACAAACCTTGTCGATCCGCTTACAAAAGGGTTAAGTCGAAAAATAGTTCTGGATTCATCGAGGGAGATGGGTCTAAAGCCCATTGGATGAGGAATTCATGGTGGATACCCAACTTAGTTATCTAAGTTCAATGTGGTCAAACGAAGCCATGGAAAGACTCATAGTGTACATTTCAATTACCTATCCCTATGATGAACAATATACATGCACAAGATGAGCTTAATTGCTCTTAATGAATTCATAGCCCAGGCTTTGGGTGGTCTTATTAAGAAAAGCTTGATGAATTTACTAATTTTTGGTTGAATATCTATTCTTAATAAGTTCAAAACCTAGTGTTAAGTGGGTAGTCCTAAATCGCGATAGGACTAGGTGAACTTACCGCCAGAAAGGTTGAGTTTTCTTAAAACTCTTAATGAATTCAAACCCAAGTGTTTGGGTCTTCCTAGAGAGAAGAACGTATTGAATTCACCAACTAATGAGGTTGAATATTTATTCTTAATGATTTCTTATCCTAGAGTTTGGGTGGTTCATTTAAAATGAACTTGAAGAAATTCACCTTATCTTTTTGTGAGGTTGAGCTGTTATTAAAAGCTCTTAATTATTTCATA
Organism: Hibiscus mutabilis; assembly: GCA_019671005.1. Taxonomy (NCBI): domain Eukaryota; kingdom Viridiplantae; phylum Streptophyta; class Magnoliopsida; order Malvales; family Malvaceae; genus Hibiscus; species Hibiscus mutabilis. The sequence goes on along the minus strand of CM033735.1, from coordinate 34,777,677 downwards.
GCCCTTGATTTGGGTGGTCCTTGAGAGACGGACTTGATGAAATAACCTACGTAAGTGAGAAGGATTAACCATATTCTATGAAAAATGCTGGGCCATTTTTCTAGTACACTTACTAGAATCCAGAGGAAAGAGGGCTACACATATATACACATTTGTATATACTCTTTGTAGACACATCGAGGACTTTGGTGGGTGAATAGGTTAGTTGTGTGTTATGAGTTCACCCTAATCTTAGAAAGTTCAAGATTCCTTCACTTATCTAAGAGAAGAATTACTCATCATCACTATGTACTAGTTCAAGATATGTTCACTAGTGCTTAAGCATCTAATATCGTAATTGTTCTTCTCTCGATTTTAATAAATTTGTCTTTTAAAGAACTTCTTCCATATTTGTGGGGGAATGTTGGTTATAAGTATCCCGCATTGGGAGGGCACATCCCTTGGGAAAGGTATATAAAGAGTCTTCCCTACCCTTTTGTTGAATGTGGTTAAACAACTCTCTCGCACGAGTATGCCGCCGCCGCCGCCCGACTCGGCTAGGCTCGATTCGTTTCAATTCGTGGTCGTGGTAACACGTGTCTTCGATACGTCCGCGCGCGTTCTTTTATTTTGGAGAAAATTCAGAATAATTTCTTTAGACATGTTTTATGAACCTATTTTATGGGTGATTTATTAAAACTAAAACATTTTAATTAGCTTTAAATTAGTCTGTTAATTAGAATAAAATTAGAATTAATCTACTATTTAATTCTTGATTCTTATCTCCTAATTAAACGAGTGGCTTAAATTCAGCAGTTGACCAAGCTTGAAATATGAAAATCAATGTTTAAGACTGATTCTATTTGTCATTTTTAGCCCGCGTATACAACCTATAAATAAAGAGGGCTCTTCATAATTCTAGGCATCTTAAATTCTGCTGTCAAACTTTTATTTTATTCTTTTTATTGAGAAGAGCAATTTCACCGTTGTCCACTCTGATCTTTGGGTGTACAATTATCGGAGCTACCATGTTAACCTCGAGGGACGACCGCCTACTGCATCGGTTACACACATCGAGGCGAAATCATTTCTAAGGCAGTAGTTTATACCACGACACGACTTCTTTATCTCCCTTTAATTTCTATTTATTATTATCCAGTCAGTGCTAACAATTTGGTTTTGTAGTAATATTATCAACACATCGTACGGACGTGTACTGTATATTTCACTTAGAACTTTGATTAATGTCGACAACTACAAACATAAGTGTTGTTTATATAGACTACATTAAGAATTAAGAACCCAGTTTTGTGGGGAGTCTAATTTAAAACAGGTTACAACATGGGCAGAGCAAGGATTTGAGGTTAGGGGGCAAAAATATAAATGTTTAAAAGTGGGAGGGTAAATTCAAAAATAAACTAATTTGTAAAGAAATTTATATAGGAAAAAAAAGCTGAAAAAAATTCTTTGAATTGCCCCCTGACCAGCCATACCCCACATACCTCTGTCACTGACAGGGACGGAGCCAGGATTTGAGGTTAGGGGGCAAAACATAAATGTTTGAAAGTGGGGGCCAAATTAAAAAATAAACCAATTTGTAAAAACATTATATAGGAGGACAAAGCTGGAAAATAAATTCTTGAGGGTGGGGGGCAATTGCCCATCCCCATCCGCACATATCTCTGTCACTGGGTTACAGTAAGACTATGGTGTGACACAAATCGGAATATTACAAAACGCAGAACTTAAAAGGTTACACACCAACCTAAAATATTACACTTTTTGATAATATTTTAGGTAGGTGATCTCACGACAAGTATCAATACTCAGAGACAAGTTTCGATACTTAACACCTACCTAAAATGTTATCAGAAGTAACAAATATTGATACTTGGAGCCACATTTCGATACTTCACCAACTTAAAATGTTATAAAAAATATATCATTTTAAGTTGGAGGGTAACTTTTTAAGTTCCATGCTTTGTTAACATTTCGGTTGGTATTGTACCATAGCTGTACCGTACCCAAACTCACTCCAATTTTGTACCTATATGGAGGAGCTATATGCAAACGTAAAATATTACCAAGGATGTCCTTTTAAAACACAAAATCATGAAATTTTGAGTTAAAACAGATAGTATTTTACAAGTTGCACTTTGGTATAAAAAGAGTACAGAATTTGGTCAAATTCAAATGGTTGGTGATTTAAGAATCCTTTAAAGTTGAGCTCGTGCGTGTAAAGCTAGAAGTGGGATTTTTTAAATTCCCTTTCCGTTGTGCGACTGGGGAAAAGCTAAATCGATGATGAAACCTATGGATAGGCTTTTAGGAAGGAATGATGTATGTAATGGATTGTAGAGCACTAAAAAAAAGCCTATATAACAAGGCATGATAGACATAAATGATGCATGGGGGCACCATAAGGCCAGCTACTAATGGATGGAGATGGGCTATCCGGTTAACTTTCAAAGTAATTGTGATTTTACTGGAAAGATTTCTTGCTTTGAATATAGGAACAATGCGATTATCTTTAAAATGCATTTGACATTTAAATTTAGACTTTGCTAACTAATCATTATTAAGTGTAATGACAAGTTATATTGTTTTCTCTAAAAAAAAATAGATTTAAATCTTCTAACATAATTAAAAAGAAGAACTACAAATTCCAAAAATAAACCATAAAATGGACATAAACTTTATCAAAAAAAATTATATGAATATTAACTATTTTCCCATCATTCTTACCCAGCAAAGCCTTGATGTTTAATTTGGTACATTATTTTTTTCATCAAATAAATATATAAATTTAATTTCATGATTCAAATAATATTTACGGATTTAAACAAAAATAATATCATCTATGAAATTCAACCTTGAATTCAGGTTATGTATCAAAACGTACTTTTACCATAAAAACATAAATGATAGTTTGAACTATAGTATATTAAAGAAAATGATTTCGCATGGAGTTGTAGTATAGTGATGAGTATTCCCGCCTGTCACGTGGGTGACCCGGGTTCTATTTCCCGGCGACGGTGTCTTTTTATTTTTATCCTTTTGTTTGTATTTCCGTTTATTTATTAAAATATTATTTAAAATAATGAGCTCCGATCGAGAAGTCCTTGTAGTATAGTGGTGAGTATTTCCGCCTGTTAGTCGGGAGATTCGGGTTAGATCCCAAGAAATGTTGCTTTTCACTAATATTTTTGAATGCCGAAAACTAAAGAAGGAGAATCAGCACCAAAATCCGACGATCTGGATATCGTCTCCATTGGATCTCTGTACAAAGGCCCTTGGGGGAAGAAATATCGGAGCTCCTCTAGGGTTCGTTTGCTTTTTATTTATTTATTTGCAATTTACTTGATATTTTCGTTCTTACTTGATTTGCTTATTCTTTTATAAATTGATTTTATCTGGAATTGATTTATATGCCGAATAATTTAACGAAAGCTAATGAACTCTGATACATTGCCGATGTCAGTAGCAGCAGTAATAATTTTACGACATTACGGTGTGAATTTGCAAATGGGATGTAAGAACTCCGAATCATAGATTCTAACAAATTTCAGCAATTTAAAAATTCATTTTCGAACTAACAGCTGGGAATTTGAGTAAATCGGTATGAATTAATGTTGCATTTAGGTGGATTTGACTTTGTTAATCTGTAGGGTAAGGATCGATATCCTTATCCTGTTGGATATCAAGCTGTTAGGGCTCACAATGGAAGCCCTATAAGACAGAAATTCATGAAGGTACTAAATGGCCTTTGTTTGTTGTGAGTAAGCAGACTTGAAGGTTTTACCTAGCACTTGTATCTTGTTTCCATTGTCACTATTTTTTGAGTAAGTTAATTAAGTACATGCGTGCGTCTATTTTCATGTAGATCTCTTGTGATTGACAATCGTGTTCGGGACAAACACCAGACATTGCATGGGAGAAATTTCAGAAGATGGGTTGCCCGCATTTGAAGATATGGCATGGAAAGAGATTCTCATGCAAGATAGATGGTGTGGAGGTACATTTTGGTGCTTAGCACTCTGAACTGCATTTTCCTTTCTTCTCCTTTTTTTGTTAATGACATTGTTATTAATAAGTTTAGTATGTACCATCGTGATTTTGCTCTTTATGCTCTTATTTTGTTACCATATCTTGTGTCCGGGGAGCATTTTCTACCAATATGACAATTCATATCTCTTTTCTTGTTTTCTAATTGATTACCACAATTTTAGAACTCTCCTGGTAAATCATTTTGTTTTTCAATGGTCACTTTGGTCTCTAGGGGATAATTTATTATAGAAGAGATTATCCAAAATAGAACATGATGATCTAGGGCTGCGCTGGAGACAACAACTAAATTTAGCCATAGTGATAAGAATGCGTAAGCACATGAAAATCTATGAAGTTACTGTCCTTTTCTTTCATCTCTATGATTTTAGCTTAATTAAGCTCCAAGACATTTAGGTGGAGAGTAATTAACTTGATAAAGTTCAAGTTCTGACATCAATTTGAAGCAGTGTAATGTGGAGCATTTGAGTTGATCTTTTCTCTTTGATAGTTTTTTTTGTCTGGGTTGCTCAAGTTGTTTTCTTTGCAACCTATGCAGTAATTGTGCTCTATAGAATTATTTTACAGACGTTGGTGCCTATTAGATTACATAGACACCTTAAAGCCTTAAACATGTTTAAAAATCCTTTTACTTGGCTGTTATTTGTGGTGCTTCTCTGGACCACTTGATGCTGCACTGTTTCGACTTGCTCAATGTCAGAAAACTTATTTCCTAATTTTGGATAGGTAAAGAAAAACATAGATAATTTTACTGAGTTTTTCTTTGCATTGTAATATGCAGTTTTTTGGATTCAAAAATCCATTTGTTCAAAGGTTGCTGCGGGAATTGGTTGCAAACATCAATGGAACAGCCGAAAGGAGTTTGTTATCTTCCAGCTTCTGCAATGGCGCTTCTAGAATGGAAAATGACAATGGGAGCTCAACTATCTGTACTGCTCCTGATTTACTACCATACTTGGCCAGGCCACAGCTCAGAAAAAAGAGAAGTAAAAGGTGTGAAATAATACAAAGCAAGTTGGCTGAGAGGCCTGGCCTTAAACGACCCTGATCTAAGGACCTGAGTTATGGTGCCAAGGGTTCAAATTTAGTAAAAGGGAATCAAGTGAAAGATGAGCTTGGGTTTTCAGAAAGTCATAATGCTTCAAAAGATGAAAATGACAAAAGTATAGAAGCATCAGCAGTGTACTCAAAATCAGTGGGGAAAGATGTGAAAAATTCTCTAGCCAAAGATGGTTTTCCATTGAAATCTGATGATTCATTGTGCCAACATGGTGAGAACGAAGCCAAGAGCAAGTTTATTAGTTCCCAAAATGCAAAATCGACTAGAGTAGCTAACATTGCATATGAAGAGGTAAGACTGGATATTGTGTCTCGTTGTTGTTTGGTTCTTCCCTTGTAGAACATCTTGTTGAAAACATGTTCCTCTATCTTGCACAATTTAGCTTATTGTTAAATTAGTCTTGCCATCTGGACCTAGCTTTTAATAGCTATTTCCTCAGAATTATCATCCTCTTCCATTTAAGGGGACAAATTAATTATGTGAAATCACGGTCTTTAATCAGTTAATGCAGTATTTGTTCTGCAATTACAAGTAACATTACTTGCTACATTATTAGAAACATTCTTAACTTCTTACAGTTGGGTAGGCCACAAGATACTGTACCGGAAGGATTCGGTTTTCCAGTAAAAACAGATGACAGGCATGGAGATTCATCAATTCCAAATGATTCCATGGGCATAAATGATGTCCATCTTTGTGCACCTGATACTTTGGATTTTGAAGGTAGTTCTTATCTGCAGTATTTACAGTTTTTCGCTACATTGTTACCCATGTATTCTTTCCATTGTTCATAATTTATCATTCTGAGCATTCACGTTATTAGTAATTAGCCACAACATTTATGCAGATGACATGACAAATGTTGCTTCGGATGCAAAGGACACAACTAAAGTTATGGAAGAAGAGTTAATTGCTGCTGATGTAGAAATTTCTGATGACTTGGCGACTGAGTCTAATTATGAAGAAGAAATGGGCGCATCTAATTTAAATACAGCTTCTGAAAAATGTGATTTTGATTCAGTTGGTCAGGAAATGACTAAGTCGATGATGAGAGTTTTACTTCCTCAAGCTGTTCCATTGCTTAAGAGGTCTTCTAAGAAGAAAAAAGAAACATTTAGCCCATGCAAAGGATTGCCTTGTGTGGTGAATTCTCGAGAGGAAAACATTGATACTAACCATTTGTTGAACCTTCCATGTTTTGGTACTGTTAAATCTTAGAAAATTTTGAACTTTTCTCTGAATATGTTCATCTAGGACTCTAGCTTCAATTTAATCTTTTTCTTGCCTCTAGCTCATAAATTTTCTACTAAAACTGCAGCCATCAGTCCAACTGAGGATGCAAGTACAGAACAGGATACACACATGCATATGCGTGGTTTAGACCGTGGTTTAGTTGTGCCAAATCTTGAACACTTGAACTCTGTTATTCTTGACAGTTTTGAGGATGGTCAGGGGGATCATGTAGCTAGTTAATCTCTATTGTTTTCAAAATATATGGAGGTTGATCGAACCAGTTTCAATAAAGATGCATTTCATTCCAACATTCAGGAGCAGCTTGTTAGCATCAATCTGAAGCAGGAAACATCAGTTTATTGTGGTGAGATCTGGGGGGACCAAGATACGATCTGCCACAAGGAAGTAAACATGGCTTTAAATAAAGAGCATCTGAAGAGTGATGTAACCAAATCTGATTCTGTTTTAGGGCGTGTGTCTCCAATCATGAAAGCTCTTTTTGAAGATATCCAGGATGCTTCTGTGAATTTGGATGAAAACTCCACAGATATCAGAAACCATTCTGTGGAAAAGAAGCCCAAGAAAGCACTTAATTGTGCTGAAGGTAAAGACATTCAACCAACCTTGAAATTTTAGTTGTCAATTTTTCTTTTAAGTCCTCACAGGGCAAGCAACTATCTCCTAAACTGATTGATAAGATATCAGTCTTGTGCAGAATAAAAACTTTCTAGTTTCCTACTAGCCTGTAACCTTTACTTAAATTTTAAATTATCGTCATCATTAGAAACTGTTATTCAGGGAAGAACTTACATTGTCAGATTACAGCTGTTGGAGTTGTATGTCATGCAATTTACTGAATTCCTGGTGCTCAGAGCACATCAAATAATTGTATTCTTTTTGTCAGATAGTCACGATTTTCATGATTTTCAATTTGAAGCAAATAATCATGTTTCTGCATTTGAGGATACAGATATTAATTCAAGGGGATTTGCAACTCCAATGAAATTATCAGGGAAGGACAGTAAGGCTGAAACCAGGGCTCCTGGTACTAACTCTTCTCATCAAGCACAGAAAAAAGTATATACCCGAAAGAAAGTCTCAAAACAAGCTTGCTCAACTAGAAAATACACTGTTCCTCTCTCTGAAAGTATCATATGCAGAAATTCTGGAGATGATTATGCGCCTAATAAGTCATTCTGCTATGACCGGAGCTTCACTTGTTTCAAAGATTTGTCACTCTTCTGATAACAAACCATGCAACAGAGATATCATTGGTAATACACCCATGCTTGATGAGGAGAAAACTACTACAAATTGCAAACCTGAAATCAGTAATATAACGCCTGTGCTATCTAATGTAAACCAAAAGTTGACTAGTGTCTCTAAAGAAAATGATGCATCTTGCTTTCTTGATCCTTCTGTTTCACTTGAAAGGGGGTTTCAAGAAAATTATCATGAGGAGAGGCTTGAACGTAGAACTATTGTAGAAAATGGCTGTTCTGCATCATGTCAAAACCAGGTGACCAGTTTTTGTGACAAGAACTTATCTTTATCAATGGCTCAATGGAAGTTCAAGGTAGTTCAGATGTCAACCATTACAGGGATGAAGAGCTTACTAGTGATCTAAAGGGCATTGTCACCCTTGTAGGAGGCTATTTCCATCATTCGCCTATTTTTTAGTATTGCTGGGTACAAAAGGAAATGAAATCCACATTTGTGTTTCCTGTGGTCTTCTTGTAAATAGGGACAGAACATTGTTTGTCTACAAGGTGGCTACTGAAGAACAAAGGAAAGGTGCCCTTCTTTTGTTGGTTACGCGCCTGTAGCTTTACCATCTTCTGAAGTAAGCGTTGGTGGGAGTATATGTTTTTATATATAAACTCTTCAGAGCTACTTGGTGCTTACATGGTCAGTGATAACTTTTTGACATTTTTTTCTTTCCTAGATTGCTGTAGAAAGCCGTGGCTTACAATTCATCCCAGATGGGCTGTGTCTTGTTTTACTTGACAGCATTAAAACACCTTATTGCAGGTCAACTGTTTCTTCAGGTGTCTATCATGTCAAACTGTTTAGAAACAAATATTTTACTAATATCAGATTTATTTTCTTAGGGAAGGGAGAATAGATTTTATCTGCTCAATTTGTCTTTCAGGCTGCTTGAAGGAGAATGCAGTAAAAATTGTGCGAGTAAATCCTGGTTATGTTTCTTTGGTTGCAAAAGTGGAGACAGCTGAAAGTGTGCAATGTATATTGGTTTGTGAAAATGACTTTCTTCTAGCTGCTGGAAAGAATGGGAGATTGCATCTTTGGGTCATGAATTCAACATGGAGGTGAATGTCTTCTCTTGCTCTCCATACAAACTTTACCTCTTTATTCTTATAGGGGACGGTCAAGTCTTCCATGTATTGTTTTGAGAAGTGCCTAGTTTGTGGTTTTAAGCATAGGTTCCATATTGTGGCAACGAACCTATCATACTGCAGAATGTTCAGCATGTGCTTTATATGATTTGAAAATAGATAGTGGAAACTTTATCCGTTTCCTTCTGACACTCTTCAAATATGTCCCCTTGCATAATTTTTCTTAGTGAATCATGCAATTTTACCCATCTTGTCCACTTTTTGCAGTGCATGTACAGAAGAATTTATTATACCTGCTGGCAACTGCATATCTTGTGGTGTAGTGGAGTTGAAGAAAATTCCAAAGTGTGCTCATTTGGTGATCGGGCACAATGGTTTTGGGGATTTTGTATTATGGTATGTTGCCTTGTGTTTAAAAACTATATTCTTTTATACTGTTTGGTGGTTCTGAGTGATAGTTTCTCTAATTGCTGGGTAGCATTGTGGAAGTATAAATAGGTATTGATCTTTTATATCCTTTATGCATGATTTATGCATAAGCTATAAGGCAAGGCTTGAAAGGGGTTTTCTTGTATTTGCCTCTCCACATAAAACCTGATTAGTTACTGATAGAAAATAGGTTTTGCTTCTCAGGGATATTATGAAACGGGTCAATATCTCAAGATTTTCTGGTTCTGGCGATCCAATTAAGCAATTCTTACCAATCAGTTTACTTAGTTGGCAGCCTGTATTCAACCATGCTGATATGAAAGGGTGCATTGATGAAATCATCACAGAAACAGAATTTTGGTTTTCCGAACATAAGGATCACTCTTTTCTTCTGTTAGAGGGGGAAGATGTTGCTATCTGGCTTCTTGTCTCGATTAATTCCGATGCTCAGCATGAACATTTATCAAGTAATTGCCAAGCAAATACATCTGGATGGTGGAGGCTAGCTTTGTTGGTGAAGGACAGGGTGATATTGGGGAGTGCACTAGATCCAAGGTGCTTTAAAGTTCTATTCTACATCTTAAATATAAACTAGGCTTTTGCTTTCCTAAGGTCAAGTAGAGTTCATAGAAATGCAGTTGTGTGCTGTTGTGTTTTCGTAAGGCAGCAAGTAACCTGTTTTTATCGTATCTGATATTTCTCTTTGATGCATGCCAATCCATATTTGATGGTCACAGATATTCATTTTGTTTCCTCCGATTTATGTTTCCCTTCTGCGTTGGTAGTAACTGAGAATTTGGTTACTGCAAAATACAAATGCTGAATATGAGAATGCATTTTCTGCATATGCTGCTGTTATATGTCGTATTTGTGTTCCTATACAGAAAGCTCTAGGTATCTATAGTATCAATTCATGGCTTTTGTATACACTTGAAAATTACCAACCAAATGTGCGAAAAATAATTGTTGAATTCGATTGTACAGGGCTGCTGCAGTTGGTGCATCATTTGATCACGGGATCATGGGAAGAGATGATGGTTTAGTGTATATGTGGGAACTGTCCCCCGGAACTAGACTTGGCGTTTTGCATCACTTCAAAGGTACGTAATCCACGTTAAGTTAAACCTATTCATGGGATTACCAAGTATGTGTTTATATTCAATTTGTTTTTTAATATATATGAAGGATTTGAAGAGGTTTATATTTCTATACCTGAATGTTTATAATACTAATGTCAATGTCTTGATGGTCAACAGCCATGTTTAGATATGGTTTTAATATGCCAAAGGGCTTTGTAGTATTTTAAAATTTAGTCCCCATACTTTTTTTTTTTTTGAAATTGAGCCCTTAACTTCTGTTCAATTTTACATTTTACCTAAACTGTCGACTTGACAGCTAAAAAGGCCATTCTTTACAGTTACAATTTTTATTGGACGAGGAATGTTTCGACATATTTAAACCTTAGTTATGGCAATGGATAAGTTCTAATTATGAAGAATTCATTTAATTTCTTTTTGGTATGAGAATGTCCTTTTTAATAATGTTGTTTTTAAAGTTTGATCTTAAATATATTTTTTTGAGAGTGTAATATGTCTTACTATTGTATCCAACTGTTTGTTGGTGAAGAATTCATTTGATACGTTGTGATGATTTTCAATGGATTTAATTTGAAACAAGAAGTTTTTATACACTTAACATTGTACATACATTTCTGAGTTTGGAGGGAGTGATTGCTTATTTTCCTTAACGGTTTATCAGGTGGCAATGTTCCGTGTATTGCAACCAGTAGGAGTGGAGGCCAAAAGTTGTGGGTGTAGCTGCTGGTGATGGTCAGTTGCTGCTTTATTTCCCACAACCAACAAATTTTAGTGACCAAGTAAAAATAGCAAATAAGCTTTTGGCTCTTTTTTCGATTACTCAGCTTTTTGGGTATCTGTTCACACTTCACACTCTTCCATGATTCCATATTTTGTTTAAATATGAGGAAATGCCATGAATATGAAACTTTTTTTTTTTTAAATATGATATCTTTATTTTTATTTTTAAATTTATTATATTTATTACAATAAAAGTAAAGTCGGCAAAAAAATAATTCGACTTTATTGTTCATGTTATTTTTTTAAATTAAGAAATGTTAAAGACGTGGGTATACAATTTGACTTTAGTGTAAAAATATTGTTTAAAGTTGAAACTCTTTCAGTTTGACTTTAATTTTTTTAATAAAAAATACAAACACTGTTTAAAGTCGGAATTTTTTCGATCTGACTTTACTTTACCGTAAAAAATACAATATTGTTGAAAATAATTTAAAAAATACCATATATTTAAAAAAAATTAGATATCATATCTTGGTAAAATTGCCATTTAAATATGTAACTCTACAGTCGATATAAATCAAAGCTATAGTTGGTATCAATTTGATTGGTCACATATATCGCTATAAGAAAAATTGATTGGTCACATATGCAAAAGGTTGCATTTTTTTTCTCTTGGTTTGGTTTTGTTACTGTTAAATGGTTTTTTTTTTTCTGTTTGATTTTGCCTGTCTAATTTAAATTGATTAGAAACAAGTTTAAATGCGAATATAATTTATAAAAATAATTTTTAATTTTTAAATATTTAATGAACAATAGTAGTAAAAAAAGGACAAAAAAGAAATAGAAATTTTGATTGCATCATGGGTAGAGTTATCTTATAATAGTATTTAATGGAGTTTTTAAATTTTGATTATATAAGATGGATATTATTATTTTTTCTATTAAGTTAATTTTTTATATATATAAACGTACACTCATACACTCGTACCATAATATTAATTTTAAGCTCAATTTTTTAACTAAGAGTGGACTCCTGCTCAACATTAAATCAAATTACAGATTTCAATCAGCATCTAAATTTAACATTGGTTACAAAATTCTGTTTTACGAAATCTTCAATCCCTCTCACGTAAGGAAATAACTTTTCTGTAATGGAATTTGAGAAATGGTGGCTTGAGAGTCGATAAAAATTTGTATAATTATATAATTGGTTCTTATTATTTCTATACCCTATTATTTTAATTTAATTTAATTTAATTTAATAAATTTAATTATTTAATCATATGGTGACATGTCATGACACATATTAGGTGATGACACACATCATTACTTAATTGGAGGAATTTGCTCTCAACCATCATCTTATTGGATGAAAAATTTTAAAGCAAAATGACACTAACAAAATAGAATGATTTAGGGTTTGTGGGATGAAAAATAGTTTCTAATATTTTAAATTAAAGATTAAACAGTATACTAGAAAAATATATAATTAATTGTACGTTGAATTTCTAGAATTTTAATTTTTACCAAACAATCATTAAAAAATAAATTATATATAACGGTGAATAGCATTAATATATATATAGTTTTGTTTAAAAAGAATTGATCATCAGATTTTTTTCGTCTTAACTAATAAGGTAAAGAAAGTATCCTATGCACTAACGGTGAAAATAAAAAATTTTCATAAGCGCCTATTCCACTAATTATTTAGCAAATTGATAACGTCAATGTAAAATAAAAGTTTCATTCTATGTCGGGTACATATAATATTTTACTAAATTTGATGAATAGTTTCATAAGAAAAGATGATAATGTTTTCTTAGAAGATTCAGATTTGAATAACTTTGTTTGTATGATGTAAATTTTATCAAGGACTATAAAACTGAACGAACGAACACGAATGATGGTATGTTCATGTTTGTTTGTTTAATTTTAACCGAACAAATGAACGAATACGAACAACTAAACGAACATAATTTCTTGTTTGTGTTCGTTTGTTAAAATAATAAACGAACACGAACGAACAATGAGTATTGTTTTTTTTTCTTTTATTTCATATTTTAATATATGTTTTTAATTTTTTTAAATATAATGCTTTTTGTTATGAAAAATAATAAATATAAATGGACATATGTGAATAAATTTAAACGAGCATAAACGAACGGATTACCGAACGTTCACGAATATAAATGAACGAACAAGCCTTTTGTTCGTGTTCGTTCATTTAATTAAATAAATAGAAAATCTTGTTCATGTTCATTCGTTTAATAAATAAATGAACATAAACGAACTTCTCACAAAACGGTTCATGAAAGGTTCGCTCAATGTTTGGTTCGTTTACAGCCCTAATCGAATGTCTATTATCATTTGACCAATTTGGACATCTTATAAGTATATTTATATACAAATATAAAAGTTTAAAAATTTTAATTAGATTTAAAAACTTAATTCAATGATTATATATATATATAACTAATTAGAATAAAAAATGAAAACTATCCAAATTCATCGACAGAGGTTGGTTCAAGTGGTAAGCTGTTTGGTATTATTTAAGTAGGTTTCGAGTTTGAGGCCTTGTGTATGCAAAAAAAAAAAATTTAGGAGACTTAATCATCAAAGTTAGATGTACGACGTGGGTCGATCATAATTAATCAAAGCAAAACCATGAGTACCAGAAGAGCAACAAAAAAAAACTATCCAAATTCCTTTAGAATAAGATTGATTTTTATTTTTATTCTTTTTAAAGGAATTTTATTTTTAATTTTTAAAGAAACAAGAGTCTCATTAAAAATACTTAATATCTGATCCACTAATTGGCCTAATAGCTAAAAATACTCATCTTTCTCTATTTTGTATGAGTTCGAATTCCGACACAAGAATATAATACTTCACTATTTAATAAAAAAACCACTTAATATCCCGATTAAACTGTAACTCAATCGAGATAACAAAAAAATATCTAAAATTATAATTATTGAAAGTACAAAATTAGATAAACTCCAAAAATAAAAACAAGAAAAATTACATAAATCAAATCTGCCACCCAAAGCCTTTCATGACAATGAAAACCTTCGAGCAACATCCTACACTAAACGTGAAAGGACACCAATAGAACCATCAGATACTAAACAAAAAGATGAATTAGGGACGAAGTTAAAATATCAACTTGAAAAAATAAAAATATATTTTTGTAATAATTAGAAAAGTCAAACGATAATTATCCCATATATATTTTTAAATTTATTATTTAAACTAAAGATAGAATATATATACATATTGGTGGGGTTGGGGGCTACAATCCCTCCTCACTCATGTAACAGTTCCGTTCTTTAGCCTCATTTAGGATTGTTTATTAAAAGTGTTTTTAGAGTTAAAAAATATTTTTAGATGTATAAGCAATACTAAACAGTTAGTTTTTTTTTTTTAAAAAAAAATTGTGTTTGAAAAGTACTTTTCAACTTAAAACGTAAAAGTTAAAATTTTTAGCTTTTGCAATCGGAAAAATACTTTTGAAAGCCAAATTACTATTTTAACCTTTATTTGTTATTGTGTTTATTTAAAATTTATAAATTTATAATTTTTTATGAATACATAATTATATAATTAATGAATTATATTTTAGTTTAAATACTATATATATTTATTCATGTCAAAAATTTTAAATAAATTTTTTTAAATTTATTATATTTTAATAAAACACGTACAATTGTTAGAAAAAATATGTACTTATAAAAAATATTTTTTATATTATGATAATTTAAGTATATATATATATAACTTACAATATCATGTTTAAAATAGTCATTTGTTTTCTTAAAAACACTTTTCAACAGCAATACTAAACACTTAAATCTCAAATTCAAAAATTCAAAACAACTTCTAAAAAGCACTTTTTCAAAAATACTTTTCACCACACTTTTAAAAAATAATACTAAACTCTCTAAATTAAAAAACCATTATAAAAATTAATATTAATAATAATAATAATATCTTCTTTAAAGTTTAAGTTAATAATAATATTCCAACATGTGTAGCCCCAGTAAAAAGATTGATTCAGAAAAGACAAAGAAAAGTCGAGAGCCCAGCAGCCAGCACTTCGTCCATTGCTCTCCGCTTCCATTTCATCCCTCTAATTTACTCACCCATCATCCGACCCGTAACTGCTTGGAAAGTGTCATGATGATGCAAAAGTATGTAGATCAGTCGACGACGAAGTAAGAGTTGAATGGACGGAGAGATTAAATTATTAAATATAAGAATTTATAAATAGTTAAATTTAAAATTATTATTAGACCAAAAAAATTAAAGAAATTAAATTAAAATTTTACAAAATTTAGTTAAAAGTATTTAAAAAAAAATTAATTTTTAATATAGATATATAAAAATTGGAGGGATCAAATTAATGTCTTTAGAAGACTTAAAGGACTTATGAAAATTTGAAATTCTTGGGGCCAAGGTCCCTTAGGCCCTAGAGGTTCTAGGGCGAGACAACCTAAAATAAGACTAAAATGCGACAGTTATTGTGTAATTACATAAATTTTTATAATTTTTATAAGAATTTGTGTATGATTGGTAATAAATGTGTAACTAAATAAATTCTTATTATTTTTTTGTAAGAATGTGTATAACTACATAAATTCTTATCAACTTGATAAAAATTTGTGTAAATTTTATCTTTCTTAAGAATTTGTTTAACTACGAAAATTTTTATATTATAACTTAAATTCTTACTATTTGTGTAAGAATTTGTGAAAAATGCAAGGATTGTGTAGTTATACAAATTTTTATTTTATTAAAAATTTTTAAATTTGTATAAATCTACCTTATTTTAGCCTCACCCTTTGACCCGTCTCTGGTCAGCCTCAAGTCTTTATTTGTTATATTCTGAACCGCAACTGCCTGGAAACTTTGGTGTAAGCTTCTGAGAAGTGAAGTTACAGAAACTGAAATGAATTGCAACATATTGAAAGAAAGGGAGCCCTGTACAAAAGTCAAAAACGCTGCCCACCTCATATAAAAATGCTTATAAGTAGCTGTAGTTACACAACTTTTACTTTTGGCTTCTGCTTCAAACAACTTCAAGCTTCATTAAAAGGTTGGTTCACTTTATTAACTCTACCCCAAGAGTTCATAAGTTTATAGTTTTGAGCTTTAAGCTTTGGTTTCTTGTTTCCAGTGAAAAAAAAACTGTGAATATTGTTTCAACAATCTGTGAATGTTGTTTCGTTCCTTATTAAACTTCATTGCTTGTGCAGAAAAATATAGGCTAGGCAAGGCAATGTCAAGCTATATAAAGATGAAAACAAGGATAGGGATGTACGGAAGATTCCTAAATCCAATATGGATATGGTTCAGAAGGCCTGGACGACTGGTTATATTCACCTTTGGTATTTTACCGGATGCTTCATTAATCAACTTTGCAACATACTAAATATTCTGATTAAAGCATATGGTTTGGCATTAATTAGTGCTAAGATTTTAATCTCTTGCAATCTCATAGTCTCAGTTCAACATGCATCAAGTTCATGATCAATTTCTGTGACGGATTTTGGTAGAATAGTTTGGGGTTAATGAGGGCTTAGTTAAATATATCCAAAAAAGTTAAGGCTGAGGGGCATAAATTAGATTCCCCAAAACTTTGGTAGGCCAAGGCCCCATGCCCCTCATTACTATCCGCCAGTGATCAAATTCTCAGCAACTAACACCAAGAATTTCCATTGGCCATTTTTATAAATAGGTCTGGTTTTCGGCAAGGGGTTGATGACTTATGTTCTGGACAACCTTATGACATTCCTCACCGAATCCTGGAATTTGAAACTAAAAGAAGCTGCTGCAATTGTCAATCTTCAAGCTGGTCTAAGGAATATGTTGCAGATATATGTTGCCCTTTGCATTGATGCTTGCCTTGGTTATCGATGGATGTTGATTCTTTCCAGCCTTTTGTATTCTGCTGTAAGTTTGATACCATTTTTCACACCAAAACTGTCATTGGCATGTTGCTACCTGTTGCTTCAGCTATTTATTTTCCTTCAAACGAACTTATCCAACACATTTTCGGATACGAACTTATACAACAATCAGAGGAGTCAGAATAATATACATTTTGTAACTGTGTGATTGTGCAGGGCCTTTTTCTTTTAGCATTCTCAGTACCAAAATACTTATTGAATGATGAATTTTGTCGTCCTCTGAAGTTCGCCTCACTGGAGGGAAGCAAACTGAAAACGAAGGAAGTTGCATATTATTGTTTTAAGAAATTGAAACATACACCTTTCTGGGAAGGATTAGCTCTTCTGATTGCTGGTGGGGCTGCTCAAGTTATTCCCCTTTACTCCCTTTCTTTTGACCAAACCAGGGTTCTAAAACCACCGCAAGACTGTGAACCAACAAGGGCTAAATTTGGATGCTTCAGGTTTAAGGTCCACATAGGAGGCTGGCGGCAATTGGAGCAGAACGTAATCAGATGGTTCTGCTATGGATTCTTGATTCTGGGGACCATAACATCATTCTATGGTTTTATCTCTTCTGAGGAGAATTGGCACCGACGTTTTCTTGTATCGGCCATTGCCATATTCATTGGTTTACTCTGGTTTCTTTGTGGCTTCCCCTTCTATGGTCCTCGTGAACTACAGCCGAGTCCGCTTTTGTCTCTGCTGCGAACGGTGATTGCCGCTTTGCGGAAAAGGCATCTCAATTACCAAGAAAACAAAGACAACCTTCACCGTGGTGATGGCGATGATCCAATTCAATGTCCTACCAGTCATCTTGAGTGAGTTGTTCTGACTATATAATTTCCATTTTTTTTCATTGTAGCTTTAACTATATGTAATCTGTATCGAATGCTTTCGATAAATACAGACTGCTCAATAAGGCTGCGCTGAAAGAGTCAGCGGCTGATGAAAATTTACCAACCGGAGAATACAAATGGAGAGTTTGTACAGTGAAAGAAGTAGAGGAAACAAAGCTACTATTAGATATGATTCCAATGTGTGCAACTTTTGTCGTGTATGGCATGGTGTTATCTCTCGGTAATACGTTCTTCATCGAGCAGGCAGACAGCATGAGGAGGGACATTCCAATCGTAGTTCTTCAGTCGATCCAATGGATCTCTAAAAGAGCAGTCAATAAAGGATATAAAATGCTGTTGGAAAGACGAATCCAAAGAATCCAAAGCCTCCATAATATGCTGCGCTGTTGCATCATCAGTCGAGTCCAAAAGGTTAACAGCTCTGGAAAAAAAGGGGTTGTTGGATGATCAGGAAGCAGTGGCGCCCATTTCAGCAGCGTGGTTGCTCTTTCAATTCTTTTTCCTAGGGGCGATGGAAGGGTCAGCCGGAGAAGGGATCCTTGATTTCTTTTGTCATTATGCGCCGGATTCGAGGAGATATGGACCTGTATTTACAAGCTCACTCACAGGATTTGGAGCAGTAATTAACATTGGCTTCGTAGCGGTTCTAGATTATTACAGCCAGCTCAGATATAAAAAGAGTTGGTTGGGTGATAGTGTAAACCAAAGTCGTTTGGATTGCATCTATCGTGCATATGTCGCAGTGGCCTTGCTCAACTGTTTTATTTATGCTTATGTAGCCTCATCGTATTCGTATGATAATATCATAGGAAGAACTGTCGAAGACGAAGAAATACCATTCTTGGAAGTTAAAGAAGAAGAAACAACAGCAGAAGATCAACGACCAATGAGCAATGAGTTGCACAGGATTTCTGTGCGTAATTAGGCTTCTGTTTAAAATAGATTAGAATCCGTTACCTGCGGTTAAGAGATGACATAATACATTAAATTAATGGGAAAGCTACATATTTAGTACAACAACTATGCATGCGTTACTGTTTTGGTACCTCAATTATTATTTTTAATAAAATGGTACCTAACGTTACGTTTTTGTTCTGTTTTGATACCTACGCCGTTTAAAATTAACGAAAATAGTGACGTGGCTTGGGTTAATAACAAATTTAGTCCAAAAGCTTATACAATCTATCAATTTAGTCTAAAATTTTATTAATTTAAACATTATATTAATTTTTGGATTAAATTTATAAATTCCTTATTTTTCTTCTTTTTCTGGCAGAATATTTTTGGGTTTTGGAGTTTAAAAAACACGCTAGAGACAATCAAAACTTTAAGATTTGCGGATCAATGAGGGGTTAATGTGGGGTTCATTGGAGGACCCAAATTCCATGATTGAGATACCGACAATAATACAAGAGGTGGGAAATGGATGAGACAAAATTCAATCATAATTAAAATGATGTTTTACCCCCAAACTAAGATATGTTTTAAATTGATGGATTTTGTACTAAATTGATAATATATGTGTGTTTTGGACTAAAATTGTGATTATACTAAGTCGTGTTATCATTTTCATTAGTTTTTAACAATCGGGATACCAAAACAGAACAAAAAATGTAACGTTATATATTATTTTGCCAAAAGTAATAGTTGAAGTACCAAAATAATAACGTGGACATAATTGAATACTAAAAATGTAATTTTCCCTTAAATTAATGAGAAATATCTCATTTTTTTTAGTAACCGAGCAACATACGCGATTTCCTCTACCTAACCTCACCATCACCATGTATGACATCCGATAGTTTCATGTTTTCATCAGCTGGACGATTAAGTGCTGCAGACTGCTTCACTGCTGCAATGATGTCGTAGCGTAATTCTTCCTGCAATTTATTCAGAATTTATAAAGTCACACAATTGGAAAAATGCTATTTGATTCACATTCATTTACGATAACAAAAATATGGAGTTGCATTTGGCATGTTCTTGACTTGACACCCTTATTTGATTCCGTGGGAATGGAAACGATTCTAGTATGCAAAGATTCAACTGTCAACCCAACAATTGTTTGAGTTTTTTTTCCTTAAAAGTTAGAAAGGTGCCTAACATATTTTTTTTTTCCAGTTTGATACCTAACATTTATTTCAGGTCACTTTGGTGCCTAACGTTTTCTTTTGTAATCCAAATCAAATTTTTTGTCAATAACCGTTAAAAAATATTGTCATTCAATTATAACATAACTTGTGACTTGTTATTTATTTATTTTAAAATTTCTTTAAAAATATGAATTTTTTAAAATACCCTAAAGTTTTAATTTCTTTCAATCAAACCCTCAAATCACATCTCCCTCATCGTTCGGCATCCCCACATGTCAGTGGTGTGTACTTCACCCTCAAAATCCCCCACCTTTTAGCTGTCGGTCAGAAGCCCAATCATTCTGTTTTTTTATTGTTGGATGTTAGTCGACAAAGCAATCGACGATTTATTCGCCGATTTTCGATGACGGGATGATGGGGTTTTTAATCGTAGGGGTCTGACAAAAGCAATGGTGGTCGGTGGTAGGAGGAGATGAATTTAGAGATTTAGGGTTTGAATTTGGAGCTTTTAGAAAAATTAAAGATTTTGGGTTTTTTAAAATAAAATTAAAGGTTTTTTGATTTTTAAAAAATAAAAATTAAAGAAAATACCATAAGTATGTCACATGTCGTGTTTTTATTGGATAACATAAAATTTTTAACGTCTGTCACATAAAAACCTAATTTGAGTTACAAAATGAAACGTTGGGCACCAAAGTGACTCTAAATAATCGTTAAGCACCAAACTAGAAAAAAAGTATTAGGTTGTGCACCTTTCTAACAACTAAGCCTTTTATATATATATTTGATGTGATTTTATAATAATATATATTTTTAGCATTTGATAACTCATATACACCTTAAAGATAAGTTGTTCAAATTTAATTATCATGCAACATTCTATAATTCCATATGGTATAATATTGAACCGAAATGATCCGAACCGAAACCTATCTGAATGACCCGAACTTAAATAGCCTTGATTCATGGGAATTTTTAGCATTTGATAACTCATATACACCTTAAAGATAAGTTGTTCAAATTTAATTATCATGCAACATTCTATAATTCCATATGGTATAATATTGAACCGAAATGATCCGAACCGAAACCAATCCGAATGACCCAAACTTAAATAGCCTTGATTCATGGGAACTGGACGTGGGAGTGTGGTTAACCCCCAACACCCCTCTCCTAAGAGAAATTATTATATGGACCCGGCTCACCACGTCATCCGCGGTCCCAGCCAATAAGGTCCATCCATCTCAAACTAACTTTCAAATAACTACCCACTTTTTGTTTACATGTAGGAAAGAAGTAAAGATTCACCTTGAAAAAAACGAGAAGAATAGACTTCATTGGTTGAGACCACAGTGACGTGGTGAGCCAGGTCCAACTAATTATTTTTCTTCTCCTAGTTTCTTCTTCTTATCCCTCTTATAATCTTTGCCATTTAAGTTAAAAAATCTATCCTTCTAATTCTAGCAAGATCATCAAAGTTTGAAAAGGTAATAATATTGATCTTCAATGTTTGAGCTCCAAGAAGAGATCCATATCTCTTTGATTTGAATGGAGGAAATCATTTTGAGGTTTTAGAAAGTGTTTAGCCATGGAGTTTTCTCAAGGAATTTCTTCACGATTTAGAGCTTTAAATTCATTTCTAGCTACCTTACATTGTTGTTTATGTTATTATTTATTTCTTTTGACATTATTTGAGTAGTGAAGGTATAACCCCTCGATCTGACCTAGACGCTAGACCAAACTGAGCGAGCAACATTGTGTTTGCCGAAACAAACCTGAAACGATTAACTAAACCTAGGTTCATTTTTTATTTTTATCTTATTTATATACATTATTAAGACCTAAGGTGAGCATGCTGCCCGCGGGTAAAAACTAAATTGAATCGGGCGTCAAATCGACATCCAATCGCGTTAATTTGCAATCTAGGAACCAAATTGCAAATCTAATAAATTAGGAGGACTTATCTAATTATGAAGTTACTGATCTTCAATTATTTAGGTTAAATTCTCACTTGTCAAATTTCAACCCAAATTGATCAACCAAACTCATTCAATTGGATGCACAAGATTTAGGGATCAAAATGGAAGAATCTCAAAACATAAAACCACCATAACTAACATAACGCCCAGTCGTACATATACGACCCCTAAGCGTATCGGTACACGAGCTACATTTACCAAAACTTCGATTTGAGTAGCTTAAAAGCGTACCGATACACTTCCTTATGTACCGATACGAGGCTTCAAAAATGTATACCCGTACCAATACACCACCCCGTGTACCGGTACCCATGGACCTGAAGTGTCCAAATTTGCCTGTTTTTCATCCACTTAACAACTCCATCATGCCTCAATCAATTTTACACAAACACTACTAAACTAGGGATCAAAACAAGCTTTAAACACATAAAATAAGAAACATTGAACGAAGATTCGCATCACCTAAAACCAACCAACTTAACATCCAAAAGGGAAAACTTGGTACAATTCAGCATAATCATCACATCAATAGTTTTTAACCAACCTTTAAAACATTGCTTGAACCACAAGAGCACAGGCATATGCACATTCTCCCTATATGCATACTATGAACACCTTCAAGTATCAAACTTATATATGTAAGTTCCAACAATTAAACCTCAAACAGCCACAATCTAATCCATCAACAACGACATATAATCCATCACAACACCATTAAAACCAGATTACAAATCTTCTAAAAATATGGTAACACATTGCCTTATTGATCGAATTAAAACTAGTTTTCCATACTCAAGTAAATGTCTTGTTCTTGGATCTTCCTTGACGAGATAATTCTGCCCCACAACTCTATTTCTCTACATCTATGAAAAAAGGGAGCGTAAGCACACATGCTTAGTGAAGTCGCTCTTAAACAAAACATAGATGCATTTTAAATCCATTTGAAAACCACATTTCATGTGAAGTATAAAACATGCTTAACAAACCAAGCATCATATCATTTGTTTCCAAACAAATCATGCATTGCATCTATATGCATCAAAACCTTTTCATGATTTCATATGTATAATACATAAATATCATATTGGAATTTATAGTGACCCGGATAGTCTCACCTCTATCCATACATTCACAAGATTGGAATGTTTACTTACATATCGGATACACGGATTCCCGACAGTCTCATCTCCACCTAATCTCACACCTTGCCTAGTTAAACCGTAAGATTCCATCAACTTGGGCTGCCTAGTTAAACAACATACCCCAAGTGATAACTCAACAGTCCGAGTAGCCTAGTTAAACCGCTTTTCCTCAAGGACCATGGCACAATCAATTTTTATATTGTAGTGCACTTTAAACCCTATGGCATGCCAACTATATCCGATAGTTTCTCATTACATCACATAGCCAATATATCATTTCAAATACATTTACTTATTATTTTCCAATGCATTTCTCAAAACCATTTCATATGCAAAACTATATTTACAAAGGCAACAACACATTCCCCTCAAGGAATAAATCTCAATGCTCATAGGCATTCATTTACTTTATTAAACATTGCATATTAGTCCAAAACGATGCATTTACAGTAAGTAAATCAAACCATGTTCAAAACCACAACATGTAAATCAAGCCATGTTTAAAACCAACATGAAATCCGCAAGCTTATCTCAAAGCCAATATTTGAGAGAAGAAAGAACAACTTACGCTTGAGCTTAGTTAAGCTTGTTAGGCAATAACTAAATCCCCATGATCCATCAATCAAACCTTTAAAGAGCTTTAACGCGTTTACACAATCACCGATGTGCTACGTCTCTCTCACCAATACAAATTGAGCCACCAGTAAGCAACTCTCTCCTTGATTGCCCCCTGTTTTAACCACATAAAACCAGAGGGAAATGCATCATTATGCATTCAACTCGTTGCTAAACAATGATCCCCTACATCCTTAACATTAAACTTCCAAAAACTAGCCGAAACTACCGAAAACAACACCAATCTTCACTCTATCAACTCCTAACTTCAAACCAGCAATTCTAACATTCAATCCATATCAAAACATATCCACAAACACCTTCTAAATATCATTATATCTCCAGCAACTCAAAAACACATAGAACAACCCCAAAACCACTAAAAACTCATCTAAAAATTAGTCAATTAAATAGTTTCGGGATTTATTCTCACAATATCATTTCACATTATGATTTTCTAATCAAAACATGAAATAAACCAATTAAAATCTCCAGGTTTTATCAAGTTAAACAAATCTTTAGGCGAATCATCAAAATCACCATTAATAGCTCAAATATTAAAATCCATTGCAAAACCATGTTAATATCAATCTATAATCAGCCAAATACTAGGGAATTTCAATAAAGAACCTTAATTTTGAGTGAGGAAAAGAAATTCACCTTTGAAGAAGCTCCCACCAAAATTGACGTAAGATTTTCTTTAAAACTCAACTTGTGAAATTGATGAAATCCTTGAGAAAATCTTGTGAGGTTTTGTTAAGAAACAAAAGTAGAATAAAATGATGAATTCTCCATTGAAAATTAGCAAATAATTTTGGAGAATCTTGTTTGGAAGTTGAAATGGAAAGTGAGGGAAAATAAGGAGAGAAAATGAGGGAAAATGAAAGCAATAGGAAAAATGATTTGGAAAACAATTAACCGTCAATTCCTTACTCAATTAAGGTGGTATTTTCAGATTAAAACTTTTAGAAAATATAGCTCTTTGAGGATTCTTAGTATTGGCCCATTTACAAAATAGTCATTAAAACAGTTTTGCAAACTTTACAATTTGGTCATTAAAATCCAATTCCACCTAATCCCGATTAATTAGCCTCTAATCTAATTACCAAAATACTTGATAATATTTGTAAACATTTTAAATCACATAACTCAATTTAATCTCCATAATTCCATATATTTTTTAAAATATTAAATCCCCCGAAACTAGTTCCAATCGGCTAATTCAGTTCAAACCGAACCGGGTCGAACCCCTAAATGTATAGCCCTATTTTTTGGGGTATTACAACTCTACCCCTCATAAGAAATTTTGTCCCCAAAATTTACCTGAAGGAAAGAGGTGAGGAAACTGTTTCTTCATGTGCTCTTTTGTTTCCCACGTGGCTTCCTCGACTCCTCAATGTCGCCCCAATATCTTGACCAACTTTATGGTCTTGCCATGCA
This sequence comes from Hibiscus mutabilis, assembly GCA_019671005.1. Classification (NCBI taxonomy): domain Eukaryota; kingdom Viridiplantae; phylum Streptophyta; class Magnoliopsida; order Malvales; family Malvaceae; genus Hibiscus; species Hibiscus mutabilis. Next base: position 34,752,660 of record CM033735.1, on the reverse strand, counting down.
GAACCTTAGTGCTTGAATCCAACACCCTTATAGGCTCCTCATCATAAGAAAAATCTGGTCATAACTCTATTGTCACTGAATTTCCATTTATGTTATATTGTTATTAGTATAATTGTTATACGTTAGTGTTATATAATATTAATGTAGTAATTAGTATTAGTATTTTTGTTATGTGTTGGTGTCATATAGTATTTTTAATATAGTAAATGTTACATAGACTTTTAGTTAGTATAATAGTTAGTATAAAACCCAAAATATAAAAAATACATAGTCCATTTGTATTAAAATTTAAAAGGTCCATACTAAAAAATAAACAAAGAGTCCATGTTTATACAATAAGGGCTTATTCGGCCCAATACCAATCAAAGCTGAAACCTAATCTTCTTTCTTTATTTCTTGCACAGCCGAAGGACAACCGTTGGATCAGGGGATTGATCCAACGACGTAGATCATGCCAGCTGGCGAAGGGATAGCACTACGCTCTTCCAACCGTTAGATCTAGACGAGATCTAACGGCCCAGATCGCTCCAGAGCAGGGCACACAAATCACCACTCGCACGTGGCAGCCACGCGCGCGATGTTTCAACTTTGGCCAGTCGTTTCATCTTCTCTGGCGAGCACTCGAGCTGATTTCGTCACCGTTCACCCCTTTGTTGTCGTCTCTGTCGACGATCAAAGCCACTAAAAACATGCAAAAGAAAGCAAACAGGGATTAAATTCCAAGAAAAAAGCAAAGTCAAAAGATATAATCCCTAAATTGAAGCCATGGCTTTAATTTGGCTCAATCCGAATCAAATTAGAGACAATCCAGGGGAAGAAATTAGGGATTCGTTCTTGTAATTCAAGCAAATATGTAACTATATAAACCCCTGTAAACGATAGAACAAACGCACAGAACAATCATCATACACAATAGAGACAAGAAAACTAGGCATAAGATACTCAAATAGTTTACGGATTGTAGAAGCAGCAAGCAATTCTAATCAGTTACAAAGGAATAAGAAGCATTTTCTGGTAACTTTCTTTTCTATATTCTTTCTTTCGAATTAAATTAAGGAAAAGGGATAGGATTTTACCGTTGTTTTTGTAAAACGACGCCGAGGATTTGGTTTCGATATAACTCTGGTGATAAAATACGAATTGGATCCCGCCGGATGCTGGAATAAAAGAGGAAGTTTTTGGGAAATTTTGCCGCCGGCAACAGCGGTCGGCGCTGGTGGAAGGCGGCCAACACGACAGATGTTCACCGTGTTCTTCAATTCACGAAGAACACAAAGAACATGTTCAGAGGATTTTTAGAGGGTTGGCTTGATCCATTTGAATAGAGGGGAAACAAAATGATTTTGTTTATAACTTTGGGTATATACACTAAGTTGAGACCCGACCTGTATCCACTCTTCAACCCGCACCCTACTTTGTCAGATCTTTTACCGCAACACTCCAACTTTTATTTCATTCAATTTCATCATTTTTTATTTTAAATTTGAGCATCACATTCTAATTTCTTTCAATTTAGTCCCTAATTCAGATTTTCTTTTTAAAAAATAAAAGCTAATTACCCTTTTCCTTTATTAAAAATTTAGTAGTTATTTAATTTAATTTAAATATTTTAGTTGCTTCTTTTTGTTTTTTATGTACATATGTGTTTGTTAAAACCCTAGGAACAGGTTCCTTAAAAAGCTTAGATTAGAGACGTCTTTGAAGTAAAATTTCCTTCATATTCTTAATAAAGCACACTTAATTTTATTTAAACCCTAATAGTTAAAATAAATGTAAATAATTTTAGGTTATTAATCGCTAATTAGGTTTTAATTAAAAGGCTACAACTCATTCAATCATTTATGTGGGTTTGTTTTAAAAGTGAAAACTAACTAATGTGGTGTCTTACCAAACGGAAATGATGGGTTAGCGCTAGGAGTGTTGGCGGTGATTGGAGTTTATTTTTCGGGAGATAAGGCCGTTAAAATAGATTTATATTCATAAAATGGACGAGTAAATCGAAATCTTGTGAACCTGCAAATTCTAGTTTTGAAAATATTTTTTGAAATCAATACAATACCAACTTTTTGGAGTGGTGGGGTGCTAATCCTTCCCCACTCGTAATCGACCCCTGAACTTGTTTTCTGGTTTCCATAAGACCAAAAATGTTATTTTAATAAATAAAATGTTTTATTAAAATAATCTCGTTTTAAAAATGATCCAATTACACTTTTTTTTTAAAAAAAGATTGGTGGCGACTTCGTATATTTTAGTTTTCAAAACTTCGAGCCCTCCTAAAAAAGGGGTTGCGACAACTTGGCGACTCCACTAGAGAAGTTTTTGTTTTTAAATAAAAATAAAAGAGGGTTAGGCCACAAATTGGTTTCAAAATGTTTTTTTAAAAAATGGAATTTGCAAGTTCACAAATTTTCAATTTGTTAGTCCGTTTAATGAATATAACTCTATTTTACGCATTCCAAAATTGTTTAAAATCCCTATTCCCGAGCTTGTCTCGTTCGTTTAAGTGAGGGGAAAATGCTTTGCTCATGTTAGAATATTGATTCTCCGTATGAGCCTAGCAAGTACCTTCGGGGCTCATATGCCTCATGTCTTCGTAAGGATACCGATCCTTCGAGAAGACATAGGAAGTGAGTCTTCCTAAGTTGAACTTGGTTCGTTTGAAGCCTACAATGGGCGAGAACTAGGGGTCTTGCTACCCTTAGTAGGGGACAACAAGGACATCTCGTGTACCTTTTCAGAACCTAACCAAGTTTGTGAATCTAGAGCCTACCCCATTAGAGCCATGTGGAAAACTTAGGTTTTTTAGTTTGGTCAAAATCATTTCGCAAAGATAATACACGGAGACATGTCCTGGAATGTTGGAATATCTGTCCAGAGTTATATAGCAATGAAATTATTTTGGGCCCTTTTTGTTTCTTTTATCTAATCTTTTCCTTTTTGTTGTTTTGCATGTCTAATCTTGCATCATCATTCCATTTCATGAAGGGTTTTGGTTCTTTAAAATATCTGCTCAGTTAGAAAATTTGTAACCATGGATGGAAGGGTCCTAAAATTAGAAGAAGAGAATGCAAAGGTTCGTCACTGGTCAGAAGTGAATCAGCGAACGTATGGGGACAGTTTGGCAGCTAATCATGAAACAGAAACCTCAGGATATGCCCATATCAGCATTAAGCAGAATAATGTGCAGGAGCTACAGAAAATCTGGGAGCACTTTGATTATGAGACCAAGCAGTTGTTTTATGAAACCTATGAAGATATAGCATATTTGTTGTATGTGAAGGTTGATGAACAATTCTTGAAGGCTTTGGTTCAGTTCTGGAATCTAGGGTATTGCTGCTTTACCTTTAGTGGAGAGGATATGATGCCCACGTTTGAAGAATACCTGGCTTTGTTCAATCAACGCAAAGTGAAGAGGAATTGGGTCTATGCTAAGCCTCCTAAGAACAAAAATCCGCACTCAAGACTTCAAGCTTTCGCTGGCATGAGTGATGGATGGTTTAAGGGGCTGATACAGAAAAGAGGTGGTAGTTTTTCCTTTTCTTGGACAAGTATCAGAAACATAACTCCAGTTCACCCAGACAAAGAAAAGAGAGTGGATCTCCTGGCAATTGCGATCTACGGTTCGGTCATCTTCCTAAGGGTGCTGGGGAACGTTGATGTAGCATTGCTTGACTTCTTTGAGTAGCTGAAAAAGGGGTTAATCTAATACCTGTTGTGTTAGCTGAAACTTTGATTTCGCTGAATGCATGCAGAAAGGTGGAAGCTGTGCGCTTCGGAGTGTGTGCTCCATTACTTCAGGTTTGGGCCCTCATCCATTTTTTGGAAATGCCTAACTTTGACTTTGTTGAATGTATTCTCCCTAAACTTCTCTCCTCTTCGTGAGTTCTTAGCAAAAGATTGGCCAATTATCAAGAAAAGAAAATGGGTGGACATTTTCAAAGACCGTCGTGATGAAGACATTAAATGGAGGGTTCCTTGGATGGGCCATGCTAAGATCCTGTACAAGTGTGGAGATTTCAATTTCCTGATACTGTTAGGTTTTTGGGGAGGGATTGGATGTGCTACTTTGCTAGTGTCTCGACAGTAAGGTTCTTTGCAGTTCATCCCATTCACTACTGGTCTCAGTTCGTCCGAGTTCGAATTCCAGGGAGAGTTTAGGTAGAAGGTACAAATGATTGGTGACTCGTGTAACAACTGTTATCATGTGGAGGTAGAATATGATAGTCATTGCATGTACACCCTTGACTATGATGTTTGGAGACACATAAGAATGAATGACAAGGTCATATTACCTTCACCTGGCCAGACCAAGTCACTAGAGGAACACTTGAAGATGGTCCCTTCTGAGGTAGATCTTTTGAGAGAAGAGTTAAGAAGAGCCAAGCTAAAAATAAAAGCCTTGTAGGAAAAGAACCAGAGACATAAGTTTGAGTCACGACTTGACATAGCCAAATGCAAAGGAGAGACAAATCAGGTAACAAATTTGTACTTAGATTTGAAATAGAAGTATGAGATTCAGAGGGTTGACTTCCTCAAATTTTAGACCAAGGTTCGCAACGCTGACTTACGAAAAAGCCCAGATCAGCAGAGGTAGGAAATTGAACAAGCTATGGGCAAAGAAAGAGAACAGGGAAAACAAGAGATTGAAAAGTATAGACGGGCACTCACATAGGAACAAAAGAAAAATAAACGAGCAGCAGAAAATGAGGGAGGCAAACGAACCCTAGAGAAAGAAAAAAAGAACGTGGCTGTTTGGAAGAGGAAAGCCCAGGACAAAAAGAACCGTCTGCTGGAGTTACAGACAACGTATGCTGAAACTTGTAAGAAGTTGAAACAGAGCAAGGATTTTGTCGCTGAATTGCAAGTCAAGATGGATGTCATGAACTAGTCCCTCCAGGAGTTACAGAATGATCACACTTACTCAGAGCTCTAGGCTAGTCTGAATGAGAATGATTCCTTAAGAGGGTAAGTGGAGGAAATGGACAACATCATTTAGGAATACAGAACGAAGATCTTGGTCCTTGAAGATATAGCTGATGAAGGTAATGATTATTGGTTTACGTGTCTCAAAGATAATGCACGAATGTTCCAAGAACGGGATGAGTTCGATAGGACTGTCATGACCCAAGTTCAAGAAGTGGCTCAACATGTGACGATGCTGGCCACCGGAGCTGCAGCTCTTCGTCAATACATCAAACCAGTAGGGGAAGTGGGACCAAGGCTAAATGGCTAGTTGAAGAAGTCAAGGAATTAGGAGTTTGGCTGAAAAAATATTTGTAAAAGGATACAGAAAAGTTGATGTAATAAAGACCTTTTGACATTCAATAAAGCTATTTCTAAAAGCAGATATTTCATTGAACCAATGTTCCTTTATTTGCATTCTTGCATTCGTATCATTCTTTTGGCTTTGCATTGCATTGTATGCATTCATAACATAGCAAGACGCTAACTTAAATATAAAAATGACAGAAAATGCTAAAATAGCCAAAATAGCCCACAAGTACAGTATACAGTCACAAACGAAAGCAATGGAAGATAGAGTGGCGGCCTTGGAAGTCAACCACAAGAGCACCCAGGATCGATTAGATAAGTTGGAAACTGTCTTGAAGCAAGAAATGAAGCTGGTACACCGAAAGACAATCAGCTCGATTGCGGCTATGCTAGGTTCAAGGACCCAGATGCAGTAGAAGTTGGAGAAGAAACCAATACGCTACCCCAATTCTAGAGGATGACTTTCATCCATCCTAGAATACAAAAGGAAGCTTCTATACTGAAGGTTAAGATATCTTCCTACTTTGCTGAAACTTCCACCTAGAATGAGTCAAAGGCCAGTACTGAAGGGGCTCACATCTATGAGGTGCCTGATCTCGATGAAATTGCTGATAAGGCTAAGGCCGAAAAGAAGTGGGAGGATCGATATGAGAAGCTTGAAGGAATGATCAAGTCCTTCCAAGAAGGAAACACTCATGGAGGGGTGGATGCTAGGGAGTTGAGTTTGGTGACAGATTTGCTGGTGCCCTCGAAATTCAAGGTCTCTGATTTTTAGAATTACAATGGAACCACATGCCCATCAGTACATCTAACAATGTACTACAGAAAGATGTCAATGTACCTGGACAATGAGAAGCTACTTATTCATTGCTTCCAAGATAGCTTAGTGGGGTCAGCTGCATGTTGGTATACATAGTTGAGTCGGGTCAATATTCGATCATGGAAGGACCTATCAAGAGCCTTTAGTGAGCAGTACAAACATGTCACTAACATGGTCCCAACCATACTGGTCCTGCAAGTTATGGAACAAAAGCATCATGAAAGTTTCCGTCAATACGCGTAAAGGTGGAGGGACGCAGCTGCTCTGGTTCAACCACCATTGCTTGAGAATGAAATCACCCCAATGTTTGTAGAAACCTTGAAAGGTTCATTTTATGATCGTATGATAAATCACAAAACCAAAAGCTTCGCGGACATGTTAATGAATGGCAAGTTGATCTTGGCAGCTGTCAAGAGTGGAAAATTGGATGGAGGAGAAACAAAGAAACCCTACAAGAAGAGAGAGAATGAGGTCAATGCAACCAATGTCTACAACCCCAATTATTCAAAGGAGGTGGTTTTCAATAAACCCAATGCTTCAACTCCAGCCCTTGTTGTAACAAGCTCACCGAAGGAAGAGCGAAGATATCAAGGGAATTCAAAACCATACTTCACTCTCATCCCAATGACATATGCAGAACTGTTCACTGAACTGATCAAGTCTCAGATGGTACTACCACGCCATGTTCCACCTTTCTCACCTCCGTACCCTACATAGTACGATGAAAAGGCACAATGCGAATATCATGCAGGTATTAGGGGGCACATAATTGAAAACTTTACCGCATTTAAAAGAGTGGTAGATGACCTGAGGAAATTAGACATGTTATCATTTGACACGTCTGTAGAGAAAGTAAACCACCTGCCAAATCACTAGAAGATAGGAGTGAATGTTAACATTAAGGAAGATGACAAGAGGGTCAAAGGGTATGTTGCTAAAGTTAGGGCATTAATGAAGTGGGTGTGGGTCTAAATAGTTGCAGTAGGGATGTTAGAAGAGGAAGCCTAGGAGATGGTTGAAGATGAACTATATTGCGAGTACCATAGAGTAGGAGGACATGAGATTGAATGCTTCTCAAAATTTAAATGCCTGGTTCAGGCTAAGATGGATAGTAAATAGCTTGAGATTTTCGAGAAAGTGATCAATGAGCATATGATGGATGTATATGTAGCAGAAGTGACAAACCCAAGGAAAGAATATACAGGGATAAAGCCTTTGGTTATCAAGACCAACGAAAGTGTAAATGAACCTACGAAAGGTGTGACCCCTTGACTAATAATTAAGGCACAAGCTCCATTTCCATACAAAAATAGCAAGCAGGTCCGTAGGAACTATGTCTATATAGTGATAACACCGGGAGAATCATTGGTTGGAGATAAGACAAAGAAAGAATTAGTGAATGAAGTAAGCCACTTCACAAGGAGTGAAAGATTATATTCCCCGTCGACGGTAGAAGACAGAGATACAACACAAAGAAAAGTTGTTGCTGAAGGGCCAGAGAAAGAAAGAGAAAGAGATTTCTTTAAAGAAAAGCCACCAGTGTATCATAAGCCTCTCAATGAGTCAGAGGCTCAAGAATTTCTAAAGATACTCAAACACAGTGAGTACAGTGTGGTGGAGCAGCTTCACAAGCTTCCGACCCAAATCTCTATGTTGTCTCTATTAGTGAGTTCTGAGGGTCACTGCGAGGCCTTGCTGAAGATTCTAAACTGAACATTTTTGCCAAATGAGATTTCAACCGACAAGATGGATATGTTGGTCAGCAATATTGCTATGAATAATTTCATCTCTTTCAATGACGAGGAAATACCTGAAGGAGGGAGAGGATCATGCAAAGCTCTACATATTTCCAGCAAAGGATACATGTTGCTAGATGTCTTAATTGATAATAGGTCAGCCCTAAATGTTCTCCCATTGGCGACATTAAAGAAGATACCAATAGACAACTCACACTTGAGGGCTTTTTAAAACACTGTGAGAGCGTTCGATGAAACACAGAGGGAGGTGATAGAAAGAATTAAAGTGCCTTTGCAAATCAGACCATCAACTTTCGAAGTGGAGTTTGTGGTCATGGACATAAAACCCAGTTACAGTTTCTTACTTCGGCGTCCAAGGATTCATACAGCAAGAGCGGTCCTTTCCACTTTAAATCAGAAGCTAAAATTTGTGATTGATGGACAGCTAGTAACAATAGGTGCAGAGGAGGAAATCATTGCATCAGTAACCACTGATGCACCCTACATAGAGGTCAATAAGGGTGCACTCGAGTGTCACTCCAGGACATTAGAGCTAGTCAATGCAACCTTTGTCACCGAGGGAAGCAAAGTACCAGAACCAGAACTATTCAGCTGCGCGAAAATGCAAGTGAAGCAAACACTCATAAAAGGAGTTAAAGCTGGGAAATGATTTGGGAAGAGGCACCAAGGAAGGTTATATCCCATGGTTATCCCTGCCAATAATAACTGATTTGGGATAGGTTTCAAACCTAACCATTGGTAAAGAAGAGCAGAGATCAAAAAACACTAAGAAAGAAGGAGGGCAAGATTGAAAGGGGAGGAAATTGAGTGGGAGACAATGACATTCCCACCCTTGAGTCATAAATTTAGATCCAGAGGCTTTCTGGACCCGAATGCCCGAATCAACGAGGAGGAAAAAAGAAAGAATGACCCGTGTGAAGCATTTGAGAAGTTAAGCATCAATGCTATAATAGACGAGGAAAGAGAGAACAAGTACTTGTCCATGATTCACCCTTGCTCTAAACTTGAAAACTAGACTGCTGAAGAAATTCCTGTAGTCTTTGAGACAGTGTCAGGGTAATTCTCAAAACCCACCCTTTTGTCTTTGGACCCGAAGGCAATTAAGAATCTTATGTAAAGGTTCTATGTCCAAACTTATAATTTGAATTTCAATAAAGATGAATCTTTTCTTTCTAGCAAATCTTGTGTGGGAAAATCTTTTCATAAGTAAAACTCAAAGCAAAATAAAAACTAAAAACAAATCATTCCAATCATTCCATTCATCGCTTTCCTTTGTATATATTCTATGCTCTTTTCTTTGTAGGTTTTCAGATTCAATGGCACAAACGACTCCAAGTCAAACCTTGAGGTTGTTTTTGAACTACCTCTATGCCTAGAAGAAGTTGAGAATGTTGACGATGAAGAATTATATGATTTGTGTAACACCCCTTTTCTGGCTTGGTAAAGAACCGGATCGGAAAGCGTTATCAGAAACATATTCAAAAATTGGAAGCTTGATCGAAGTCAGAAATTTATTTGGGAGTTATATATTCTTATTTAAGGCTTAGTGAACCAAATTATCAATTATTGACTCAATAAAAGGGTCGATTTTAAACTTTTACAAACTTAGGGACTAAATTGCAAATTTCATAAATTAACAATCCTAATCCAAATTCTTTATTACCAACTTGTAATTAAACTTACCAATTAATAATCTATGAAGTTTTGTTATTATCGGATGTCATTAACCTAATCAATTTGTGACCAAATTGCAAACTGCCTAAAACTTCTTTTCATGCCTTATAACAGATTTAACTAACACCGTATGGATACCCTAAGGGCCCTATCGATACGCTAAGTCTCGTTCCAGATTTCTAGATTCAAAGAATGTCAAACCCATACCGATACAACTAAGCTTGTATTGATACCAGCTGACTGCTTTGACCCCGTATCGATACGCTATAGGACCGTATCGATACCATTTTTCAAATCAAATTCCAGTGACCAAAATCCATACCGATATGCCCAAATCATATCGATACGCCTTGTTTGACCAATGTTGACCAAACCATTTATACAAGGGCCGTATCGATACACCATCACCCGTATCGATACCCCAGACTTGTAATGACAAATTTTTACTTGTTTTATTTGATTTGGCCTATCAAACCTTATCCAAATGCAATGAAACTTTACCAGTAAGTTTTAATCATTATAAACTACCAGCATGCCAAATTTCATGTTAATCCGAATCCATTTACTATGTTTTCACCTTTTAGGGCCAAATATGCAACATTAGCCATTTTTAGTCACTTTTAAAAGGTCATTTAGGGCCACTTAGTCTTATACAAAACATAGACAACATTTATACATCATAAGAGTCATATGTGACTAGTTTAACTACTTTTCCACCATTCTAGGAGTTCATAAGGACAAAACACATTACTCTAAGCTTGAGGTGACTTGCTGATCTTCCAACTAATCCCGATCTCGAACCGATAACTTTCTTAACCTAAAATGTGGAAGATGAATGCATTAGACTTATATAGTTTAACTGTGGTAGCCATAAACCATGAATGAACATTTTATGCATTTCAACATACTTCAAAGACATACTTAATAACATCTTTCACATGAGCAACGTATACACATATCATGGCATCAATGCATAGCATATTCCTCAATAATCAATATCATAGGATCAACATCAATAACAATATCATCAATCAACCATTTCCTTGGATTGATTCAACCGTATTTGGATACACGAATTCCATCTCATCACCAACAATAACAATAGTGGTCGAGTAACATGTCATCATCCCTCCACAACACCAATTTGACCAATACAATACACATCCCTCCACAACACCAATCATAATGGCCGAAGCCCAATACCCGTACCATTGAGCTCATGAATTCTATGGCATTCCAATTGTATCCAATACTTCGATTTGAAGGTACAATAATCAATAGTTCGATAGCAATAGTTTTATAGCAATGATTCAATAACAATAGCTCATTAATCATATAGCTATAGCAATAGAGAATAGCAATAAACACATGTAAATGATTCAACGACAAAGAACATATCTCAATGATCTGATAACTAAATGCAATAGTCAATACTCAATACCATACTTACTTATGCTTACCAACAAGGCTTTCAATGATGTTTTATGCAAACCTTCATAACAATGGTTAGTAATATCGGATTCGATGTTCAATGATTCGAGTTGGATACCTAGCCAACTTTTAAGACTCTGACTACACTCACCTTGATTTCGAAGCTCTCAAGGCTCTCGGATAACAATTCTTTTATTCCTAGCCTTTGTTGGGGATTTTGGATCGTCTTTTTCCACTTCTTGAGCTAGGTAAACAAAAGAATGGTATTAGAATCGGTACATCGACATCAAAAACTGATGTTAGAATTCAATATAGCTTTTAGCCATAAAGCTTTCATGGATTAGTTATGAACCCTAAATTTCAACATAAAATTAGTCATAAATTATCTATGGATTTTTCAAATTGATGGAGGTTTCCTTCGTACCCGATCGATAGCTATGGATTGGGGCTTCGAACTCAAACAAAGCTTAAATATGAAGAGGCCAATAAGAGAGGTGCTTATTTAGGAACTTAAGGTTGAAGACAATGGAGGTGTGTAGTTGTTCTTTCAAAGTAGAGAGGTGGACTTGGTCTCAGTGAAGCAAAGCAAGGATGAACATCCTTTCTTCTTATTCATATTAAGGAGATTAAAGGCTTTAATCATTCCCCCACCTCACTTGTAGACAATAAGAGGGTTTTCTACCACCAAGGGTTTACTAAACCCAATTAATTTCTATCGCCTCAACCTTTATCAATTCTAAGCCTTTGATGGCTTACCATCAGCTTTCCTAAGTCACCCCACGTGAAGTGGTTGGTAAACACACAGGTGAGTCATCACAAATTCCCTTTCTTTCAATTGTAGCTTTCAAAACAGGTTTGAACAGAGGATCGTACCGATACCCTCTCAACCGTATCGATACAGGTAACCCTAGACAGGTAAGTTAGTTGAAAACTGTTATACCGTACTGATACGGTACCTACCGTATCGATACCCCTGACTCAGATTCAATATTTTGACTTTAAATAAGGTCCCTAATTCAAAGATTAAACTCAATCAAGGTTCAACATTAAGAAAATAGATCATATAGTCTACATTGGTGTAAAAATTTAGACTTCCCAGAGTAGGATTTTCGATCGCCGGAACCTAATTTTGACTAGACCAGTTTTTGGGATGTTACAATTTGCTCAGTGATCTGCTCAGAATGGTAGAAGGAGATGTGAAACAGATTCTACCCTATAAGGAAGAGTTTGAGATTCTGAATCTTGGCACAGAAGAAGAAAGACGTGAGGTGAAGATCGGCACCACCATCACAGCTAGTACTCGACAAAACCTGATTGAGCTTCTAAAAGAATTCAAAGATATTTTTGCCTGGTCATATCAAGACATGCCTGGTCTTGATACTGATATTGTTGTATATCGGCTTCCTATAAGGGAAGGATGTGAGCCTGTGAAGTAGAAGCTTAGAAGAATGAAAGCTGAAATATTCCTAAAGATTAGAGATGAAGCGAAAAAACAATTTGATGCTGGATTTCTCGAAGTGGTTAAATATCTAGAATGGGTGGCTAACATCGTCCCAGTTTCTAAAAAAGATAGAAAAGTACGTATGTGCATTGACTACAGGGACCTCAATAGAGCAAGCCCCAAAGACAATTTCCCGTTGCCGCACATAGACACATTAGTGGACAACACACCTGGACACTCCCTTTTCTCTTTCATGGATGGTTTCTCCGGGTATAACCAGATTAAAATGTGCCCAGAAGATATGGAAAAGACTACCTTCATAACATTGTGGGGAACATTTTGCTATAAGGTAATGCCCTTTGGTTTAAAGAATGCAAAGGCAACCTATCAAAGATCCATGGTCACCCTTTTTCATGATATGATGCACCGAGAAATAGAAGTATACGTAGATGATATGATCGCCAAATCCCGATCTGAAGAGGGGCATCTAGTGAACTTAGAGAAACTTTTTCAAAGGTTGAGGAAATTCCAGTTAAAGCTTAACCCAAAAAAGTGTACATTTGGGGTTATATCAGGAAAATTATTAGGCTTTGTGGTAAGTAAGAGAGGAATTGAGATTGATCCAGATAAGATTAAGGCCATACAAGAACTCCTACCACCTTAAACACAGAAGGAGGTTTGGGGTTTCCTAGGGAGGTTAAATTACATCGCTCGTTGTATCTCCTAGTTAATTGATAAACGCGATCCAATGTTCAGGCTACTAAGGAAGAATAACCCAAGCACATGGAATGAAGAATGTCAGGTAGCGTTAGAATGAATCAAAGAGCACTTAACTAATCCTCATGTGCTAGTACCGCCAGTTCCCAGAAAACTATTGATTCTATACCTGACGATGTATGAAAACTCTATGGGTTGTGTGCTGGGACAACATGATGAAACTGGAAAGAAAGAAAATGTAATATATTACCTGAGCAAGAAGTTCACAGACTGCCAGACCAGATACTCCTCAATAGAGAGGCTATGTTGTGCTTTGGTATGGGCAGCTAAGAGGCTCAGGCAGTTTATGCTATATCACACTATGTGGCTAATTTCAAAATTGGATCCTTTAAAGTTTATGATGGAAGCTCCAGCCCTATCGAGAAGATTAACGCGCTGGAAAATGCTACTGTTAGAGTTTGATATCCAATATGTAAGTCAGAAAGTAGTAAAGGGGAGTACCATAGCTGACTTTTTGGCAAGCCGCACCTGTGATGACTATGAAGCATTAAATTTTAATTTTCCTAACGAAAAGATGATGTGTATTTCAGAAGATGTTGAGGCTCCAACGGAATCATGAATCTTGAACTTCGATGGTGATGCAAATGCTTTAGGTGTGGTATTGGGGCAGTTTTGGTTTCACCGGAAAGGGATTATTATCCCTTCACCAGTCGTTTGAAATTCTTCTACACCAATAATATGACAGAATATGAGGCTTGCATATTAGGACTAATAGAGGTTATTCAAAGGAAAATATGTAATCTGAAAGTTTTTGGAGACTCAGTATTAGTTAGCTATCAGATACGAGGCGAATGAGAGACGGAAGATGTAAAGCTGATAGAATATCACAAGTTGGTCCTTGAATTAACTAAAGAATTTGATGAGATCACCTTTAAGTATCTCCCCAGAGAAGACAATCAGATGGCTGATGCCTTAGCTACTTTAGCCGCCATGTTTAAAGTAAGTAAAGGTTCTAGGATGATGCCTATCAAATTGCAATTGTTAGATTCCGCAGCTCATTGCTATAACGTGGAAGAAGAAGCAGATGGCTTGCCATGGTACTACGACATTCTGCAGTATATAAAGTCACAACAATACCTGCCCCAGGCAACGAAAAATGAAAAGAAAATGATCAGGAAATTGGCATCGGCGTATGTTCTTGATGGGGAAATTTATACAAAAGAAGTCGAGATCATGTGCTTTTGAGATGTGTGGATGCAAAAGAAGCTTAGCTGATCCTAGAAGAGGTTCATGAGGGAGTTTGTGGAACTCACCTTAGTGGCTTCACCATGGTTAGAAGAATCATGCACTTCGATATTAATTGTCGACTATGAAAGGGGATTGCATCAATTATTCTCGCAAATGCCACAAATACCAAATTTATGTTGACAAGGTTTATACACCTCCTCTGTCACTCCATGTTATGTCAGCTCCTTGGCCATTCTCCATGTAGGGCATAGATGTCATCGGTCAAATTCATCCAAAGGCGTCAAATGGATATCGATTTATTCTGGCAGCCATCGACTATTTCACAAAGTGGGTTGAAGTAGCTTCGTATGCAAATGTCACTAGATCTACGGTTTGTAAATTCTTGAAAAGAGAAATCATTTGCTGGTATGGTTTCCCTTAAAGTATCATAACTAGTAATGCCTCCAATCTGAATAACAAGATGATAGCTGGAGTTTATGAGCAGTTCAATGTCAAACATCATAATTCAGTGATATATCGCCCAAAAATGAATGGGGCAGTAAAGGCTGCAAATAAGAACATCAAGAAGATAGTCGCAAAAATGGTCGATACATATAAAGACTGGCATAAGAAGTTACCGTTTGCTTTATATGCATACCGAATTGCAGTGCAAACATCTATCGGAGCAACACCATTTTCTTTGGTGTACGGAGTAGAAGTGGTATTGCCAATTAAGGTAGAGATACCATCGCTTCGCGTCTTAATGGAAGCAAAATTGGAGGAGGCAGAATGGATTCAGATGAGATACGACCAGCTGAATCTAATTGATGAAAAAAGGTTGAAGGCATTGTGTCATGGGCAGATGTACCAAAGAAGGATGATAAGGGCACATGAGAAGAAAGTTCGCCCGAGAGAATTCCAAGAAGGTGATTTGGTGTTAAAGAAGAAGTTACCAATCCAAAGTGATTCTCGAGGAAAATGGGCACCAAATTGGGAGGGACCTTACATTGTAACAAAGGTTTTCTCAGGTGGGGCATTAATTTTGGCTGAAATGGATGGAGATGAACTTCAGAGCCTGATAAACTCAGATTCAGTCAAAAAGTATCATGTCTGAAGAAAAAAGAAGAGAAAAAAAGAAAAAAAAGAAAAAAAGAAAAAAAAGGAAAAAAAAGAAAGAAAAAGGAAAATAATAGAAAGAAAATGGGGTTCAAAATGAAAACCCGTAAAGGGCGTTTTGAAACCAAAAGAGGACTTGAGTTGAAAACACACAAAGGGTGGCTCATGTAGTTGATATGTCGGGTAATTCTCTCGGGGACATGACATAGATGAGTTATATATCTTCTCGCATCATCACCATTTTCGAAGTATTCTCGGCATGGGTAGCATTCAAGACATCTCATGGCGTTTCGATGGGAGGAATTTTGGTCATTTATATATGAATATTTGTAATTTCTTTTCTGTTTGCCACAACATTAACAAAATTTCATTGACCTTATTTTCTTTACTTGAACCTTTTCCCTTTTCATATAAGCATCTTGCATTGAAATGAGGATTAAAGTTTGACATCATTTAAAACATGCAAAAGATGTTTGAGCATTACTTTGAAATTTGTTTAAAAGAGTGTCGGAACTATGAGGCGTTCCGTGGTTAAGTTTTGAACTTGGGGCATAAAAAGGCACGAAACACATGAAGACGTTCAAGGTGGAAACAAGTTATGCCGCGGAGATTCCTATGCAAGCAATTCAAAATGATAAGAATCTGAAAGTTCTAAAAAAACCCGAAGAGTTTGATCTTAGGGCAACATGTTGCAAAATAAAGATGCCAACACAAGACAGTCTGACTCCCACAACAATGAGAACAATTTTACAGACATTGGGGAGACAACTAGATATATAAGGGTTTTCATTCAAGTTTCAAGGCCACTCAAGAAGGCCTGTCACTGAATGTTGATGATAGCATAATCTTTCTTCCACGAAAATGAGAACAATTTTGCAGACATTGGAAGAACAGTAGAATCTTCATTCAAGAAGGCTTGTCACTGAACATTGATGTATCAACTACAATGATAGTTTGACAAAGGCTAGGGGAGTGTTGAAGAATATGAGGATAAAGTCATTCATTCCAACCACGAGTATAAGATAGCTGGATTGAGCAAGCAAATGTGCAAAAGATTAAAAAACTTTCTAAAAAGAATGAGAATGGCGATGATTTCTTGGTCAGTGGAATGTTAACAACAAGAAATCATTAGAGCCATCTAGGATTGAAAGATGGGCAGTTCCTAACTTTCTTGCTCATTGTGATCCTAATAACATTGTGCAAAGCCTTATTCGGTATGGAGAAATGAAATGAATTCATATCGTTTCTCCTTTTGATGAGATGGTCTAGAATAGACGCCTACCCCTTTTGCCAGAGTTGAGAAAATGTTTAAGATGATACAGTCCATGTTCCCTGGAGTATCACTGTTTATTTTGTATCCACTACCTGATAGAAAAATAATTCTGATAAAAAGAATTTAAAAGGCAAAAGAAAAAACAATATGCATTCAATTGATAGGCATCCTTAGGGGCCTGCATATCATAATAACATCCATTCATTCTTGAAAGGTTTGGAGCTTTGTCTATCTATTCGGGCTTAGGAGAATAGAACTCACTTACCCATCTGAGCATAAGGAGGATGAAACCGTTTTCAAAAAATGCCTATCCGTTCGAGCATCAGGAGAATGGAACCCACTTATCTATTCGAGTGTAAGGAGAATAGAACCCGCTTATCCATCCGAGCATAAGGAGGATGGAACCTTTTTCATAACACGCTTATTCGTTCGGGCATCCGGAGAATGGAACCCGTTTATCTATTCAAGGGTAAGGAGAATAGAACCTATTTATCCATCCGAGCATCAGTAGGGTGGAACCTTTTTCAACCTGCCTATCTACTCGGGCTTGAGGTGAATAAAACCTGCTTATCCGTTCGAGCATGGGGAAACTGGAACCCGCCAGTCTGTTCAAGCATTAAGTTTTGTCAGGTTTGGTAATTGGTGAAAATCAGTGTCCTTTGTTCTTTGCTCTATTCCTATTTCACTGGAATGACCAAAGAGGGACATCTGTTGTCACTAAATTTTCACTTATGTTATATTGTTAATAGTATTTTCGTTATGTGTTGGTGTCATATAATATTGTTAATATAGTAGTTGTTACTAGACTTTTAGTTAGTATAATAGTTAGTATAAAATACAAAATATAAAAAATACATAGCCCATTTGAATTAAAATTTAAAAGGTCCAAACTAAAAAAATAAACAAAGAGTCCATGTTTATACAATAAGGGCTTATTCGGCCCAATACCAATCAAAGCTGAACCCTAATCTTCTTTCTTTATTTCTTGTGCAGCCAAAGGATAACCGTTGGATCAGGGGATTGATCTAACGGCATAGATCACGCCAGCTGGAGAAGGGATAGTGTTGCACTCTACCAACCGTTAGATCTAGACGAGATCTAACAACCTAGATCGCTCCAAAGCAGGGCACGCGGATCACCACTCGCGCATGGCAGCCACGCGCGCGATGTTTCAACTTCGGCCAGTCGTTTCATCTTCTCCGGCCAGTACTCGAGCTGATTCTATCACCGTTCACCCCTTTGCCGGCGTCTCCGTCGACAATCAAAGCCACCAAAAACATGCAAAAGGAAGCAAACATGGATTAAATTCCAAGATAAAAGCAAAGTCAAAGATATAATCCCTAAATTAAAGCCATGACTTTAATTTGGCTCAATCCGAATCAAATCGGAGACAATCCTGGGGAAGAAATTAGGGATTCGTTCTTGTAATTCAAGCAAATATGTAACTATATAAACCTCTGTAAACGATAGAACAAACACACAGAACAATCATCATACACAATAGAGACAAGAGAAAATAGGCATAAGATACTCAAATAGCATACGAATTGTAGAAGCAGCAAGAAATTGTAATCAGTTACAAAGGAATAAGAAGCATTTTTCTGGTAACTTTCTTTTTTATATATTTTCTTTCGAATTAAAGTAAGGAAATGGGATAGGATTTTACCGTTGTTTTTTTAAAGCGTCGTTGAGGGTTTGGTTACGATATAACTCCGGTGATAAAATATGAATTGGAGCCCGCCGAATATTCACCGTGTTCTTCAATTTATGAAGAATACGAAGAACATGTTCAGAGGGTTTTTAGAGGGCCGACTTGATCCATTTGAATAGAGGGGAAACAAAATGATTTTGTTTATAACTTTGGGTATATATACCAACTCGAGACCCGACCCGTATCCACCCTTCAACACGTGCCTTACTTTGCCGGATCTTTTACCGCAGCACTTCAACTTTTATTTCATTCAATTTCATCATTTTTTATTTTAAATTGACCACCAAATTCTTTTTCTCTATCAATTCGACCATCACATTCTAATTTCTTTCAATTTAGTCCCTAATTCAGATTTTCTTTTTAAAAAATAAAAGCTAATTACCTTTTTCCTTTATTTAAAAATTTAGTTATTTAATTTAATTTAAATATTTTAGTTGCTTATTTTTGTTTTTTATGTACATATGTGTTTGTTAAAACCCTAGGAATAGGTTCTTTAATAAGCTTAGATTAGAGACGTCTTTGAAGTAAAATTTCCTTCATATTCTTAATAAAGCACACTTAATTTTATTTAAACCCTAATAGTTAAAATAAATGTACACAATTTAGGTTATTAATTGCTAACTAGGTTTTAATTAAAAGGCTACAACTCATTTAATCCTTTATGCAGGTTTGTTTTAAAAGTGAAAACTAACTAATATGACGTCTTACCAAACAGAAATAACAGGTTAGCGCCAGGAGTGTTGGTGGTGATTAGAGTTTATTTTTCGGGCGATAAGGTTGTTAAAATAGATTTATATTCATAAAATGGACGAGTAAATCGAAATCTTGTGAATTTGCAAATTCCAGTTTTGAAAATACTTTTTGAAATCAATACGATACTAACTTTTGGGCATGGTGGGGGCGCTAATCCTTCCTCACTCGTTGTTTTCTGGTTTCCACAAGACCAAAAATGTTATTTTAATAAATAAAATGTTTTATTAAAATAACTTCATTTTAAAAGTGATCCAATCACACTTTCTTTTAAAAAAAGATTGGTGGCGACTCCGTGTATTTTAGTTTTCAAAATGTCGGGCCCTCCTAAAAAAGGGGTTGCGACAAACTCTATCTCCTCAACCGGTACAACATACGACAGATCTGATCTATACTTTTGAAGCATCGACACATAGAAAACATCATGTATCATTTCAAGGTCAGCCGATAGCCTCAATCTATACGCCACTAGACCAACACGCTCAATCACCTCATAAGGTCCAATGAACCTAGGGCTCAACTTACCCTTGCGCCCAAATCTCATCACCTTGTTCCAAGGTGAAACTTTCAAAAACACTTTATCGCCCACTTTATATTCAATCTCTTTTCACTTCAAATCCGCATAAGACTTTTGCCAAATCGAAGCCGCCTTAAGCCTTGCAAAAATGAGTTTCACTTTCTCATTTGTATCTTTAAGCAAATCGGGCCCTACTACATACTTCTCACCCGATTTCGCCCAACAAAGAGGCGTAAGACACCTACGACCGTATAGAGCCTCACAGGGAGCCATTTGGATACTCGACTGATAACTATTATTGTAAGCAAACTCCACCAATGGTAGTTGCTTCTCCCAAGTCCCTTGAAACTTAATTACACAACACCTCAACATATCCTCCAAAATATGAATAACACGTACTGAGATTAAACCATGTACCCAAAGCCGTCTGAAGACTTCTCCAAAACCTTGACGTAAAACGCGGATTCCTATCTGATATAATCGACTTAGGAACTCTGTGCAACCTTATAATCTCAGCAATATACTAATTTTCCTACTTATCCAATGTATACGTCGTATGCACAACAAGAAAATGCACACACTTCGTAAAATGATCAACAACCACCCATATCGAATCCTTTTTGGACGGTGTCAAAGGCAAACCCATCACAAAATCTATGGTGATCATTTCCCACTTCCATTCTAGAATTTGAACAGGTTGCAACAACCTAGAAGGAAATTGATGTTAAGCCTCAACCCACTAACATACCATGCAACGAGAAACAAACTCGGCCACATCCTTTTTCAAGCCAACCCAAAATACAAATCTCGGTACATCTTTGTACTACCCAGATGCATAGCAAAAGGGCTTCGGCCAAAATAATGCACCTCAACTCCAAATCTTTAGACACAACTATTTGACCCTTAAAGCACAAGACCCCATTGCCATCAAAATGAAAATCTGTCGGATTACCATCTGAAATATACTTAACATACGGTATCAACGAATCATCATACAGTTGCCTTGCCTTAATCATTTTAGACAACTTAGGCTTATCTTGTAATTCATCCAACAAACCACCTTCTCTTATTACACTCAATCTTGCAAACATATCCCTAAGCTCAATCCACGTCAGCTTTCCCGGGATGATACTCAATCGTCAAGTTATAATCCTTGAGCAACTCAATCCACCTTCGTTGCCTAAGATTCAATTCCTTTTGAGACATCAAATATTTCAAACTCTTATTACTAGTATAAACAAAACACTTCTCTCTATAAAGGTAATGCCTCCAATTTTTCAAAGCAAACACAATCACCGCAAGCTCTAGATCGTGAGTCGGGTAATTGCGCTCATGAACTTTCAGTTGACTTGATGCATAAGCCACAACCTTACCGTCTTGCATCAATACACAACCCAACCCAACATAAGACACATCACTATAGACTAAAACTCCTTACCAGATTCAGGTTGAATCAAAACAGGAGCATGAGTCAAAACGTCCTTCAACTTCTCAAAACTACACTGCAGACTCTCCGCCCACACATAAGGAATATTCTTTTGCAAAAAATTCGTTAATGGAGCAACAATTCTAGGAAAACCATCCACAAAATGATTGTAATATTTGACCAATCCAAGAAAACTACGCACCTCAGACACCAACTTACGTTGTTTCCAATTAAGGATGGTCTTAATCTTCTGTGGATCAACACGGATACCCTCAGCTGAAACCACATGACCAAGAAACATCACTTCCTTAAGCCAAAACTCACAATTACTCAACTTAGCATACAACTGATGATCCTTCAAAGCTTGCAAAATAATCCGTAAATGCCGATCATGGTCTTTCTTGGTACGAGAGTACACGAGAATATCATCACTAAAAACCACCACAAATTGATCAAGATATTCATGGAACACCATATTCATCATATCCATGAAAGCAGACAGAGCATTTGTCAAACCAAACGATATCACCAAAAATTCATAATGCCCATATCTCATCCGAAAAGCAGTCTTTGGCACTTTCATGTCCTTAAACTTTAATTGGTAACACCTCGATCTCAAATCAACCTTTAAAAACACAATTGCCCCACGAAATTGATCAAACAATTCATCTATCCGTGGTAACGGATACTTGTTTTTAACCTTCAACTTATTTATATGCCGGTAATCAATGCACATACGCATCGACCCATCCTTATTTTTCACAAAAAAGAACCAACGTACCCTATGGTGAAACACTAGGTCAGATAAATCCTTGATCCAACAATTCATAGAGTTGAGTCTTTAATTTTTTCAACTCTTTTAGTGCCATATGATATGGAGCCATAGACACTGGAGTTGTACCCGAGTACTTCTTTATACCAAACTCTAATTCCCTATATGGCGGTAAACCCAACAACTCCTCAGGGAACACCTCTAAAAAATCATAAACAATCCAAATGTCCTGCATCTGAACCCCTTTAACCTCCAGATTCATCACAATTGCTAGATAAGCTTGACAACCTCCTTGCATCAACTTTTCAGCTAACGTAGCTGAAACAACATTAGACAAGAACTTAACATTCTCACCAACCGCCATGACTTCATAATCGTCAGCAAGCTTTAGAGAAATCCTTTTGTATTCACAATCCACAACCGCTTTATGCTCGCTTAACCAATCCATACCCAAAATAACATCAAAACCATGGAATGGCAACTCCATCAAATCTGCGGCAAACTCAAGACCTTGAACTACTAAAGGGCATCTCCTATACAACCTTTTAACCATGGCCATCTCACCAAAGGAACTAGTTACTAACATACCCATATTTAAGATCTCAACAGGTACGTCTAACAAATGTGCATGCTCACTTAATATATAAGAATGAATGGACCCTGAATCAGCTAAGGAAAATAATGACAAAGATTGCAAGGTAAAAGTACATGTGATCACATCAATGTAATTCTGACCCTCGCGATTAGCATAGATTTGAGTCGGCCCACCATTCTTTGATTACACAACAATTGTATGAGCCACAGTCCTCTGACCATCCTCACGCCTCTTGAAATTATTCCTGCCACAACCTCAGCCTCTAGTAGGTGCAATAGCCTCTGCTGGCGCATCCCTCGCAACACGCGAGCAGTCACGATTCATGTGATCGGGTGATCCATACTCCCAACAAGCCCCAGGTGCTCCCCAGCACGCACCCACATGGTGTCGTCCAATATGCTCACAATCAGTAGCAATTTGAGCACCCTAATTATGGTCATCGCCACCCTGCTTATGATCCAGCTTGTATCGCTTATCACATGACCTCTTGTTCTGCCTTCCAAAAAACAGAAACTGCAGTTCTCTTCCCCAAATTTGTACTATTAGCTTGCACCAAATCACCCAAGGATTGCTCAATATCCTTGGCCTTATTGACCAATAAATCAAAATCTGTGTAATTAGTGGCCAACAAATATGTCTTGATGTCTTTAACAAGTTTGTAACGAAACCTGTCACATCTCTATCTATCATTCAGAACCAGTTCAGGAGCATACTGGCTCAACCACACAAATTTCACCTCATATTCAAACACTGTCATGCCACCTTGCACCAATGACATAAACTCACGCTTTTTGGCATCTTGATACTGTGAACTGAGATACTTTCTCTTGAAAGCTATCCAAAAGAATTCCAATTCACGTCAGCCTCGGGAACTCCTGCCACTGTGGTTACCCATCAATGGTACGCGTCACCCTATAACAAGGATACAATACACCCCAGCTTACGTGCATCATTATAGTCTATCTAACTTAGAATACAAATAGTGCTCTTAAGCCACTCCTCAACCGCCTCAGGATTCAATCCTCTAAATTCCACACCTCCCAAACTACGAAGGTGCTTTAATGGTAACCTATGGTTAACGACGACAGCAGGCGTTGGTGCTTGCACATGCACCCCAGCTATCGCTACTTGAAAGGATCCCATCATCGCTTGAATCAGTGGTGTCATATCACCAAAAACTGGCCCTTACGGAGCCTGAGGTACACCACCGACCCCAACTCCAGCATTGATAGGAGGAACGGATGGAAGAGGGGGAAGCTCATGGTTTTGCCCATCCTCGGCGTATTCACAGCCGCTCGAGTTTCACGACATAGACCCAAACTTAGAAAAGACTAATCACACACCATAACACAATAAATTTAGGCTAAAATTCGGTGAAGGATCCAAGACAACCATGCAAAACATTTTAAACTACAGTAATAGGCAATGTGTCCCCATTAAAACACCAACATGACAATTATCTTCATCATCAATAATAAACAAGTAAGCAACCAACAAAACATTAATTAGGCAACCAATAACAATACCCAACAATCACAAACCTGGCTCTGGTACCACCAAATGTAACCCCATCGACCCGGCCTAGACGCCAAACCGAACTGAGCGAGCAACATTAGGTTTGCCAAAATAAACCCGAAAAGATTAACTAAACCTAGGTCCATTTTTTCTTTTTATCTTATCTATATGCATTATTAAGACCAAAGGTGAGCATGCTGTTAGCAGGTGAAAACAAAACTACATCGAGCGTCAAATCGATATCCAATTACGCTAATTTGCAATCTAGGGACCAAATTGCAAATCTGGTAAATTAAGAGGACTTATCTAATTATGAAGTTACCAATATTCAATTAGTTAGGTTACATGCTCACTTTTAAAATTTCAACCCAAATTGATCAGCCAAACTCATTCAATTGCATGTACAAGATTTAGAGACCAAAATGGAAGAATCTCAAAACATAAAACCACCATAACCAACATAACGCCCAGCCCTACCGATACGACCCTTAGGCGTATAGCTACATGGGCTATATTTACGAAAAACCAGAATTCAGTAGCTTAAAAGTGTACCAATACACTTCCTCGTGTACCGGTACGAGGCTTCAAAAATGTATACCTATACCGATACACCACCCCGTGTATCGGTACTCGTGGACCTAAAATATCCAAATTTGCTGGTTTTTCACCCATTTAATGGCCCAATCATGCCTCAATCAATTTTACACATAAACACTACTAAACCATCGATCAAAACAACCTTTAAACATATAGAATCAGAAATATTGAATGGAGATTCGCATCAAATCGCAATTCTATAGGCATGCTTCCTAAAACCAACCAACTTAACATCCAAAAGGGAAAACTTGGTAGAATTCAGCATAAGTATCACATCAATAGTTTTAACCAACCTTTAAAACATGTTTGAACTACAAGAGCATAGGCATAGACACATTCTCCCTATATGTATACTATGAACACCTAGTATAAAATGCATATATGCAAGTTCCAACAATCAAATCTCAAACAACCATAATCTAATCCATCAACAAAAACATATAATCCATCACAACACCATTAAAACCATATTACAAATCCCCCAAAAACATGGTAACACATTGCCTTATTGACCGAATTAAAACTAGTTTTCCATTCTCAAGTAAATGTCTTGTTCTTGGACCTTCCTTGCCGAGATAATGCTGCCCCACAACTCTAATTCTCTGCATCTATGGAAAAAAGAGAGTGTAAGCACACGTGCTTAGTGAAGTCACTCTTAAACAAAACATAGATGCATTTTAAATCCATTTGAAAACCATATTTCATGTGAAGTATAAAGCATGCTTAACAAACCAAGCGTCATCTCATTTGTTTCCAAAAAAATCATGCATTGCATCTATATGCATCAAAACCTTTTCATGATTTCATATGTATAATACATAAATCCCATATATTGGCATTTATAGTGACCTGGATAGTCTCACCTCTATCCACACATTAACAAGATTGGAATGTTTATTTACACATCGGATACACGTATTCATGGTGGTCTCATCTCCACCTAATCTCATACCTTGCCTAATTAAATCGCAAGATACCGTCAACTTGGGCTGCCTAGTTAAACTGCATACCCCAATTGATAACTCAACAGTCTGAGTAGCATAGTTAAACCATTTTTCCTTAAGGACCGTGACACGATCAATTTTTATATTGTAGTGCACTTTGAACTCTATGGCATGCCAACTATATCCGATTGTTTCTCATTACGTTACATAGCAAATATATCATTTCAAATACATTTACTTACTATTTTCCAATGCATTTCTCAAAACCATTTCATATGCAAAACCACATTGCCAAAAGCAACAACACATTCCCCTCAAGGAATAAATCTCAATGCTCATAGGTATTCATTTACTTTATTAAACATTGCATATTAACCCAAAATGATGCATTTACAGTAAGTAAATCAAACCTTGTTCAAAATCACATGTAAATCAAGCCATGTTTAAAACCAACATGAAATCTGCAAGCTCATCTCAAAGCCAATATTCGAGCAAAGTAAGAACAACATACGCTTGAGCTTAGTTAAGCTTGTTAGGCAATAAATAAACCCCCATGATCCATCAATCAAACCTTTAAAGAGCTTTAACGTATTTACACACTCACCGATACAATTTGCCTCTCTTATTGACACGAATTGAACCACCAGTAAACAACGTACGCAACTAGGCAACCCCACCTTGACCGTCCCACGTTTTAACCACATAAAAGTAGAGGTAAACTACATCATTATGCATTCAACTCGTTGCTAAAAATGATCCCCTACATCCTTAACATTAACCTTCCAAAAACTAGCAGAAACTACTGAAAACAACACCAATCTTCGCTCTATCAACTCCTAACTTCAGGCCACCAATTTTAACATTCAATCCACATCAAAAATATCCACAAACATCTTCTAAACATCCTTATATCTTTAACTACTCAAAAACGCATAGAACAACCCCAAGAACCACTAAAAACTCATCTAAAAATTAGTCAATTAAATAGTTTCGGGATTTATTCTCACAATCTCATGTCACATTATGATTTTCTAATCAAAACATGAAATAAACCAATTAAAATCTCCAGGTTTTATCAAGTTAAACAAATCTTTAGGCGAATCATCAAAATCACCATTAATAGCTCAAATCTTAAAATCCAATGCAAAACCATGTTAATATCAATCTATAATCAGCCAAATAGTAGGGAATTTCATTAAAGAACTTAGTTTTTAGAGAGGAAAAGAAATTATTTTTGAGAGAGGAAAAGAAATTTACCTTTGAAGAAGCTCCCACCAAAATTGACGTAAGTTTTTCTTTGAAACTCAACTTGTGAAATTGATGAAATCCTTGAGAAAATCTTGTGCGATTTTGTTAAGAAACAAAAGGTAGAATCAAATGATGAATTCTCCATTAAAAATCAGCAAATTTTTTTGGAGAATCTTGTTTGGAAGTTGAAATAGAAAGTGGGGGAACATAGGGAGAAAAAATGAGGGAAAATGAAAGCAATAGGAAAAATGATTTGGAAAACAATTAACTGACAATTCCTTACTCAATTAAGGTGGTATTTTCAGATTAAAACATTAGGAAAATATAGCTCTCTAAGGATTCTTAGTATTGACCCATTACAAAATAGTTTTGAAAACTTTACAATTTGGTCACTAAAATCCAATTCCACTTAATCCCGATTAATTAGCCTCCAATATAATTACCAAAATACTTGATAACATTTGTAAACATTTTAAATCACATAACTCAATTTAAGCTCCATGATTCCATACATTTTTTAAAATATTAAATCCCTAGAAACTAATTCTAATTATCTGCTCCAGTTCGAACTGAACCCTGTCCAACCCCTAAACATCTAGCCCTATTTTTGGGGTGTTACAAAAGGAAGTCGATGACCCCTCCAGTTCAAGAGGTAAAGAAAAATTTGATGAAAGCTGATTTAAAGTAGCTTTTTTAGTGCAACCGCGACGAGAAGATTAGCCACTGCTATCGGCAATGGATACCTTGACTCAAGTAAAAAAAGTAACTCTTTTAGTGTGTTGCTTGAGGTAATATCCTCTTAAAATTTTTATGTTTCTTTTTTTCATGAATATAATAATTTACGTGCTGGTATTGTGCATATTGGGTGTAAGCATAAATTAAGTGGTCAAATAACTTATTTGATGTCAAAGTTAGTAAAAATGGGTAGAATTACCCTATATGATTTCCTAAAACATTGGAAATCAACTAGGGCTATGTTGTAGGTGTTTAAAGGAGAATTGAAGGTAGAAGTCATACCTAAAATGTATAATTTTGAGTTTCAATTCAATATCGATATTGTATGAACATAGGTATAAACGAATCAAAATTAAGGGGCATTTTGAACATTAATTTAAGGGGAAATCTTGATATTGCCTTCAAGGAGTATCAATATTGTTCCTCCACACATCGATATTCATGACTAATGTCGATGTTGTTTGAAATGTTGGAAAAATCGAATAATTTTTCAGTACCATACCCAGGATAAGTATCAATATTGATTTATTCATTAAAACATCAAAAAGCTAGTTTAATGTCTGTAAAAACCTATATTTTGATTTTGGTATGACAAGGATTTCAAGGACCAATTTGTAAAATTGGATAAATTTTTAAGTACTAAAAAAGTCTCACAATGGCACCAGCACCAATCTCAACAACCATATACTACAATGGCAACTATATGGGAGATAATAGCGGGGAAAACTTTAAGTCTAAATTTTTTTTCTTATCAAATTCATTCGCAAAGTGTCTATTGAGGAGCTAGTAAAGAAGATCAAACGGCTAGTACCTGTCGGCCATAACAGACCACTACAAGCTTTCTATTACAGGTTCTAGACATCCTTGTTTCCAGCAACATACGGTACGATGAGAATTGACAATCAATTCGACGTCGAAACAATGGTCGACATGAATACTGGTATGGAGAATAAATTTGCTATTTGTATGCAGATTTTAGTGGAGAATTGTAGTTGACAATGAAAATTGAGTCGCAACTGAGGCGACAACATATGATTTCATCTCGTTGATAAGGGATTATAATCTTCGCGTTCCTACTTATACCCTGTGTTTCATGTTGAACCTGTATGTCCAAGAACACGACATTCGTCTGCCAACTTGTTCGACCTAAACGTCGAACAACCATCAACTCAACATTCCACCTCTAACCCATACGTTGATAGGCATCAACCGAGAATTGGTGGATCAAGTTTTTTAGGGGACCGACACTCTTGTGCAATATCCTTCGATCTAAATGAGCCAACCTATGCTCCTCTTAATTTTTCCCTGGGTCTACAACTACGACTTCTGCACCTACCCATGTATTCACGGATGGTGATGAAGGTTACTCATCCCTAGAAGAACAGATTCAAGATGCTATATCAATTTTGCCTCTGAAACTTAAAGTGACACTGATAATGATGATGACGCTCCTGGAAACTTCAATGAAAATCAATTGGGACACGTTACAAGCAATAGTCTTTTCACACCGTACGAGGCTCTGTCACACATACAAGACATTGACTTGGTGACATGGGCATGCCAGAGTTCCCTGACGTACCTGACGTTGGCTTCAACGGTTCTTACTTTGTAATAAAAAAAGATGACTTGTGGCAAATGATGTAGTTCAGAACAAGCGACGAAGCGAAAGTTGCTATTAAACACTACAACGTACGTAATGGTGTGCATTCCAAGGTGATGTACTCGACATCAAAGAAATACGTATGTGAATGTAAATAGAAAGCGGCACAAGGATGCAACTAAAAAGTCTGAGTCTAAAAGATGAAAAAGAAAGACAACATCTGGGAGATCACAACCTACAATGGCCCCCATACTCTTTGTGTCATCGGTTTCATGTAGGATCATCCAAACCTGGACTAAAAAATCACCACCGGGAGCATCCAAACAATTGTACAAGCAAGCCCTAAAGTCATTGTTTCTGTGTTGAGGGCGTATATTACGACTATATATGAGTACACTCCATCATACAAAAAGACTTAGAGGGGAAGAAACAAGGCAATCATGAATTTTCATGGGGAATGGGATACTTCTTACAATGAGCTCCCAGCTTGGATAAACATCAAGAAGAAATAGAACCGCAGAACGATCGCAAATCTAGAGACCAAACCATACTACAAGAACGATCATATGGTTCCTAATGTCTTCCAATTCAAATGACTTTTCTGGATATTTCCCCAATGTATTAATGCGTACAAGAACTGTAAGCCTGTCGTGCAGATTGATGGCATATTCTTGTATGGAAGATACAAGCAAGTTTTACTGTTAGACATTATTTAAGCAAGAATCACAAAACAATACCCATAGAGTTCGCACTTGTGCCCAGAGAAGATACTGAATCATGCAGGTTTTTCCTCAAGAAGTTACGCCATTACATTATAAAAAATGATCGAGTTGCTTGATCTCAGATCGAGGAGGTGGGATCAAGTCAGCGATCCAATCTTTAGCTAGTATGTTTCAATCTCCAAATATTGAGCACTGTTACTGCACACGCCACATTGCTGCAAACTACCATGGCCGATATAAGAATGACGATGAACGCAGGCTCGTTATACGCATGGTTATGTTTTAAGATTTGTTTTATTTATCATTAATTTCCCTATATCTCATTTGTACATTATGTCGTTTCTTAGGGTACGAACTAGTTCAAAAAATATTTGAAAAAATACTTCAAGAATTGTGGGAAGGAATGATCAGGGCTACAAGTACGTTGCAAAAATTCCCAAAGGAAAATGGACCAATGCATACGATGGTAGTTTTAGATATCGTTTGGGCAAGTTGTTTGCAACCTTGGGGAAATAAGCTGTCGTTATGCAGCAAAAGGGCCTCACATTCCATCTGAAGATACGATAAGATATTCAAAAAACTATTGTTAAATCCAATGGGTTGTATGTGTTGCCAATGTCACGTAACAACAACTATTTTTGTGTCTATGCAGGTTTTTGACCCAACATCGTACAAGGTGGATCTCGAATACAGGTTGTGCGATTGTGGCTTATTCCAAGCACTAAATCTTCCACTGTCAGGATGGATTACACGGAATACGTGGATCTTGTATATTGGCTTCATTCAGTATTTAAGGTCTACGAAATGGAATTCCCACCAATCGGTAGGAAAACTGAATGGAATGCTGAGCAGACATGGACCACAATTTTAACTTACCCAAATCTGCGAAGGGATAAAGGTGGACGTCCAAGATCCACAAAAATTCAGAATGATATGGACGACATGCGTCACTATGAGCTTACCGGATAACCTAGACTCCGCGGGAGTTGTAGACTTTCGGGTTATAGAATGCCAAATTTTCCATTTCGAACATAAATATGTTGTTTTATTTTTATGCTAAGTACCCATGTTTTAACAT
This sequence comes from Hibiscus mutabilis, assembly GCA_019671005.1. Lineage (NCBI taxonomy): Eukaryota > Viridiplantae > Streptophyta > Magnoliopsida > Malvales > Malvaceae > Hibiscus > Hibiscus mutabilis. The sequence goes on along the minus strand of CM033735.1, from coordinate 34,721,723 downwards.
AAATATTAGTATGCAACTTCACTTCAATCTAACTTTTCAACACTGCATAATTCACCTAAAGGGTTATAATTTTTAAATTAAATAATTTATTTTAACTTCTACATTTTCTTTAAAACATTATACAACTTACTACTTAAAATATTTGTGTAGTAAAATACAATTACAAAATGTTAGATAATTTACAACTTTCACAAATTTAAATTTTAATAACAGTTTTTCAAAACCTTTATCATTTAAAAAAATTAAATATAACTGGCATAATTTATAACCTAAACTTTACAACACTTTCGGTTTAAATCTTAATACCTAATTCTAAACCAAACTCGCCGTGCACACACGGCAAGTTCAATTTGTTTAAAACGACGTTATGCTTAGCCCTAGAACGTCGTTAAGTCAGAGAAAACTCGTTGTGTCTGTATGGCGAGTTCGGTTTGGGATTAGATTAATCCTGTGATTAAGGTTTAAACCGGATATTAAAAAAATTTGAAACTCGTCATGCGTCTACGACAAGTTTAAATAAAAATAATATATTTTTGAAACTCGCCGGCGAGTTTACTGTAAAAGTACTACTTCGAGAAATGTAGGATTTTGAATTGGGTCAAAATGAGATCCAATGGTCCTACAAATGTCTATTAAATAGATAGTGCCAGATAGTCAATAGAGACTTTATGTGCCGGACTTTCAGTTCTCTGTCAGATGAATTTTTAACTATTTTGCATACTATTTACAGTAGACAACTATTAGGGAAAATATCCACGTACTGCGGTGAAAACAAAAAGTTTGTACAAGCGCTTTTAAATTTTTAAGGGTTTATTTTAAGATTTAGGGGTTTAGGTGTATGAGTTTAGAATTTAGGGTTTATGTTCTAAAATAATATAGTTAGGAATTTAGGTTTTATCATGTAAACTCTAAATTTTAATCATAAAACTTAAATTCTAATCACACGCCATAAATTTAAAACTCCTTACCCTTAAACTGTAAACAGAGTCCCTAAACCCTAAAATTAAAATGCTTGTAGAAACTTTCTGTTTCCACTCCTTATGCATAAAATAAGTACCCTGACTATTATTACTAGTATAGTTATGTATTTCATCACCCGAACCGTTCCAACCTGACTCGCACTGCTTGGGAACTTTTTTTTTTAAGATTGCTTGGAAAACTTCTTAACAGTGATGAATGTAAACGTATGCAGGGTCAGCTCCTCTTATTCTGACCCGCAACTGCTTGGAAACTTTGATGTTAGCCTCGGAGAAGTCAAGTTACACAAAATGAATTGCAACTTAGTGAAAGAAATTAAGTGAACGCGGTACAAAATGCCTGCCCAGTTCCTATAAAAATGCTTATCCCTAGTTATGGTTATTACTTCAAAACTTTTACTTTTGGCTTCTGCTTCAAACAACTTCAAGCTTCATTAAAAGGTTGGTTCACTTTATTAACTCTACCCCAAGAGTTCATAAGTTTATAGTTTTGAGCTTTAAGCTTTGGTTTCTTGTTTCCAGTGAAAAAAAAAACTGTGAATATTGTTTCAACAATCTGTGAATGTTGTTTCATTCCTTATTAAACTTCATTGCTAGTGCAGAAAAATATAGGCAAGGCAAGGGACGACAGACATTTCAAGTTATATAAAGATGAAAACAATGATATGGCCTGAAACACTGGTTATATTCACTTTTGGTATTTCACTGTCCGCTTCATCTATTTAAAAAAATTATTTTGATACACAAGTTCTGTAATACACTTTTATAAATTTTAGAGTTTAAGGGTATGTTTAGAATTTAAAGGTATAGGTTTTAGTGTTTATAATTTGTGATTTTAAGATCATGTATTTAAATTTTAGGATTTAGACTCAAAATAGACAAATTATGTAAAACAAATTTTACACGTATATCAAACAATTATTTAATTCCAATCTAAATTTTCTTTTTTTTTCCTTAAGTAATTGAGTATTGCACATAAATTATGAGTGGATGAAGCTAGTTTGATTTATAGTTTTGAAAAAGTTCAATTCCAAACAAATAATGGAAAAGTCTTAAAGCTGTTAACCACTGCTTTAGCTCCTTCAAATTCATGTTTTCCTCGCTTACGTATAATTTATAGTTGATGGGCAGTTATAGGGCGAGGCACCTAGGGTTTAGCTAAAATGAGTCGGACTCCTATATAAATTCTTACTCACTTAGTAATAATTTGTGTAGTTACATAAATTACTACTTAAAATAAAATCTACACAAATTTTTACCTTTAGGTTATAAAACAAAAATTTGTGTAGTTACTAGGAGTGTTTATCGAACGAGTCAATCGCAAGTTGAGTAGTGCTTGAATCAATTCAAACGCTTGGAGAGAAGGGGAATGGAAAGAGGAAGTTAGGGTTATAATTTTTCCATACATTACAAGTGAAATATTTTTAAAAAAAAATTCTAATGTCCCTTGTTCAATTTAAAAAAAAAAACAGAATCTCCACTGCATGTAATAAAACATAAAAATCAGGCTAGTTTTTCAATGTTTAAACAAATCAATCTGAAATCAATCTGAAGGAATTCAAACAGTTGTAATTTAATCTCAATCAAATAAAATCCACATGGGTAGATGAAGGGGGGCGACAAAAATCACGAAGACTGCAGACGTAATATTACACTAGGGAGATTATTTTTCTTTTTCATGTCAAAAATATTACATTCAGATTAGCCAATGCCTATTACCTAATTGATGCATGCGTTGCACAAGACTAACAGCCTATCCATGAGATGTTTTGCTGCCGTTCCAAATGAAAAGGCTGATTCTCTGCTCAGCTGCCTGTTGTCTTCCCACAGAAATGACTCGCCGGAACTGGAAAAGGGCTTCAAACTGCATGAAAATCTTAAACCAACTGTCTATAACTAGTCTAATCATGCGGTGTACCCAAAAGATCTCAATCACCATGTAAGCAGTACAGCTGACGAATGTTTCCGGAAGCTGCCATGTTATTACAAAAACGTCATCAGAGTAAACACCTTTTCTCTTCGAATTTAGGTTATCTCTGACATGTGAATAAGATAAAAAGAAAAAAAATGTAATTTGAATTAATTTTTACGAGTCTGTTTCGACAAATCTAATATAATTCGTTCGGTTCAATCTTACGACTAGGCCGAGGGAGTTACACTTGAGCTCATCAAACATTGTCTGGTATTCTTCCAGCAATGGTTACAGAACAACAGGGATACTAGTTTCCTCTGCTTCCACAATCAGGACGTATAATTCTCCTTGTACATCAGGATTTTTCTCCCTGACTCTTTGTATCTTGCATGAAATTACCTTTAGGTTGCTGCCTTCCTTCCCCCTTGTAACACTATATTTTTTTCCTCTTTGCACAAAATTTAGAAGGCGTTTGGTTCGCAGAAAAGATCATTACCAATGGTAATAATCTTTTTCGAAATCTTATTCACATGTGTAGTTTGTGTTCATTCTCACCAGGCCGGAAAAGAATATTATCAATAGTAGCGCTTTTTTGGCAAATTCCAGAAATATAATTTCTACTCAATCTTTAGGTATTTGTCAATTCCTGACATTTTGGACCAAAATACCCCTGAAATAATGAGGGGTTTTCATATTAGTCCATTTGTTACATAATTTTTAATTAAATAAATAATTATTTAGGGTATAAATTTATTAAATATTTTTTATATATTTAATTTAATATTTAAATAGAATTAAACATTTAAATAGTGTTTAAATATTTAATGTGTTTTTATCAATATTGTGTTTGTTGTCTCTAATAATATTTTTAAACGTATTACTTGAATATCTAGCACGTAATGTAATTTTGATTGAAAATATTTAATTGAGATGATGTAAATTTGATTTGAGTTTAGGTTTTATTTTTACAAGAGAGTTTGACTTGCAAGCTTTGCAAGTTCATTACCAAACCAAACCATTATAATTCACTCAAATTCACACGAATTTGGTTTGATGATGAACATGTCAAAACTCAAAACTTCAAAAATTAATTTCTGGGTTCTTTAAAAAATCGTTATGGACACTTGTTAGAAAGCTCGATCATCATCTAAGGGTGAGTTTCTAACTCTAAACTATTTTTTAAGTAATTCAAATAATTATTTTAATCACTAAAAATCAACTTAATTCCTTGTTATATACTATGATAAAAATAAATTAAGTATATTTATTTATGTACATTTTTAAACCTTATTTAATATACTAATTATATTAGTAATATGTTAAGTATATATTTTTTTAAATTTACATAGTGTAACAAAAGTAACTATACGATTTTTAATACAAATATTTTAATTTAATATTGGAAGTTTAAATTGTTAAAAATAAAATATATCATAAGGATAATTTTGTAGAATTTGTTTTCATGTAATCTTATATTCCCTCAACCAACTAAACGCTGTTATCTTATATTCTTATCAAATAAATCAAACAAGGTAATGTAACCTCCAGCAATATGTCAAGTAATGTTACATTCCAATAATATGTCAACTAATCTTATTCTTAAAAGTATTTTTACATTTTGTGAACCAAACTCACCCTTATGTCATCTCCTTAAGACCACCACAATAGGACTGAACCTCCTCGTCCAATCTACTCCCAAGACCATATCACTCCCTCACATGTCAAGAACCCTAAATCATGATCAAACAACTCCCTTTGCATCATTCAAGTTAGTTGGCTGCTTTGGGCCACACTGTACAGTTTCATACCATTGATCACTGTGATTGCCAATGGATGGGTCTGCTCGACTTCTACTCCTTCCTTAGCCCATATAGGAGTTATGAAGTTGTGGGTACTCCTACTGTCCACAAGAATATTGAGGGTTTTACCCTTAATGATCCCTAGAATTCTAAGAGTATTATATCCCCACACTTCTATTCAATGCATTAATGAATATCTCAAAGTTACTATCTCCCTCATTTACCGTTCCTTTAGGGCTATTCTATCATTTTTATTCCCCTTCCAACTCTATATCTTCTAATGCTTCTATTACTTTTTGTTCTTTCATCGAATTCAATATTTTCTGTCTGTATTAGTGCCCTAGGCTAAACTTGTCCCCACAACTGATGTAACACCCTCTTCCCGGCCTGGTCGAGAACTGGGTCGGAGTATGCTATCGATGAACTAAACAGTGGTCGATACGATAATTCCATGCAGTAAACGATGATATTAGGCCTAACATTCAAGAAGAAGCAATACGAAATTCCAATGAATCTATTACGAGTCTAGGATTATCCAATTCGGACCAAATTATAACATTTACAAGTTTTAGGGACTTAATCATAATTTTAGTATTTTAGTGGTCCATTTCTGAAACCTATCTTACTATAATGAAATTCATCATGCAAATAGTAAGCATACAAAATTTCATATTATTTAGAGTTCATATGCCAATTCAATTAAGCGATGCCATAATCAGTGACCATTCTGTAAACAATACAAAACTGTGTTCTTTAACTTTTAACAGAATTAACCGTCACCGTACCAATTCATCAAGTCCATAAAAGCAGTTGGTGCATTGGTTAGCCCAAATGGCATCACCAAGAATTTGTAGTGACCGTATCTTGTACGAAAGACAGTTTTGGGCACATCACAATCTTTAACTCTCATTTGGTAATAACCAGACCTTAAATCGATCTTGGAAAACACAGTGACATCCTTGAGCTGATCGAACAGGTCATCAATCCTTGGTAATGGATATTTTTTCTTGATGGTTACCTTGTTCAACTGCTGGTAATCAATTCATAGTCTCATGGAACCATCTTTCTTCCTCACAAAGAGAACCAGAGCTCCCAGGGTGAAGAACTCGGTTGAATGAAGCCTTTATCAAGAAAATTCTGAATTATGGCTTTCAAATCCTTCAACTCAACGGCTACCATTCGATAAGGTACGATGGATACTGGAGTAATTCCAGGTTGCACGTCGATGCCAAATTCAACCTCACGGGTTGGGGGTAAACCCGGGAGTTCATCAGAAAGGACATCGGGAAATTCGAACACCGCGTCAACATCTGATAGTTGTGGCCCATTCTTAGCTTCTATTGTTAAAGCATACAAGGAAGGATTTCTTGAACTCATCAACACAATGCTCTCTTTGCCAAGGCCTCGAAGATACAATTTTCTTTTATTACAATCCACCCATGCTTGATGCTCGCTAAGCCAATCTAGACCCAGTATAACATCAAACTCATGGATCGGTAGAGCCAACAAGTTATCCACGAAAGAAATCCCTTGATCACCAAAGGGCAATTCTTATACACAAGGCTTATGGTGACACAATTACCTAGTGGATTAGTTACAGAGATTCTCGATGCTATAGGTTCACTGGCCATTCCATGCTTCTTAACCAATTCAGTGCTTATAAAAGAATGCGTAGAGCCAGGGTCAATCAATGCATATAAAGGATATGAATATAGTTCAATGATACCTGCAATGACATCAGGCTCATCTTCCTCCTCCCTGCTCCTCACATGATAAATCTGAGCAGGAGTCTTAGATTCATGCTTGCTCAGTGCCTTGCCAGAGCCACTAAGTCTCCCAATAGCCCCTGACAAACCTTGCATTGACCCCTTACCTCAGAAGTACTGGGTAAGGGTTGCAGTACTTTCTAGAGTAGCCATAGACTTGGTTGAACCCAAGGGACAATCACGGATGAAATGACCATGTTCGCCACAATAGAAGTATGCTCCAGTCTATTTACGACACTGACCTGCTGGATGTCGTTTCTAAAAGTAATTGCGAACTGGATTCTGTGTATTTCGGTTGGAGCCTTCAGTGCTTTCAACTGAGGCTGTCTTGGAAAAAGATTGGGTCATCGTTTGAGGTTTCTTGATGTTCCCAGAATGAGAAGGTTGGGAATACATATTATGCTTAGGGCCTTGGTTCTTACATTTTTTTATTCCACATGGGAGGTCAGGAATCATCGCTAAACCTCTTCTCAGACCTGCTAGTTCCACCTGACCTCAAAGTCTTCTGAGCAGCTTCAGTGGCCTTAACTCGGTTCACAAGATCTTGGAAGTTAGTGATGCTCAAAGCAGTGAACATAGGGCGCAACTCATCATTAAGCCCAGCAATGAACATCCTACATTTGTCTTCCTCCTTCTTGATGTACTCTACATCATATCGGTAATACTTGCAAAAGTCATGGACGTATTGCTCGATAGGTCGACCACCTTGTTTCAGATAGAGGAAAATACTGCATCTTTCTGCGAGGTAATGCTCGCTAATATATTTCTTTCAAAATTCTTGAAGGAAGAACTCCCAAGTGACTAATTCTTCAAGAATGGTAAGAATAGTGGTCTCCCACCACTTCAATGCTTCATCAGCTAGCAGTGCAAGGACACACTTCAGCTTGTGCTCATCCGAGCATTGTAGTTGTTTGTTCAGGATCCTTAGCGTGTTGTCCAGCCAATATTCTGCAGTCTCAAGATTGTCATCATATTGTCCAGTGAAGGTGTAGGCTGGGAGTGACGCCAGCTTATCAATAGGAGCTCGAATATACTGGACAATAAGTAGAGCTGGTTGCACGAGTGGTTCAGCTCTCATCGAGGTCACAAATTGCTTGAACATGTCATCCATGTTTCGATAACATTCTGTCTGTGCATTAGGCAATATCGGTCCAACATTCGGAGGTAGGGGATTAGGTGGATTCGGTGGGTCTCCCCCCTTACTTCCTCGTCATGGGTCGAGGAGCTGGTGGCATGATCATGTATGTGAGCTTCGTTCGTTTCAGACATATCTATAACATAAAGAGACTGGATTAGTTGGCAAGTCACAATATACACATTATATGACTCCTATGTGGCAAAGTATCACAATGACAATACAATAAGCTTCGGTTTAGTCATAGAATCGACTAAACTCTTGCTCTAATACCACAAATGTAACACCCCCTTCCCGGCCTGGTCGAGAACCGAGTCAGAGAATGCTACTGATGAACTAAACGGTGGTCGATACGATAATTCCATGCAGTAAATGATGATATTAGGCATAACATTCAAGAAAAAGCAATAAGAAATTCCAATGAATCTATTACGAGTCTAGGATTATCCAATTCAGACCAAATTATAACATTTACAAGTTTTAGGGACTTAATCATAACTTTAATATTTTAGTGGTTCGTTTCTAAAACCTATCTTACTAAAATGAAATTCTTCATGCAAACAGTAAGCATACAAATTTTCTATTATTCAGAGTTCATATGCCCATTCAATTAAGCCATGCCATAATCAGTGACCATTCTGTAAACAATACAAAACTGTGTTCTTCAACTTTTAACAGAATTAACCGTCACCGTACCGATACCCTAAAGCCGTACCGGCACGCTAAACCTAATTCCCAAATTTTAGATTCAATTGCAATAGACCCGTATCGATACAGTTGAGGCCGTACCGATACTGGTTGACCATGTTGACTTCGTATCGATACACCTTGACCTTGTATCGATACCATTTTTGATCCCAAATTCCAGTAGCTAAAATCCGTACCGATACACCAAGGCCGTATCCATATGCCCCTTGTTGACCATCGTTGACCTGACCAAATATGCAAGGCCGTATTGATACGCTATCAACCGTATCGATACGCCCTGCCCTGTAATGACAGATTTTTGCTGGTTTTTATTCGATTTAACCTATCAATCATTTTCCAAATACAATGAAATTTTATGTACAATATTTAAATGCTATAAACTACATGCATGCCAAATTTTAGGACCATTCGAATCTGTTTACTATGTTTTCACCTTTTAGAACTAAATATGCATCTTTAGTCCTTTTTAAGCTATATGAAAAGTTCATTTAAACCCTTGTGCACTAACATACCACAAACACAAAATATACATATCAAAAGAGCCTTTTATGACTATTCTAGGTACTTTTCCACCCTACTAGGAGTTCATAAGTTCAATATACATTACTTTAGCTTGCTAGTGACTTGTCCAACGTTCAACTTCTCCGATCCCCAACAGTAAATCTCTTAACCTGAAATGGATGAGATACAATGCATTATGCATATTTTGCCTAGTGAGGTAGTTACAATTAAAATAAAATATCAAGGAAATGCACTCTAACACATAACTTGACAATGACAATGCAATAGATCAATAGAAACAATGCAATGAACATATTCATTAACAATGAATCCTTAATTCATCAATAAACCTTGGATCGATTCGGGATAATGGATACGCGAATTCCTATGCCTCGCCAAATCAATGAATGGTCTAGTCCCTCCGCCTCGCCAATATGACCAATATCACAACACATCCTTCCGCCTCGCCAAATCAAAATAGGCCGTGGCCCTAGGACCGTAGTCCACCCGTACACTCATGAATTCTGTGGCATGCCAATTGTATCCAAAGTCCTTTCGAATCCAAGGTCCGGTGACAATATCAATAATTCATGTTCAATACCAATAGCCATGTTCAATATTCTTACCAATAAACAATATTTCGGTGTCTATGTTCAATGACAATATCAATAACAGTGGCAATGTCCAATGATCTCAATGACATTAACGATGATCAATGATTCATTTACAATGTTTCGATAACAATAATGATATTGACTTCAATAATCAATGATAATGGCTATTTCAATGGCTATATCAATGTTCTATATTAATGTCCCATACTTTCATGATTCAATGTCAATGGCGATGATAATGGCAATAACAATACTCAATGACAACAACGATACTTATGTTCGATGTTCAATAACAATGACGATAACATTGACAATGCTCGATACTCAATGCGATAACCTACCAACACTTACCATAATGTCGTTAGGTGATTCGATACAGTAATCCTTAACAACGGAGTTAGCAATGACAATTATATTAATGATAAAGTCAGGGAAAGGCACCTAGACTACTCCTGAGACTCCGACTACACTCACCTCGATATTCGAAAGCTTTCAAGGCTCTCAGATAACAATCCCCTTGTTCCTAGCTTTTGTCAGTGATGGTGGATGATCTCTACCAACTTCTTGAGCTAGGTAAAAACAATAAGATTTGGTTAGATTCAATATTACGACACCAAAATCAATATAACGATATCAAAATCAATACCGAAGCTTAAAATAGCTATTAGCTATCTAACTCCATGGATGGACAAACCCTAGCTTGTGATTAAGCTTGATATATCCATGGATTTCAATGATTGTTTGAGGGTTATAGCTTACATGATCACTTGCAACGATTCGATAAAAATAAATCGAAGAAAAGACAAGCTTGAAATCAAGCTCCAATTGAGGTACTTGCTTAGGTAGGAGATGATAGCTTGGTGAGATGCTTGCTTGGAGAGGTTTCGGGTAAGTCTCCAACTCTAGCTATTTGTTTTTTTTAATTGAAGGCTTTCCTTTTAAGGAAGGAAGATCTCCCGGTTATCCCACGTATGAGATTTATAATTGAGGAGGGGTTAATCGCAAGATTAGTCCATCAACTCTCTATTCCTTAGACTTTTATCCCCAAACTTTTAATTCTTACAATTTAGCCACTAAAAGGTTTTCTACACTTTCAATAAGGTCCTTAAACAACAATTTAACTCAATTAGTGTCCAATATCGATATATTTGGGCCTCGTGGTCAATGTCAAATAATATTTAAACAATTTTGATATAGGGTTTTCGATCGCCGGAACCCAATTTCGATTAGGCCGGACTTCGAGATGTTACAACTTTCCCTCTTAAGAAAAATTCGTCCTCAAATTTTTACCTGGATCGAAGAGATGAGGATATTGCTTTCGCATTATTTCCTCCAGCTCCCATGTTACTTCCTTAGAAGTATGGCTCTTCTAGAGCACTTTCACCAACATGATAGTCTTGTTACGAAGCCTCTTGGTTTCCCTTACAAGAATTTGGGTTTGTCATTCTTCATAAGATAAGTTAGATTTGATGTCCATGGATTCAGGTTCGATGACATGCGAAGGATCAGATCGGTACTTCCGGAGCATCGATACATAGAACACATCATGGATTTTATTCATTTCTGAGGGCAACAATAAGCGATAAGCCACAGGGCCAACTTTTTCAGTAACTTCGAAATGGTCAATAAATCAGGGACTTAATTTCCCCCTCTTGCCAAACCTCAAAACTTTTTTCCATGGTGAAACTTTGAGGAAAGCTTTCTCACCATCTTCATATTGAATATCTCTACGCTTAAGATCAGCGTAGGCTTTTTGTCGGTCAAAGGCTGCTTTCAAACAGTCATAGATAATGGCAATCTTTTCTTCGATTTTTCGAAGTAAATCAGGGCCCAACATCTTGCCTTCACTGAGCTCAGACCAACATAAGAGAGTTCAAAAACGTCTCCCATACAATGCTTCATACAGTGTCATCTTGATAGAAGCTTGATAGCTATTGTTGTAGGCAAATTCAATAAGGGGTAATGATTTCTCCCATGATACGCCAAAATCAACGTTGTATGCTCGTAACATATCATCCAAAACTTGGATTAACCTTTCCAACTGGCCATTGGACTGAGGGTGAAAAGTGGTTCTAAGGTTAACTCTGGTACCCAGAGCTCCTTGTAACGACTTCTAAAATTGAGATGTAAATCGTGGATCTCGATCGAAAATGATAGACTGAGGTACTATGTGGAGTCGAATGACTTCCTTGATATACAAGTCAGCCAGCTTAGGAAAACTGTAGTCTATTCGAATCGGTAAGAAATGTGCTGACTTAGTAAAACGATCTACAATGACCAGATGGCATCATGCCTAGTAGAAGTCAAAGGCAGACCACTAACGAAGTCCATAATGATTTTCTCCCACTTCCATTGCGGCAGATCAATTGGTTGCAGTAATCCAGTAAGGATACGATGTTCAGCCTTAACACGCTAACACATGAGGCACTTAGGCACGAACTCAACTATGGCTTGTTTCATGCCCGGCCACCAATAAAGCCCCCTTAGGTCTTTGTACATCTTTATCGACCCCGGGTGAATAGAGAAAGAGCTCGAATAGGCTTCCTTGAGGATATCGGTGCAAAGAGATTCATCATCTGGTACACAGACCCGGTCACGAAAACATAAGAGCCCTTTAAAAATTATTCTGATATCAGGGTTATCTTGCAACTTGGAAATGATAGTTTGGAGCTTAGAATCTTGTTCTTGCAATGCTTGAATTCTTGATGCAATGGTAGACTGAACTTGAAGTTCAGCTACGAAGCAGTGGTAGTTTCTAAGACAGAAATGAGCGTTCATAGCTTGAGGAGCTATAACACAAGAGCTTGCAATGAGTCGATATACAAAGCATCACATTAAACTTGAGAATCACTAACAATACTTACCGGGAAGAGGTTTGCGGCTGAGTGCATCAGGCACAACATTGGCCTTTCCCGGATGGTAGTCAATGACAAGATCACAATCCTTGAGGAGTTCCATCCATCTCCGTTGTCGAAGATTCAACTCCTTTTAGGTTAAGAGATATTTAAGACTTTTATGATTGGTGAATAGATGTCATTTCTCTCCGTAGAGATAATGCCTCCAAATTTTCAATGCGAAAATAACTATAACCAACTCTAGGTCATGAGTGAGATAGTTCATTTCATGTGGCTTGATCTGTCTCGATACGTATGCAATGACCTTTCCTTCTTGCATCAATACATATCCTAACCCGAGAGACGATGCATCATTGTAAACTGTATAGCCCTTTCCTGACTCGGGTTGGGTTAGAACTGTGTATAAGTTAAAACTTTACTTCAATTGATCGAAGCTCCTTTGTTGATCCGTAGTCCAAACGAACGGAGCTTCCTTTCTCAATAACTTAGTCAGAGGGGCTGTTATCATAGAAAATCCCTTGATGAATCTCATATAGTAGCCAGCAAGACCAAGGAAACTTCTTACTTCGCCAATGTTCTTCGGTGGATGCCAATCAAGAATGGCTTGAATCCTCTTCGAGTTCACTTGGATACCCGAAGCTGATACAACGTGCCCAAGGAATGTAACTTCGGTAATCCAAAACTCACACTTTGAGAACTTGGCAAATAACTACTTCTTATGGAGGGTGTGAAGCACAATGCGGAGAAGATCACGATGTTACGTTGCATTCTTAGAATAGATTAGAATGATATCAATGAATTCCACTACGAATTTGTCAAGATATGGCCTAAAACCCGATTCATCAAGTCCATAAAAGTAGCCGGTGCATTGGTTAGCCCAAATGGCATCACCAAGAATTTGTAGTGACTGTATCTTGTACGAAAGGTAGTTTTGGGTACATCACATTCTTTAACTCTCATTTGGTAATAACCAGACCTTAAATCGATCTTGGAAAACATAGTGACATCCTTGAGCTGATCGAACATGTTAGCAATCCTTGGTAATGGATATTTGTTCTTGATGGTCACCTTGTTCAACTGCCGGTAATCAATACATAGTCTCATAGAACCATATTTCTTCCTCACAAGAGAACCGGAGCTCTTCAGGGCAAAAAATTTGGTTGAATGAAGCCTTTATCAAGTAAATCTTGAATCTGGACTTTCAACTCCTTCAGCCCAAAGGCTGCTATTCGATAAGGTGCGATGGATATTGGAGTAGTTCCAGGTTACACGTCGATGCCAAATTCAACCTCACGAGTTTGGGGTAAACCCGAGAGTTTATCATGAAAGACATCGGGAAATTCTCACACCGCGTTAACATCTGATAGCTGTGGCCCATTCTTAGCTTTTATTGTCAAAGCATACAAGGAATGATTTCTTGAACTCATCAACACAATGATTTCTTTGCCAAGGCCTCGAAAATACAATTTTCTTTTATTACAATACACCCATGCTTGATGCTCACTAAGCCAATATAGACCCAGTATCACATCAAACTCATGGATCGGTAGAGCCAATAGGTCAACCACGAAAGGAATCCCTTGAATCACCAAAGGGCAATTCTTACACACAAGGCTTATGGTGACACAATTACCCAGTGGATTAGTTACAGAGATTCTCGATGTTATAGGTTTACTAGTCATTTCATGCTTCTTAACCAATTCAGTGCTTATAAAAGAATGCGTAGAGCCAGGGTCAATCAATGCATATAAAGGATAGAAATATAGTTCAATAATACTTGTAATAACATCAGGCTCATCTTTCTCCTCCTTGCTCCTCACATGATGCATCTAAGCAGGAGTCTTGGATTCTTGTTTGTTCGATGACTTGCCAGAGCCACTAGGTCTCCTTGTAGCTCCTGAAAAACCTTGCCTTGACCTTTTACCTTAGAAGGACTGGTAGGGGTCGCAGTACTTGCCGGAGTACCTATAGACTTGGTTGCACCCAAGGGACAATCACGGATGAAATGACCATGTTCACCACAAAAGAAGCATGCTTCAGTCTGCTTACGACATTGACATGCTGGATGTCGTTTCTGGCAGTAATTGCAAACTAAATTTTGTGTATTTCGGTTGGAGCCTTCAGTGCTTTCAACTGAGGTCGTCTTGGTAAAAGACTGGGTCATCGTTTGAGGTCTCTCGATGTTCTAGAACGGGAAGGTTGGGAATACATATTCTGCTTAGGGCCTTGGTTTTTACTCTTTTTATTCCACCTGGGAGGTCAGGAATTATCCTTAAACCTCTTCTCGGACTTGCTAGTTCTACCTGATCTCAAAGTCTTCTAAGCTACATCAGTGGCCTTGACTCGGTTCACAAGATCTTGGAAGTTAGTGATGCCCAAAGCAGTGAACATAGGGCTCAACTCATCATTGAGCCCAGCAATGAACATCATCATTCTTGATGTACTCTGCACCATATCAGCAATACTTGTAAAAGTCATGGACGTATTGCTCGATTGGTCGACCACCTTATTTCAGATGGAGGAAGATGTTGCGTCTTTCTACGAGGTAATACTCGCTAATATATTTCTTTCGGAATTCCTGAAGGAAGAACTCCCAAGTGACTAATTCTTCAAGGATGGTAGGAATAGTGGTCTCTCACCATTTCAATGCTTTATCAGCTAGTAGTGCAAGGGCGCACTCTAGCTTGTGCTCATCCGAGCACTGTAGTTGTTTCTTCAGGATCCTTGGCGTGTTGTCCAGCCAATATTTCACAGTCTCAAGATTGTCATCATACTATCCAGTGAAAGTGTAGGCTCAGAGTGATGCTACCTTATCAATAGGGGCTCGAATATACTGAACAACAGGTGGAGCTGGTTGCATGAGTGGCTCAGCTCTCATCGAGGTCACAAATTGCTTGAACATGGCAGCCATGTTTCGATAACATTCTGCCTGTGCATTAGGCAATACCGATCCAACATTCGGAGATGGGGGATTAGGTGTATTCGGTGGTCTCCCCCGTCACTTCCTCGCCATGGGTTGAGAAGCCGGTGGCATGCTCATGTATATGAGCTTCTTTCGTTTCAGATATATCTATAACATAAAGAGATCGGATTAGTTGGTAAGTCACAATATACACATTATATGACTCCTAGGTAGCAAAGTATCTCAATGACAATATAATAAGCTTTGGTTTAGTCCTAGAATCGACTAAACTCTAGCTTTGATACCACAAATGTAACACCCCTTTCCCGGCCTGGTCGAGAACCTGGTCAGAGTATGCTACCGATGAACTAAACGGTGGTCGATACGATAATTCCATGTAGTAAACGATGATATTAGGCATAACATTCAAGAAGAAGCAATACAAAATTCCAATGAATCTATTACGAGTCTAGGATTATCCAATTCAGACCAAATTATAACATTTACAAGTTTTTGGGACTTAATCATGATTTTTGTATTTTAGTGGTCTGTTTCTGAAACCTATCTTACTACAATGAAACTCATAATGCAAACAGTAAGCATACAATTTTTCATATTATTCAGAGTTCATATGCCCATTCAATTAAGCCATGCCATAATTAGTGACCATTTTGTAAACAATACAAAACTGTGTTCTTTAACTTTTAACCGAATTAACCGTCACCAAACCGATACCCCTAAGGCTGTATCGGTATGCTAAACCTAATTCCCATATTTTAGATTTAATTGCAATAGACCCGTATCGATACAGTTGAGACCGTACCGATACTAGTTGACCTCGTATCGATACACCTTGACCCCGTATCGATACCATTTTTTATCCCAAATTCCAGTAGCCAAAATCCATACCGATACACCTAGGCCATATCGATACGCCCTTTGTTGACCATCGTTGACCTGACCAAATATGCAAGGCCGTATTGATATGCCATCAACCGTATCGATACGCCTTGCCCTGTAATGAGAGATTTTTGCTGGTTTTTATTTGATTTAACCTATCAATGATTGTCCAAGTACAATGAAATTTTACACAC
This sequence comes from Hibiscus mutabilis, assembly GCA_019671005.1. Taxonomy (NCBI): domain Eukaryota; kingdom Viridiplantae; phylum Streptophyta; class Magnoliopsida; order Malvales; family Malvaceae; genus Hibiscus; species Hibiscus mutabilis. Next base: position 34,705,460 of record CM033735.1, on the reverse strand, counting down.
AATATTTCAATGCTATAAACTATTTGCATGCCAAATTTTAGGACCATTCGAATTCGTTTACTATGTTTTCTCCTTTTAGAACTAAATATGCATCTTTAGTCCTTTTTAAGCCATATGAAAAGTTCATTTAAAGCCTTGTGCACTAACATGCCACAAGCACAAAATATAAATATCCAAAGAGCATTTTACGACTATTCTAGATACTTGGCCACCCTACTAGGAGTTCATAAGTTCGATATACATTACTTTAGCTTGCTAGTGACTTGTCCAACGCTTCAACTTTTCCGATCCCTAACGGTAAATCTCTTAACTTGAAATGGATGAGATGCAATGCATTAGGCATATTTTTCCTAGTGAGGTAGTCACAATTAAAATATAATATCAAGGAAATGCATTCCAACACATAACTTGACAATGACAATGCAATAGATCAATAGAAACAATGCAATGAACATATTCAATAATAATGAATCCTTAATTCATCAATAATCCTTGGATCAATTTGGGATAGTGGATACACGAATTCCTACGCCTTGCCAAATCAATGAATGGTCTAGTCCCTCCGCCTCACCAATATGACCAATATCACAACATATCCCTCCGCCTCGCCAAATCAATATAGGCCGTAGCCTTAGGACTGTAGTCCACCCGTACACTGAGCTCAAGAATTCTATGGCATGCCAATTATATCCAAAGTCATTCAAATCCAAGGTCTAGTGACAATATCAATAATTCATGTTCAATACCAATAGTCATGTTCAATGTTCTTACTAATAAACAATATTTCGGTGTCTATGTTCAATGACAATATCAATAACAATGGCAATGTCCAATGATCTCAATGACATTAATGATGATCAAATATTCATTTATAATGTTTCGATAACAATAATGATGTTGACTTCAATAATCAATGACAATGGCTATTTCAATGGCTATATCATTGTTCTATATCAATGTCCCATACTTTCATGATTCATTGACAATGGCGATGATAATGGCAATAACAATACTCAATGACAACAACGATACTTAAGCCCGATGTTCTATAACAATGAAGATGGCATTGACAATGCTCGATACTCAATGTCATAACCTACCAATACTTACCATAATGTCCGTTAGGTGATTCGATACAATAATGCTTAACAACGGAGTTAGCAATGACAATTCTATTAACGATGAAGCCGGGGAAAGGCACCTAGCCTACTCCCGAGACTCCGACTACACTCACCTCGATATTCAAAAGCTTTCAAGGCTTTCGGATAGCAATCCCCTTGTTCCTAGCTTTTTTCGGTGACGGTGGATGATCTCTACCAACTTCTTGAGCTAGGTAAAAACAATAGGATTTTGTTAGATTCAATATTACGACACTGAAATCAATATAACGATATTAAAATCAATATCGAAGCTTAATATAGCTATTAGCTATCAAACTCTATGGATGGCCAAACCCTAGCTTGTGGTTAAGCTTGATATATCCATGGATTTCAATGATTGTTTGGGGGTTATAGCTTACCCGATCGCTTGCAACGATTCAATAACAACAAATCAAAGAAAAAACAAGCTTGAAATCAAGCTCCAATGGAGGTGCTTGCTTAGGTAGAAGATGATAGCTTGGTGAGATGCTTGCTTGGAGAGGTTTCGGGTAAGTCTCCAACTCTAGCTATTTGTTTTGTTTTAATTGAAGGCTTTCCTTTCAATAAAGGAAGCTCTCTCGGTTATCCCACGTATGGGATTTATAATTGAGGAGGGGCTAATCGCAAGATTAGTCCCTCAACTCTCTATTCCTTAGACTTTTATCCCCAAACTTTCAATTCTTACAATTTAGCCACTAAAAGGTTTTCTACACTTTCAATAATGTCCTTAAACAATAATTCAACTCAATTAGTGTCCAATATCGATATATTTGGGCCTCGTGGTCAATGTCAATACAATATTTAAACAATTTTGATATAGGGTTTCCGATCGTCGAAACCCAATTTTGACTAGGCCAGACTTCGGGGTGCTACAACTGAAGCACAAGTTATGGGCTCTCGTGTAATCTAACAATGACTGATTATTAGATTGCAAGTTTTGGGAAACTCTTACAGCCTGAGTAGTCTGGTAAGTATTCTAGGCAACACTCTAGTTGGTGGTTGCACTCTTAATTTGGTATTTTTGTCTCTTGTGCTCAACTTCAAATGCTAGTTTATAGAGCTTGGCTTGTCTAAAATTGTTTGTCAAGGTCTTAGGATTGTAGACTTTAACCCTGTGTTTAGGGTTTTCTTTTAGTCCACTTATGAAACTGGACGCAAAGTAGTCTTCCTCCAGGTGAAGGTTAAGCTGTAACATAAAGGGCTTTAATTCTTCGAACATTTCTTAATATTTCTCCACTGAGTCTCTTTGTAACAGTTTATTAAACTCTTCTATGACATCTCTATAGTTCTTATCATCTAATCGATGGTATATATCTGGCACAAACTCATGCCATGTTACCTTATGCTTTTGCATCGCATAGCCATCAAACCACACCTCAGCCTTTCCTGCTAAATACATAGCTGCCATTTCTAATCTTTGGTTCTCTAAAATTTTAAAGATTGAAAAGTATTTTTCACATTTTTTACCCGTCCCTTGGGTTATTTCCCCCGAATGTTGAAAAATCAATCTTAGGCCTAGGAAGATAGTTAGCCTGTTGATTGTTCGAGTTCCTTCCCCCAAACATTTGGTTCCCTAAGTTCAAGAGGTTCTCTGAGTTCATCAATCTTATCTCCCAACTTTAGTTTTTGGTCGTTGCAAGTAGTTTTTTTGCTTCCTCCAGCCCCTAAGTCAGTTGGCAAAGGCGTTGTCCCAGGTGATTTTGCAGCCAATACCCCTGGTTTTGTTGGCTTGAAAGAATATATCTCTTGTTCATCAATGATAATTACTTGCAAGGGCCTCTTCCCTTCGCCTTTGTCTGGTCTTCTTTGCCCATGTTGGTTCTCCTTTACTTGGAGGAGTTTGTATTTCATCAGCTCTCTTGGACATCCAGTCTAGTATCCTCTCCAAATAACCCTTGTTTTCTATTGTTTGCAGCTCTAAGGCGTTCATCTTGTCTTCCATGCACTCCAAGGCTTGCACTTTATCCTCTAGGGTCTTTTCTTGTTCCTCTTGTCCCACTGGAGTTGCCGTCCACTATTAGCTTCCTTCTCCAGGTCTATTGGTGGGTCATTATTTTGTAGTTTTTATCATTTTTTAGATTTTTTTGCTTTTCTCAGCTTGGAAGTTTGGATCTTTACAAGCTCTGATTACCAATTGTAAAATTTGTAATAGAAAGAATCAAGAATATAGAATTTTAGAAGAGAAATAGAGGATTTCAGAAAGGTGAAAACTTTAATAATTCATTCATAATTCTCTTGTTTGGAATACAACCATAATATAAAACTAAAGAACATCTTAACCCTGACATTCTACTGCTACAATACTGTAAAATAAAACAGACAACAACAGAAAGATAATAATTCTCTACACTCGAGCTCATACTACAGTTTGGGCCTCTTCATCGTTTGGGCTTGCAGTTTCCATGTTCCCGTCTAGACCACCCTCACTTGACCCGTTTTCTTCAGTCATGTGCCCCTTTAAAATATCACGAGCAGCCTCTGATACATAGCAAGTCAAAACGGCCGTTAGAATCTATTCAAGTGACCACCCAACTATTGGCCGCGATCTATTTTGATCACCCAACTATAAAATTTTAAAATTTGACCACTTAACTATTTAAATAGACTTATTTTAGTCATTGGCCGTTAAAATTTAACGAAAATGTGACGTAGCAGTTAAAGTAAAATTTGTATAATTACACTTTTAGTCCATTTTAATTATATATTATATCAATTTGGTCTTAATTTTAATTTAATTAAATAAAATTAATCAACTAATCAAATGACGACACGTGTCACCACCTGGTTAAAGAAAAATTCAAGAGAAGAGAATATGACCATGATGCAGTTTGAACCCTTGACATTTATGGAGGAAAAGTCAAGGCTTAACCACTAGGCCAACTACTATTTTATAATGTAAAATGCATCATTCTGTATATTTCTTATATTGAAATAAGTGCTAGGGAAAAAGAAAAAAATGTTTGAGAGAAGACTCAAACATGGGCCACATGAGATATATAAAAACACGCATATCACTAAATCAAATATATTCGATTTAATTAAAATTTGAAATTATTAAATATTCGATTTTAAAAAATATTAGAAAAAGAAATTTAATTTAAAATATTCGAATATTTTTTTCTTTTTCATATTTAAATTAAATCGAATATTTATTAAAATATTAAATATTTGATTTAAAAAGTATTTGATTTAAAAAAGTATTTGAATATTTTAAAAATTAGATTTAATATTTTTAAATCAAATATTAGAATATTTTCTAAAATATTTGAATACTTTTTAAAATCAAATTTCTTTTTATTAAAATCGAATACTTTTTAAATCGAATATTTGATATGCGTATTTTTATATATCTCATGTGACCCATGTTCGAGTCTCCTCTCAAACATTTTTCTTCTTTTTTCCCTAGCACTTACTTTATTATAAGATATATATAGAATGATGCTTTTCATATCACAAAGTAATAGTTGACCTAGTGGTTAAGCCTTAATTTTTTCCCCAAAGGTCAAGGGTTCAAACCACCTCATGGCCATATTCCCTTCTCTTGAATTTTCCTTTAATGGAGGAAAATATATATATATATATATAATATTTTAAATAAATTAAAAATTAAAATAAATTCATCCAATATGGCGGTGACACATGTCGTTATCTGATTAGTTGATTAATTTTATATAATTAAATTAAAATTAGGACTAAATTGATATAATATATAATTAAAAAAGACTAAAAGTGTAATTATACAAATTTTACTTTAACTGTCACGTCATTCTTCCGTTAGATTTTAACGGCTAGTGGTCAAAATAAATCTATTTAAATAGTTAGGTGGTCAAATTATAAATTTTTTTTGTTGAGTGGTCAAAACAGGTCGCGATCAATAATTGGGTGGTCACGATGATAGTTATCCCTACAAAATATCACGAGCAGCCTCTGATAGAGAGCAAGTCAAAACGGCGCCGCACCCTTTCTCAGACTTCAAATCTTCATTTGGCTCGATCGTTTTCCCCAATTCAATCCCTAATTTTTCTTTTCTCAGCCCTAAATTCCCCAATTGTCCATCAAGACTCGTGAGAGTATGGCATCTGATAGTTTCATGTTTTCGGAATTTATAAAGTCACATAATTAGAAAAATGCTATTTGGTTCACGTTCATTTACAATAGCAAAAATATGGAAGTGGCATTTGGCATGTTTGATTCCGTTGGGAATGGAAACGATTACACTCTGCAATTTGAATATTTTAAAGTAGTATCACTCCACTGTCCTATCAAGTTATAACAAAGCAATTTGAATATTTTAATCAGCCAAAAATTTTACTATTAAATCAAATAAAATTCAATTAAAATCGTCAAATAACAACAAAAGAAAAATAATAAATCTAAAAAGAAAAATAAGCCCCGTCATATTATTGCACTAGTTTTTTTTTTTACTTTCTATTGTAGGAAGGATCTCTGAGGAATTGTTAAAATACGAACTAGATGAAATCTTAAAATTGAGATCACCCTTTATGTCTATTCTCAAAAATGACAATTCATTATAAATTATATCTTTCCAATAGGAAGAATGTTACGACTTTAATAAAATTGATTATTGTGAAATTTGTCTAGAATAAATTCATATGGTTTCATTTTACAAAATTTTGTTATTTTTCCAAAAAAATAACAAAGTAATAATATTAAAATAAATTATATTAAAGATTGGATCCGTTGAGATCTATCAATTGGTCTAATGGCTAAGAATGCTCATTTTGCTCTAACTTGTAAGGATTCGAATCTCGACACGAGAGAAAAGCCGGGATTGAGATCTTTTTGGTGCAATTTTATGGAACTTGTAGTTGCATAGGAACTCAATTGCTTTTAATACTCCGGTGGAGGATCATGGCACAATTCTTGAACAGAGTCGTCGTTTGCAAGAGATCGCTCGGAAAGCACTTGATAGCATCTCTTGTGCGCATGTTCATCGTCCCATGGTGAAGGGATCAAGCAGGTGGGTACCTCCATCGGAAGATTGGTGTAAACTCAACATTGATGGAGCTCGGAAGGAGACGGATGGTACTTCTTGTGGAGGTGTGATTAGGATACATACCGATAGCTGGCTGGCTTTTCATCTCTGTATAAACTAAAAAAAAAAATAACGTAGCACTTGACAGATTCTTACACCACCTAAACTTGCAAAAAGAAAAAAGCAAATATTATTTATCTCTTCACAAAATTTTCTACCTTTCACATAAACAATTTTTCTGTGAAGAATGAACTCTGCTGCTACCCTCTACCCTCTTATATATACACAAATTTAAACTATGTTTTTAAAAGAACAACATTTTATCTCACCCTCACCTTGTCTATCTTTTCTCAGTGTTTTATTACATCTAACAGTATATTTGAAATTATGAACCGGCAATGATGAATCTAGAAATTTAAACTTGGTGACTCATCGTCCAGCGTAATAATTTTAATCAATTTACACCGTTATAATAATATATTAATAAGTGATAATTGTTGTGCAAACAAACATAATTTATAGTTAGAGACATATGGACATTGAAGAACCAATCTGTGTAAATATATTGGAGAAATTATAACTATATTACACCGATGTAATTGTGTTTTAGAGAGTAGAAAAACTAACTCTAGTGAAATTAAGTATTGATAATGACAATTGTTGTGCAAGCAAGCATAAGCCTTATATCCAAACTCGATTTGCAGTTCTAAGATTTTTCAAAATGATTATGAAAACAAACTTGATTTAGGTTTCAAATACTCAAATTGAGATTTTTAGTTTTGACTCACCAATGTTAACCATCAGATAAACTTGAAACTAAACTATATTAAACTTTTGGCAAAACCAATCTTTTTAACCGTCGGGATTGATCGACGACCATTCTGTTAATCAAAATTATGGTCTTGGCAAAAGCTATAACTTTGAAAAATTAAAATTCCTTTTGGATATAAGACTTTGACGTGCCACATCAACATTTCAACAAGGTTAAAAAGCACTACAACAGTGATCATAATGAATTTAAAATAAAAGTTTAGTGACTATACTAAAAAAATTTCGATTTTAATAACCAAAGTGAAAACACCCTAAAAAATTAGTGATTACCAAAGTAGTTTATCCTATTTTTTAATGGTGGGTTACTTGACCCACCATGCACCATGGTGCATCCGCCCCTGTGAACATATATTACCTTATAATTAATTTTAAACTATTAAAAAGATTGTACCTTTGAGACTGTCATTGTTTTATCACATCTAACAAGGGTGATTCGAGGGTGAAACACCCTTAGGGTGAGACTAAAATAAGGCAGATTTACACAAATTCTTACTAAATTGGCAAGGGTTTGTGTAACTCTTTACAATCTACACAAATTCTTACCAAAATGGTTAGAATTTATGTTATAATATAAGAATTTGTGTAGTTACACAAATTATTACCAAATTGATAAGAATTTATATAGTTACATAAATTCTTACAAAAAATGGTAGGAATTTATGTAGTTACACAAATTCTTACTAATTTCTACACAAATTCTTATAAAAATAGTAAGAATTTATGTAACTATACAAATTCTGCCTCATTTTAGCTTCACCCTAACTTACCTCATTTTAAAATTTCCCCGTCTAACAATAATTGTATTGTGCATATATTATAAATATGTTAAAATTTGGTAGGTGATTTTGAAGAAAATAAATAAATTAAATAGAGGTAGGTGGGAAAATTAATGCTCATTGGTTGGGAACCAAGAAAATACTAGCAAATAAGCATTTTGCTTCCAAAGATTCTCTCCTGTTTAAAGTTTAAACGTGTAGCTATGCAATTGGTGTACATGGCAATATAATGGTCCCACTTTGATTGGTCACGTTTCAAGTGGAATTGGTTTTTTCTTTTTCCTTGTTTTGTCTTTACATATCAATGGCAGGCTTTCCGCTCTGCCGGTAAAAAAACTTGTTATATTTTGGGTAAATTCTTCTTTATGGTCACTAAATTATTGATTTTATTTTATTTTGACCACTGCTTAAAAATTCTTTCGGTTTATCAATTAGGTTATTAAACTTTCAATTTAGTTTTAATCAAGTCACTGACCGTTAACTTTAACGAAATTACTGACATGAAGTTAACTGAATTGATATAATAGTATATTTGGTTCTCGTTACTTACACATATCAATTTGGCCATTATACACTTGTTGCAATTTCTTACCTTAAATCTAGATGCCGATCGCTTCATTTGTTTGTGCTTGGTGTGGAGGAAACGATGAGAGTGTTGAACACGTCATCTTCTTTTTCCCTTTTGTCCAAGCAATATGGAGAGCCTCGGGATTCAACCATTGTCCTAATGTTATTGGTTTCACGTGTTTTCGAGTATGGTGGATTATGTTGGTGGAGATGTGTAAAAAGGATCATTTTAATGAAGGTCTCCAACTTATTGTTTTCCTTTGCTGGCATATTTGAAAATCTAGAAATGACTTGGTTTTTTCAGGCAATGTAGATGATCCTATAGATGTTTGGTTCAAATCTGAAACTTCTTTTGTCAAGTTTCTTCATTCGCAACATGCAATCTCTGTTTCGGACAAGGTGGATCAAAGTCATGAAGTGCGATAAACCATTCCTCGTCATGTTTGTTAGAAAAATGGGTGTGGTAATAATCCAAACACTATAGAATATCGTAAGAAAAATAAATAACAATAAATTAACAACAGAACCTGAAAATCGGATAAAGTTGAAAATTAGAAGAATTTTGTTTAAGCATGTATAAATAGTTTCCTTAAGACATATTCGTCCTATCCTTGATGTAACACCTCTAAAATCGACTTAGTAGGAAAGCTGGATTCTGGCGACCTAGAAAATTTTGTTTCCAATAAGATCTTATGAATCATATGACGACCATGAAGTTAAATTCTTCAAGTATGACATGAATTATGCTCAATTATGAATCAAGGAATAAATTCAATGAATTAAGTGACTAAAATATAGGAATCAAGAAGTGAGGTTCTTAAGTGTGAATATTGGATTGTAGGGTGACTAACCATGTGAATAACCCACAAAGGGGTTAGTCACCCCACACATGGAATGAGGGAAAGAGACTTCTTCATCTTTGGATTTGCTAGATTAATTGAAAAAAAAGAAAAAAAAGAGAGAAGAGACTTACCTACCGGGTGATAGCCAAGCAAGCACCCCCCATCTCTTTGGAAGCAAGCACCACCATTGATGAACCTTAAAAGCTTGAGACTTTCTTTTGAATAACCATTCCCCATGTAATCCTAGTTATATTTCAAGATAAGCCCATGATTTAAACTTCATTTTTCATGGTTAATTACATGGAAATCTATCAAAGAAAGATAGGTTCAAACCCTAACAATAATTGAAGGTCCTAAAGTGTATTTGAACAAGGTTTAATTATAGGGAATAAAAATTCTATAATTTTGGTTAGCTAGAATCACTAGCTTCATCTATGTTGAAACCATATCAATTTTGATGAATCTATTTCCTTTTCATGCTAGAACAATCCATTGGTGGTGAGGAATCACCGAGCTCCTACAAGCAACCTAAATCCCCTAACAAGGGAATCGTCATTTGGAGCCGAAATAGCTTCAAATTGTCTAGTAAGTGTAGTTCATGTCTCGGGATATGGCTAGGTGCCATCCCAATTGTTTTTTTGTGATTTTTACGAATTTACATTGTTGTTATGGCAAGGCTCCTATAGAGCAAAGCTAAGGAAATTACCAATGTAAGTTTGGTAAGTTTATATGCGTTACATGATTTGAATATGAACATGAGATGATGATATATGACATGAACATGAGATGATGATATATGACATGAACATGAACCATGATTATACATGAAACGTTAATTATGATATGTGATATATCAAGTATGTTACAGTGGAGCTAAGGCTTTATTATATTACATGAAATGCCCTAAGAATCATGAAACTATGAAATTATAATGTTATGGACCCTTGGATACAAGTGTAATTTGGATACAATTGGCATGGCATAGAATTCATTGAGCTCATGTACGAGTGGACTATGGTCCTTGGGTTACAACCCTTATGTTGCGAGGTAGAGGGATGTATGTTTTGGTTTTTGGAGAGGTGAAGGGATTGGCCACCCATGGCTTGGCGATGTTGGTTGGGAATTCGTGTATCCATTGATTACTATGTTACAAAGCAAATTGATTAAATTAACTATGTACTCATGAAATATGCAAGTATGAACTCATGTGATTACACATTGGATCATGATGCAACAAGTAATCCTATGTCATACTATGATACATGAATGCATATGAAGCACTGATTATATATTATATTTTCAACTACCTCACTAGGCTATATAAGCCTAACATGCTCATTTCAATAATTTTTAGGTCTTAAATTTCCCTAGAGATCGATCGTGCAAGAAAGTTTGCAAGTCACTCATTTCAAGTAATCCTTGGGTTACAACCCTTATGTTGCAAGACGGAGGGATGTATGTTTTGGTCTTTGGCGAGGTGAAGGGATTGACCACTCATGGCTTGGCGATGTTGGTTGGTAATTCGTGTATCCATTGGTTACTATGTTCCAAAGCAAATTGATTAAATTAACTATGTACTCATCAAATATGCAAGTGTGAACTCATGTGAGTATACATTAGATCATGATGCAACAAGTAAACTTATGTCATACTATAATACATAAATACATATGAAGCATTGATTATATATTATATTTTCAACTACCTCACTAGGCTATATAAGCCTAACATGCTCATTTCAAGCATTTTTAGGTCTTAAATTTCCCTAGAGATCGACCGTGCAAGGAAGATCGCAAGTCTCTCCTCCAAGCATTTTGTGTAATGTACATAAGCTTTTCCTTAACTCCTAGTATGGTGGCATGTGGTACAAGCAAGTTTAAGTACACTTCGGTACGTAAATTAAGTGTTTGATATGTTATATGATGCATGGAACTTATACTAGTTATGTATATGCAAGAATGTCTAAAGATATAGCCATAATGCTACTACAAGGCTAAATGAACCATATGCATGTTAAAAACATTCATGGACATGATATATGGCTAGCTTAACAAGTAAGAAATATAGTGTATGAATTTGAAGTGCTTTGAACATAAACAAGACATAAGTTTGAATTAAAAATTAGTAGTAAAATATGTAATTTGGTGTAGCCAATACCCTATCTGATGCGCATCGATACGGACAAGCCAAAATGACTATACGGTACAAAGTTTACTGGTACGATTGGTTGTATCGGTAGGGAGGTCCTTTGGATCACGTTTCTTATAAGCTGGGTGTAACGACCCGAATTTTGAAATCCTTGGGTCAATTTAACCTGAGTCGTGTGTCTTGTGTTTAATGTTGTGTTGTTGGGTCACCAAGTGCTTGTAAGAGCTTTAGTGGGCTTCCTTGTTGTTTTTGGGCTTGTATGTGGGTTGGGTGGTTAGGATGGAGGGATGATGGGAGGGCATTTGGGTAAAATGCTCCAAAATTTAAAGGAAATGCTGATTTCCATTTATTTTTTGCAAAAAGAATAGATAAATGACCTCACTCTTGTCTCTTTTCTTCTCTTATCTTTCTTCTCCATCTTGGCTTAAAGAATCAAAGCAAAGGTTGAATCTTGATTGTTTTGAGTTGGAATTTCGGATTTCAAGTTAAGGGAGTTGGAAACTACATTCAAGTATCTACATTTTGAGGTAAGATTCGTTAAATATGGTGGGAGAGCAAGTTTATGGTTTTTTGGGAGGTTTATGGATTTAAGAAGATTTCTCTTGACCTTAAGGTTGTATCTTGTAGAAAATCCCACCATGAGCTCTAACCCAAGTTTTGTTTCGGATTTCATATTTGTGTGGCAAGTGGAAGAGGTTGGAGGAACTTTGAGAGCTTGGGGTTTGAAGAATGTGTAAGAAAGCTTGAATTGAAGCTTGGGTTCAGGAATCTTGGTTAAATTTAGTAAACTTCTAACTCTTATTCCTTCATGTGCATCATAAATTCGATTACTTTGTTGCTTGATTTGATGTTATGGTTACTTGGGTGTTTAGAGACCTTCAATGGCATAATCTGGATCACATGTTAATAACTTGTAAAAATGGTAGTAAACCACCTTAAACACTCCCATAAGATGTAGGATCGAGTTTGAGGATTAATGGTTGCGAGTTGAGGGCTTGGAAAGTGATTTTCCAACCCTAAAAAGCCATTTTAGGGCTTCAGTGTCAGTACGCGGGGAGGCGGTACCGATACTCTAGTGTTCTGGGTTTAAATAACATCGTTTCATTGGATGAACTGAGAGAAGGGTATCGATATGGTGTTCAACCTATACTGGTACGCCATACAAGCTAGTATCGGTACGGGCTGACCCATACCGATACGATATAGTTTTGAGAAATTCCAGTGAGCTCAATTCGTATTGGTACGCATGAGTGTGCCGGTACCCAAAGGGTACCATATCGGTACACATGAGTGTACCAGTACACGAGGGCCAGTACTGGTACCCACTGGTAATCTACCTAAAAATACAATTTGAGTTTGAGGGGCTTATAATTTGAGGACTATGGCCTAATGGGCTTCTAAAGTAGTAAAATAAATTATAAAACTGAGAAATTGAGATAGCACACTTTAATACGAGCATAATGTGTAAATACTTGGTAAAACCTTGGGTGACTTGTTGTAATAGCAACCATAGGAAATCCTTGGTGGATCGAGTGATGTTGTGTGTTGTATTGGTAGATGTGTCTTTGTTGTGTGTTGAAATGTACACCTTGTGTGGTTGAGTCACCTTTGATTGATGAGATCCTGATACCCAGTGAGAGTGTTGCAACACCAAGAGATGAGACACCAAATGTATGCTCCCGAAGATGTGTGACATTGGGCCTCACCTAGAGAGAGTGTGTATGTTCCCGAGGATGTGTGACATCGGGCCTCACTCCAAGTTTATGGTATGATGCTTATGTTTTTTGTGTGGAGATTTGATGATCCATTGATTGTTGATTGTTATGTGTTTATGCGGCTAGAGGTAGCGTCGTATGTTGATGTATATGTCATGTCATCATTTCTGGCTACATGCTCATGTTTATGATTTGCATGAAGCATGGTTGAGTGTAAGTGTATCCACTTAGATTTCTTAGCTCAGCGTTCGGAATCGTTGTTTTCATTCGTAAGTTAGTAGGTTTGGCATGTTGCTTGGAGGAGCACCATCAGTGAAGGATTCTAGCACCTCGTCTCACCAGAGTACAATACTTAGGTCTTTGGGCTATGTCTTCGTAGGACCCTATTGTATATTGTAATTCTTGAATTTGGATTTCATATGATTGGGTTGAATTTTTTATAATGTAATTTAAAAGAAACTCTTTAGAAATGCTTTCAAATATTTATCTATGTTTTATTGGATTGAAAATCAATTGTGGATTGGGCTAAACTAGGTCAAAATTTTATAGATGTGGATTGGGCTTGAGGCCCAAATGTGAAATTTGACTAGATGAGTAGGCATCTGACTAGATGAGTCATTGGTTGTTGACTAGATGAGTCATTGGTTGTTGGGATCCATATACCTAGTGAGAGTGTTGCAACACCATTTGTAACATCCCTGACTCGGATGTCACAATTTAGGCCTCAATCCTAAATCAAAAACCATAAAATTTCTCAAACTGAGTTTAGCCCAAACAATGTATTTTCCAAAATATTTAGATCCAATAGTTGAAAACATAGATAAACGATTTAAATAATTGAAAATGAGCTCTACTTTAATTTAAAACATTTGACTTCATTAATACAATTTCAAAAGCAAGAATTACAAACTCGACCACGTAAGGTCTTATAAATATAGAGCCCACTAAATACAAGTGTCGTACTTTGAAAACCTTTACATGTTGGAATCTCATACTAATAGTGCTCCTCGAACCCACGATCCGATGATCAACCTACGTATGGAAAAAAATGATTCTGAGCGGTGAGCTTACAAAGCTCAATGGTAAACATCTACTCTATTATACTTCATGCTAATCATAAACATAAGCATGTAAGCTAGTACGAGTAATAAGGAGAGATAAATAAACGTGTGGCACTACCACTAGTCGTCTAAACACATGCTCTCAACGAAGAAATCATCATACATAGCACACAAGGCCTAACTATACTCGGGATCTCACCAGATCATCCAAGCGAAAGTACAGAAGTCATACTACAAACCTGGAGTGATGCCCGCGTCCACACAACATCGGGATCATACACTCCAAGTGAGGCTCACAACCACACAACATCGGGATCCTACACTTTGAGGGAGGCTCGTGTCTATACAACATCGGGATCTTACATCCATCCTCGGGATCTCTCATCAAGCATCTTTGAATGAAGCCCGTATCCACACAACATCGGGATCCTACATTTGAAAATCTTCAACCATGGTGTTGCAACACACTCAAACTCTCACTGGGTATCTGGATCCCATCAATCAAAGATTAATCAACTATCTAGGTGTCCATAATAGTACATAGCAAGGACATGTCTACCACACAGCACACAACATCACACGATCCACCAAGGATCCCTACGATTGTTATTAACATCAAATCACCCAATTAAGTTTAACAACTACTTGATACATTATGGAAGTGTACATTAATCATCCTCATTAATTATCTCTAGTATTCCATATTATCTCATTAACATCCCATGTCAATTTCCATCTCTTTATTAGCATTATAGATTATCTTGTTTAGTGGGCACCGGTACTCGAACATGTACTGATACTGATATTACTTACTACAAATCCTAGATTTTTACAAGTACCGATACAAGTCGACCCATACCGATACAGCCCCCAATCGCGTACCGGCATGGCTGAAACTCGTACTGATACCCTAATCACGAGTTCACACATTTTTCTCGAATTACGATATTTACTATACCTTAATCGGTCCCTAAAGCTTATAGAATACATTAGGGTTTGTTTACTAACACGTTCAATCAGTTAATATTAATTACCAGCTTCATGATCAATTATTCGAATATTACCAATTATCAATTCACTTAATATAATTTCCATCGAACATGCCAATTCATATTTCAAACACTTAAGCAACACAACATGTAAATCAACCAATCAAAAAATCATATGAATATTCAACGACCCTATACGGTCTCTAAATCTCATAATAGTCTCGAATATTCTCAAACTTATTAGGCATCTCAATATTTATCAAATCTCGTAATATCGGTCTCAATACATGCCTATCTATCATCAACCTATTTTGCAACCACTAACAAGTAAGGTAATTATACTTATGATGCTCATGAAGCATTTTGGAGTTCGAGGTGTAGTAACCTAAAGCGATTAACGATAAATCATCACTCGAGCTCCTCCAACATTCCTTTTGATCTGGTATTCGAGCTTGAACAATCCTCATAAATATACGAATACCACAATTACTAATTAACCTCATTCACTAACTAATCCACATGGTCAAACACGTAAAAATAGCTTACCGGGTTCAAATTTAGTGAAACGGACTACGCTAATAGACTTAGAACATCGAGAAACCCTCAAGTAGTGTCTCCTAGAAAAATTCAACGGCTCGTTCAACGGTTAACGGCTCAGTCAAACGACTAAAACAGCCCAGTCAAATGGCTTAAACGGCTCGGTTAGACGACTCAAACAACTGGTCTAGTTGAGTCAGCCAGCTCACTAGTTCGGTCCAACCAGCCTAGTGAACCAAGCCAAGCCTGGAGCAGCTGTGGGGCACACCCACACGCAGACGGCAGTGCTTGTGGCATGTGCGACAGCCTCTAGTGGCCAGACGGCAACGACAAACTTCAAATCTGCACTCCAGGCCCGGTGATCATCGTGGTGGCAGTGGCTTGCGGTGGTGAGTACTAAAAGGTCATGTTTCAGCTATTTTGAAACACCTTAAGCTCCTCCCCAACATGTGGCGGCAGTAACGGTAATGTGGCGACCACCGGCAGATGCGTCTCAGCGAGGCCTTTCCAATTGTGCCAACGGTGTCCCACACGGCAGCCTGAGCAGCGGTATATTAGGACCCAAACTCCCCTACCCTTACTTTTCTCCTATTTTATCTCTCTCCCTTAAAATATCTTATCCTCTCCCCCTCTTTATGACCACCCACAACCACTTTAAATTCAAATAACTATCTTCTTTCAAATTAATAGGCCTAAACTTACGTACCAATAACTTAGACTTCTAATTTAAAAGACCATAACTCGGGTCTGAGACCCGATTCTCTAATCCAAATTTTGGTTCATTACAACTCTCCCCACCTTAAAAGAAATTTCTTCCTCAAAATTTGTATTCATACACCAAGAAAGATGCTCAAACCCTTTTAACTCTTTGACATTCTCAAAGATATCTCATTGCGCTACTCTGATCTCGCACAACACTTATCAATTATAACCCTTGTCTTCTAAGTACACACAAATAATCTCAATTGATACTTTTCTTAGAAAGAAACCATCTTTGCTCGGTACACTACAGACGACAAGCAAAACTCAACAACATCCCATCAAAAGTGTCACACAAATACGTCATCAAAGAAACTTAACTTATGCTGCAAAACTCAAAAGGTTGATGCACAAATAAATATTTCCACAACTCTATAGGATCTAAAGGAACATGAGGTTAGACAACCGTTGCAACAACGAAATGATTCCTCTCATGACGACTCTCTAAAAGAGATTGTTGCGTGGTGTACTATAAAGGATACGCAAACTGTGCAAGTATACACATCGAACAAGTAATAATAGTGATAAGTGAGATCGTCTCCACAAGGATTGAAGGGAATTCAAGTAAAGCTTAAGCACTCAAAATAAAGACTGAATATTGAATGAAATAGTTGATATGAGCAATTGAAAGAAATGTTGTAGCAAAAACTATATTAAAAACTGGAGTCACAAGATAAGACAATGAACGTCCTCACATGTGTGGAAACTCCAAACTAGGATGAAAGGTTGGGTTTATTGAGGAATCATATGACTTATTCTCATGAATCACTAACACTTTCCAGCTTATATGATGCTCAACAGAGTTTTAGCTTGTGTTTCTAAATTATCTCTAGCAAGAAACTAATAGTGAGAATGCTACAACAATACCTCTCAGCTTGAACCCTAGCACAACACTATCCTTGAAGTTCTACTCCTTTTAGTCGTTGAAACCATGTCCTTATCTCTAAGGTGAGTTAGGGTTTAGCCTCTCAGCTCAACCCCATTGTCCATGTAAATCTAAGCTTAACTCTTTCGACCATTAAACATCAAACAAGGTAAAAGGCTAACTCTTGAAAGCTCTTACAAACCTAAGGCAATAAAATAATGAACAAAGCATATACAGAACTAGAAAATGCTAAAACATTTATTCAAAAAAACATAATCATCCACAATAAATCCAATCCACTTAAAGTTAGTTCATGGAGGGGAAAATAACATCCAAAATCACTCGTTTAATACAACCCATTTTAGCAAAGCATGGAAAAGCAAAGAGCAACTAAGAGTAAAAGGAAACTCCCGAGCCACCGTGGACTACCGTGAAACACCTCAAGCTTGCTGCTTTTCTCAAAGGCCAGCAAGTTCTTCCCTTGGAGCTTGAAAAATGGAGGACTCGATGAAGGAGAAGAAGAAGAGTGGTTGCCTCTTACTTTTCTCTTTCTTATCTCATAAAAGCTTCTCCCATAAATGTGGGTGTCCTATCCTTTATATAGTGAGGGCTTTTAGGGTTTTGTGCCCTTAATTCCTTGTGTGCCCTAGGGAATATTCCCTTCATGTATGGGGGCTCAGTTGGCTGGTGGATTCACTTGTATGGGCTACAAAATATCTTTTTTCTTTGTCTTCTTGTGCGCCCAGAAATGTCGTCCAAAATGTCGTAGCATATTTTCCTTTCCCAGCAATGCATCCTTAACTTAACTGCACATCACCACACCAACACAAATATTTCCCAAAGTAGCACCAATTTCATAAATATATAAGATAAACCAAGCAAACACCACCATATGCAACTATATGAACTAAATGCAACTATATGCAATGAAATGAGCTTGAAACCGAACATCATCTCTTACCAAAATCATGAAATGTATCATTTTTACAAGGTTAACAGAGACTTTAACTCGAATGGCATCCCTTACCAAAATCATTGCTTGCCCGGTGCAAGACTTCTAAAAACGAACGTCATCTAGACTAACCTTAAACATTTACCTTGAACTCAGAATGATAAATCATATCAGCAACGAAAGTAGCTCCCATAACTCGATTTACGCATGAGTCTTACACTCCGAACTATATCGCGTCTCAAAAACATGTCATCTGTACCATCACTCGGATTTGCCATCGCTTGAAATCCCACCAAGGGATAAGGTTCCATCACAAACCTCGAATCTCATGTCGAAAGGTAACATGTAGATACTGCAGTGTCGTACAACCAAACCAGCAAACAAACAAAGTAGACTTTCTATCTCGATCTCACCTTGCCGAAAATATCAAACGGTACCCGCTAAGAACTGTACTATTACTCAACGAAATCCCATCAAAATTATGCATTCACCAATCCTTTAAAAGATAGACGGTCATCCATTTAATTTCCACTAAAGAACATCAAAACATCAAAAAAAACTCTGAAGAACTCGGTGTTAGACTCCCAACTGAGGAAAGTCAACCACTTATCACTATCTCAAACACACGACTCCAAATTGTCCCCCAAATCATGTGGTGAAAGCTTAGTACAAACTGTCGCTCTGAAAATTAACCATATCCTGACCATTGTACCATATAAGAAGTGTAACACCCCAAAAATGGCCTCGAAGATTTGGGTGAATTATCAGAATCGGGTTGGAATTTTGGGTTAGGCTTTAGCTAATTAATTAATTTTGGAAAATAATTTGGGTAATTAAATTGATTTTCGATAAATTTATCGCGACAAGTATTTGTGAAAAATATATTTAATGAGTTTCATGAAGGATGAAATTGAGTTTGGGTCATTTTAAATGGGTTGTTTTAATATTAATTAAATGGTGACTATTTTACAAAAGGTTGTAAAATATTATTAATGGTGATTTTGTAAAAAGAGATTAAAGTGGTATTTTTTATGGAATTATTAAATTAAATAAAGAAATGTCTTTTTCCTCTTGTTTTTAACAAGAAGTTGACTGTTGTAATTTTCTAAAAACATAAGAAAGACATTTCTAAGTTTCTCTTATTTTCTTCCAAACAAAACGTAGGGATTTCTTGATTCCTCAATTATTTCTACTTCAATTTCTTCTCCAATTATTTCTACACAATTGTGGGTTAAGGATTTTGATTTTTACATCATCTCCATTATTTTTTCTTGATGGAAATCAAGAGGGGAGTTCATCTTCAAGTTGGTTCTTCATCAAGAAATGTGAGAAAATATTCTTTAATAATTTTCTACATGATTTTGATTCTTAATCTACAATTTATCATGCTTTGGGAAAATTAAAACGAATTTCTAATGGAATTGTTAGATTTTAATGGATTTTCTCATAAATCTTAATTAGATTATAGTAATCTAATGATTTCGATGGAATTCTAATGGTTAGTACACGGGTAATAATAATGTAAAGTTGATTTTGTGATTTAGTTGTTGGAATTAATCTAATTGGTATTTAGATTTGAGTTCTTAGATGGGGTAATTGGTGGAATGCTTTATTGAATTGTTGGATCATATATTATGGTGCATCGGTTATGTTCGATTAAATGCTCATAATGAATTTTATAAAAAAGAAAGGGAAGTATGTGGCCCGAAAGCTGGGCGTATAGCTGGACAGTAAAATACGGGGGATTGAGGCGTTGGGAATTGGTTCATGTTTTAAGGGTTGTTTTGCTGGTTTTGATGCAGGTTAGGAGGAAGGCAGGCTCGGAAGAGCGGCGTAGGAAAAAGAAGCAGGAAAAGTAGAAGAGAATTGCCGAGTCACAGTTGGCAAAGTTGGACGAAGATTGTCAAGCTCGGTTGGCAAAGAAATAAAGGACGATGACGTCAGCCCTAGTTAGAACCAGATCAACTCGAATTCAAAAGAGGATAAGAAGATAATGTGTCTATCCTATCATGGTGCGTAACAAACTTTTGAATCAAAATCCAATCTAGGGTTTCTACGAGTGCCTATTTAAGGAAGAGATCGATCAAATCAATGGAGAGGCAGCACTGTGGTGAATAAAGAATGCGATTTGTGGTTCGACCAGGCTAAGACCGAAAGCTTTAGATCCATTGAAAGGATACATCGACGGACCCCCTGCTTTTCCCATTTCTCTTTCGTTTTAATTATGTTTTTATAATGGTGTTTGTTGAAAATAATTTGGTGTTGATGGTTCCCCCAACCATGAACTAATTTCTTTAAGTTGGTTGGAGATGTTTTTGTGATGAAACGCTCAGCTATTTTCAGCTTTTAATAATTGTATGCTTTGGCATTTTTGTTTATCTTGCAAGTGCTTATTTTCTTAAATTGTTTGCTAGAAGACAATTGGCATTGCATGCATATTATCCCTTAATATCTTAACAGACTTGAGGGATAACGATTAATTACCAAGGTACTAAGGTAAGAAGCTTCAACAGAAGATGTTCAAGTAGATGATCTTACTTCGGAAGTGAGTCTACCCCTTGGGAGTAAAAGATTAAAACTTAATCAAGTTGGTTAATGAGTAACATCACTATAGACATATAGGGGTTAATCATAATTAACTTGAATACACTTGTTTGCCAAGCTGCCTGAACTTTCTTTACATTTTTCTTTAATCATTTTTCTTAATCTTAAATCCAACTTTCTTATCAAACTCATTTGTTTCAATTTGCAAGTAAAAATCGTGGCATTTAATTCTCGGTCAATTCCTGTGGATACGGTACTCAGCTTATTGTTGTATTAGTTGATGATCGTGTATACTTGCACGCAAAAGACTCACTATTGGCATTCTTTCTTACATATTTACACTGCATTCTCAATCTTTTGCCAAGCGTTAGCAAATTTGACAAGTTTTTGGCGGCGGCGGCGGGGATTGCAACGGAATTGTTTATTTTGATTTTTACTTGTTTTTATTTTTTTAGATATATTTATTAATTTTATTTAGTTTATGATCAGGAACAACACTACAAGGGAAGAACTTGAAGCACTATTCTGAAATTGAGAGGACCCTACACAGGCTAAGGAAAGAACGTCAAGTGATGGCGTAGAACGAGAATGTGGAGTTAGGAGATAACCAACCCATCAGATAACACCTGGAACCCACCATAGATGATTTGATGCTAGGACCAATCGGTCCAAAGGTAAAAATGGATAACTTTGAGCTTAGAATGATAATGGTTCAAATGCTATTGAATGTAGGACAATTTGATGGATCACCTACCGGAGACCCAAGGCAGCATTTAAAGCAATTCATGAAGGTTTGCCAACTATTTCAATAACCTAATGTGAATGAAGAAACAATTAAGCTAAGGCTATTCTCATTTTCCTTGCAAGATACAGCTAAATTGTGGTTAAATCCATTGACATCTGGTTCAGTCACTACATTGGCAGATTTATTCCAGAAGTTTCTTCTGAGATTCCAGCCACCTAAACTTAATGCCAAGCTACGGGATGAAATAATTACTTTTAGGTAGGCTGATGACGAGTCTATGTATGATGCTTGGGAGCATTTTAAAGACATGTTAAGAAGATGCCCCCATGCATGGATTCTCTACTTGGACCCAGATGGAGACCTTTTATAATGGAATCAATGCTCATGTCAGGACTATTGTTAATGTTTCGGCAAACGGTTCATTGCTAGAAAAGAAATACATTGAGGCATATGACATCCTTGAAAGGATTACAACCAATGATCTATAATATTCTACCACCAGATTGGGTGCCGGGACGAGAGTAGCTGGAAAGTTGGAACTTGATGCACTTTCATCAATCAATGGTCAAATTGCCAATCTTACTAATATAGTGAAGACAATGCAAAAGTCTACTGAAGTCCAAGAGGTAAAGGTATTTGAACCATTTTGCACTATTTGTGGTGATGACCATATCATTGAGGAATGCCCAGCAAACTTAGAGTCGATGTATTTTTTTGGCAACTACAACTGCAATAACAACATGTGGTTGAATCATGGAGGTAATCAATTTTATGCCCACGCCAAAATAAAACAATGCATCAACAAGTTTCAACCAGAATGTGATGCCAAAAGAGTGCAGAATAATCTATCTCCAGTACAAAGATCTTCTGATGAGAACACCCTGAAGGATTATATTGAGCATAATGATGCAACTGTCTAGAGTCTAGCTGCATCTATGAGGAATTTAAAAGTTCAGATAGGACAGATTGCCAGCGCACTTAATGCTAGACTTCCAAGGACTCTTCCAACTGATACAGAGGATGTTCGGCAAAAACAGAGAGAACCATACAAAGCAGTCACCCTCCGAAGTGGCAAACAAATTGAATGAACCTCTTTCCAAGCAGTCGGTTATTTTCCAGAAAGAAAAATTAGTGCTAGTAGATGAATCCAAGGAAGCTAAGAAAGGGGAGGCAAGCACTAGTAATGCCAGACCTCAATCTGATGCCAACACCACATCGGCAAAACTAGTAGAGCCATTATTTGCCTACCCACCACCACCTTTTCCACAGAGGCTCTAGAAACACAAGCAAGATAAGCAGTTTAAGTGATTCTTGGAAGTCCTTAAATAACTTCATATCAACATACCATTGGTAGAAGCTCTCAAATACCCAACTATGTCAAATTCATGAAAGACATCTTGTCCAAAAATAGAAAGTTAGGTGAATCTGGGTTTGGGGATGACGGCAGACACGGAGGCAGATGACGGAGGCGTCACCAGATTTTGGAAAACTTGCTAGAATCTGGGTTTGGGGATGAACACGCGGCGGTGTTCATCCCTGCTTCGGAGAGAAAACGGTGGGTGAGAGAGTTTTTTGGGGTTATAATAGTTTTTTGTTTTAAAATGTGTTATATACTAGGTTATTTTAAAAGTGGGATAATTCCCTCATAAACCCCTCCGCCCTAGCGAAATAACGCTCGCGGTCCTTTCGCGTGGGTAAATCGTGCAAATAGTCCCTCCGCGTTGGATAATTACACTCCCAAGCCAGTCAGTGTTTTGAAACCCCGTCCTTTGTCCTCCTAAGTTAGAAACGTTTATAATCTGGTTTCCTTTTCTTCTTTCAATTAGATCTTCAAGGTTTTTATCTGTTTAATTTAGTCCAACTTCCAGTGTTGTTTGCCCCCTTTATCATGCATTTTTAACTTTTGCTTCGTATTTAAATTTGTTTAATTCTAGTCCTTTATTTATGTTTTATTTTGTTTCCACCATGTTGTTATTGTTTTAATCCGTTAGATCCTTAGATTTGTGTTTGTTATATATAGTATATATCTCTTTAATAATGTATCATTTTATGTACAAAATATGAATTTAATATAATATATAGTTATGTACAAAGTATAGTTTCTTATATATATAATATAGTATATATAGTTTTCTTTTTAAAAAAAAGGTATAACATATAGTTTTTATAAAGTATAATATATGGTTTTATAAATATATATATATATACATAAAATATAGTTTTCCAAAAAGATATAAAGTTTAAGATATTATGGATTTTTTTGTTTATAACATGTTATGTAATATATGCTTCTTCTTTAAAAAGGGATACTATATTTAAATATACATATTTTAAAGTAACGCTTTTGTGATATGTGGGCTCAGGGTTTCTAGTTTGGGCCTAGTTTTAGAAGTTCGGGCCTCAGGGTTTGTTTAGTTTAAGTAGGCCTTGGTTTGCTCGTCTTTTAGGTTAGAACTAGGAAAAGTTAATCAAATTAATTTAAAATCATGCGCTCACTTTATTAGGGCACGATCTTTAAATTAATTAAATTAATTTAGGTTTCGTTTTTTTGAGCTATAGTTAGACCTAGGGTTCGGTTTAATTTAGTGAATTTAAATTTGTCTTTGCCTCATTGAGATAAATGTTAAATTCATTAAATTAATCGAACGTTTCTTAATTACTTTTAAGCTAAAATTAACTTCAAGGTTTAGATTAACATTTAATTAATCATCATAATTTGTTAGGGTTTAGTTATCTAGGTCTAATTGATTTAGGACTAATGCTAGATTCACTTAGCTCATAATTAGATCACTAATTGGGTCTTCCATAACTTGGGCCTTTTAGGTTAGGAATTTGGGTGGGTTTCTTTTTGCGTTTTTTAAGCCTTTTGTTTTTCATTCCTTAATTGTCATTCATTTGGCCCATTAATTTTCCATTACTTATTTTAAATCATGGAACATGAGGTATTTATTAATCCCGATATTCGTGTCATAACAGTCTTGCCTTACTAGATGTTGATCGAATATTTGGATTAATCCTTACCGACCCGGGTAAAAATTAAAATTTGACAAGATCGCGTCATCATTCTTTAATTGTTTGCATCATACATAATGGTGACAGACGGGATCCGAACTATAAATTAACACGACAGTCGGCCTTATTTGATGTCGGTTTAATATATGGTTCGGTGTATCGTCATTCTCATTAATTAAATGTCCAATTAATTTGAACCCACCAATTTGATAAAGCTCGCCCAATTAAAGTCAATTTTCAATTCAGAACGCCAAATTAAATTCAATTTAACTTTCAACAATTTTCATCCTTTTGAAAGCAACAAATATTTTGGTTCCAATTTCCGGGTGTGATGGGGGTGCTAATCCTTCCCCATGCGTAACCAACTCCCGAACCCTTTTAATTTGAATATCTGGTTTTCTGGTGTCCGGCCTACCTTATCCAAGTGGCCGGTGGCGACTCCAAGTCTTATTTTCAGATAAAATTGAGTTTTCAAGTTCTTAATCATTTTTTTTCAAAGGATCATGATCTTTAAAAAGAAAATCCCCTTTTTTAAGCTAATTTTCTCCAAAGAGTGGGATACATTTTAGTAGCCTTCAAAAAAGGGTCGCTACAGCTTGGCGACTCCACTAGGGAACGATTTTGTTTTTAAAACAAACAGAGAGTTAGGCCAATAAAATATTTGTTGTTTTAATGATGGAAAACTGTCAGAATTTCAATCGATTCTAGTGCGGTTGACCTTTCTTGAAAATGTGACTACAATTGCACGGGCTTTGATAATTGGTGGTCTTCGAATTAATTTTTCATTTAATTTTTAAGGAGTCACCAACATGTGTTGCACCATGATCATCAGGCTCTATACCCGAGCTCCGTCCCTTAAGTGGGAGTGAAACGCCACATACCCACGTGAGTAGCCCTCCACGAGTCGATAATTCACTTCTAGAATCCATGCCTCTTGACACGTGAGCAGCCCTCCACGTCATTAGGTCGTACTTTCCCTCGAACTAAAACCAATTTGCAAGCTTGTAATGGGCCGGAATTGGGGTATCTTGTTGCCTTAATAGGTAAAAAGATAGGCTCGGGTACCCCATTTAGAACCGAATCCATGTGTGTGAATCTAAGAAACCCACCCTGTTAGAGCCATGTGGATAACCGTAGTGAACTAGAATTCATGAGGTTAGGTCTTTTTCTTGTTACTACGCTTTGGTATTTGCCTTTTCATTGTATTTGTTGCTAACATTCTTCTTGTCTTATTCTGCTTATGTGTTTTGCATCTTCATGACATCTTCTCAATGAAGTATTGATCCAAGAACAGTCCAAAGTTTAAGGCTTTCGTAATGGGAGAAAGAATCCATAACAATGAGTTGAAGAGTCCCGAAGTTCAAGGTTGATCAAAAAGATGAACAAAGGTTGCCTTATATTTTTAGACATGACCTATGAAGAAGTTTTTCTCTTCTTACTCTAATGGGGTTCGATCTCCGTTATGGAAAGTTGTTTAATGAGGATGTTCATCGATCAACACTCATTTGCTTTTTTTTCTTTCATTGACCTTTATTTTATTGTTCAAATCTTAATTAACGTTTTCTCGTTTATTCAATTCCATCAGCATCTTTACATTTAGACATTATTTTTGCATTTTACATTTATTAATTAATTTTAACTTATCTTCACGCATTTTAGCGCATATAATGCATTTGCATTCATAAGTGAGAAACCTAGAGTAATAGTGGGAATCTCATGGCAGTAAGTTCGAACTGCAACCATTCCACACTAGTACAGCACGCGTTCTCAGACGAAGGACATGGAAGATAGGTTGGCTAGTGTTGAGAATTCACAAAAGGATATTGAGAAACGTTTGGGTGGTATTGAGTCGAAAATTGAAAGGTCCCAATATGAGATCATAGCCCGCATCATCGCGTTATAAGAGAAGACTGACCGTGGGAAAGCCAAAGTTGTGGATGAACATTCCAATGTGGAGAACCTAAGGGAGACACTTCCCGCACAAAGGTTCAACTGGAGGGGTCAACTCTGAAAAATGTCCGTATAGCCGGGGCATCTCTTAACACTCCAAACGAGGCAGGGCATAATTTCGAGAATGACATTGGTATTGAAGTCCCAGACTTGGACCTAATGAATGAGGTAGAGACAAGATTGAGAAAAGAGATTGAAAAGAAGTTTGAGGAGCAACGCCTCCAGATGGAAGAAAATGTCAACTCGATGCAACTGACCGACAATTACAGAATAGATCCCTATAAGTTAAGCTTGATATCCGATTTGGTCATCCCACTGTTTTTCGAAGTACTCGATTTCGAGAATTATAATGGTAATACTTGCCCTTCAGCCCACTTGGCTATGTATTGTTGTAAGATGGTGGCACACTTGAAGAATGAAAATCTTTTTATTTTCTGCCTTTAGGGCAGCTTGACTGGGGTAGCTGGCCGTTGGTACGCTCAGCTGAGTCGTACCAATGTGAAGACATGGAAGGATTTGTCGAGCAATACAAGAACATGAAGGACATGGTCCCAAGCAGAATGTTGATTCAGGGTTTAACTCAGGGGCAAAATGAAATTGTCAGATGGTACACCTAGAGATGGCGGGATATTGTGGCGCAAGTTCAGCAGCCTATCTTGGAAAGTGGAATCACCCGCCTATTTGTAGATACACTATAGGGTCCACTTTATGATAAGACAATCAACAACATATCCTTGGGATTCACCGAATTCGTGAATGTTGTGGAATCCATCGAGGCTGCTTTCAACAGCAGCAAGCTCAAAACCAGGGAAAATCTGTAAAAGTACTCGAAGAAAAACAATGAGGTGAGCCATGTAAGTACTCACCGCCCAAGCAATGTCACTGTCGCACCAAACTCGGCGGTAACAAGTTTACAAGGGCCTGGCCGAAGGGAGAAAGATGAGGTTTTCACTCATTTACCCATAACTTCAGTGAGTTATACCCCAAGCTTTACGAGGCAGACTTGGTTCGCCCTTATCGCCTTACTCCGATGCAACCTCCTTATCCAGCATAGTTTGACCCTAAGGCTAAATGCGAGTACCACGCGGGAATTCCCGACCATAACATTGACAACTGCAAAGCCTTTAAGAGTGTGGTTCAGAACCTGCTCAATATCGGAGTCCTACAGCTTGACACACCAGATGTGACTACCAATCATTTACCCAATTATGGGGGCCACTAAAGGGTTGCTTCTTCCGAGAAGTGGAAAAGTCAAGATCAGCTCAAAGTTGCTGAAATCATTAGATGTATCTCATCTTTGTCTTAGATGGCAATTTGCATGTTTTTCTTTTCATTTTTAGTTTTTCTTTTTATGTTTAAATCAACCTTGCTACTTTCGGGCCGAAGGTAGCGATGGACTTTTGTAAAGGGCATTTGTTTTCGTTTTTCTATTTCCAATGAAGAGATGTTTTTTTAATATCATGGGTATATATGTATATTTCTTCTTACCTTCGAGGATTCTTGGGTATTACGTGCCTGTTGTGGCCTTGATTCGGATGCCAGGATCAATTAAGTGTTGTAATCATAATGAAGTTTGATTTCTTGCTCAGATTACTCCATTCGATAAAGCGCGAGAAGCAACACTACTAATCCTTCGATGATGTTCGATGATAAGAGAATATCCTAGGAGAGCCCAAATAGAGTTGCTTGAATATGTCAAAAAAGGGAAAAGAAGAAGAAAAATAGAATTTTTCAAAACTAAGCAAATTGGTTTAACTTTAAAAATCTGGTGATAGGCACTTATTAAAAAATTTAAAAAACACTCCAATGTTTGAAACCTGGTAATAGGCATTTGCGGATACGAGTGTGGAATTTTAGGGGCACTCCACTGAAGCCCAAAACTCTGCACTTCATGAGTGATGGTAATATTTTCAAATTGTGGCTATGCCAAGTAACTCGAGGTATTGTTGTATGCTCCATCATTATTCTCGAGACAAAGGACTGTGATGAGTTGAATCCCCCTAAGAAAAAAAGGAAATGAATGAATGAATGAATTGAATAAGTCCCGGAGCATCCTGATAGAGCTATGGGAGGAGAACAAATCTAATAATTAGATATGCTCAATCTGTTCAATACCCTAGCGTCAACAATGAATCCTTGAGGACACTGACACAATATTAATTACAATCAAAGGTACACTCTCACAATTAGAGAATGATCCTATCCGCGCTCCATTGGCTAAATAAAATTCAGAGAACTCAAATTCTTTTTTAATAGAGAGAGATTATGAGAACTAGAATGAGTAGTTTTCGAGCTGATCGGGCAAGTACCATAATCATGAGGATGAACCGAGCCATTTGAGAAAGATATCACAACTTCGGATATCGCCACAACACTCAAATGCAAGTCATTGATCACAAGGGTTGAATCCAGGACACTCTCGCATTGGATATCCAAGGAATCCTAGTCTTTTTCTATTCTTTTCAAATATTTAAGCCTTCAAACATTGAATTTCATTTTAAAAAAATGTATCACTCATTAAAGTATCAGTTAGCAAGATGACCCTTTAAAACAAAATTCTTTTGTTCAAAAATTGTTTTCAAATCATAAGGATTTCAATGCAAATGACCATCTTAGGTTGACAAAGATTGATAGAGCCCGAACTTGAAGGGGCTATGCGCGACTTGATGTAATGAAGTGCCCCTTGAAGAAAACGGAGTGGCCCCGTAACAAGACTTTAAAATTGGGATCCCGAGACAGAGTTGACAAGAGAAAACCTTTGTTCTGATTTTTTGACGAAAAACCCGAAAACTTGCTAGCAACGAAAAAGCCAGGGTAAGCAACAACAAAAATTTTGGGTCAAAAATTTTGTTGGGGGCATGAAAATGACAAATTATTCGAAACCCCTCCAGATTAAATTAACCAAATGAGTAAAAGTTCAAGAAGAACCATTTGGAGTGTGGCTTTGAAGATACACGCTGAAAGGTTGAACTCGAGTTTGAGATAGGGTATCCTATCCGCTTTGAAGCCCTAGTGGGGAAACAAGACCAAAATTTTTCAAGCAACTTCCTTGGAAAAGAATACTCTCTCAAGTGGTACACAATAGACATTTATTCATTCATGCATCATATAAATTAGACATCCCTAGGATAGGGCACGCTAATTTATGCATCTATCATTTTTTCATTTTACAGGTTTAGGAAGATCTTAATCTACGACTTTGTGACAGTAGAAGTAGAATCCAGTAAGACCTCCCGTGCTTGGTGAGCTAGGTTGTCCTTAAATCCTTCAATGATTGGACCCTCATTTTCTCGGCCATTAGTAAGACCTACAATGCTTGGTGAACCAGATTGTCAGTAAATCCTCTAGTGTTTGACTTCATTTTCTAGCCATCAGTAAGACCTACAGTGCTTGGTGAGCCAGATCGTCAGTAAATCCTTCAGTGTTTTACTTCATTTTCTAGCCATCAGTAAGACCTACAGTGCTTGATGAGCCAGATCGTCAGTAAACCCTCCAGTGTTTGACTTTATTTTCTAGCCATCAATAAGACCTTCAATGCTTGGTGAGCTAGATTGCCCGTAAATCCTTCCGTGTTGGACCTTTATTTTCTAGCCATCAGTAAGACCTTCAGTTCTTGGTGAGCTAGGTTGTCCGTAAATCCTTCAGTGTTGGACCTTCATTTTCGGCCATCAGTAACACCTTCGGTACATAAGGATCCGAACCTCACAGGTAAGTGACACAAAATTAGTGATTTTTAGTCTTTGATCTATCCTTGTTAACACAAGAATGAGCAAAGAATGACAGCTGTAATCACTAATTTCGTCCGGGTTGGACCCGTGTCTATTCTTGTCCTTGTTTTTACAATAAGGGACTTACATATTACTACTATATATGAATGGGTTTTCCAAAAAAGAAAAATACAAATATATATAATATGTTACTTTTGTTATTCATTGATAGTCTTATATATACATATATGTGTTACCATATTATAGTCATCTACTATGATTGTTGATTCATTTAGAAATATTACTAGTATTATATAATTATATATCTATGTTTTTTATGTATTGTATACCCCATAATATTTCAAGTTATTAGTTCAGATTCTTATTATTATATATTACCATATACCATCTTTGTTATTACCATTTGAAGAAAACCCCCAAAATATTATGATAGTATTAGCATTTGTTTTTGTTATTATTATCATTTGTTATCTTATTATTACTATTATTATTATATTTATTTTTTATATATATTATGTTTTATTATTAAACCAAATATATATATATATATATGCATCTTTTAAATAAACAGCCCACATTCTATTTAAGTTTGAGTCCTTATATAAAGAGTCCATTACATCTTAAAGGAAAAATAGAAATATTATACATATATTCTATAGTCTGTTTAGGCCCAACTTTAAAAGAAAAACCCTAATTCGATTCATCTTTGTTTCCTTGCATAGCCACCTGATGGCCGTGGGATCGAAAATCGATCTGAGGATCAAGATCAAACAAGAGAGGCTCCTCCTTCTCACACACGAGCCACATGCGCGGCTCGTCAGCTTTCTCCACGCGTACGTACGATCCACGCATCTGACACTTTCATCTCCCGTAATCGTTCAGGTCCTGGCCACGTCGACGGTTGCCTTACCACATCGTCGCCACCTCAGCACCACGGTAGCAGCTTCCACGTCCTCGGCCACGTCGACAACCTCATCCCTCCTCTGGTCCCCTCCTTGTACGAGCCTCACATGCAATAAAATAGCAAAAAATCAGAATAACAGAGCATTTGGGGGACAAATCAGAACAGCAAATCAGAGGACTATGGGGAACAAGCCAACAATCATAGAGCCTATACATGAATCAAGACAAAACAAAATGGCAGCCAATAGGAATTCTCAGTAGGTTTTTCTATTTTCCTAATTGATGTAATATTCGGTGGCTATTTAACAAAATCCCTAAATCACTTGCAATTCATTCGACAACCATCAGAGCAATAGAAGCAAGAGAAAAGCCTCAGTTTTAGAGGTATATCGTTTCTTTCTTTTCCTTATTTCGAAGCATAAGCATAAAAAAGATGGGTGTCAGTTTTTACCTTCGGAGTGTCTCATCTCCTTCGCGGCGGCGTCCTTTTGAGTTGGTGACAATCCCTTCGGCTTCCTCAGTCATGACGGGTAAACCGATCGAACGATAAAGGTTAGAAAAGGTTTTTTTTTCTTTATTTTTGTTTCGATTCTTTTAAAAAGAGGGGAATGGAAGTCTGGTCTTCAAAAAGGGGTGGCAGATCTGGGTTTAAATCAAAAGAGGAAGCTTTTTGGTTGTTTTTAGGTTCGCGACACGGCGACAGACGGTAGAGGCGTCGCTGGTTTCTGGAAAACTTGCAGGAATCTAGGTTTGGGGATGAACACGTGGCGGTGTTCATCCCCGCTTCAGAGAGAAAATGGTGGGTGAGAGAGTTTTTTTGGGGTTATAATAGTTTTTTTTGTTTTAAAATATGTTATATACCAGGTCATTTTAAAAGTGGGATAATTCCCTCATAAACCCCTATGCCCTAGCGAAATAACGCCCGCAGTCCTTCCGCGTGGATAAATCGCGCAAATAGTCCCTCCACGTGTGATAATTACACTCTCAAGCCATTTCGCGTTTTGAAACCCTGTCCTTGGTTCTCCTAAGTTTGAAACGTTTATAATCTGGTCCCTTTTTCTTCTTTCAATTAGATCTTCAAGGTTTTTATCTGTTCAATTTTGTCCAACTTCCAGTGTTGTTTGCCCCCTTTATCATGCATTTTTAACTTCTGTTTCGTATTTAAATTTGTTTAATTCCAGTCCTTTATTTATGTTTTATTTTGTTTCCACCATGTTGTTCTTGTTTTAATTCGTTAGATCCTTAGATCTGTGTTTGTTATATATAGTATATATCTCTTGAATATTGTATCATTTTATGTACAAAATATGAATTTAATATAATATATAGTTATGTACAAAGTATAGTTTCTTATATATATATATATAATATAGTATATATAGTTTTCTTTTTAAAAAAAGAGGGTATAACATATAGTTTTTATAAAGTATAATATATGGTTTTATAAATATATATAAAATATAGTTTTCCAAAAAGATATGAAGTTTAAGATTTATGGATTTTTGTGTTTATAACATGTTATGTAATATATGCTTCTTTTTTAAAAAAAGATACTATATTTAAATATACATATTTTAAAGTAATACTTTTGTGATATGTGGGCTCAGGTTTCTAGTTTGGGCCTAGTTTTAGAAGTTTGGGCCCTAGGGTTTGTTTAGTTTAAGTAGGCCTTGGTTTAGCTAGGCTTTTAGGTTAGAACTAGGAAAAGTTAATCCAATTAATTTAAAATCGTGTGCTCGCTTTATTAGGGCACGATCTTTAAATTAATTAGATTAATTTAGGTTTGGTTTTTTTGAGCCATAGTTAGACCTAGGGTTCGGTTTAATTTAGTGAATTTAAATTTGTCTTTGCCTCATTGAGATAAATGTTAAATTTATTAAATTAATCGAACGTTTCTTAATTACTTTTAAGATAAAATTAACTTCAAGGTTTAGATTAACATTTAATTAATCATCATAATTTGTTAGGGTTTAGTTATCTAGGGCTAATTGATTTAGGACTAATGCTAGATTCACTTAGCTCATAATTAGATCACTAATTGGGCCTTCCTTAACTTGAGCCTTTTAGGTTAGGACTTTGGTGGGTTTCTTTTTGCATTTTTTTAAGTCTTTTGTTTGTCATTCCTTAATTGCCATTCATTTGGCCCATTAATTTTGCATTACTTATTTTAAATCACGGAAGATGAGGTATTTATTAATCCCGATATTCATGTCGTAACAGTCTTGCCTTACTAGATGTTGACTGAATATTTAGATTAATCCTTACCGACACGGGTAAAAATTAAAATTTAACAAGATCACGTCATCATTTCTTAATTGTTTGCATCACACATAAAGGTGATGGACAGGAACCGAACTATAAATTAACACGGCAGTCGGCCTTATTCGATGTCGATTTAATCTATGGTCTGGTGTACCTTCATTCTTATTAATTAAATGTCCAATTAATTTGAACCCACCAATTTGATAAAGCCCACCCGATTAAAGTCAATTTTCAATTCAGAACGCCAAATTAAATTCAATTTAACTTTCAACAATTTCCATCCTTTTGAAAGCAACAAATATTTTGGTACCAATTTCCGAGCGTGATGGGGGCGTTAATCATTCCCCATGCGTAACCAACTCCCGAACCCTTTTAATTTGAATATCTGGTTTTCTTGTGTTCGGCCTACCTTATCCAAGTGGCCGGTGGCGACTCCAAGTCTTATTTTCAGATAAAATCGAGTTTTCAAGTTCTTAATCGTTTTTTCAAAGGATCGTGATCTTTCAAAAGAAAATCCCCTTTTTTAAACTAATTTTTTCCAAAGAGTGGGATACATTTTAGTAGCTTTCAATAAAGGGTCGCTACAGACCTAAGATTTTGCAAGCATATTTTAAATGTACCTAATTTCTATAAAAAAATCTTTAATAAATGTGTTAGTCCCTTTATTTTGGTAGTTTTACATTTTAGTCCTTAATTTCGTATTTCGCTAAATTGGATGCTTATTTGTTATCCGTTAAAGCTAAAATTTGATATGCTGGCATGAACTATGGTTAATTAACAATTGGAAACCTAAAACTTGTATAAGTCCCTGCATTTCTTTGAATTTACATTTTGGTCCCTAAAATGCTTGTATTTGCATTTGAATGCCATAGCAATGTTTGAATCGAATAAAAATTGAATTGATGCTTGATGAACACCTTAGGTCTTAATAATGCATCTTGACAAGTTAAAAGAAAAAATGGACCGTAATTCGAGTAAGATAGTTCGGGTTTGCTTCGGTAAACCTAATGTGACCTTTTTGGTTTGGGTCTAACGAATAGGCCGGGTCAAGGGGGTTACATTTGATGCTATCAGAGCCAGGTTTCATAACCTCAGATGAATAGAGTTTAATTTGGTTATTTTGATAAATTGATAAATGTGTTTCGTATGTGTTCATGATGTTAATTGCTTATGTTAGGGTTAACCGGGAACACGTTGTGTATTACAAATATTGTTAAAAAGGTTTTTGTAGGTTTGTATTGGATCACTTGCCGAGCCTACACCCCAACTGTCTGGTTCAAACACCAATAATGAATTTGATTTTAGATGAGAAATAATTTATTCAGTAATTACTTTCGAGCTTAGTAAGCGTTGTTTGGGTTATCGATAGTATAAAGGAAGTGGTTTCCGATATTGGGTAGATTTGGTCCTCGATCGAGAGTAGTTAAAAATGGTATCCAAACTTGAGTGACGTTATCCTCGTTCGTTATTTTTGGGTGGTGTTGGTCCAACGTTTCGAATGTTAAAGGTGGTTATTACCATCGATGTTAAAGATATAGATTTTGAAGACAAGAAGTTAGTGAAGGGATGTGAATGGAAGTGTGTACACCGTAAGGTGTCGTATGTTTGATAGTTATATCAATATTCGAAAAGTATGCTCGAGAAAGCCTCTACCGAGATTCAAATTAGGATTTTAGAGTGTTTAGGTTGATAAGGTTATGATGTACGCATCAGGCAAGAAAGTTGATGTTTAGGATTGAAACTTGACTAGTGACGTTGATTGATAAGGAGAACTTTATAATGTTCCTAACATCATTTCCATGAGGATGGTCAAGGTATAAAATAAGTATAAGGCATTGAATGGATATTTGTCTTTGAAGGTCAGAGCGCGCAGCGGAATCATGGAATCTGTATGTTGATTAAGGAATGATTATGTAGTATATTTATCTTTCCCTATTGCATCATCAAGTGGATTCTCGATTTACAGAACTATACATATTAATTGAAGGTAGTTATTGAATGTATTGAAGTTTTCAAGATTGGAGTTGATTTTTGCAACAGAGTTTGGCCAAGAATGGACTGAATTGTTTGATGGGTTTTTGTCTTAAGTGGTAACCCAAGGTCAGAGGATGTTCGAGTTTGGAATGTCTGTGTTGTTCGAGAATTCTTTCTTGGCGTGTTTTGAGGGAGTTTTCAGAGTTATCTTATGATTACGAGACTAAATTTGGTATTGAGATGTACCTTGGTGCGGCTCCTCCAACTCTCCTCTTGATTTGGTATTCGAGCCCGAACAATCTCATAAATATACAAATACCACAATTACTAATCAACCTCATTCACTAACTAATCCACAAGGTCGAACGCGTAAAACCAACTTACTGGGTTTGAATTTTGTAAAACAGACTGCGCCAACGAACTCAGAACGTCGAGGAACCCCCGAGTATAGTCTCTTGGAAAAAGTCAATGACTCAGTCAAACCCCCTAAACCTTAAACAGAGTACATAAACTCTAAATTTAAGACGTTTGTATAAATAAAGTTTTCGCAAGTACTTGTGCATGTAATAATTACCCTTAAAAAAATGAGACGAAGTATAATAGACTAATGTTATGATTAAAGCATATGGCTTTACGTTAATTTCTGTGAAGATTTTAATTTCTTGTGATCTTATAGTCTCAGTTCTATATGTATCCTGTTCATTTTCAAATTCGGTGATGAATTTTGGTAGACTTGTTTGGGGCTATTTAATGAGAATTTTCAAAAACAATTGAGAGTTTTGGAGGACCTAATTAAATATTTAAAAATTTTGGGAGGCCAAGGCCCCATGCCCTCCTTACCATGCGCCATTAATCAAATTCTCAGCAACTAACCCCAAGAATATCCTTTGGCCATTTTTTATATATAGGTCTGGTTTTCGGCGAGGGGTTGATGACATATGTTCTTGACAACGGCCTTATGACATTCCTCACCGATTCCTGGAATTTGAGACTAAAAGAAGCTGCTGCAATCGTCAATCTTCAAGCAGGTCTAAGGAATATGTTGCAGATATTTGTTGCCCTTTGCATTGATACTTGCCTTGGTTATCGATGGATGTTGATTTTTTCTAGTCTTTTGTATTCTGCTGTAAGTTTTTTTCTAAATTATACCATTTGTCGCATCAAAATTGTTATTCACATAACATAGTTTTGTAACTGTGTGATTGTGCAGGGCCTTTTTCTTTTAGCATTCTCAATACCAAAATACTTATTGAATGATGAATTTTGTCGTCCTCTGAAGTTCGCCTCACTGGAGGGAAGCAAACTGAAAACGAAGGAAGTTGCATATTATTGTTTTAAGAAATTGAAACATACTCCTTTCTGGGAAGGTTTAGCTCTTCTGATTGTTGGTGCGGCTGCTCAAGTTATTCCCCTTTCCTCTCTTTCTTTTGACCAAACCAGGGTTCTAAAACCACCACAAGACTGTGAACCAACAAGGGCTAGATTTGGATGCCTCAGCTTTAAGGTCCACATAGGAGGCTTGAGGCAATTGCAGCAAAAAGTAGTCAGAAGGTTTTGCTATGGACTCTCGATCCTGGGATCCATAATATCAATCTATGGTTTTATCTTTAATGAGGAGAATTGGCATCGACGTTTTCTTGGATCGGCCATTGTCATATTCATTGGATTACTCTGGTTTCTTTGTGGCTTCCCTTTCTATGGTCCTCGTGAACTACAGACGAGTCCGCTTTGGTCTATGGTGCGAACCGTGATTGTCGCTTTGAGGAAGAGGCATCTGAATTACCAAGAAAACGAAGACAACCTTCACCGTGGTGATGGCGATGATCCAATTCAACGTCCTACAGGTCATCTTGCGTGAGTTGTTCTGACAATATTTTGCATAGTGTTTATATATTCCATTTTTTCATTGTAGCTTTAACTATATGTATCGAATGCTTTAGATAAATACAGATTGCTCAATAAGGCTGCAGTGAAAGATTCAGCGGCTGATGACAATTTAACAACTGAAATACACAAATGGAGACTCTGTACGGTGAAAGAAGTAGAGGAAACAAAGCTGCTATTAGATATGATTCCAATGTGTGCAACTTTCATCGTGTATGGCATGGTGATATCTCTGGGTGATACGTTCTTCATCGAGCAGGCAGACAGGATGTTCGGGCCAAGTGTAGGTCTTCAGTTGATCCAATACATTTCTAAAAGAGCGGTCAACAAAGGATATAAAACGATCTTCGAAAGACGGATAAAGAGAATAAAAAAACACTACTCTGATGGAGTGAAGATCGGGTTAGGAATGTTAGCCTCCATAATATGCTGTGCTGTTGCATCATATGTCGAGTCCAAAAGGTTAACATCTCTGACTAAAGAGGAGTTGTTGGATGATCCCAAAACAAAGGCGGTGCCCATTTCAGCAGGGTGGTTGCTTCCGCAATTCTTTTTCCTGGGCGCAATGGAAGGATTAGCCGGAGAAGGGATCCTTGATTTCTTCGGTCATTACGCGCCGGATTCAAGCAGATATGGACCTGTATTTACAAGTTCACTCACAGGATTTGGAGCAGTAATTAACATTGGCTTCATAACTGTTCTAGATTATTACAGCCAGCTCAGATTTAAAAAGAGTTGGTTGGGGGACAGTGTAAACCAAAGTCGTTTGGATTACATCTATCGTGCATATGTTGCACTGGCCTTGCTCAACTGTTTTATTTTTGCTTATGTTGCCTCATCCTATTCTTATGATAATATCATAGGAAGACCCGAAGAAGAAGGAGGAAAGGAAATTCTTATAGTTGTACCTGTACCATAGGAAAACCGGAAATAATAGTAGAAGAAGATCAACGACCAATGAGCTGTGAGTTCCACACAATTATCCGCACAGAGTCAACCCAACAATTTGTTTGAGTTTTTTTAGTATTTGATGTGATTTTATAATAATAATAATAATAATAATAATAATAATAATAATAAAGTAGCAAAATGGTCACTAAAACTTTCTTAAAAAAATAAAATCATAACTAAATTTTCAAATATTACAAAATAGCAATTAAACTTTATGTTTTATAATAAAATAATAATTTAATCATTAAATACATAACGTGACTGTTATGAAATAACACATTTGTTCTTCATATGTACACATTAAACAATTAAATTCTAGTTCAAGAAAATTTAACAAATTTAATTCTTATTATTTACACATTTTTTTAATTTGATCTTATTATAATTAAAAATAATATTAAATATTTAAATTTGCCGCGAAACCCGTGGAGCAAAAGAATCGTACAAGTAAACCAGAAACGCCCATTACCTGCAGCAATCTCTCCTAGAGAAGTCAGAATTGGTAAGGACTATTCTTGTTTTCTCTTTTTTGCAAAAATTTCTTCATAAAGGGTCACAATAGAATATGCCTTATTTTTATTAGGCAATCACGTTTTCCGTTCTCTTGGGTTGATTGAATGAGCCAATTGGGCTAATATTAATCAGTTCTTTTTAATGCATCAATATGCTCTATATAACCTAATAACATATTTAAAAATGACTAACTGGTGGTAGTTTAGACTAGAGGTGTTTTGAGCAGCTCGCAAACAACTCAATCAAAACTCAGCTAACATTCGATTCGGTCAAAACTCAGCTAATACTCGACTTGAGTTGACTCGACTAGAGATTTTAGCGAGTCAAGAAGTTTAAATACTATGTGAAAATTCTAGAAAAACTCAGTGACTTGCTAAGTGATTTACCCATAAAAAATTGGTTTTAAATTTTCAAAACTTTTTGTAATTCTTGAATTAAAAAAAGTCAATTTGTATTAATAAGAAATTAAATTATAATAATGAGTATTTCCCATTTTATTAAAGTCTTTTATTTTTTATTATTATTTTATGTATAAAAGTAAAAAATAAAAAAAGTCTCCCACTTCCACTTTCTATATAAAAAAATACATTAAAAGTTAAAACCTCGAAGTTTTTAAGGCATTCTCTCATTTACTGGTCATCGAAGATCGTTGAGAAACTAAAAAGTGCCTCACACTCGAATATTGATTTCATCTTTAACTTGGTCATGACATGTTTGTTTATTTTTTTCCTCAGACCTCACATTTTTTTTTAAATTTTCTATGTTTATATTAAGCTCTAATATCATCACTATATTTTACCTATATTTAAAAAAAAACAAGGTAAATTTTTTGGCGAGCTTAACGAGCAACTAGTTGAGTCGAGCAAAGAGATTTTTTAACGAGCACGAGTCGAGAAAATTTTTATCGAACTTAACGAGCAACGAGTCG
Source organism: Hibiscus mutabilis (assembly GCA_019671005.1). Taxonomy (NCBI): domain Eukaryota; kingdom Viridiplantae; phylum Streptophyta; class Magnoliopsida; order Malvales; family Malvaceae; genus Hibiscus; species Hibiscus mutabilis. Next base: position 34,665,889 of record CM033735.1, on the reverse strand, counting down.
AGTTGAACAATAAAATTTTTTAACGAACACGAGTCGAACAGTACTCTACTCATGATCGACTCGCTCAAAGAGCACGCCTACTAGAGGAGCAAGCAAGGTCATTTAAAGATGCAAATGTGTTAAAAAGAGCATGTATTGCGTTTTCGGTTTGTGCTTGGTTGTCACATAGGGGCTGGCTTGCAATCCATCTTCTTCCATTAATTTCCTTACTTTCTTAATTTTCTCTCAGGCAGGGGCAGATCAGGATCCGTGGGGGAAATTCGATTTTTGCCTTTAAAATTTTTAAAAATTTAAATTTGGCCTCTTTAAAATTTTTAAAAATTTATTTTAAGCTTCAAAATTTTAAATATTTTTAATTACATTCTTTCTCAAATTTTTTAAAAAATTGTTAAATCTCTCGAAATTATTAAAAATTTTAGTTAAACCCTCAATTTTTTGAAACTTTTCATTTAAGCCTCTAATTTTTTTAAAAATTTAAATTGGCCCTCTCAAACTTTTACTGCAAGTTCCGCCACTGCTCTCAGATACACCTACTATGACATCAAGAGGATGTTTACAGTCTGATTTTGAAATAATCGCCTACTTTCTTTACAGAGCAGCTCAGATCACAAGTGTTGTACAGAAAGATCATGGAAAATTGCAGAAAGAGTTTCTCAAGGGTCTTCAGTTCACAATAACAAAGGTATTGTTGATCTTTGGAACCGAGTTGAAGCATTTGTTGCTCAGTTTGCAATGTCAGGATTTGATGATTGAACCTTTTATATAGATGGTCTGCATACTGCTTCACACCATTTTGTTGTCTCTGGCATACCCTCACTTTTTTTTTTCCTGGTAATTCAATCAATTCTAGCCAACCATGTTTTCCCATTCTACACTTATAAATTACTCAGCGTTGGTCAAACCACTTTGGCTTCACTTGTGTAGCTTGGTAACTAGGGTGTGAATTGATATTTAAATATGTAATACAATTTCCAATCATAAATAGGACCAAATTGAAAGAGTATGTAAATAATGAGAGCTAAATTTATTGATTTTTTTTGAATTATGACTAAATTGATTGAATGTGTAAATATGAAGGACTAATGTTCTATTATACAAAGTTTATAACAGCCACGTCATGTATTCAACGGTCGAGTTATCATTTTGTTACAAAATATAAAATTTAATTGTCATCTTGTAACATTTGAAAGTTCGATTACCAATTTGTTTTTTTAACAAAGTTCAGTGACCATTTTAATATTTTACCCTAATAATTATTTTTTTAACATTTGATAACGCATATCCACCATAAAGATAAGTCGTTCAAATTTTCATGCAACGTTCTATATTTTTATATGGTATAATGTTAAAAAAAATTGCTCATAACATTTGATTATATGGCTATTTTAGTCTTTATTTTTTAAGCAATTTATGAAATGACATAATAAATTTATATGACAATGTATACTGACATAGCAATGTCATATAGATGTGTGTTGTGACATTTTTTTACCGGATGTGAAAATAGTTCGACGATTAGGATTTTAAAAATTAGGGTTTTGCCTTTTATTTATTTAATCTTGAAAATTAGGTTTTCGCATTAAATTAGATTTTTCTTTATTTAATCTTGAAAACATTTTAGAGTCGCCACCGATCACTTTGGTAGACCGAACACCATAAAAAACAACCACAGATTCATTTTTAAAAATTTGGGTTCGGGAGTCGGTTACGTGTGAGGAAGGATTAGCACCCACAAACGCCCGTTATTGCTACCTTTTAATTTTACGTGGCATTTCGAATAATAATTTGAATTTAATTTGACCGTAATTATTAGCTAAATTTTTATTTCAAATGAAGATATTCTTTTACAAGAAAATACATTTTTATATCGAATATGAGATTAAAAGCGCCCTGTTAAGAAGCACCTTCATTCATATTCATAAAAATGTATTTTCAACATAAAAAATTTCGGATGCATGATTTATTATTGTCTTGCTCATTTTAAGTATAAACTTAATTAGGCTCTATTTAATTGAGTTAATTTAACTATGAATGTCATTGAATTTAAAGGCCTTTATAAGACAATACCAATTGCTTGAATACCGTCCATCTCAGAACCCCTAAATTAAATTATATTCACTAATTAAAATGTCATTCTAATTAATTAAATTAATAACCTAATTAGGGCTTTATTTTAATTGACTATGTGAATTTATTTAATTTTAAGTTGTAATGTATATTAAATGTACATCTTTAAGGCCAATTTTGAGATAACACCCCATTGCAAGCAAGTGGAGCATCATCCAAGTTTGAACCCCAAAGTTTCCATTTAAAATACATTAATTTACTATAATGATCTCTCTAATTTAATTAATGAATCCTAATTGTGAACTTAGAACTAGGGCTCTAAACAATTAATTTCTAAATCTATATGATTAAATTATCTAACAAGATATACCACATGCCTTTTGAAATATGCAACATAAACATCAATTAAACAATTAAATTAAACAAATTGAGTGAATTTATATAAAAAAAACATGACTGTATTGAATTATTATTAAAACATAAGAGCCAAATTACAAAGAAAAGGACAAAATTGAAAGAAAAACAAAACTGAAGGCCAAAACCTTGAGGCTTCAAAAAGAAGGGCGCAGATCCTCTGATCCGACCCAAATGACCCGCGCTGGTCGAGCTACCCTAGTGTCAAAATGGCACTGTTTCGACTCAGGGATAAAACCCCTAAACTTAGCTTACTCGGCCATTTTTCACTCCCACCCTCTCTCTCCTCATTTTTCTTTCACCCAAATCCTCTGCACTAAAACCCAAAATTTCCCCTACATTTTTTTATCAAAACGCCCCCTTTTCATCGTGTTCATCTCTTGTTCTTTCTATTTTTCTCATTTTATCCACATAAACACATAATCACCCCACATTTCTTGTTTTTTAAGATCAAAAGCCTAAAAGTTCATCCAAACTCAACTATGTTCTTCATATTTCAACTCTTCGATCCAACATCACTATCACTCATCTACTCTGGCTTGTTCGACGGTCGCCAGAGGCGACGCTAACTACCACTGACCGTCTTCTCCGATCATCTTTTTCCTTGCTCCGATTACCCCTAACCCTTCCGACCACCGTCTGGTTTCGGCCGACCGCCATGAAACAATTTTCAACCACTATGCTGAAACCTTAAAATCCCCAAAAAGAGCCAATTTCTTCTGATTTTTACCTCCTAAACCCTAAATCTACCCAGATTCAACAGAATCCTTCTATCTCCGCCCATTTCCTAAGCCTAACTACCCGAACCAAACTCTCTCTTCCTATCATTTTCAGCTTCACCTTGAAAAACTCCGGCCGACACTCAACACAAGATGAGCTCCTCTGATCTATCTATTTTTTCAGATTTATACTTGTAATCACTCATTTTTATCTGGTCTGTAAATACATATTAGTATAATTATTAGTATATTAGCGTTGCATGTATACATTGTATTATGTTATGCTATATGTTTATTATGTGCATGAGTGTTATTAATATATGTAAAGTGTGTAGTGTGTGCATGTATATTATAAACTATGTATGTATACGTATTAATAAGTAATACGGTGTATGTGTGTCACGCATGTATCTATATTTAGTACGAGCGTATTTGTTTTACGGATAATGTGTGTAGATGCTATGTTAATTATGTGTATGATTGTATATGTATGTATGCTAGTATGTTATATTAATTAATGTTTGCATAGGTACATACGTATGTATTATCGTAGGTGTATTATTATTATTAATTGTTGTTATAACTAATATTAATGTTATTATTATTGTGCTAATATAAGATGAAATCCAAAAACATATTAAACCCCAAATGAATAAATTACCAGTCCAAGCCCATTACATATTACAAGGCCTGATCAGGCCCAAACCAGCCAGCCCATCCTAAGAAAACCCTAGCCCACATCAGATAATAGACTATTGACGCCATTCTTTCAATCTTGCGCAGCTGAACGAGGGCCCTTGGATCAGATCTGGATCCAACGGCCACGATGAAAGCATAAGGACGCCTCATCTACCGCGTGAAGTCCACGCGCGGGCTGTTGGGTTCCCCACTCGCGCGTGTGAGAAGTGCAAGAGCGTTATCTTCTTCAGGCCACGTGGCGTGATCCCAGGCCAGTGCATTATTTCCGAGGCCTCATCTCAGCCACCCGATCATCGAGCATTCCTAGCCGTTAGATCAGATCTGATCCAACGGATAGGAACGATTCTGGCGATAATAATCGCCTCGCCTCCCAAGACGCCAGTCTGCGCAGACGAACGGTCACTTCCACCACGCCGCTCCCCATACCGGCCGTACCAACCGCCAAGTATGGTCAGGCATGCCAAAGACAAACACAGAAAGGCATCAGAATCAGATCAAAATAAGAGATTATGTACTAGTCTAAAAAAGGGAGGCAGAGAGGATATATGTAACATAGCAAAAAAAAACAAAAGGTCTCAGTTCAGTTGTAACCCACTTTTCCAGAAATACAAACAAGTCTCATCCTTTCATTATTTCAAAAAACAACTTACAGAGATCATACAAAGGTATCCATCCATCTTGAATATTGCATGCATGCATGTATTCTAAAAGTAGGGAAGGGAAAGGAGAGTGACGTTTTACCTTCAGAGGACAGTTCATCTACCAGTAACAAGCCTTAATCTGGTGAGCCGGCTAAAAGGGGAAGGTGTTCCTTCGGTCTAGAAAAAACATATACGGTTTTTTTTTGTTTTTCTTTTCTTAGATCTAGGATGAATAGGGGTTTTTCTCCAAATCCAAGTTCGGATTCGAGTTTAGGGTAAGGTAAGGTTCATTTTGGTGTTTTTTAGGGCTCGCCGGTGCCGGCTAGCGGCGGCCGGCGGCAGAGAAGACGACGGTCGGCCGACGGTTTCTGGGTTCATCAGGGGATGAGTTGAGAGCAAAGAGAGGGGGGAGAGTATTATAAAACGAATCGAAATGAAAAAAATGGGGAAATTTTGGGATAAAGCCGGAAAATGAGTTTTTATAGGTGGTTTTATTTCGAGAAATGGTCAAATTCTGTAATAAATCCCCCCGCGTTTTCGATATATTCGTTTTTGTCTCGCCACAGGGGATATTTACAACTCTGGTCCCCCTTGTATTTCGAAATCTTGCAATCCAGTCCCTAAATTAAATCGAATCAGTTTTTAAATGGCAAAATTACCTCACTAGTCCCACCGCGTTTTTGAATTTTTCACTTCGGGTCTGCCCCTTGGTCTAATTACAGTTCCAGTCCTTTCAAATTCGGTTCTGCTTGCATTTTCGTCCCTAAATCGCCTATTGTTTTCCTTTAATTTCTGCTCCTGATGTTTATTTCTTTTCATTTATGTCCTGATTCAATGTAAATATTCATGTTAGTTTATTATAATCGTGTATGTTGATGTAGCCTTTTGCTTTATCATATGTCCCTCGTATATGCTTTGTATTTTATGTTTACATGTATATGTGTGTTAAGTTTATGATGATTATGTATCTTCATGTATTTGTTCTGTTATTCGTATCACGTATATTATACTGATATTTGAATTGACTCGAACACGACCTGTTTTATATTTCGGTATGTATTGCATGTTTTTCTTGGCTCTTAGGCTATGTATCAGTATAGTTTCTTGGTCATGTATAATGCTATATTTTACGTATGTTATAATATGTTTTATTGTAATATGTACATCTTTGAAATATGTGTTTGTGCTCCATGCCTTGTAATTATGACATGTTAGGTTCATTTTTAGTCAGGATAAGGGATAATTTGTATGTATGTATGTTTTAGATTAGTATTTTATTTAAGCTCTGTTAATAGTTCATTATGTGAATATTTACTGTCTTTAAATTATTTGCCATGTTTTATATTTTGCTTGCTAAGTTTGCATAAGGAGATATATAAATTGTCAATGCGGTGCCTTTTTATCCGAGCGTAAACGGGGCCAGTATCAGGCGTAGTGATAGTGGTTGGGCGTTTACTCTTGGATAACGGGGCCCTTAAAATTTATTCGCAATTATAACCGAATTTTAAACTAATCATCACTTTAATCCGGAAAATCTAATATTAATAAAGCGGTAATTATTAAAGTACCAATTTTGGGCGGTGTGGGGGTGCTAATCCTTCCCCATCCGTAACCGACTCCCGAACCCAATAGTTTTCAAATCTCTGGTTTTTTATGGTGTCCGGCCTACCTAAGTGGCCGGTGGCGACTCCAATTTTTAAATAAAATGCGGTTTTTAAAACCCCCACGGAATAAATATTTTATATCCGAAAAATCACAAACACTTCGAAAAACCTACTTTTTTAGCGAAAAAAGACATCGCTACAGATGGCGACTCCGATGGGGACTATTTTTTGTTTTTAACAAAATAAAGAGAGTCAAGCTTTTTCAAATGATTACCGCTTTAATAATATTAGAAGTTCTGGATTAAAGTGACTATTAAATTAATATTCGGTTGTAATTGCGCGTTTATTTTAACGCATTTAAAATTTGGCATATGAACCCGTTTTCTTAAGTGGGGGGAAAACGCTAATGCTTTCGTGGAGATATCGTTCTCCCGTGTAGGCCTAGCAAGTACCTTCGGGGCTCGAGTACCTTATGCTTTCGTAAGGATATCGTTCCTTTGTGCAGGTATAAGCGAATGGGTCCTCCTAAATTGAACCCGGTTGAAAGGAGCCTATAATGGGTGATGATCGGGGGCCTTGCTACTCTTAGTAGAGGACAACAAGGACAATTCGGGTACCTCTTAGCACCAACACTGCATGTAGAGAACATAGAGAAACCCACCCCTTTAGAGCCATGCGGATAACCTTAGGTGTTTTAGACGGGATAAATAGGGTTTTTTGTTTTTGTTTGTTTACCTTATTTAATTTGTCCTTTTATTTGTGTATTTATTAATTCTATCTGGTACTGACTTGTTTCCTTTTGTGCTATTTTTTTCATGCATTATTACATTCGCATTACATAAAGGTACTGGATCAAGTGGTTTACCCGATCAGAAAGTCTTTCACCATGGAAAAAAGGTGTCTTAGAAAAGAGGAACTCAACTTGTCTGTTAGACATTGGTCAGAAGTCAGCCAGAAGGCCCAAGGGGACAGTTTACCAAGTGAACGCGTGATAGCCGGGTACACCTATGTGAGTCTTCAACAGAACAACTTAGGGGATCTTCAAAGTATCTGGGAAGAATGGGACCAGAGATTACAAGATAGATTCCGTGATAGTTATGGTGACATTGCACAGTTGATGTACATCCGGGTCAACCAGCCCCTACTCCGAGCCATTTTTCAGTTCTGGAATCCTGCCTTTTGCTGCTTCACCTTCAATGGATAGGACATGATGCCCACAGTAGAAGAATACACCGCTCTTCTTAATCATAAAAATGTTCAGGAAGATTGGATCTATGCAAAACCTCCGAGGAATCAGAATTACACTTCCAAGCTCAAAACCTTTACCGGAATGAGCGACGATTGGGTCAATGGCTTGATCCGACTTCGAGGAGATAGTACAATATTTGCATGGGAAAACATTCGAGACATCCTACCTGCACATCCGGATGAAGAGAAAAAGTTAGACATGCTTGCCTTGGGAATATATGGATTGGTGATCTTTCCAAGAATTCTGGGAAACATTGATGTGGCCATTCTAGATTTTTTTGAGCGGATAAAACGGCGAGCAAACCCAGTACCAGCTATTTTGGCCGAGACCTTTATTTCTCTAAATGCCAGTCGGAAGCACGAAGAAGGGCGTTTTCGAGGATGCGCACAACTGTTACAGGTATGGATTCAGAGCCACATGTGGAAGACACCGACGAAGGTTCTGCCGGGAATATCCTTCCAAGATTTTTCGCCTTTACGAATACCTAACAAAAGAGTGAGAGGACTTGAAAACAAGAAAATGGGCCAGTTTCTTCAGGAATATCCAAGGTGAGGACATAGTATGGAGGGTCCCGTGGCTCGGTAGAGTTAATTACTTTTTATATAGTTGTGGTGATTTCAATTGGCTGATGATGTTGGGACTACATTGAGGGATTGCTTGTGATCCACTTCTAGTGTCCCGACAATTCGGATCGCGACAGTTCATTCCCAACACCGCCGGGTTAAGCCGAACTGAATTTCTTTTCAAAGGGAAGTTCAAAGAGAAAGTTCAGACTATCATGAGGGCTTGGGACCATTGTTACCGGATTAGAGTGGAAGGAGACACCGAGTACATGACCACCCCAGACTACGATCTTTGGAGACGTTTGAGGGTAAATAATATGATTCCCGAATCTGATCAAGGACCAGCAATGTCACTAGAAGAGCTTACAAGGGTGATACCGTCTGAAGCTGACATCTTAAGGGATGAACTCGAAGAAATTAAAAAGAAAATGGACATCCAACAGACTCAACATGCGAGCGAGCTCTATAAGGCAAGCTTAGAGGTTGATGAACGGGACGGGATCATTAGGCAGTTGAAGAAATTAAATGCAGATTTGAGCGACAAGAATGCTCTTTATCAAAAAGATGCCCTTCTACTACAAGCAAAAATACAGAAGGCCGGCCGGAGTCAATTCATAGCTGTGGAAAGAGAAAGAATGAATGGCATCCGTTTGGTGGAAGATGAACGAGAAATCAACAAGAGAGCGATCGAGAAAGAGATAGAAAGCTTCCGGTTGGCTATGGAGGAAGAAAAACGGTCCTCCAAGAAGGCCATTGATCAAGAAAAGGAAAGACTCAGGCAAGAAATCAGCAAGGGAAAACAAGCAGTCAATCATGAGAAGGAAAACGTCGCTGTATGGAAAAGAAAGTCCATGAGTAGCCGGAATAGACTGTTAGAGATGCAAAAATTGTACGATGACACCATTCAAAGTCTGGAGCAAAGCCAAAGTTAGAATGGCGAATTAAAAGGAAAGGTGGCAGAAGTTGAACACTCCTTTCGAATGTACTGCCAGAGAAATGGCTTCACTGAGCTACAAGAAAGAGAGTGCGAAGTAAGCATGTTACGAGCACGAATTAAATCCCTTGAAGCAACTGTTGAGGATTACAAGGAAAGAATTAGGGTGTTCGAGGAGGCTGCCGCCGGAGGGGACACCTATTGGCAAAAGAGACTGCGTGACGCTGCCCGGATGGTACAGGATAGGGACCAATATTACGCAAACCTGATGGTGGACATACAGCGAGTCGCCAGGCATGTGAATGATTTGGCCATCGAGGCTGAAACACTCCGACCTTTCATAGTCCCAGAAATGGAAGAAGCTCCCAGGTTCAGCAAGTTGCTCCAAGCAATTGGAAGATTAGGAGATAGAGCTAGAGCTTATCTATAGGACTCTGTGTTGTAATTAGATCTTTTGTATTAGGAATCTTTATTTTGTAATACGAACTCTGTTGTAATCTAGACCCTTTAATTCCCGTGAAAGTAGTTTAAAAGGGTGATTACCAGCGGAATCAGTACCTTATCTGTATACATTCTTGCATTGCATCATGACATTCGCATCATTATACATGCATTTATTTTCTTGCAACCATATTAACATTATGAATATTGTGGCAGTGTGTGTAGTTAACCCGTAATCATTCATCATCCATACCTTACCCGATTACAAAAGCAAGCTCATGGAAGACAGGATAATCAGTTTAGAAAAAGGGCAAAAAGAGCTGGAGACAAGGCTTGAAGAGGCCCAAATAAGCCTTAGTGACCAGATTGCTCAGTCACAAGCATCGATAGTATCCGACATAACCGTACTGTTGGCTAAAAGCCTTGGAAAAAGAGTGGAAGGAGAAATCGTTCAAGAGCCAGAGGGTACCCCAGCTCACTACAAGGTTCAACCAGCTGCACCGAATCCGGCCAGAAAGATGTATATCGACCCTGCTGGAATGTCAGCTAGTCTTCAGATAGGGGCACCTGAAACTCAACCCCTCGACACTGAAGCACCCTATGAAGAAAAGGTACCGGACCTGAACATGGTTGAAAGAATCAGGACCGAGGTAGAGAAAAAGTGGGATGAGAGGTTTCACCTCATGGAGGAAAAATTTAAAATGTTACAATCTATGGAAGAGTCAGGAAATGACGCTAGCGACTTAAGTCTGGTGTCCGATCTTGTCCTACCACCAAAATTTAAAACACCAGAGTTCGACAAATACGATGGAACCACTTGTCCTTCCGCGCACATAACAATGTATTGTCGGAAGATGGCGGCCTACCTTAAGGACGAAAAGCTACTGATACACTGTTTCCAGGACAGCCTAACTGGAGCGGCATTACGGTGGTACACCCAGTTAAGCAAGGCAAATGTTAAGACATGGAAAGATCTGTCGAGAGCATTCATTGAGCAATATAAGCATGTAACAGATATAACCCCCAGTAGAATTATGTTGGAAAATATGGGGCAGAAGTCCAACAAAAGCCTGCGGCAATACGCCCAAAGGTGGCGGGAAGTGGCCGCCCAAATTCAGTCACCCCTCCCGGAACATGAAATTACGTCGTTATTTGTTAATACTCTGAAAGGGGCACTCTTTGATCGCCTCATTAATAACACAACGCAGTGCTTTGCTGACTTAATCAGGATTGGGGAGTCCCTTGAATTGGCAATTAAGAGTGGTAGAATTGATAGCAGGGAAGGGTCTCGAAAATATAGCAAGAGGAATGAAGTAAACGCCACCAGCACTTATACCACCCCGAAGAACTTCACAGTCTCACAGCCACAAGCACCTGTGGGAAAAACACAAAACTCGAATCAAAGAGAGGAGAGAATCTCCAAAAAAGAGAAAGAGATGAGAACTTTCACTCCCCTACCTGTTTCATACTCGAAACTTTATTCCCAGTTGTATGAAGCAGACCTGGTCCGTCCATACATCGTTACTCCTGTCAATCCGCCCTTCCCTTCTTGGTATAATCCGAACGCGCATTGCGACTATCACGGTGGTGCCCCTGGATATCCCACTGAGAACTGCCTTGCCTTCAAAAAACTTGTGCAGAATTTAATCGATTCTGGGATATTGAAATTTGAAGAACCAAGTGTAGCTACTAAACCGCTACCTAATCATGGGAGCAGACGAGTAAATGTTATTGAAGAATACTTTACCAGGAGGATTAAGGATGATGTATCAGAAATCAAATCTCCTTTACGATGGGTATTTCAACAGTTATGCATGGCCCGTGTGATCGACAAAGGCATGATAATAAGACAGAAGGGATGTGGAGTGTATTGCGAATTCCACCAGAATGAAGGACATGACATCCAAGAGTGCGATGAGTTCAAGAGATTGGTACAACAATTGATGAATGAAAAGCAAATAGAATTCTTCGAGGAGCCCATGGGGAAGAAGGGGTCGGACGTACATATGACGGATAGCCCCAAATCTAAATACGGGAAGGATAGACCTTTTATCATCTCTCCCAGGCCAGGGAATGCAGGTGCCTCCCAAGGAGAAACCAACAAGATAAGTCCCAAGATCATCATTTCAGCACCATCCCCATTCCCATTCAAGGATATGCGGCAAACCCTCTGGAATTATGCTATAAATGTGACCACGCCAGAAAAACTAGAACATGGTCAGGTAAAAGAGCCTACGCTAAAAGACCAACAAAGCCAGAGCGATGTAAACGTTGGTGAGGTAGGCCATTTCACAAGGAGCGGCAGATGTTATTCCTCTGAGGCTTTGAAAGCAGTTGAAACAGATAAAGGGAAGAATACAGCAGTTAGCCCCAAGCAGATATTTGGAGAAGAACCTCCCCCAAAGATGAATGAGCCGATGACTGAGGCCCAAGCCAAAGAATTTCTGAAGTTCTTGAGACATAGCGAGTACAACGTAGTGGAACAACTACGAAAGCAACCGCCGGGATCACAAGATGGAATTACTCTTGAGTTGAAAAACACCGGAGACGCTATTAAAAGTACTAAATCAAACTTTTGTGCCCCATGATAATTTTTTGTGACAAATCTTGGACAGGATAGTGGGGCATATCACTGCCTATAATCATATAACATTCGGTGATGATGAGATCCCACGAGGAGGAATGGGGTCCACCAAAGCCCTTAACATCACAACCCACTGCAAAGGGTATGTAGTACTGGCGTACTGATTGACAACGGGTCAGCATTGAACGTCTTGCCTATGGTGACCCTGCAAAAACTACCAATAGATGGTTCTCACCTAAAGCCCGCCACAATTCGGTAAGAGCCTTTGATGGTACGCAAAGAGGAACAATGGGGAAAATTGAGGTGCCCCTATTGATCGGACCGACTGAATATGTGATCGATTTTGTGGTGATGGACATAAAACCATCTTACAGCTGCTTATTGGGAAGACCATGGATCCACTCCGCAGAGTTGTCCCCTCATCATTGCATCATAAATTAAAATTTGTAGTCGAAGGTAAATTGGTCACTGAGTAGAGGTGGGCAGAAAATTGTTGCTTTCGTGACATCGACGCCCTATATTCAAAATGATGAAGATATTGCGAGAATGCTCGTTCCGAGCATTAGAACTAGTGAATGCCACGTTTGTTTCGGAGGGAAGTCGGATCCCTATCCCAGGTTATCTAATTGTACCAAGATGACCGTCGCAGAAACTTTGGGCCGAGGAGCCAAAGTAGGAAAGGGGTGGGGAGAAATTACAAGGAAACCTAAGAGCCAAGAATATGATAACCAAGAAGGATCGTTTTGGGCTGGGTTACCAACCAAGTGTCCAACAGAGAAAAGAGGAATACAAGAAAAAGGAAGAGCAAAGAAAAGCCAGATTTAAAGGAGAAGACATTCCGTGGAGACCAATGTCATTTCCTAGTTTAAAAACCTTTTTTGTCTCGGAGGATTCTACCCGGCCAGTCAAGAGGTTGAAGAGGCAATGAAGGAAAATGACGTACTCAACCAGGAGGAGACATTCAATGAATCATTTGAAGGGATGTACATCAACATGATAGCTGAACAAGACCGAGGCAGCAAAATGTTGACCAACATCTGCCCCTGCCATCCCGGGGAAACACTCGATAACTGGAGCTGCATTGATCTACCTGTGGTTTTTAGGAATAGATCAGAGTAATGCTCTGAATCAACCTTTTGTTTTGCCCGTAAACAATGGGGATCTCTTGTATAGGGCACCTATGTTAACTTTTTGATTGAAATGAAAATATCCCCACTTTCCTAAATGACCAAAGTTTCATTTATTTCATTCATGCATTCTTCATGTTCATTCCCTTCATATAAAGCCGTCTCCTTCCCAATACAATTCATTGTCATTTAATGCAGGTCGCTCATGATTGACGATATGAATGATACCGGATCCAATCCTGGAGTGAATTTTGAATGCCCTGAGGTCTCAGAGGGAATTGAGGAAGGATATGATGAGATAGAAGGTGAGGTCCCGGAAGAGTTGAAGAGAATGGTGGCCAACGAAGAAAGGCAGATCATGCCCCACCAAGAAGAAACAGAAGTTGTAAACTTGGGGACTGAAGAAGAGAGAAAAGAAATAAAAGTAGGAACGACGATTTCCTCAAAAACCAAGCACGAACTGATAACCCTACTTCAGGAATTCAAGGATGTCTTCGCCTGGACTTATCAAGATATGCCAGGGTTGAATACCGATATAATGGTGCACAAATTGCCAACAAAACCAGAGTGCAAACCAATACAGCAAAAACTACGGAGAATAAGACCAAAGAAGGACGGGAAAGTTCGTATGTGTGTAGATTATAGGGATCTAAACCGAGCCAGCCCTAAAGACAACTTCCCCTTACCACATATTGACACGCTGGTTGACAACACTGCAGGACATTCATGGTTTTCATTCATGGACGGCTTCTCAGGGTACAACCAGATAAAGATGGACTCTAACGACATGGAGAAAACTACATTCATAACCATGTGGGGCACTTTTTGTTATCAAGTGATGCCGTTTGGGCTAAAGAACGCAGGGGCAACATACCAAAGAGCAATGGTGACTCTTTTCCATGACATGATGCACAAAGAAATAGAAGTATATGTGGACGACATGATTGCCAAATCCTGAACAGAGGAGGAGCACCTACAGAACTTGAGAAGACTATTCCAAAGACTACGGAAGTACCAGCTGAGGCTCAATCCTGCCAAGTGTACCTTCGCCGTTACTTCTGGTAAACTCCTAGGGTTCGTGGTAAGGAGAAGAGCGATTGAGATCGATCCAGATAAAGTGAAAGCCATCCAGGATCTCTCACCACCCCACACACAGAAGGAAGTTCGCGGTTTCTTGGGGAGGTTGAATTATATCTCTCGTTTCATTTCCCAATTAACCGACCGATGTGACCCGGTCTTCAGACTTCTTAGAAAGAATAATCCTGGTGTGTGGGATGAGGAATGTCAAAGAGCCCTAGAAAAGATCAAAAAGTACCTGACAAATGCTCCAATTTTAGTCGCACCAGTACCAGATCGACCATTAATTCTCTACTTGAAAGTTTTTGAGAATTCAATGGGATGCGTATTGGGGCAACACGATGAGTCAAGAAAAAGGGAGCAAGCCATCTATTACCTAAGCAGAAAATTCAATGATTGCGAAACGCGGTACCCGCCAATGCAGAAGCTGTGTTGTACTCTAGTTTGGGCTACCAAGCGGCTTAGACAGTATATGCTGTACCATACTACTTGGTTGATATCCAAGCTAGACCCATTGAAGTTCTTAATGGAAGCGCCAGCACTAACAGGAAGAATGGCCTGATGGCAGATGCTCTTATCCGAATTCGATATTGCATACGTTAACCAGAAAGCCGTAAAGGGGAGTGCCGTAGCAGATTTCCTAGCTAGTCGTGCTTCGGACGACTATGAGGCATTGAACTTTAATTTCCCAGACGAAGACTTGATGTGCATTACAACCGAGGAAGAGGTTTCAGATGATAAATCATGGAAGCTTTACTTCGATGGAGCCTCTAACGCCCTCGGACATGGGATAGGAGCAGTGCTAATTTCTCCTGAGGACGTCTATTATCCTTTCACCAGCAGATTGGAATTCTTCTGCACTAACAATATAGCTGAATATGAAGCTTGCGTTATGGGACTGAACTTAGCTATTGAGAGAAAGGTTAAGGAACTTCGAGTATTCGGAGATTCATCCTTAGTAATTTACCAATTGCGCGGGGAATGGGAAACCAGGGACCCGAAGTTGGTCAAATATTATGAATTGATTCAAGAGCTCACCAAAGAGTTCGAAAAGGTCAGCTTCAATTACCTTCCCCGAGAAGAAAATCAGATGGCAGACGCCTTAGCAACCTTGGCATCCATGTTCAAAACAAACACCGGGGCAGAAATGAAGCCCAATGAGATGCGGACGTTTGAAAGGCTTGCTCATTGTTGTAATGTACAGGAAGAGATTGATGGAAACCCATGGTACTATGACATCTTGCAATATGTCAAGCTTCGAAAGTATCCAAAAGGGGCAAATGACAATGACAGAAAAACACTCAGAAAAATGGCAACAAGATATGTCCTAGATGGGGAGATCCTATATAGGAGAAGTCATGATCAGACATTGCTGAGATGTGTGGATGCCCGGGAGGCGAAAGAGATTTTAGCCGAAGTACATGACGGGCTCTGTGGAACGCACACCAACGGGCTGTCTATAGCCCGAAAAATTATGAGATATGGTTATTTCTGGTTGACCATGGAGGGAGATTGCATCGATTACACCAGGAAATGCCATAAATGCCAAATTTACGCTGACAAGATTCACGCACCCCCATCGCCTTTACACACCATGAATTCTCCGTGGCCTTTTGCGGCATGGGGCATGGACGTCATCGGGCATATTCATCCGAAAGCTTCCAATGGACACCGTTTCATTTTGGTCGCCATAGACTATTTCACTAAATGGGTAGAGCCAGCGTCTTACGCCAACATCACAAGGACTACAGTATGTAAGTTCTTAAAGAAGGAGATTATTTGTCGATACGGATTGCCGAAAAGGGTCATCACCGATAACGCTTCCAATCTGAATAACAAAATGATGACGGACATGTGCACTCAGTTCAAGATAACACACCACAACTCCACAGTCTATCGTCCTAAAATGAATGGAGGAGTGGAAGCAGCAAACAAGAACATAAAGAAGATCATAGCAAAGATGAGGGATACCTACAGGGATTGGCACGATAAGCTGCCATTTGCCCTTTTCGCCTATAGGACGTCCGTTCGCACATCAACGGGGGCAACACCCTACTCCTTGGTGTATGGTACCGAAGCAGTACTCCCCATCGAGGTAGAGATCCCGTCTCTCCTGGTCTTAAATGAAGTAAAGTTGGAAGAAGCCGAATGGGTGCATTCCAGACTCGACCAGCTAAGTCTCATTGATGAAAAGAGACTAAAGGCTATTTGTCATGGTCAGATGTACAAAAAGCGGATGATGCAGGCATACAACAAAAAGGTGCGCCCAAGAGAATTCAAAGAAGGGGATCTGGTGCTCAAGAAAATCCTCCCGATTCAGAAAGATTCTCGAGGAAATTGGATGCCCAACTGGGAAGGGTCGTACATGGTAAAAAAAGTCTTCTCAAGAGGAGCCCTAATCCTAATAGAAATGGATGGAGACGAGCTGAAAAACCCTGTAAATTCTGATGCTGTTAAGAAATACTATCTTTGAAAAAAAAGAGAAAAAGAAATAAAAAAGAAAGAAAAAACAAAAATGGAGAGCTCAGGGCGAAAACCCGCAATAGGGCGTCTTGAAGCAGAGGGAGGACCCGAGTTGAAAACCCGTAAAGGGCGGCTCGGGTAAATTGAAAAGTTGGATATCCGAAGAAAAGGGTATCCCCATGAACACCGTGAAGAGGGAGCTTCAGGCAAAAAAATTCTATGCCGGTTGACAGGATCATGTATAATTCATACTGAAGATAATGAGGGATCTTGTATTTTATACTTAACTTTTCTTCTTTCTCATGTGTGTCATACCTCTTTTAAGATATCCCAAGCCCTTAATCGTAATAAAATCGTGTTTTTGAGCATCCGTTCCTTGCCTTCTTGTTAATTTCAGGCAAATAAGCTAACATAGGCTTATGGTAAAACAAGAGATTTCTGAGCATTACTGTGATCTAACCTTAAAAATGCAGGTGATTAAAGAAAATGATGTTAACTTCGCCCTCTAGCTCCCTACATAACGGCTGTTGATAGGGAAGGCGGAAAGCTTCAAACAACCGGATAGGATGACCAATGGCGTACGTCCTGCTTATTCAAGGAAAGCATGCGAGATAACAAGAGAGATCTCCCATGTGAAAACCCAGAAGGGCACCCCTAAAAAAAACTCTCTAAAGCGAAAACCTGAAAGGGCACTTTAGAATCCCAAGTCGTAAATAAAAAGAAAGGTTGGAATGGTTGAACCCGACAGTGAAGTGGGGTATCGACGCCCGTGAAAAAGGAGAAAGTGAACAACGCGATCGAATAAAGACCAAAGCAAGCCCACCAAGATATTGACACTCATGCATCATGAATAGTCAGACATCACTAGGATTAGGAGCATGTCAATTCATTTGTCATAGCATTTTGTTTTATCTTAGACAGGTATCTATGGATTCAAAGAGACATCGGTAGCCATCGTGGTGTGAATCCCAAATGTGAAGACAATGGTTCTACATACAAAAGGCCTATGTTTCCAAGCGTCTGCAGAGAGAGGTTCTATATAGGAAGAATCCTCCGCTCTAAGATTTCAGAAGCTGAAAGTTTTGTATAGAAAGGACTTACAGCTCCAGGGTGAAGACTAGCAGTTCTATATAGGAAGAACTCCCAATCGAAAGAATTCACCCATGATACACAAAGGTTTTATATAGGAAAAACCTGTTGTGTCTGAAAGCGACGAGTCTTATATAGGAAGGGCTCAGAGCTCTACTGTCTTAGAGTAAAAGATTCTATATAGGAAGAATCCGTAGCTCCAAGATTTCAGAAGCTAAAAGTTCTATATATGAAGGACTTACAGCTCCAGGGTGAAGACTAGCAGTTCTATATAGGAAGAACTCCCAGTCAAAGGAATTCACCCATGATACACAAGGTTTTATATAGGGAAAACCTGTGGTGTCGAAAGTGAAGAGTCCTATATAAGAAGGGCTCCGAGCTTTACTGTCTTAGAGTGAAAGGTTCTATATAGGAAGAACTGTAGCTCGAGAGATTTGAAGCTAAAAGTTCTATATAGGAAGGACTGACAGCTCCAGGGTTTGAAGACTAGCAGTTCTATACAGGAGGAACTCCCAGTCGGAAGAATCTATCAGCGACGCAAAAGGTTTTATATAGGAGAAACCAGCATTGAAGGCGAAGAGTTCTATATAGGAATGACTCCAAGCTTTACTGTCTCGAAGTGAAAAGTTCTATATAGGAAGGACTCATAACTTGAGGCTTCAGAGCGAAGGGTTCTATATAAGAAGAGCCTGTAGCTCCAAGATCGGAGGGGGAAGAAGCTATATATAGGAAGGACTTACGAGCCCGAAGATTCAGCCGAGGAAGAACGGAGAATTCCAGAAGAACACGTGTTTCCAAAGCTACAAACAGGGAAGTCTGATAAAAATGAGTGCTTATGAATCTTTGCTTTGTTCCCATTCCACGAGAACAAGCAAAGAGGGGCAACTGTAATCACTCATTTTTATCTGGTCTGTAAATACATATTAGTATAATTATTATTATATTAGCGTTGTATGTATATATTGTATTATGTTATGCTATATGTTTATTATGTGCATGAGTGTTATTAATATATGTAAAGTGTGTAGTGTGTGCATGTATATTATAAACTATGTGTGTATACGTATTAATAAGTAATACGGTGTATGTGTGTCACGCATGTATCTATATTTAGTACGAGCGTATTTGTTTTACGGATAATGTGTGTAGATGTTATGTTAATTATGTGTATGATTGTATATGTATGTATGCTAGTATGTTATATTAATTAATGTTTGCATAGGTACATACGTATGTATTATCGTAGGTGTATTATTATTATTAATTTTTGTTATAACTAATATTAATGTTATTATTATTGGGCTAATATAAGATGAAACCCAAAAACATATTAAACGCCAAATGAATAAATTACCAGTCCAAGCCCATTACATATTACAAGGCCTGATCAGGCCCAAACCAGCCAGCCCATCCTAAGAAAACCCTAGCCCACACCAGATAATAGACTATTGACGTCATTCTTTCAATCTTGCGCAGCTGAACGAGGGCCCTTGGATTAGATCTGGATCCGACAGCCACGATGGAAGCATAAGGACGCCTCATCTACCGCGTGAAGTCCACGCGCTGGCTGTTGGGTTCCCTACTCGCGTTTGTGAGAAGTGCAAGAGCGTTATCTTCTTCAGGCCACGTGGCGTGATCCCAGGCCAGTGCATTATTTCCGAGGCCTCATCTCAGCCACCCGATCATCGAGCATTCCTAGCCGTTAGATCAGATCTGATCCAACAGATAGGAACGATTCTGGCGATAATAATCGCCTCGCCTCCTGAGACGCTAGTCTGTGCAGACGAACGGTCACTTCCACCACGTCGCTCCCCATACCGGCCGTACCAACCACCAAGTATGGCCGGGCATGCCAAAGACAAACACAGAAAGGCATCAGAATCAGATCAAAATAAGAGATTATGTACTAGTCTAAAAAAGGGAGGCAGAGAGAATATATGTAACGGAGCAAAAAACAAAAAACAAAAGGTCTCAGTTCAGTTGTAACCCACTTTTCCAGAAATACAAACAAGTCTCATCCTTTCATTATTTCAAAAAAAAACTTACAGAGATCATACAAAGGTATCCATCCATCATGAATATTGCATGCATGCATGTATTCTAAAAGTAGGGAAGGGAAAGGAGAGTGACGTTTTACCTTCAGAGGACAGTTCCTCTACCGGCAACAAGCCTTAATCTGGTGAGCCGGCTAAAAGGGGAAGGTGTTCCTTCGGTCTAGAAAAAACATGTACGGTTTTTTTTGTTTTTCTTTTCTTAGATCTAGGACTAATAGGGGCTTTTTCTCCAAATCCAAGTTCGAATTCGAGTTTAGGGTAAGGTAAGGTTCATTTTGGTGTTTTTTTTGGGCTCGCCAGCGGCGGAGAAGACGGCGGTCGGCCGCCGGTTTCTGGGTTCATCAGGGGATGAGAGCAAAGAGAGGGGGAGAGTATTATAAAACGGATCGAAATGAAAAAAATGGGGAAATTTTGGGATAAAGCCGGAAAAAGAGTTTTTATAGGTGGTTTTATTTCGAGAAATGGTCAAATTCTGTAATAAATCCCCCCGCATTTTCGATATTTTCGTTTTTGTCTCGCCGCAGGGGATATTTGCAACTCTGGTCCCCCATGTATTTTGAAATCTTGCAATCTAGTCCCTAAATTAAATCGAATCAGTTTTTAAATGGAAAAATTACCTCACTAGTCCCACCGCGTTTTTGAATTTTTCACTTCGGGTCTGCCCCTTGGTCTAATTACAGTTCCAGTCCTTTCAAATTTGGTTCTGCTTGCATTTTCGTCCCTAAATCGCCTATTATTTTCCTTTAATTTCTGCTCCTGATGTTTATTTCTTTTCATTTATGTCCTGATTCAATGTAAATATTCATGTTAGTTTATTATAATCGTGTATGTTGATGTAGCCTTTTGCTTTATCATATGTCCCTCGTATATGCTTTGTATTTTATGTTTACATGTATATGTGTGTTAAGTTTATGATGATTATGTATCTTCATATATTTTGTTCATTATTCGTATCACGTATATTATCGATATTTGAATTGACTCGAACACGATCCGCTTTATATTTCGGTATGTATTGCATGTTTTTCTTGGCTCTTAGGCTATGTATCAGTATAGTTTCTTGGTCATGTATAATGCTATATTTTACGTATGTTATAATATGTTTTATTGTAATATGTACATCTTTGTAATATGTGTTTGTGCTCCATGCCTTGTAATTATGACATGTTAGGTTCATTTTTAGTCAGGATAAGGGATAATTTGTATGTATGTATGTTTTAGATTAGTATTTTATTTAAGTTCTGTTAATAGTTCAGTATGTGAATATTTACTGTCTTTAAATTATTTGCCATGTTTTATATTTTGCTCGCTAAGTTTGCATAAGGAGATATATAAATTGTCAATGCGGTGCCCTTTTATCCGAGCGTAAACGGGGCCAGTATTAGGCGTAGTGATAGTGGTTGGGCGTTTACTCTCAGATAACTGGGCCCTTAAAATTTATTCGCAATTATAACCGAATTTTAAACTAATCGTCACTTTAATCCGGAAAATCTAATATTAATAAAGCGGTAATTATTAAAGTACCAATTTTGGGCGGTGTGGGGGTGCTAATCCTTCCCCATCCGTAACCAACTCCCGAACCCAATAGTTTTCAAATCTCTGGTTTTTTATGGTGTCCGGCCTACCTAAGTGGCCGGTGGCGACTCCAATTTTTAAATAAAATGCGGTTTTTAAAACCCTCACGGAACAAATATTTTATATCCGAAAAATCACAAACACTTCGAAAAACCCATTTTTTAGCGAAAAAGACATCGCTACAATACTCACTTGGATACTATTTTTTTATTTTTAGGAACTTAGATCTAATGTTTTATGAGTTTTTAGTACAGGAAAATGAAAAGGAGGTGAAAATATACCTCTCGACGTTCTCCGATGACCGTCTGATGGTCGTCTTCAGCGTCTTTTTGCGCTCCAACGACTCTCCAACTTCTAAGTATGGCTCCTACCCTTTCTCTCTCTTTCCACTATTATTTGGATAATAATTGTGCAATAATTGCCCGTCATTCTTCCTTTTCTCTCTCTCTTCAGGCTATTTATAGTAGTTGTTAATGGTGATGTCAGCGGGGAATTGATCCAAGTGAAGGGGAAATCAGCCACTCTTGGTCCGACGCGTGTGTTAATTGGGTGGGCCAAAGAAACACATTTATGTTTCTTTGGGCTTTGTTATCAGACTTGGGTGCAAAATGGGCAGGGGTATTTATAATGTAATTGGGTTTTGTATATGGACATTATAAAATGGACTTTTGGACTGTTTTATTGAATATCATAGACTTATCTATTTATTTATAAAGTTTTCATTTATTTATTTATTTATTTACTAACAGAAATATATATAGTTTCCGAGGTAAAAATCAAGTATTACAGCTGCCCCTCTTTGCTCATTGCTGTGGAACAGAAATGGGGCAAAGACTGCAAAGACACGAATTTTACCTGGATCATCTGATTACCAAAGGTTGAAGCTTGTAGCGACGTCTTTCCTTTCCTCTTAAAAACTCGTTTTTTCTTTGAGTAAGGTAGGTCGGACACCATAGAAAACCAGAGATCCATTATGAAAAGGTCTGGGAGTTGGTTACGCGTGGGGAAGGATTAGCACTCTCATCACGCCCGGGAATCGGTACCTGAATATTTGTCACTTTCAAATTGATGGAATTTGTTGGAATTTGAATTGAATTTAACTTAGTATGCTTAATTGAAAATTTGACCTTAATTACACGGGCTTTATCAAATTGGTGGATTTGAATTGATTGGACATTTAATTAATAAGGTTGATGATACATCGGACCATAGATTAAACTGGCATCGAATAAGCCCGACTGCCGTGTTAATTTATGGTTTGATTTTCGTATGTCACCTTTATGCATGATGCAAGCAATTAAGATATGATGTAATGATTTTGTCAAGTTTTAATTTTACCTTGAGTTGGTAGGAATTAATTCAAATATTTGGTCAACATCCTTTAAGCTCGGATTGTTACGACACAAATATCGGAATTAATGAATACCTCCCTTTTTATATTTAAATTCATTAGCATGTGAATTAAATGGGCCATATGAATAACAAAGAAAATGGATAGCAAGAAAGGGCTTGAAAATTAAACACACCAAGAGGCCCCTAAAGCCCTAACCTAAAAGGCCCAGATTATGAAAATCTAATTAGTGATCTAATTTAAAAACAAGGTGAATCTAATATTAATCTTAAATTAGTTAACCCTAAAAGATTGGAAAACTCTAACAAATTATGAGTTATCTTGTAACATGACAATTAATTCGATTGATCTTAAACTAGTGTTCCAATAAGCCAAGAATACTATTTAGTAAATCGAATTAATTAATCATGGTTTAAAATTAAATGTAAAGCTAAACTTGTGTAACATACTCTAACCACCCTAGTAGGATTAGGTAAGTTACTACAATTACAATCAATAATCAATTCAATTATGGCTAGTGAATTCAATTCATTTTAAGTCTTTCTTGCACCTTAAGATAGAGTTCGAATAGGTGAGGATACATTAGAAAATGTATGATGCATTTACTAGATATATTAGGACCCATAAAACAATTAGATATCATGTTCAACACCAATTAGGACTTACTTGTCCTTCAAGCAAGCATTCGACTAGATTAGAGGCCTATTAGGCAATTTCAACATTCAATGAAACTATCAAGCATTCCAATAAGTGATTTACATGTTTTACTTATGTAACCTTAATCAAACATATGTGCTTACAAAGTTATACATACCATTCGGCCAATTCACTAAATGATCTAAGTGATTCATGTCTAACATGCAGATTACTACATTTACTTAATGCTAACTAGCCAACTTCAATAGATCTATTCAACCATTTCATGCATAATTCAACCATAGAAACCTAACATTCGGCTAACAAGCACACAAGTTCATTAGAGTGCATACATGCTCATATATATATATATATATATATACATACCATACTCTTATAGATCATTGATGAGCTTAATTTATACAAACCATAACTAAGTGATCATAATTATACATGCCTTAGGTGCCACCATCCTAGGAGAACTATAACATGATGGAAGCATACTCTTTCGAGCAAAATGTGACTTGTACGAGCTTAGGCTTCAAGGTAGAATCCATTATCAACCTGAATCCTAGAAATGAGACTTGAATAAGCAAAGCTTAGTGAGTGAGTTAAAGTTACAAGGCAACAATACAGTAAGTCTCAACTATGAACCATCAAATAGATGGTATGGTTCCCCTATCAATAAGGAACCATTCGAAACAATGTAAACAATACTAGATACTTTTACTAAATTTTCAATCCAATATCAATACAAGGCTTAAAGTTTAGACAAGCTCAATCTTCCAATTCGATTATCAATAGGTATGTCATGTCATTTAAACATAAGCAATGTTCAAGCAATATTTCAATGTCAATATTTCATGGCATTCGATATTCCTTTACCATCAAGTAATCTCATATAAACAATGTTCATGCAATGTTTCAATATTTCATAGCATCAAATATTTCTTTACCATCAAGTAATCTCATATAACAAGGCTCAATCAATGTTTCAATAACCATAGATCATAGCATTTGAATTTCCTTTACAATCAAGTAACTCATATAGGCAATGATCAATTAAGGTTTCAATATCCATACTTCATGGCATTCAATTCTACCTTTACATTCAATCAATACAATTCAATGTAGCAATAGGTTCAATGTGTATGAGTTGTTAATTCATTTTAAGTATAGCCTTGAGAATCGATTACTCAGTCTAGATACTTGAGTCTCCAACCAAACCGTCACCAATAACAATAATCAATATGGTACCAAGTACCTGGTCAACCCCTCCTACTGTCGCCAATGACCAATAACAATACTTCCCTCCTACTGTCGCCAATTAGGGACCAATGTCCCGGACCGTAGTCCACTCCAACAATGAGCTCTATAGACTCTATGGCATGCAAACTATATCTAAGACCGACTCGAGACCAATGCTTTCAATAGTTATCCATTTCAATCAATTAGAAGCATGTGTTCAATTCAATATGCACAATTTGTGCCAATATTCCCTTTTAATCAAATAGGGCTCATTCCAATCCAATATCAATGTTTCCATGGTTAATGTAGGAGTATCAATCAATATGTCATTCAACAATGAATTATGTACTTCTATCTATAACATCATGCTTCAATTCAATCTAGTTCAATTAGGCAATGAGCATAACAATTCAATCAATGACAATTCAAGCATACTTCACAATCAAGTAACCACTCAAAGGAGTACTTACCTTGCTATTGCTTTATAGCAAGCTCATTAAGAAAATTTACACTCAAGGTTCAATAAAATTTACAAATCAAAACAGACTTGGAGAGGTTACCGCCCTCTCCAAACTTTAAACTACACTCACTGGAATTTTCCCGAGCTATTGTCGATCTCGGATGATAATCCCTTTTCCTCTACTAGCTTGTTGATCTAAGTGGGCACCTTTCATCATCGATTTCCAGTTGATCTAATATTCATACAATACATAAGGTATTAGATACAATCCAGCAATCAATTGAGTCATTATGTGACTCCATACATAAGCATACAATTCAATATAAACATCTAAACTGTTACTGCCTGGCAGCATGTGCACTGCCTACTTAAGTATTCATATCTTTTATTTCGTACGTCAGAATTTCAATTGGTTTACACCGTTGGAAAGCTAAAAAAATTGTCTTTATGACCATATAAGGCTTGCATTTTAGTTCTTTGCCAATTAATACAGTTTTTAACATAAAGACAGGGCATTTTGCTACACTGGACTGTTTGCACTGTCCCTAGTGTTTTTTCTCTACAATTCAGCATATAACCCAAAGTTCAGTTCTGTTTTCTCCTAATGGATTTAGTCATATCAAGGTGTTGTCCATAAAAATTTCAGCCTTAAATTCATTATACACAATTTATAGTGATTTTTCAAAGCTATTGCCCAGAACAGAACATTCTGGGCAGATTACACTAGGTTGAATTCCTAGCTTCTTAACTCATTTTAGCAAGGTCCTAACATGGCAATTCCATTCATGTTCATGTTCATACATTTCTAGGCCATCATAATTCACCTAGAAATGTTCTTAAAACAGGGAATTATCATGTTGAACCTAATTTGATCTATTTGATCACATTTACACATCCAATTCATCAACTAGGCAGTCCATTACCTAATTTAACTAGTTCAATTAGTTGTAGTCATTTTCCAGCAACATATCCATTCAATTCAATCTTCATTTTACCTAGCAACATGATCAAAACAGGGTTCTATGTTCATTTGACATGTTTACACATTTCCCTATCAAAACAGTCCCTAATCAAGACTGTTTCCAACCATGTTCATACTCCTCAATTTTTCCAGCAACTATACATATATCTCATTAGCAATTCAGCTATTGACAACATCAATTTCTCCTATTCATTCGATTGGCATGTTAATTTCATGGATTAATCAATCAACTGAACTTCCTAACTAGTTCATAGCATCAATTCACTATCTATTCATCAATTTCATATAATTCAAGCAAGAACCCTAAATCTTCATGCATCATTTGTATCTATAACACATTAAGGAAGAGATTTTACCTTCCTATCAAGACTATATGAGTGCTAGCAACTCCAATTTCACCAAATTCAAGCTTGAATCTAAGATTAGAGAGCTTTCTCACTCAATTCCCCTTTCTCTCTTCTTTTCTATCCTACTCGGCACAATGAAGAAGATGATGGTAATTCATCATTTAATTCCTCCATTAAAATGACTAATTCATCCTTTATTATCCCCTAATTAATGACATGTGTAGGGGTATTTTAGGAATATGAAAATTTTGCATGCATTCCTTCAATTTATCAATTGTTTCGGTTTGGTCACTTATACATTAGGTTACCACTTTTTCAATTATAGCATTCTAGTCCTTATAACTAGATTTAACACCCTTCTTTCAATCAATTAGGGATTAAATGAAGGCATTGTAGTAATTTCTTATATACTAAATTTGAGGATATTACAACTTGCAATTGATTTTATCCCAAAAGTGATTAAGAAATGTCCAACTAATTTAATGAACTTAACATTTATCCCAATAAGCTAAGAGTAAATTTAAATTCACTAAATCAATTCAAACCCTAATCTAACTAAGGCTCTAGAAGGCTAACTCTAAATTAATCTAATTGATTTAAAGATCGTGCCCCTATGAGACGAGCAAACGATCCTAAACTAATTAAATTAATTTGTCTAATTCTAATCTAAAACTAATTTAACTACCCAAAGCCCAAAATAAAGCAAGGACCAAACTATCACACTATGCCTGGATAAAAAAAACAAATAAATATAAACACAACTAAATATTGTATACTATATAAAGAAAATAATGTATAGACTTAAAAACTATATATATATTATATACTATATATATATATATTATACATTTTACAAAATTCTATTATATACTTTAAAAACTATATAATATATTATACATATATTAAAACCATATAATATATAGTATATAAAAACTATATATTATATAAAAAGCTATATGTTATGGAAAAACATATACTATATTATAAAAAAACCCATAGTTTATATAAAAATCACATATTATATAAAAACCATACATTATGTATTAACCACATATTATACATTATATCAAAACATATATTATGTGCATCTACATCTCAACAAAACAACAAGCTAGCATTAGGAAACATAAACTAAAAATTAAAGAAAATAAAGACGCAAGCTAAAAAGCATGATAACACAAGATAAGCAAATAGGGTTTGAGTCTGGATTTGGGACCACATTAAACAAAATCAAAAATTCGGAGAACCAAATAAAGTAAAAAGAAAAAAAGGCGAAATTGCAAGACTCCATGAAACATTAAGGACTGCGGTCGTGGTTTAAAAAGGTGGAAAGGCCCATGGTGTGATTACAATGGGGCGGAGAGGGTTTAAAACAGATTAACCCATTTGTTTGTTTTAAAACGAGTATAAAACCAAAAAATTTTGCTGATAATAGAAAATTTTTCCCATTTTCACAAAAAAGGCTGGAGAATGCTCCCCCCCTCTCTCCTCTCTGCGACAAACGCCGCCGCAGCGTTCATCCCTACCGCCGAGATTCTTAGAATCCGGTCATCCATCCGCCGTGTCAGCCGCCGCTCACCGGCGGCCGGTGAACCCAAAAACCCAAAAAGACTCCATTTTCTCTTTTAAACACGAATCTAAAACCTTTTCTCGAGAAAGCTTCCCATTTTGACTTAGATCCAAAAAAATTGAGACCCCTTTCTTGCTTTACAACCCGTTTCTGACGCCGGTTCCTTTTCTGACTCACCATGCTAGGCCTCGAGGAGGCTAGGAGGCTTGTCGATGGTGGGGAAGGTGAACCGTCACCAAAAGGTAACCTTTAAACCCTATCTTTTTATTTTTTATTTTCTACGCATGCAAATGAAAAAGAAGGAAATACCTTTGAATGTTACTTTTCTATATTGCTTTGAAATTTCTAGAATGGTTTCCAATGGTCTTTTTTGTTCGGTTTTATAACCGTTTTTACATTTGATATATAAAAAATACATCAAAATCTGTGGTTGGTTGCTTTTGTTTCTGATCTAGTCGGTTTCTGAGATGTTTCTGATATCTTGATTCGCTTTTTGACTTTTTTTCCTGATTTTATCCCCCTACATGCTTTGATATCGTGCTTCTTCCTTGCATGTGACGAGAGATGAGGAGGGGACCATTACTGAGGGCAGAGGAGTCAGGTGCGTGGTGTCGCTCGGGAGCAGAATCGGTCGGGCTTGAACAGCGCGTGGGTGCGACGAGAGGCGAACAAACACCGTATGGGGAGCTGGAACGCCGATAGTGGATGACCCGCGCGGGGGAAGGGCCAACAGTCGCGCTTGGGCGTATGCTGGGAGATGGAGGGCCCTTATCCACTGAATCTGGACTGTCAGATCTCATCAAGATCTGACAGTTGAGATTAGGCGGGTGTAAAATAAAAGTTAATTAGGGTTTTTTCTTTTATCAGATTAGGGCTTAGGTTTAATTTACTATTAGGCCCATAATCGGGCTTTATGTAATGTACATATATTTATTATTTGGGCTTATTAATTGTAAATAGACTTTTATGATTAATACATTGGGCTTTTATTAATTATAGTTTATTGTTTGTTTTTGTTTCTTGTTTGATTTTAATTTAATAATAACAAAATTACAATAATAATATATAATAATAACAGTAAATATAATAGTAATAATAATAATAGATAGTAATAATAAAAAGATAAAATAATAATAATAATAACAGTAAGATAATATAACGGTAATAATGTAACAATATTACTTAATAATAACAATGATAGTAATAACAATGATAATAGTCATAATATAATATACTAATAATATTTTGGTGGTTTTTTTCTCTTCAAATACTAATAACTATAATAGCACAATAGTAAAAGAACTAATAATATTAACACTGTTTAGTTTTTTTCTTTTTTTTCTTTTCTTTTTTCAGATATAATAATAAAAGGTAGTATTATATATATATATATATATATATATAATGATAAGAAGCAAATAATAATACTAATATTCTTTTTTTCTTCTTCTTTTTTTCTTTTTAATGATAAATATACATATCCTCTATATATTAATAAAATAACCAAAATAAATTATCAAAGCCTCTTTATTGTATATATTAGAAAAATATAAAAGCGGGTTAATACCTTGAATAAATTAGTGATTACAAAGTTGTTCTTATAATTGTGAAATTCTTCAATTTTCTGCCAAATTGTAGAGTCTGAAGTTGTTCTTCTCATTCTGAAATTCTTCATCTTCCAAGGTTTGGAATTGCTTTTTGAAATTCTTCATTTTTTGAGGTTTGAAGTTGTTCTTCTTATTATAAAATTCTTCATTCCTCATTCTTTTACTAATCCACCTCTCTATAAAGGCGTTGAATAAGCAAGCTCTTCTCATTAGGAACTTCCTCATTCTTCAAAAGGGCGAACTCTTCTCATTAGGAGCTCTGGGCAAGTTCTTCTCATTAGGAACTCTAGGTGAACTCTTCTCATTAGGAGCTCTGGGTGAGTTCTTCTCATTAGGAACTCTAGGGTGAACTCTTCTCATTAGGAGCTCTGGGTGATTTCTTCTCATTAGGAACTCTGGGGTGAACTCTTCTCATTAAGAGCTTTGGGAGAGTTCTTCTCATTAGGAACTCTGGGGTGAACTCTTCTCATTATGAGTTGTTCATTCTTTTTTGGGCGAACTCTTCTCATTAGGAGCTCTATAATCTTTGCTTAGCGAACTCTTCTCACTAGGAGTTCTGTAATCTTTGCTTGGCGAACTCTTCTCATTAGGAGCTCTGTAATCTTTACTGAGCGAACTCTTCTTATTAAGAGCTCGTCATTCTTTGCTAGGAATGTTGATTCACTTATTCCTCTAAGGAGAAGCTGAACCTAAAAAAAGAAATACCATCAATTAATAAGAATTCAAATTGAAGTGATATGAAATCTCTTTAATTTTAGCTTGAAGCCCTTAGATCTTTATAGTCACCACCTTCTCTACCTAAGGTATCTTGATCTTTCAATCTAAAGCTCATACTATCTCTTTGGTTTCTCTTTCTCTGTTGATCGATCTCCATATATGATTAAATATACTCTTCTAGTCTTGAAGTTCTAGGTTAAAATCTTTTCTTGTTTCTTGCTGATTCTGGTAAATTCCTGCCAAAATATGCAAAATGCTCTGAATGTATGAGTTAGCATGCTCCTATCTTATGGGTGTTTAACTATATATGATGCATGAATTATGTCAATTGATGACCACTTGGGTGAGCTTTCATCTTCAGGGAAGCTCAAAATTTCCTTACTTCATTTTAAAAAAAAAACTCTTTTTGCTGCAAAAGTAGCCCATCTCACAACCAGGTTTAATCTTTAGGATCTCTGCATCTTTTGCTCTAAAATGCCTTTTTAGGTTTTCACTTTAGATTGCTTTTCTCAAAGCGCTCTTTCAGGTTTTCACTTTGATTTTTTTCTCTCTTTTTCTCAAGGCGCCCTTTTAGGTTTTCACCTTATTTATTTTCTTTTCTTTTTTCTTTTTTCTTTTTTCTTCTTTTCTCTTTTTTTTCTTTTTCTTTTTCCTTCTTTCTTTGCAATGATGTTTCTCCATTGTTCCAAATAAAGCTAATATCAATTCTAATGGAACTCATACTTGCCTTTTCATGGATTCATCATATAAACCCTTATCTTGTCGTATCCCACCATGTATTTCTCAAAACTCGAGTATTGGTAGTGACTCATGTCCTATAAAGTCACTATTAATACTTCTTCATTCAACTTTTCTGCCAGCATTTCTTCCATGATTCAAAAAGAGATCATTAACTTCTATTGTTCCAGCTTGCAAACTCTATTCACCAGAATAAAACATCTTCTTCCGTAGTGTTTTTTGCAGCATTGCCCCACTCTTGGACTCAACTATCATCTTTGTCACTTTCACAAGGCTTTCTTGTCTTACAATGCCTTATAAGTAATGATCTTTGGTAATATGAACCTTTAACAGACTGAACTTGATGTAGCTTTTGCCCCAAAATGGTATGCATTCTCTCTTTGCCCCAGGTTTGTCTATGTCGCTTTCTTGCAACATTTGTTTAAATTTTTCTGACACTCTGAGTTGTGTTTTTTTCATCATACTTTTCATCATTAACCAAGTATTGAGGCCACCTCCCGTTCTACCTACACTTAAAGGATTAATATATCATAATAATACCCACAAAATCCTTTTTCTTTTCTTATATCTAATCGATTTATATGCAATATGCTTGTTGAAATGATAAGTGAAAGGCTTAAAATAATATTTTACTAAATTTGAGAAAATGGAATAATTGGATAAGTCATGTCAAGCATGATAAATTCAATGCAATGCCCCAAGTATCTATTGTATAAAGGAGTGAGAGCCCATTAGCCGGAATAGAGCTTCCAACCCTGAAAATTTTCTAAACTGCAGATTATAAGAAGATTTCTTACCAATCTCAAAATATATGAGCCGCCCTTTGTGAGTTTTCAACCCAGATCCTCATTTGGTTTCAAGACGCCCTTTGCGGATTTTCAACTTGAACCCCCGTTTTCTTTTGGTTTTTTCTTTTTCTTTTTTCCTTTTTTTTATATCTAAGGTGCCCTTTGGGGTTTTCACTATAGATATTTTCATTTTGCGAAGTGCCCTTTTTGGGTTTTCACTCCACCTTTTTCCTTTATTTTTCTTTTTTCAATCTTTTTTTAATTCTTCAAGCGTAACACTTCTTGACCAAGTCTGAGTTTATTGAATTACTTCACTCATCTCTGATCATCTCTGATTAAAATCAACGCTCATACGGAAAGAGGTCTCCTTGATGTATAACCCTTTCCAATTAGGCATCTGATAAGTGTGGTTTGATTGATTTAAGGAGTTCTAGTAAACTTAGGTTGATAATTAACTAATTGGGAGATTAGAATAAAAATTGGATGAAGGCTAGAGGTGCCCGAAATTGGCTCTAGCATATGCAAAAAAAAAAATTGATCCCTAGAGGTGCCCGAAACTGGCTCTAGGAGGCGTTAAAAAAAATTTAACTAGAGGTGCCCGAAACCGGCTCTAGTCGATTAAATTAACTTAAGAAAACTAAAAATAAAACACTAGAGGTGCCCGAAATTGGCTCTAGTTAAAACATGTTAAAAAGAACCCAATGAAGTAATTTGAAAACCTATTGTTTGCATAGAATCCGAAAAATCAACTTGCACACAACTCCGCACACACTCACAAGCATTATAGTTTGATTCCGAGTAATTCCTCAGTTTTCTGAAAAATAAAAAGCCAATCATACTTTGTGCCCCGGTTCAGAGAATTGAAATCAAGTTCAAAGCTAAGTTTGTGAAAATTTGAAGTCTTGGCAGGTAATTATGAGTTTGCATTGCTTGAGGACAAGCAATAGTTCGAGTTGGGGGTGTGATA
The DNA here is from genome assembly GCA_019671005.1 of Hibiscus mutabilis. Taxonomy (NCBI): domain Eukaryota; kingdom Viridiplantae; phylum Streptophyta; class Magnoliopsida; order Malvales; family Malvaceae; genus Hibiscus; species Hibiscus mutabilis. The sequence continues at coordinate 34,633,178 of CM033735.1, read as the reverse complement.
AGTGTTCAAAAGTACTATTTTTCTTACCTTTTTACTCATATTATTGTTAGACTTAGGCTCATATTAGTTGCATAGTTAGCCATTCATGCATTAATCCATGTTTCCTTCAATCGTTGAGCTTGATTACATAACTTGGTGAATTTTTGCGGAAATAGATGCTGCTTTGGTGTGTTTTTGTGTGTGTATGTGCAGGATCACTTGCCAAAGCAATGCCGAGCTAGTTGCCAGGGCAATGCATGAAGGATATGCCGAGCTAGTTGCCATGGCATTTGTCGCAAAGACCAAAAGCAATATGGATGTCGAAATTCATGACTTTACAAGCCCAAGATGACATGGAGCAAGGCCCAAGCCCAAAGGAATTTGATTGCCATGCAGAGATTAAAGAAGAATTAAATTCCAAGAAGATAGGAGAAGTTCTAATAGGAATAAAATTATAATAAAGAATTATATTCTTCAAAGATAATTTAATTCCAACTCAAACTCCTCCTCAAAGAAGGACTTTGGCCTAGCCCTATAAATAGCAAGGAAATTCGACAAATCAAGGGAGAGAGCAAGAGTTAATTTCGACAACTCCAAGAGAGGAAGCAAGGGGAATTTTCAGCAAGCATCTAGGGCAAGGAATTTTCGACAAGCTTCATCTTTTCTTCCTTTTTCGATTGGGTTCATGCTAGGGATTGTTTATCTTGTGTTTCTTTGGAACCTAGCCATGAACTAAATTTACTTGGCTATGGTTATTGTGTTTTGTGGTTGTGAGAAACTATTGGTTTTTGTTTAGGTAATAAGAGTTTGCACTTTTCTATTTCAAGGTTTATTCATTCTTGATTCTTATTAATGTTTGCGAGTGAATTGGGAGAGGATCTCGTGATTTCATCCATTTATCTAATATCGGGAGAGTTAGATTCAAGAAATGAATGAATATGATCTTTATACAATCCAATGATGGTGAAGATTAATCCGGCTTAGGAATAAGTTAAGGATTTCAACGGCTAAGAGGAGCGCAAGATTGGTTGTTGTTCACCCTTGATTCACGCAGGATGTATTATCAAGGCATGCACAAGTAGCTAGAGTTTCGACTTAGGGATAAGAAGAAACCATTGAAGAACGCTCCGCCGAACCTTGAAGTTGCTGCCCGATCGCCCAAGTAGTTGCCCAACTAGTCGCCCAAGCAACCATCAATTAGTTGCCAAGGCAACCCCACAGCAAGTCGCCACGGCAACTGAGTTGCCCATGCACTCTTTTACCAAGACAATCCAATCGGCTATCACACCTCAACTCACAATAACCTAGCCTATCTCTCTCATTCGAATTCATCTTTTCTTTTACTTAATTGCTTTCTAGATTAGTTATTAGTTAAAACTTCTATAATCCTTCACTTGTGTTTTTACTTTTTACAGTGCAAGAGACTAGATTCTTGAAGTGGCACCAATCCCTGTGGAGACGATATCTTTTATACTATAACTTGCGACGTGTATAGTTGCACAATTGCGTAGCACTTATTACGCGCAACAGCATCCATTTCCCACGAAATTCTTTATGAACTAGCAAGATCTCTTCAAGCACTAGATCCCCTTCTCGGAATTCTTTTGGACGAACTTTCATTGTTGTGAGCTCATATCGTTCTTTCTTAGCACGACTAATCATCGTAAATTACTTTTATTCTCCTCTTTTCAATGAGATTCAACTGACCTTATCGAGCTTATACTTACTCTGCGTCGTCCAATCTCACATCTGTCAATACCCAATGACAAAATTTGAACCTCGATTAATCATATTGCTTCCTTCCCATAGACTAAAGAAAACAGTGTTGCTTCTGTTGAGGTGCACACTATGGATCGATACAAATACAAAACCATCAACAACATCTCATATCAGTCTTGTAAGTCTTTGAAATAATCTTTTTTATGTTCATATTTGCCAACTCTACTGCCCCATTCATCTCTGAGCAATAAATTTAAAATTATAGTGTTTTATCTTGACTTGCTCACAACTTCTGATATCATCTTGTTGTTCAAATTAAAGGCACTATTAGTGATGATTCTTTATGGCAAACCATATTGACAAATGATCTCACTTCAAAAGCTTGCAAATTGTTCTTCTTGTAATATTGGCATATGAAGTAGCTTTCGTCCAATTGATAAAGTAATCAATCACGACCAAGATAACACGGTGTCTATTGGAGGCTTTTGAATAAATCTGCCTTATACAACAAAAAGCATTGTATACTCTTCAAGCATAAGCTTCCAGGGGTTTATTTCCTTTTACCTTATGTTATGCATATCAAATCCTCATTTGGGAGATTAAAGTTAAGGACTCATGATCATCTGAAGCACGTCTAGCCAAGAAACCCACTATTGCCCATCTTTTGTTGCAATATCAAGCATTTGCCAACAAGTCATTCTCTAGTCAACACTAGTGTTTTCTTTAAGAATTTCAAAGGATCCATTCTTGAGATCAAATATATATTGTCTGAGCCTTCGAGCTACCCAACCAAAGAACAATAAAGCTTTTGAATTGGTGGGCACCGCTGTTTGTAATTGGTGAATCTTTGCTCAGATAATAAATGACTCTTTCCTTCTTGTTTTATCATGTTGGCCTAGTGCACGCCCTTTGAGTTTTCATAGACCGTTAAAGAATCAACGACCAATCTGAAACTGGTTCTATCAGAATTGTGCACTATGATAAATGTTTTTTCTTTTTTTGATCTTTTTGGGGTTTCCTAACATTCTTCATCTCATACTCTTGGAGCATTCTTTGTCAACAACTAGAACATTAGATCACATTTTGTTTGTCCATCACAATGTATAATTTAATCTCTCTAGGCTTCTTCTTCTTCTTCTTCTTCTTTTTTCATTCTTTTTTCTTTTTCTTTTTTTTTTGCTTTTTTGTTTTCTTTTCTTTTTTTTCTTCTTTTTTTGCTTTCTTTTGCTTTTTTGTTTTTGTTTTTTTTGTTGTTTTTACTCTTTTTTTCTTTTTTGCTCAGAGGGAGAAGATTCTGAACAGCTTACCCTCTGCCAGGATTAATTTCAATTCCACTTTTACTGACCCATGAGTTTCACAAATGTGGCTCCAAGAGTATATTTTGTCGAATCGGACCTCAACTGATACTTCGCCAATCCTTGGAGAATCATTTTTTAATTTGCATCCATCTTTATTTCGGTTACCATGGCCCTCTAATATGTTGCCCCATGGCATGAGTCTCGCATGATTGTAAATGTTGTTTTCTCTACCTCGTTTGGATCAAAAGAAAATTGTCTCTCAGGCCCACTTTATTAAGGTCTTGGCCATCTTGATGAATTCATCTTCAAATTGCTTTTGCAACTTTTCTGGACTCATTCTTCTAAGTTTTTTGCTAAACAATCTTGCATTCAGGCCACTTGAGTAACTGGTGCATAACACTGTCTATATCTAACCCCCGATATATCTTGGTCTGACCATGCGAAAATGTCTTTTGAATTCTTGCGGCAATTCAATCAAATCACACTTGGTTTTTTGCTGAGGAAGTTGAACGAATCTTTATTTCTCGTTTTTCATCTCAAGTCCCCAAATTCAAATTTTCAATTTCTTGCTTGTGAGACAGAATCGGTTTTCCTCATTTCTGATTAGCCTTGACCATTCCTCAAGAACATCAATTTCCTCTTCATCTTTGCATTCATTTACCTCTATTAATCATTTGGACTACTCTATTTCAGAATTAGAGTTTGATTCATTCATACAGTGAATAGTAGGGGCCCTGTAAAGAAATAGGGAATATGTATATATAATTGAAGAGAATGAATATTTTAGGATGCATGTTTTCCATTTGAGAAAAATCATGTAAGAAACAAGCGTCAAATACAAATAAACTGAATTAACCTCTCTTACAAAGGACCCCTCAATGCTCGCGGGCAAAAGCAATTGGGATAGTTCAGGGTACTACTCTGTAACGGTCCTAAAACTACAGACAGATCTCTTGTGGTATAACTATCAATCTTTATTCAAGGAAAATTTGAGCAAATTTCAGTCTCGACAATTCTTCATTTTTCCTTTGCCAGCACAAGGACATGCCCTTTCTTGCTTATGTTCTGATGTACACATCGAATCTTGGAGTAAAACTATTATGCTCATGTGTTTCCTTGTTTCTTCGATCAATTGCCTACTCTTTTCCATAGAATATTTAATCATTTGCATGTGGAAATTAACAACTTCTTCTGGACGGAATTTGGATGAACTCTGCTTTTCAAGATGTTGGCTGGAAGTATTGAAGCTTTTAATGGGCATGTCTATTCGAGGTTTTTTCATTATCGGCTGCTAGTTCTCAATCATTTTCACCTTTCTATTCCTTCTCTTTCTTTTCTTGGCGTCTTTCAGCACTTTGATTTTCAGGCATTCCAATTGCATTGGCTCCAATCAGGTGACTACCTCTTAGGTTGCAAATCCTAATGGACTGGCCATCAGTTTCGACTTCTGAAATCCCCTAGTTCAGAAAGTTTTGAACTTGTCTCTTGAAAGTGTAATAGTCATCAATGTCATGATCATGAACTCTATTAAGATATTCACAACAATTATTGGTGTTGTAACAACTTGAATGACGGGGCTTTGAAGGTTTCAAATAATGCGGTGAAACTTCGAGCAATTTGAAATATAGCTCACAATAGGAAACATGAATAAGATCCAGCTTAGTGTTTGATTTTCCACTGACATGAGCATCTTGAGCATTAGATTTTGGGGTATTCTTAAATAAAGGAAACTTTGAAGAGGTAGATGTCCAAACATTATTCTGATTCAGGTAGACCCCGAATTGTAGCTCACTACCCACAAAAGCATGTTGTAGATTCGACCTTTTCTCTTTCATCTCAATTTTTCTAGCAAATAATGGTATTTTGTAGAATCGGGTTTCTCCGTTCTCAAAACATAAAGGTTTATTCTTGATGAAATCATTGACTTTGTGTTTCAAAACTATACAATGAAAAGACTTGTAAAATTTCGGGGCACTGTCATCAAAAGGTTATTCTGTACGGGGTAGGGCAACAAATCTGAATATAGCATTGAGATAGGAATAATCATCCTCTTTTTCTTACTAAACTCTTCAACCTCTTTGTCTTCTGTTTTTGTGCTTGTTGCTCCTCTTTTCTTTGACTGAGGCAATTTCATTATGGGAAAATTTCTAGCATCAACTAAGTCCTTGGCTTTCATCACTTCGGAGAAAAGTTCTACAATCCCTCAACTTTGCTAGGATCATCATGTCTTCAAAATGTCACTGAACCATTGATCAACAAGATTTTTTGACAGAAATATCAAGAATTGGCTTTATTCGATCCTTCCATGTCTGTCTACTGGACTACCTTCATCACAGCATTTTCAATAACCACCAATACATCAAGGTCAAGCACTTCATTATTTCCTTCATAATTCAAACTCAGATCTACTGGATTTCCTGCAGATGCCCCGACTATATTGATCTGAACTTACTTTTTTTTTTCTTTTATGTTTTTGACCCTTTTTGTCTTTTTCGATCTTTTGAATTTTTTTCTTTTTGACCTTTTTTCTCTTTTTTTGTCTTCTTTTTGCAGAAAGAATCATTTCAGGTTGGACACTCATGTGAGATGTAATACCTGCTTGCTTATAAATATCTGTACTTCCATCTGAAACATTCTTTTTCTAGCATTCTTGGTTTCAAGCAAAGTAGTAGCTCGAATTACCATCTCGTTCCGTGACTGGTCAATTCTTTTCTCAACACCACTCAAGCGGTCCCCAACAACCTTCTGAGATTGCCTAACCCTAATAAGTCTATTGTTCATGTTTCTCAGAATATTGGTTTTTTAACTTCCAGTGTCTTTTTTTTAAAAAAAATGCAGTGTCAAAAAAATGCAATGCTCTCTGGAAAAAACGCAATGTTGAATGTAAATATTTTTAATGCAATGTTATTTGGAAAAATGATATTATTTGAAAAATTCAATGTTATTTGAAAAATTCAATGTTATTTGAAAAAAATGTAATGTTATTTTTAAAAAATGATGTCATTCGAAGAAAAAAGATATGTTTAAATGATGCAATGCATGAATGCAAAAATGCAACACAATAGAAAACAAAAACACAAACAAAGGAAATGTGCCAGTATTTACGAAATAATATTGAAGGCAACAAATTTAAATTTAATTGATACAATAAAACAGGTTATATTGAGCAGAGAAATGTATTTAAATCGACAACACCTGTCCTAGGTTCCTGTCTGGTTCTAGTGGGGTAGGCTTCTAAATTACAACATGTGGTTTTTATTCTAGACTTTTGGTACCTGAACTGTCATTACTACCTACTACGACAATAAGACATCGATTCAGGAGTATACGACCACTTATAGTAGAGGTGCAACCTCGCGGTGTATAAGGTTAGTATACAGGAAGAAAGAGAAAAATCCAGTCACAGAGCTAGATAACTCAACGTAAGATAATGTCTCGCTCCCACTTAACGGTTAAACCCCGGGTAGAAGGCTTATGCATGAATGACAATTTATATCACATAAGAAAAAGCTACCTCCATTCTTTCTAAAAATCCATCCAATAATTATTGGAAAAATTAAATTCAAATTATCATTTTTAATGCCAAAATGCCACGTAAAAATAATTAATTAGGCCTAACTCTCGAAAGTCCCCAACGGAGTCGCCAAGCTTTCGTGACCATTTCTTTATCGGATGTGAAAATAGTTCGACGATTAGTGTTTTAAAATTAGGGTTTTGCCCTTTATTTATTTTATCTTGAAAATTAGGTTTTTCACGTTAAATTGGATTTTCCTTTATTTAAACTTGAAAATATTTTGGAGTTACCACCGATCACTTTGGTAAACCGGACACCATAAAAAACAACCAGAGATTCATTTTTAAAAATTTGGGTTCGGGAGTCGGTTACATGTAGGGAATGATTAGCACCCCACAAACGCCTATTATTGGTACCTTTTAATTTTACGTGGCATTTTGAATAATAATTTGAATTTAATTTGACTGTAATTATTAACTGAATTTTTATTTCAAATGGAGATATACTTTTACAATGAAATACATTTTTATATATGAGATTAAAAGCGCCCTGTTAAGAAGCACCTCCATTCATATTCATAAAAATATATTTGCAACATAAAAGGTTTCGAATGCATGATTTATTATTGTCTTGTTCATTTTAAGTATAAACTTAATTAGGCTCTATTTAATTGAGTTAATTAAATTATGAATGTCATTCAATTTAAAGGCGTTTATGAGACAATACCAATTGCTTGAATACCGTCCATCTCAGAATCCCTAGATTCAAATTATATTCACTAATTAAAACGTCATTCTAATTAATTAAAGTAATAACCTAATTAAGGCTCTATTTTAATTGACTAAGTGAATTTATTTAATTTTAAGTTGTAATGTATATTAAATGTACATCTTTAAGGCCAATTTTGAGATAACACCTCATTGCAAGCAAGTGGAGCACCATCCAAGTTTGAACCCCAAAGTATCCATTTAAAATATATTAATTTACTATAATGATCTCCTTAATTTAATTATTGAATCCTAATTGTGAACTTAGAACTTGGGCTCTAAACAATTAATTTCTAAATCTATATGATTAAATTATCTAACAAGATATACCACATGCCTTTTGAAATATGCAACATACAAAATAATTAAACATCAATTAAATAATTAAATTAAACAATTTGAATGAATTTATATAGAAAACATGACTATATAGAACTATTATTAAAATATAAGTGCCAAATTACAAAGAAAATGACAAAATTGAAAGAAAAACAAAACTGAAGGCCAAAACCTTGAGGCTCCAAAAAGAAGGGCATGGATCCTCTGATCCGGCCTGAATGACCCGCGCGGGTTAAGCCAACCCGGTGTCAAAATGGCACTGTTTCAACTCAGGGATAAAACCCCTAAACTCAGTCGACTCGGCCATTTTTCACTCCCACCCTCTCTCTCCTCATTTTTCTTTCACCCAAATCCTCTGCACCTAAACACAAAAACCCAGAATTTCCCCTACATTTTCGATCAAAACTCCCATTTTTCATCGTGTTCATCTCTTGTTCTTTCTATTTTTCTCATTTAATCCACATAAACACATAATCACCCCACATTTCTTGTTTTTTAAGATCAAAAGCCTAAAATTCCATCCAAACTCAACTATGTTCTTCATATTTCAACTCTTCGATCCAACATCACCGTCACACATCTACTTTGGCCTGTCCGACAGTCGCCGAAGGTGACGCTGACCACCACCGGCCGTCATCTCTGGTTATCTTCTTCCTTACTCCGATCACCCTTAACCCTTCCGACCACCATCTGATTTCGGTCGGCCGCTGTGAAATAATTTCTGTTTACCGTACTGGAACCTTAAAATTCCCAAAAAGAGCCAATTTCTTCCGATTTTTACCTCCTAAACCCTAAATCTATTCAAATTCAAGAGAATTCTTCCATCCCCACCAATTTCCTAAGCCTAACTACCTAAACCAAACTCTCTCTTCCTATCATTTTCAACTTCGCCTTGAAAAACTCCGGCCGACACTCAACACAAGATGAGCTCCTCCGGTCTATCTATTTTTTTAGATTTATACTAACTTGGATACTGTTTTTTTAATTTTTAAGAACTTAGATCTAATGTTTTATGTGTTTTTAGTGCAATAAAATGAAAAGAAGGTAAAAATATACCTCTTGGCATTCTCCGATGGTCGTCTCTAGCGTCTCTTTGTGCTCCAACGGCTCTTCAACTTCCAGGTATGGCTACTCCCCTTTCTTTCTCTTTCCACAATTATTTGGATAATAATTGTGCAATAATTGCTCGTTATTCCTCTCTTTTTTCTTTCTCTTCAGGCTATTTATAGTAGCTGATGATGGTGATGTCAGCAGGGAATTGATCGAAGTGAAGGGAAAATTAGCCACTCTTGGGCCGACTCGTGTGCTAATTGGGCAGGCCAAAGTATTTCTTTGGGCTTTGCTATAAGATTTGGGTGCAAAATGGGCACGGGTATTTATGATGTAATTGAGTTTTTGTATATGGACATTATAAAATAGACTTTTGGACTGTTTTATTGAATATCATAGAGTTATCCATTTATTTATAAAGTTTTCATTTATTTATTTACTAAGAGAAATATATATATATATATAGGTACCGGGTAAAAATCGGGTATTACAATGTGCTAACTTAACAGAATAACACATCAGTCAAAAAATATTTTATATAAAATATAGACACATGACTATTCATTTAAACGCTAATTAACTAACATTTTTCATTTATTGAAGATTTATTTTAACCTAAAATAAAACGTTAAAGATTAAAATATTTCGAAAAAATCAAATTAATTATTAAAAAAAAGATTAAAATATTTCAAAATAAAACGTTTTTTTTTACATTATATCTTTCCATACCGCAAACAATTGAAAGCAATATCACTCGCTATCCCATCAAGTTAATAAAGCAATTTGAATATGTTAATCAGCCAAAACTTTTGTTATTAAATCAATTAAAATTTAATCAAAATTGTCAAGTTATAATTTCAATGCGAAGAAAATTACAAATTTGATAAAATTGATTATTGCGAAATCTGTTTAAAATAAATTGAAGGGTTTCATTTCACAAAATTGTATGGTTTTGCGAAAAAAAATATAAAATAATAATTTTTAAAATATTCCAATAGTTTTATAATAAATTATAATTTTTTTATATCTTTAAAAATTTTGTGAAAATTTTCTCTCTTTTTTTGAAATTATTATTTAAAATATTAAAAAATCAAAAATATAATTTTTGTTACAGAGACCAAATAAGACATTTTCATTAATAACATGCCATGTTGCCCCTTTTGATGAGAGCTAAGAGAGTTTAACGGGGTGGTGATATTTTTTAACTTTTGAAAGTTTAATGTCTAAAATGATAGTTTCAATAGATGAGTTAATAGAAGTTGTGGTTGTTAAGGATGTAAAAAGTTGACTTGAGTCGAAAATCTGACTGCAACTGCTTGATTCAGAACTTGTTTTGACTCGAGAAAGTGATGACCTGAAATCAATATGTAACCAACTGTTGTTGACCTGGACCCGAACCCGAGTTGGACCTGATATTGTAGTAACGGAACCCGACCTGCACCCAACTAATACGAACCCGAGACTAACCTGACAAATAATCGATATAACCGACTGAAACGACCCGAGATCCGATTTTACCCGACCTGTTAATTGACCCGGCCTCTTAATTGACCCGACATGTTTTGAACTTGGCCTATTGTTAACCTGAACTGATATTGACTTGGCTTGATATTTACCTGACTTGTAATTGAGGAAGTCTACGATTTGATGATTCTCAAGAGAAAAATGAAGTTATGAACTTATTGTATTATAATGTGAGAAACTAATTGACCCATATGTTGATATTTTTGTTTATTTTAGTCCCTACAACTCTATTTTTAGTCGAAATTGACCCATATATATTTCTAGTTTTGGTAATTTAGTCGAATAATATTTTTGTTTATTCTAGTCCCTATAATTTAATTTTTAGTCAAAATTGCCCCATATTTATTTATATTTTTGGTAACTTAGTCCAATAATATTTTTTTATTCTAGTACTTAAAATTTAATTTTTAGTCGAAATTGATCCATATTCTTTTTTTATAACTTAGTCTAATATTTTTAATATGATGATATTTGTGTTCATATTAGTCCCTGAAATTTTATTTTTAGCCAAAATTAACCCCTATTTATTTTATATTTTTTGCAATTTAGTCCAATATTTTTAATATGCTGATATTTTTGTTCACTCCAGTCCCTAATATTTAGTTTTAGCCGAAATCAACCCTTATTTATTTCTAATTTTTGTAATTTAGTCCAATATTTTAAATATGATGATATTTTTGTTCATTCTAGTCCCTAATATTTATTTTTAATGTGATTCATGTTCGTGAAAATGCGTTAAATAATTCACTCAAAATGACCCAACCCAAAGTCTCTCAACTATTTGTACTAAACTCAAACTTAATATGAATCTGAAACTCGAATTAACCCATGTTGAGCTCGAAATCGATCAACCGAAACCGCCAAGAGGGGTGAAATTGCTTCCCGAATAAATTGGCTAAAATCGAAAAATAGTGGACAATATTGCACGACATTTTAGAGTGGTTCGACTACCTAACCGAGTCTACATCCACTACCTTAGCACACCACTAAGGATTTTCTAATTCACTACTATGAATTCTTCCTTTTGAGGACAAAGGGATAACCTGACAACCCTATCTTTTGCAATGGATAAGATAGAATCACTCTAGTTTTTCTTAGGCTAAACTAGAACATGTCCCTTTTATAAGGTAATTTGTGTAAACAATAAAATCTCACAAGGTGGGTGTTTACAAGATTGAAGCTCACAAGAGTGTAAAGAATAAAAACAATTAAAACGCTCTTTGTACACTATATACAAGAGAAATGAAAAAATACGACTTGAAAGCTAATTTCTCTTGATTATGATATGTTCTCTTATCTTCTCCAAGTGTCCTTGTGACGTTTATATAGTGTGAAATGAGTTTCTAGCCGTTGGGGATGAGTCATAGTTGTTGGGGATGCAAAATAGACGTTACCTACAAAAATTTTAGAATTTATAACTCAAGGGATCGATCCTTTTTCAAAAAATAGGATCGTTACAACCAAGGGATTGATCCCTTGAACTAGAGGATCGATCATTTTGCACTTGGTAGTTGGAATAAAATGATTGAGGCATTTTTTCCACAAAGGGATCTTCCTTTATTTAGGGGATCGATCTTTTTTACCTTGAAGTCTGAAAATGACCTTTTTAAAGTGCAAAAACGGATCATATTGATTTTGAAAAAATTCGGCTTAAGTTGGAAAACATTTGAAACAAATTCTTCAAGTTTGTTTGGACTTTGAATTATTTTTGAAATCTTTGAACAAGTCCAAAACATTTTTCACTTAATTTGTTATATCAAAATATTAGTTCAACAACCTGACCTGAAATGAACTCAGCCTAAAATTAACCCAACCTGAAATGAACTCGACCTGCAGTCCACCTGAGCCCAAATTAACCCGTCAATTAACTAATTCGGACCCGAACTATTTTGACCCAACCTGAAATGAACTTGACCTGAAATTGACCCGCACTTAACCCGAGTCGAGTCGAGTCAAAACATCAAATCAACCTGAAATGACTTGTATTTAATTTGACCCGACCTAACATGACCCGACTTGAAATCCATCCAATTACCTGTTTTTACATCCCTAACGGTTGTAACATCTAAAAATTCTGAGTCAATCGTCGAGAGATGACTTGAGGCTAAGACACTTAGACTTGTAGGATGTTGAATTAATTGGACCAAGTTAAAAAATCATGATAGGCCTGATTTAGGATCAATTGGGCTTGTTGAGCTTAAGTTGGTGTCCAAATGAAAAGGGAAAGAATTCAAAGGACCTATGAGGCAATTTTCCAATGAGTAAAATTTGGTTGACGTTCACCTGATTTATGGGAATTTGACGTGGGGGAGAGTTGTTAACCTTAACCCCCCACCACCCTAGTTTCTTCTTCTCCCTCTTATATCAGGTTTAAAAAAAATCTATTCTTCTCATTCGAGCATTATTTGAGTAGCGAAGGAACTTGATGTCCCCTCTAGCTCAAGTGGTTAACTATATTTGCATGTTGGGTGTTAAACATAAATTAAGTGGCCCCTATTTTCTCGCCAAACGATTCTTGGTTCGGTCGCCAACGGGCGTTTACTCACCTTATTTAAACCTCAAATGGGCGTTTCATGAAAGCTGAATTTTTCAGCTTTTCAGAACGGCGGTTTGGCCCCTAAAGCTTGTTTCCAACCTCAACGGCAAAGGGTAAAAAATTGTAGAATGGCCCTATACGATTTCCTAAAACATTATAAATTGAACCTGTTAAACAATTTGAAGGCTGTGAGTAATGACAGAAGGATGGAATATTTTTACTTTTTTTTAATTTATTTGAATTATTTGAAGATTCAGTTGAATGGATTTCTAAAAGTGCAGTTGTGTAGAGCAACTACATTTGGCCGGTTGACCAAGTTGCTATCTTTATTTCTTATTTTTCTTAAGTCGTGAGTTCTAAACCTACCAAGATCACCCCTTCTTTCCTCTAGAATCTCTCTTTTCTCTTTTTCTCTAAGTAGGATTAGGATTAGAATTAGGCTTTGTCAAAAAAAAGTACAGTGTGTATAAAATGTTGTTCGAAAAATGGATACAAAGAATTTTAAGATAATATTCCGATGGAGTGAAGATCGACACAAGTATGTTAGCCTCCATAATACGCTGTGATGTTGCATCTTCGGTCGAGTCCGAAAGGTCAAAATCTCTAAGGCGAGACGAGAGGACTTGTTGAACAGTACCGAAGCTCCATCTTGGTTGTTTTTCCAGTTCTTCCTAGGTGTGATGGAAGGAATAGCTGGTGATGGAACTGTCGATCTCTTCAGTCATTATGCGCCAGATTCAAGGAGATATTGACTTGTATTTACAAGCTCACTTGCAGGATTCGGAACAACACTTACCATTAGATTCATAGCTATTTCAGATTATTACAGCGGGCAAAAACGTGAAAGGAAAAAAAGAAGAAAAACTGGAAGTCCCCATGCCCATTTCATCCAGCATTGCTGCCAGATGCTAGTTTACAGTGCCATTTACAGCATACTTTGCTGGTTTATATAAATTATATCATCAAACAAGCGCCAAAATAATATTGATTACAGTTCACAACACAATTATCAAATCCAATCTGAATTCCAAATACTAGTTTGATGTGATAAAAAAACACTCCATGGAATTTCATGAGTTCTTGAGTACACAACTGGTTAATTAAATTCATTATTTACTAAGAAAGAGTCGTAAATCACCAAAAAAAAATTAGCTCACAAATCTGAGGTCTATAATTGAGTTCTCTCTTTCAGCATTGCATCACAAAGTTTCACAGCATCCGCATTGTCTTTAACATTGTGCACCCTAACAATGTTCGCCCCAGCTAAAATCCCAGCAGTGACAGAAGCAATGGTTGCAGCATCTCTTTCCACAGCAGCCGGGCGGTTGCAGATTTCACCTAAAAACCGTTTTCTCGATGGTCCAATAAGTAAAGGAGCATGAGAAGCAGCCAAACTTTGCTTAGCAATTTCAGAACGAATGACAGGTAAACCCGTGAGGATGTCCAAATTTTGTTCAGTATTCTTGGAGAATCCAATTCCAGGGTCAAGAATAATCCTCCATGCCGGAACTCCGGATGACTCCGCATCCTTAACTCTCGAGAACAACTCAGAGGCAACCTGTGAACAAACATCACTGTATTGCAGGTTCTCACTACTCTGCATCGTGGTAGGGTCTCCCCTCGTGTGCATCATGATATAAGGAACATTAAGGCTAGCAATCATCTTATGCATGTTAGGATCTAATTGCCCGGCAGATGCATCATTTACAAGATGAGCTCCTTTTTTTACTGCTTCTGCAGCAACATCCGAATAAAAAGTATCCACCGATACGAGCTTCCCCTCCATATCAGGCATTCCAAGAACAGCTTCTAAGACAGGGATTAACCTATCCAATTCTTCTTCCTCGGATATCCTAGAGGCCATCGGTCGTGTAGATTGTGCTCCGATATCTATTATATCTGCTCCTTCTGAAATCATTGAACGAACATGAGAAACTGCATTCTCCACCGATACAAACTTTCCACCATCACTAAAACTATCTGGGGTCACATTAAGAATACCCATTACCTAGATTTTCTCCGACCACTCCCATAAGTGATTCCTAATCGGTAAAACCCTTTTCATCCCTTCTTTTCCGATGAGGGATTCACCACCCAGTTTCTCCCATAAACCAAATAGTCCATCTGAATCTGTAGAAAAAGAATGCCAGCAAACAACGGTGTCACTGTCAATAACTGATCCTAGTAAATCCATTAATGGGGCCATTACAAATGGTCGCTCCCAAATTCTCTCATGGGGGACTGTAAGTATATCAGAACCAATTCGGTACTTGCCGTAAAACAAGATGTCTAGATCAATAGGCCTTGGACCATACCTTATTCCACCAGTACGACCCATGTTCCGCTCAATTGTCTTAAGAACACCCAAAAGTTCATGTGGTCCTAGCTTTGTAACAGCTCTAACCGCAGAGTTTAGAAATCGGGGCTGATCTGTGACATAAGCAGGTGCAGTCTCGTATAAACAACCATGTCTTGTGATATCGATACCAGATTTCCTCATTAACATCAAGGCTTCATTAAAATTATTAAGTCTATCACCAACATTGCTTCCTAAAGCAATCACCACTTCCTGGTCCGGAGAATGAACTTCAACCGAGTGATCAGGGACCGAATGCAGAAACACACGGAAAGGTGCTGCAGTAAATGTTAAAAAAACGGTTACCAAAAAGCTATAAAGTGATTAATTTCTATAGAACTAAAAGATTCAAGTTCCTTTTCCATTTAAACGAATCACAGCTAAATCCAGGAAAACCTAAACTTTAGCATAATGTTATGAACAATACGAAGAACCCATAGTGAATCAGTGCAATAAACACATCCAAAGCTGAATTTGTCCATTGTAGTACGAGAAAAAGACAAAACTATTCATGTTAAAAAACCCATAGAGAAAAAGGTTCAAATTTGAGATTTACCTCTGCAATACTTTTGGGCACCAATAATCCCATGTTTCGTGGGCAAAAGCTTCTTGAAAAGATTCATATATCAATAAGCTTCTTCAACAGCTTCTCATTCTAAAGCAGAAAAGAATGATATATAGTTTTGCTGAATTGCCAGCATCAAACTGCAGTTACAGATTAAAGAAAAGAGATCAAAGTTAATCTTTAAATTTTACAAACTAAATACCAAAAACAAAAAAAAAGTTCCTTGCCTGCGTATTCGTGAAAGGTGAAGTCTTTGATGAATCCAAGTGCCTGCGGCGCTGCAGTGGCCAGTGTGGAGAGGGGGAGATTTTGCGCCGAAGCTGGCTGTCAAACAGATAAAAGGGAGGCTCTACGGAATTTTGACTTAAATATTGCACCAAATTTATTTTTTTTTTCCAATTTATGGCACAATCAACTTTAATTCTTAATTTATAGCATTTTTTACGGTGCATGTAAAGTCGGATTTAGCTGAATCCAACTATAAACAATAGTTTTTTTAAAATACCTCTGCTGCAACATCAAAAATGGCTTGAAGTCGGATCTTGTTGTACCTGTCTTTAGAGCTATTTTTGGAAATTACTGTTTAATGTCGGATTCAACTGAATCCGACTTTACATGCACTGTAACAAATATCATAGATTAAAAATTAAAACCGACTGTGTCATAGATTGAAAAAAAAAATTGATACAATATTTAAGTCAAATTTTCAGGCTCTACTATTGAAATTTGGGATATGAAAATACTTGCATTCTTATTCAAAAACAAAATAATATAGGATAAATTACAATGCATGCTACTTATTTATAGGTTTAGTAATAAATAATTTAAAAGTAACATTTATAATTATATTATAAATTTTAGATTTACTTTTAAATAAACTTCTACCGAGTCCATAGATTTGATAAAATAATCTAGATATTACATTTATAATTATTCTTATTTATCACTCAATTTATATTATCATTGAAATTTAATCCAAATTTGAAATCCAAGTTTCAAACAGCTAAACTTTTTAATTAATTTTGCACTGAATTTAGAGAAGATTCTCAAATTGGTATCAACTACTGAGAGGCATTTCAACAGTCAGTCGATTTATGACATATATCATTTAATGACATTAATATTTTAACCACTCAGTATCATGTTAATAAATCGATTGGTTGTTTAATTGAAATTTTCTATCAATTGGGAAAAAACATTTCCAAGTAAAGTAGCAAATTGATAAATAAAAAAAGGTTCAGGTGCTAGGTTGAAAAGTTATAAAACTTAGTTCAGGTGCTAGGTTGAAAAGTTATAAAACTTAGGTACCAATTTTTATATTAAACCACATATTTTTATGCAAAATTTAATGTATAGTCGAATATATCTGCTGGGGCAAGAACGGAAAGGCTCAGAGAGCGCGTGTAAAACTCTAAAACCCCTGCACGCTTCCCCTATCCGTTCTTTCATTTCCAATCTTAAAACCCTCCTCACGACAACAGCCAATTCATGTTTTGTTTCGCTGCAAATTAGTAGAGATACAATGGCTTCCCTTCCTTTCCCTCATTTTCTCACACTTTCCAGGTTCTTTCCATCTCTCCTTTATCTCACCCTTTGCATATGTTTCTTTTTGCAACTGTTATCATTCCCATTTTCTTTGGAAATTTGTAGATTTTCCCTACTTTTTTTTCCAAAGATCGTTTCTTTTCATCCTTTTTTACGTGTTAGCCAAAGACCCTTGTTTTTTTGCTTTCGTTAATGTGCTAATTAATGCTGAAATCTGGAGCTTGACTTTTCTTTCTTTTATCAGAACTTTGAATGAAATTTAAAATTTTATCTTGGTTTGCCTAAGGCTTTTAAATTTGAATTTAATGTTTGTTTTAGCTTTCTGTCCGCTGTTTGGGGCTTGGGAAAGTTTCTGTTGGTGGAATTTAATATGGGAATGTGTTGTTTATTACTTGATTTTACTCTGTAAGATTAGAGATTAACTAGGGTTTTGCCACGACTTGCTTGTATATTTGAGTGTGGTTCTTTTATGCGTAGCTGTGCAGATCTTTTGGTCTTTAGTTCTGCTTTCTGATTATGCAGGTGGAAGTCGAATTCGATTCGTTTCCCTGAACTGAACTCAGTGAGACCTCTACTTTTCCGGTTGCGGAACAAATGGCATCTCTCAGCCAAGAAAATCACTGACATTTCGTCTCAAGAGGAACCTAGTGAAAATGGAGCTGTTGTTGATAAGAAGGCTTCGGGAACTACTCGACGAACTACAACACGAACTAGGAAGAAAGCAAAAGATGAAGTGCTTGATGAAACTGGTTCCGATAACGAGGAAAGCACAATTTCTGCATCAAGTGAAGATAAGAAAACCACCAGGAGGACTAGAAAGAAAGGTATAACCTTGGAATTTCATCAATTTCTGGCTTCATCGTACTTTTCTTAAGTTAATTATTACGAAATTGATACTTTTATCATTCATAGCGGCATCGGCTTCTACTACTATTAAGGAACCGAATCCTGAGAAAAAGGTGAGGAGAAGGACGGCAAAGAAGGATGACGATACAGAAGTGCAACAAAGTGAATCTGAAATCAGTGATATAGAGGAGACGACTTTAATGTCAAATGCAGGTGATGAGAAGGAGGAAGACCTCGAATTGAACATAGATGAAGGTGAGGCTCGTTTGTTGCCTCGGAGCTGCACAGCATGCTTTTGTTCCTTCTGGAAGACCAGCCAACGGACTTGTAGATTACGAAATTCATGAGAGAATGAAAGAAGCTCGGTGGGCACCAGAAAAATTCGTTAGGGTGCCCGGGAGCTGTGCTGGTAGTGTTGCTCTTGCTCTCGCTTGGCTGGGTGGTAAAGTTGCCTTAATGGGAAAGCTTGGTGATGATGACTATGGTCAGGCCATGCTATGCTATTTAAATGTGAACAATGTTCAAACACGATCGGTTCAAATTGATAGTAAAAGGCCAACAGCTATATCACAGATGAAAATTAGCAAGAGAGGTCGCCTGAGAATGGCTAATCTTAAATCATGTGCAGAAGATTCTCTTTCCAAGTCCGAGATCAATATCGACGTGCTGAAGGAGGTAATAGATTTCAGTAAATAAGCAAAAAGTGACTAGTCAATGCAAATGTTTAGGTTTTATATTGTAAGAAAGCTGTAATTGTCCTAGAAATTATAGATGTATTTAACAAACTCCTTGTAGGCGAAGATGTCCTACTTCAGCACACATTCTCTGCTCGGTCGTAACATGAGATCAACTACATTGAGAGCTATCAAGATGTCCAAGAAATTAGGAGGCATAATTTTCTATGATGTAAACCTTCCACTGCCACTTTGGCGGTCCGATGAAGAGACCAAGATGTTCATACAAGAAGCATGGAATGTTATCGAGGTTACTAAGCAAGAACTGGAGTTTCTCTGTGGAATAAAGCCTGCTGAAGAATTCGACACCAATAACAATGCGAGCTCAAAATTTATCCATTATGATCATGAAGTGGTTGCACTGCTTTGGCATGAAAACCTCATGACTTTGTTTGTAACAAATAGGACTTCCAAGATACACTATTACACTAAGGAGCATGATGGTGCAGTGCATGGGATGGAGGATGCCCCCTTAACCCCTTTCTCGCGTGATATGTCGGCATCTGGAGATGGCATCGCCGCAGGTATGGACTTGCGTATCTGTTTCTGCTTATGCTTACATGAAACTTTGTAGGTTTTTTTGGAGCCACTATTTTGTGGCATTTCGAGCTTTGGCACCTAACCAAGCTGACCTTTTCTACTCAAAACATTTTGATTTTTAGGGAGAAGCCCAAGAGTTGGTCTCACAACCCGGCCTGGCCCATTGAGCCGTATTGGTAAAGCATGATCCAAAATTGTCCTACTTGGGTACCCATAAGTCCCTCAAAGTTGTCACTCTCACGTGCACCTCAACAGATTTTAACCTGAAATGTAACGTATGAATGAGTGTACTCTGTAAAATGAATATCAATTGATCTTCTATCCAAAGAAGGACAATTTCGACTTATGGTCTAACAATGTGGCCGAGCGAACTGGGTCGGGTTGTGACAAATAACATCAACTCTTTAGTTTCCCTAAACTATTTATGTCTGAAACTCGGAACTCATATCCCACGCACATTCAGATAATGGGAATAGGGGTATAAATTCTTAGATATATTGAGTAACTGGGAAAAAGAAATTGAATATATATACATGTTCTTGTACATGTCCGTATCTGATACTAGCCTCCAAATCCAAGTAACGAACTACTCAGTATGGCGTACTATTTTGCAAGAAATGCTATCTGTCTGACAGTCCATTTCAATTGGCTCATCATATTTTGCTAGTAAAATGGTATGAAACTCGAAACTCGTATCCGCCACTGATGTATCAGTGCGCGTAACATAGTATGAAATCATGGCTATCTACTGTTGTTTGAACTTCAGCTTACCCCTTTTTTTGGGACAAATTTTCAGCTCTCCTGAGAATGTTGACGGTTCAGCCACATATGATTACAGATACAGGATACTTGGAACACACGCTCAAGTATGCAATTGACTGTGGGGTCATAGACCAATGGCTAGTTTCAAGCACACGGGGCTTCCCTCCGAGGGAAGGTATCGAAGAAGAAGAGGAGGAAGAAGAGGAGGAAGAAGAGGAAGAGAAAGAACAAGAAGAAGATGAAGAAGAAGACACGGTCCCTGATCCAAATGGCATAAGATCGATAACGGAAAGGGAATATCGAACATTGGTGGAATCAGCAAATATATCGGAATATGGCACAATGTTGGAATCGGTAAGAATTTCTTAGATGTAATAATGATTCATATTGGTCATTTCATTGTATGCCTTAGACAAGAAAGCTTCTTCCCACCGACCTAGAAACCAATTTTGAATGAATGAAAGAGCATATAAATTCCGATACCAGATGTTGCTGCTACCATTGTAGAGCAAGATATGGAGATTCCATTAGAAAATAGAAATTTTGGGGGAGAAAAACGGTTAGGTTGACCGCACACCAAATGTACTCTGAACATAAGGAATTAAAGGGTATATGATCTTCGACAAAATTTGGTTGCATTCCATTTCAGCCATCATGCATACATCACCCTAAATAATTTTGAGGACTATTTAGATTAAAATGTCTTTTTTCTGGATGAAAAATTAAAATAAATAAATGATTTTACAGGTTTTGAACAACCAAGCCAATTTATGTTTATTTAATATATTAACAAAAATAATATATATTTAGGGGTGTCAATTGGGCGGGGAGGTTGCGAAAGGTACTATTCCCATATCCATCCCTGTCAATAATTTTATTTCTATCACGCTCCACGACTCGTTGCGAATACAAAATTTAAAATCATCTCTGTCTTACAACCTGCAAGACTAAAACTATCATCGCTTCATTACTCACGTGGGTCCTGAGATTCACTTAATCCTCTCTTTACTTGTCCCGTAACCCTTTTATATAATATTTTTATAACTATTAGTTAAAAATATAAATCAAATTTGTTATGAAAAAAGTATACAATGCCCTTCATTCGGACTCCCACAACATAGTGAAATTATTATAATTGTCACAATTTTTCTAAAAATAATAATATACGTAATTAAAATTATATAACAAAAAAATTTGGACTAAAAAGATACTAAAGTCTATTGTAAAGGATCGAAAATGGCACAAATAACATGTAAAATAATATTTCAATTGCTTAACAAATAAATATTACAGAAAGAACTAAAAAACACAACAATTAAAAAACAACCTTAAAAAATAAGAACAAATACTGATAGAATCTAAATAAAATATAATATTAGAAAAATAAAATTAAAAAAATAAAAAAATAACGTGTATATGGTCAGGATTGATGAAAAGAAAAAAACCTTAAAAAGCTGGCATAACAACTAACAACAATAAAGAATAAACAAAAAACATAATAAATGTTATATATATATATAAATTTTCATAAATATTTCAAGATAAGTCAATATAAATTATTTTAAATTTGACTCTGATTCAAATTAATATATTAAAAAATATTTATAAATTTGATACGACCAATTTCAAACTCAATTATATACATATATATATATATATTGAATTTTTCATTAATATTCCAAGAAAAAGTCAATGTAAATTATCTTAAATTTGACTATGATCCAAACCGGTATTGTATTTTTAATAACATTTATAATAACATTTTATAAGATTTGTTGGGGCATGTGTGGACTATGCGGGGCGGGTGGAGATAATGCGAGATGGGTGAGAATGTTTCGAAGCGGGTGGGGATGGGGGTACAAAGACATATTCACGCCTTCCCCACCACTCACGACGAATCTAATTTTTATCTTCATCCTTGCCCCACAACCCGAGAAATTTATAACCATCCATGCCCAATTGAATGCGAAGTGAGGTGAATCCCCGCAAAACCCGCCTCATTGACATCCCTATCTATATTAAACTATAGTTGAGATTAATTTAATTTATTTATGATATAATTGAATAAATATATTTACTTTATAAATATTATTTACAATTTATTTTTCAAATCTAAAATATTATTTATAAAACAATATATTTATAAAATAAAATATTTTATAAATATTTTATTTCTAAATATATTATTTTATAAATATATAAATTTAATATTATTTTCTAATTATATTACTTTATAAATAATATTTTAGATTTGTAAAATAGATTATAAATAATGTTTATAAAGTTAATATATTTATTCAATTATATCATAAAATAAATTAATTTTAATTGCAGTTTAATAGATCCTATAAATTAAGTTAATATATTTATAGAATCCTCTTATACCGTATAAAACTTGAAAGTTTTATATTTTTTTGAACTGTTGGATGAAGATAAATGGATGATTGAAATTAACAGTAGAAAATTAGAAGATTATTACAAAAAATAAAGAAAATAATTTTAGCCATTTATTTATTCTCATCCAATAGTTCAAAAAATATATAAATAATTAAATTTTATACTGTCTAAATAGATTCTAATCCTATATTTCCTAGGAAAAAAATTATTATTTTCCTAACTTTTTGTTGCGTAACATATATAACTTTGACCACCATTTAGGAAAATTATAGGAATTGTGATCCTCGTTGAACTCTTTTCGATTACGAATTATATTAATAATTAAAAAGATATATTTTTCATATATAGACTTGTATAAAGTTATACAATTTGTTTTTCAAGCGTAAATCTTAAACATAAAATTTTAAACTTTACATGGATTCTAAAGAATAAACCTTAAATCTTAAACATAATTATGACTTTAAATCTTAAATTTTAAATCTAATCGTTAATTAGGTCTCATGAATCTTAAAATTAACAGGTTTATATAAACTAAAATTTAAAATATTTGAAATTATTATTTAAACCATCACATCACATTAATTAAGTATTATATTTAAAACCTTAATTTTAGTCGTTAAAAGTGAAATTGGAGAAAGAAATCATACATAAATCGCAAATCCCGGCAATTGAATGAAAAAGAGGGAAAATATTTTTAGAAATTGGAAAATTAAAAATGGAGCGATTCATGGGAGAAAATTTATAGGAGTAGTAAAGATATTGTTTTACTTTAATGAAATTTTAATTATTTATTCTTGTACTATTCATAAAAAATATTTTCCATTTAAAAAAAATTATTTATTATTGTTAATTTTTTGGTTAACCATTTGTCTCTAATTTATAATTTGAATCAATTATTACATAAATTTATTACGAGAGCGAACCTTCTAACTCAGTTTAATTTATTCGCCACCTAAAAGTTGAACTCTTTAGTTTAAAACCTTAGCACCCCACCCTAGATGAACCGATAATTAATGATTTTTGTCGGTTTTAATTAATTATTCTGGTCGATTTTTTAAGATTAAATCGTCAATTAATATATATATATATATATGATAATTATTCCATACATAAGCGTTTGTGTAAATTTTGTTTACACAAACGCTTAGTTTTAGGATTTAGAGATTTTGTTTAAGGTTTATGGGTTTAAGTGTGATAGTTTTGAATTTAAGGGTTGTTGATAAAATTTAAAGTTTATATGTTAAAACTTAAATCTCTAACCATATTATCTTAAAATATAAACCATAAAAGCTAAATTTAACCCTAAACCCTAAATTCTAAACTCTTAAACTAAAACCTTCATTTAAAACCTTAAACTTTAAAATTAAAACGTTTGTGAAAACAAAAAGTTCTCCCGCCTATGGGATAATAATCCTATTATATAAATATATATATATATATATGATTATGGCAATACTATTTTCCTTGGAAAATTAATCGTTTTCCAAATTTTTTGATGCTTAACAAAGACTCCTTAATTTCCTCGTAATTCCCTATATATACGAAACCTCTCTGTTCATTCTCTTTCATTCTACTTTCAATATTCTTTCTGTAAAACATTCTTCATCCTCTCATCCTTCCTCGGAAGCTCTGCCAGTCCAAGAAGCCTTCATCTGCTTTTGCTTCTATCACCTTCTTTTTTTTTTTCCGAGTGCAGTAATCGAAATCATTTTGTTAGGGGTTGAGGAAGACATAAAATAAACAGTTATTTCAACGTGTTTTAAGTGAAAATATGAAATCATTCTTGTTGAATTGATTGTTTGTTTATTTGAGGAAGTATATACTGTTTTTTTTTCTTCTTCAAGTAATCAAACAATCTCTCAATAAAATGATTTCATTATTTTAACTAAACACGCATTGAAATAATTGTTTATTTTGTGTCTTGTTCAACCCTTTACGATGTTTTCCTATGTTGCTTTCTTCTCCTTGGGCTTGCTTTCACCCAAAGGATGATGCTCTGAATTGGTAAAGAACCAAAGGCAATGGCAATTCCATGTATTCTCATTCTTAAACTACTTGAAATTGTTTTGATAAAATGCAGCACAGATTTTACAAACATATTATGCATCTATTTAATTCATTAAAAACAGGTAAAAACCGCCAAATATTTTCCTTAGATTGCACAGATTGATTTGCAAGTTGCCATAGGTTGGGTGTTATATGCGTTGCGCCGTCTTTGGAAATTATGGCATTGGTTGGCTTGTTGTTAGTTGTCATGGGTATGTTTTCATCACGTGTTTCAGGAGGTGAATGGACTATCGGATATCTTTGCGAAGGGGTTGTTGATTGTTCTTTGTGGTTTCCGGTTATATTTTAGGTGGTTCTTGTATTCGAGTGTGGTCGGTGTTGTTTCTTGGAGCAGCCTGGATGGGACGGCATGCTGGTGATGTGGGGCTGATGTTGCGCATGGGAGGTGGATCAGCTGGAACCTGTTTTGGTACCATGGTGCTGCTCGAGTGTTGGTTTGTTTTGGTATTTTTGGTTTTGCTATGTTCGTGTTATACCTTGTAATATTATTTGGGTATTCTTTTTTTCTAGTTAAGTTTATAAAAAAATTTATGAGACCATTGATAATATTTTATATGACATTCTCAATACTTCGATAAAAAAATATATACATCATTTTGTGGGCAATGCAATTCTTCCTACGCTACCTTTTCTGCTCCAATGGTTTTCAGATTGATTGTAGCTGTTCTTTAATCATCGTTTTGTTGTCACTAAACTATTGTTTGATTTTATTTTAATCATTAAACTATAAGTTTTCTCATTTGGACTACTAAACTTGTAAAATGATTTTAATTAAACAATTCCGTCGTAAAATGAGATGACATTTACATTAATTAGTTAATCCAAACTCCGTCCCTGACATGTAGGGAAATCTATTTTTTTGTACTACACCGACTTTCTGGGTCCAATTCTTCTAACACCTCAAGTTGGATCTTACAAATTCAGTCATGTCTGATGGCTGATAAACAAGAGTCTCAAGATTTTCACAAGAAAATGAGATTTGATTCTTGTGAAATATCTCAATTTTTACAACAAAAATTTAATGGTTGTGTAAATTCAAATTGCATACATAATTTTTTTCATTTTTGTAGAAGTAATTTTACCCGTCATTTTTGCTTTATATCATAAGCTCATACTAGAGTATGAGTTAGTGAGATTCACAATGTATCATTTTCCAAAAGATGCCTCAGCTCAGTTGTTGTACCGCTAGAGGCTTGCTTTGGTGGAACCTGAGCTATTTCCACAAGTATCCTATGCAACCCTTGAGGCCTTGAGAAAAAAGGTGCATGATCGGAGCCCTTGAGCTGGAAAACTTGTTCTGGTGGATTGGATTTGATCATTGCTTCCTGTAAACACATGGAAATGGCATAATCTTCTCGAGTTTTTATATAGAACCGCCGGATTGAGCCGTAGTTTGTGTCAGAAAGAGTAAGCTTCTCTAGAATTGGCTCGAATGGGATCGGCCTCATTGATACCGATGCCAAGGCAACATCCTGGGGAGAAAATTGCATAACATCCTTTAGCAATGGAAATTAAATCACTATCGTAAGAAAATATATGTTTTTTTGGAGGAAAATACCTTAGCAGAACATTGATTAAAGAACATGTCTCTCAACAATGTTTTATCGAAATCAACAGCTGTTGGGGGCTTATTTCTACCATTGCCATACAAAAATATCTGAGCCTGTCGCATTAGATCATTTGAACCCATCTGGTATACAATGAAGTACTATTAGTTCACATTAAAAGCAGTTTAATGGTCGGATTTAAATCCAAACTTGTTGGATCAATGCATACTTAATTTGGTTGTTTCGAATTCAATTTTTTAAGTGAAATAAAATCAAACCTCTTGGGAGAACATATCCAGAGCATTCTGGCCATTAGTCAACATTGCTGCAGCAATAAACACTGCCTTTGCAATCTTAGATGGATATAACTCCATCAAAAATGAAATACTAGCACCACCAAAATCATGCCCAACCAAAATCACCTGCAAATAACCAAATTCCGGTATGATCAATCTGACCTTGCTCCGACTCTTCATTTTCCTTTTACACATTCATGTCCGACATAGATACTCATATTCGACTCTCATATTTATATTCTCAGACACATATTCATATTCGATACTCACCTATGAGTACAAGTTACAGAACATTAATAGAGTATATGCTGCATAGTGCATATGTTTGTTTTGAATTTACTTTGGAAGAGGAAATTTTACCTTCTTCCCATCTTGTAGCTTATCAAAGATGTCAGTGAGTGGCTTAACATATTGAGCCAAGGAGGTAATACTGTTGGTATCGAAAGAACTAACCCCAGAACCGGTCAAATCAACCACATCAACTTTAAATCCAGTTTCTACCAAAAGTGTCATCGTTTTATACCAACACCATGCTCCAAAACCACCTCCATGAACAAGCACAAAATGGTTGGTTTCAAGACTATCAATCTTCAGTTCCTGGAAACAAGAGTTTTGATCAACTAGCTGAGCTACAAGTTCCAAACAGCTGTTATATACATCATACAAAATTAGATTCAATGAACTTATATATATATTGAGATTAACAGTATGATATGTGAAGTAAGAGTTATTTTCAGTCATCTATTTCACCCATCCAACGATCCAAAAAAGGGTAATAAATAGTTAAGATTATTTCCTTATTTTTTTTCTTGTGATAATCTTCAAGTTTTCTACTTTAATCTTAACCTTTCATTTACTTTCATCCAACGGTTCAAAAAATATAAAACTTTCAAATTTTGTTGAACTTTTCAACCATATGACATTTCCAAGATGGTGGACTATACCAAAAAAAACTGAGGACGTGTTCAAAGTTTTTCAATCATGATGAACTCATCTAATTTTATACGCCTATAGACCGAGTTTATTTAGGCAAACGGATTGCTTGATTCATGAATAGATCCAGTGTTCTATTTAATATCAAATGATCAAAAGTTGGACCAATTAAATTAAGAGGTAAAACTCAAATTACAGATTGATTAATTGTCTATATTTTTTTGTAAATGTTGCAAAAGGTTTTTTTTTTTTTTTTAAATTTGTAAAGTATCATTTGTCGAACAATCGATTAAACCATTATACTTGACCCCTTAACAATGGATCGAATCTGGAAATTAGAACTATATACAAACACTTTGAGCCTACCAATACCATACTGATTATAGAAGTATGAAAGAAAAATCTCAACCAAAAAAAAAACGTCTCGATGTTTATGAAAATCAAACCTGGTGGCTGTTAACAAGTTGTTGAGGCGTAACCGTAAGATCGGATAATGAGGGCCGCCTAGCGCTCGAACTCTTGGGCAAACCACCTTGCTTCTTGGAATTTCCCGGCGACGGATAAACGACGGAAGTTGATCGGATGAAGTCAGGAAGCGAACCGTTTCTCTGATGATGACGGAACAGCAAAGCAGCCGCAATAGCTTGTTCTTGGATAATAGTAGAAGAAGAATCATGGCCACCGTCGTCATCAACGACGGCGCCGTCGAAGCTCACAGATAATCCCTCCTTGTTCTTACTTCTTTTGTTCCTTGACGAAGAAAGCAAGCTCGGCCTTCCGCCGAAGAAAGGACGTGTGCTGAAGGCAGCTGCGGCGGTGGAGGAGGAGCGATACCTTGAAGCTTCCTTTTGATTCGTGGGAGCGATGCAATCCAATGCATTTCCCATAAGTTCTTCTTTCCCTGAAAATCTTCAAGCCGGAACGTTGATTTCTGTGCTTTGAATGAATTTTTTGAGTTTAGAGTGCAGAAACTACGAGAGATGAGCGATGAGTACAATATATATATATATATATATATATATTTAGGACAAATTGTATTGACTGGATTTTCATGTTTTTTTACGTGTTTTATTAGGATAAATATGTATATCATCATCGAGGCTAAGAATTTACCGAGTCCAAGACACCAAAGTCCTATGATATATCCGTTGCCTTGGTTAATATCGACTGAATTCGAGTATATTTAAATACACAATCTCTTTTAAATTCTAATCCAAGTATTTTATGATGTCTAAGTAGTTTAACATTATAAAAGAGTATATTTATAAATTTATATGAAAAGTTTAAGTTTTTTATATCATTATAAATTTAAAAAAGAAATCAATTCTTAAATTGATCAATACTTTTTTTTAATTGTAAGACGGCCAAGGCCGTGGAATCAAGTGGCTACATATTTCAATTAAAATAATTTTATTTGACTACAAATCAACAAAATAAAAAACTAAATACAACTAAAAATATGAAAAGCTTATATAAAAAGTGTCAAATAGCTTATGAATTTGTTGGTATGAAAACAAAATGTTTAGATTGATTTCAAAATTTGATCAAATCAAATCCATATATTTTAATTTTAGTTTTGGCTTTTTAATAAATTAATATTTATTTTGATGTGACAATTTAAGTGAAAAATATTTTTGAACTTATTCAAATGTTGCAAATATAATTCAAAGCCAATTTAACTTGAAAATGTATTTAAAATGTTTTTTTAAGTATTTTTGACTTATACAAATATTTTTAAAATTTTATAAATGCCAAAAACAACTTTCAGTACAAGTACCATAACCTTAGTACCGATACTCAGACACTTGTACTAGTACAGCTTTGTCGAATACCGATATGTAGAGTTTTTCAAATTTCAGTAAGCAATTTCGTATCGGTATTGTTTATTAGTATTGATACACATTGCACCATATTGATACTCAAATATCGGTACAAAATGTGCTTTCACAACGATTCTTTTTTCTTTGAGTAGGTATTGATATCCATGATCGAGTATTAATACTGACAGTTATCAAACTGTATTTAAGGTGAAAAAACACTCATCAACGGCTACAAACATCCTTCAACGGCTAAAACGATCTCAAATTATTAGAGTACATAAAAATGACCTCCAACTGATCAGAACAAGAAAAAAAACTTACACCAATATTCATTCTTAGAGAAATTATTTTTTTTTGCTTTAAAGTCTATTTTATTTGTAAAAACACTTGTGAGTCCCAAATGTCAATTTGCTCAAGTGTTAATTTTTAGGTAAGTGCTTAATCAGTGCAGACATTTAACTTTGTAAGATTTTTCTTAAGTTGGCTAAAATTATATTTCTCTTGGGGAGAGTTACTTAAAGTTTTTGGATATAAACTTTAAGAGTGGAAAGACAAATAAGTGAATTTCTAAAAATAATCCTTGATAAGGATAACTAAGGTGGTGGATGTATTGTACTTTAAAGGTCGAATCACTTTAAATATATTGTGTTATTTTTTATGCTTAGTTTTTTCTTTCACCACATTTTAAAAGTCAATTCATCACCTCTTGACACATTTGGTTGATAGATTCAATTTTTTTAAAAAAAAATTGATAAATTCGAACCTAATAATTTATTTATTTTAAACTTTTATAAGAGATTTGAGTTGGAAAACCAAAAAGAATGTAGAAAAACATGTTTGAAAAGGTGTTTTTTTGGCTTGATTTATATATTAATTTTTAATTTGAAGTGCTTTCCACGATATTCCAATTTTGAATAAGAAAAACATAATTAGATAAATAAAAGAAGTTTGGTGTGCCTTTTATTAACCTATTTTAATCGATTAGATGGAGAAGATGAATATATAAATAAATTAGAAACTTAATTAAAGTGTGCAGGCATAAATTCTAAACTTCTCCCTTTTATGTTAACTGCAAAAATTAAATATGAATAATTATTTATTTCGACAGATTTATCTGCATGTCAACTAATTTGAAAGAACTAACTGTATGCAGACATGGATGGTGCAACTCTTTTTTTATGATAGTAAAAACAATTAAATTAAATTAAATTGCATTGAAGATTAGAGGATTCAATTCTTTGACCTACCACTACCTTAAAAATGAAAATGGTTGGCTATTGGTAAAATATATATAAATTTTAAAATATTTATATATGTTACTCTCTTTAAGAGTTTATGAAAGATCCTTGAGTAATTATATCATACACTGAAGTGAAAATGTCTTAATTTTAAGAGTTAAGAGTTTTAATTTAAGGTTTATAGTTTAGGTCTATGTGCTTAAAATTTAGAGATTGTAATTTGAATTTAAAGTTTAGAGTTAAAATTTAGAGGTTATAAATAAAAACCTAAATTCCTACCATATTACTCTAAACCCTAACATCAAACCTCTAAACCCTAAATTCTAATCACAAACTCTAAATTCTAAACCCCTAAATCTAAATTCTTAAACTAGAAACCCTAAATTAAATCTCTAACCTATGAAGTTAAAGCACTTGTGAAAACAAAATATTTTCACCGTCATTGCATAGTATATTTTCCCATATATATATTAACAAAAATGTAAATATTTTCAAATTATCAATTTAATCCTTCATTATAATAATTGATTTAGTTATAACAATTAGTTTCAGCTACAGTTTTTATCCCAACAGGGTTAGACTCAACTCGACCCGATACTTTTTGGCCATTTTTTCCCAACATTTTAAAGGCTAATTTGACATTACTTTTAAAAAATGCGGTGCAAAAGTAATTTGAAAAAATGATTTTAAAAAATATTTTTAAATTGTTTGGTTTAAAATAAGAGTATCCGGTATTGCTGTCAAAAGTACTTTTAAGTAGATAAAATGTTTATTTTAAACATTTTTTTTGAAAATATAAAAGGATTAGTAATATAAACGACGATATATAAGTAATTTTACTTAAAAGTACTTTTGGAAAAACTAAAAGTTTAACATTATTAGCTTTTGAAAAGCACTTTTTAAACCAAACTGAAAAGCAGTTTTAGCCTCAAAAGCTACTTACTTTTCACTTTTGAACTCAAGTCAGCTTTTGGAGCCAAAAGCTAGTTTGAAAAGCAATAAAAAACAAGGCCTAAGCCTTTACAAGCTACTATTCTTGAAGAAACAAAAATGGGGAAACTAGCTAAACCAGATATACACATCACTACAAACAAACAAACAAAACTTGGTATAAATAAGCCTTGTTAAGACCAGAAGAAACCCTTACCCCCTTCATGCTCATGGATCTCCATCTTGAAAGTCTAACAGCTTTGGTTCCTTCAACTAAGCTGTTGGAATACGTAACTCGGATTAACGGAACATAAAAGATTAATAACCCCGCCCGAGTGTATAGATCGGAGAAAGCTCTTCCCTTAAAAGTTCCAAAGGGTCTCCTTCATCAACTTCCATATTTGAAGTCCTTGAACTGAGAAGATATCCAGAAATACTGAGCTATGCTTCCCGAATGCCATCGTGAAATGATTTCATCACCGCCACTTCTCTCAAAAGCAAATAATAGATAGTTATCTACGAATGCGCATCCACAAGCAATATATTTTGCTGCTACATTACAGAAACAAAAATCCAAGAACAAATCAAGGAGTTACTAGATGTCAAAGGATCAAGAAACCAACTACATGGAAAGTTTCAAACATGTACGAAATCCCATTCTTGGATATCAAACATGAAACAAAGTCTGTTCCACCATTAAAGCTAAATAGAAAAAGATCCATTCTAAATCTTTAAAACATTAAGCAGGCGCTCAGAGAAATTGCATATATTTATGCTACTCGAACTCGAGTATTAGTGATGATAGTCATACGTATTCAACACAGGTTATATCTAAGTTTTTTCCCCAAGATTTTCACGAATTTGGACGATCCTTGGATGATCATATCATCACATATTTCTGGATATGCATCGAACATGTAGGAATTGGATAGAGTATTTCAAGAAAAATGAAGAATTATAGCACCATAGGCACGATATTAAGGCGGTACAAATAGGATTAGACCATTCGATTACAGACATTGGTAAACATGTTCTTTTTATTTCTCTGCTTCTTGTCTGGAAAAATATTCAGCACAAGTTTACCGGTTCCAATGCAAAAGTGTAAAGAAATTGATTTAGAGCTTCAACAACACGACTAAACAATGAAGCAACTAAGTAAATTACCTGTTAGTACTCATACGAGAACTACTAGTCCTGCTTGGCATAATAGTGGGGAGCTAACTCCGTCAACCAAAATCCATCAGTTATTGTTATATTGCGGATGTACCTGTTGGTAGTTTTGACAACTGTTGGTAGTTTTGACAAACTCATTGAAAACAATGCAGTCAGCTTTTGTTCGGAATAACACAGAGGTCGGGTGGATCTGCACCACCTCACCACTAGCCAAAGCCCTGCCATTTGGTTATGTAAATGTGAGGAAATTATCGGACCTAAACAAACAAGAAATGCTGATCTAACGATTGAAAGTGAATTAAAGCAAGGGGAGAACAAGTAGCAGAAACAACGATGAATGCTATAAACAATAATATCAGTGTGATTTTACCTGTATGTTCCATCAGGCTGCTTCAAAGCCGCATTGATGAAAAAAGCAGCAGCAAGGCATCTGCGGAACTGAAGTGTGTCGTCTCCGCAAGAAAAAATGCAAAGGCCCATTTGTTCAACGAGTCGGCGGATTTGACTGCAATGAAGCATCTAACAGACTTAGTGATGCATACTTACACATTTTCAGAAACATATTGCCAATAAAAACAGCATAATAACTAATTTCTAATTATCAATTCATTACTGTGGACCCTTGCTTAATAGAAGAGTGTTAGTGTGTGTGAAAAAACAGAAATTTCAACAAATTAAATACGGGTGTGTGTGCATCCAACCTGTGGAAGTCACGGGCATGTTGCAAAGAACGGCTATTGATGAAGTTTTCCTTGCACCACTTTCTAAGAACTTTTTCAGGCTTTTCTTTGCCAACATCGGGATTTCTCTTCTCCAATAACTCAATAGATGTTCGATAGACATTAATCAAAGTAAGATGGTCTCCCTCAGAACTTGCAAAGCATTTCTTTGCCGTTCTTGCCTGTCCAATAAAAAAGGTATTTCTGTAAGTTATCCAAGAAGTGTTAGAGCTTGAGGGGGAATGTAAGTTGACGAGAAGTGTTAGAGTTTAATTTAATGTGTAATTAGAGTTTATTTCTAAGTTAGTAGTTTAGATTTATTAGAAGTCTTATTTAAATTATGGATAAATATTATTTAAATTATAGATAAAAGTATAATTTTAGTTATATTAAAACTCTGTAATTGCCTATTTAAAGGCTCACCTTATACACATTTGATTAAGAAGAATAAGAGAAAATACAGAGAAACACATTGTTCTCTGTTGAAAATATTATTTTTGTTCTATCGTTAAACTGTAGCTTTTCATATTTTATTGTTCATTGTTCACCCACGTTCATCTTCTCCGGCCACCATGGCCCCTTTCTCACATGGTATCATGAGCCAACAACGATCTTGATATCGTCACCACTGATGTCACATCTAATCTGAAACAGATCGACGATCTAATTTTTCAGATGCACGTCGTTTTTCTTTTCCGCTGTTGTCATTAGGCCACGCTCGTTCCTTGGCTTCTCTCTCGTTGGAATCTTACATCTATGGTGAAATTTCTACTCGTTTAATTTTATTATTTTGTTCTCTATTTAATGGTTCTATCTTAGCCAATCAAAAAGAAATATGAAAAGGTTATAGTTTAGCCTTAAAAACTATTTGGTTCTATCTATCCATTTGTAAAAGATAGAGAAAGGTTATA
The DNA here is from genome assembly GCA_019671005.1 of Hibiscus mutabilis. NCBI lineage: Eukaryota > Viridiplantae > Streptophyta > Magnoliopsida > Malvales > Malvaceae > Hibiscus > Hibiscus mutabilis. Next base: position 34,599,073 of record CM033735.1, on the reverse strand, counting down.
GTTTAGCCTTAAAAACTATCCATTAGCCATCCATAAAAGATAGAGAAAGGTTCTAGTTTAACCTTAAAAACTAGATAATATTTTAAGGGTTCTGAAAAACATCAAGGATTCTTTCGAACTCTAGTCCGTGTAACTAAAAGATTGAGGGGGTTCTAGATTTTTTTCACCGGCCCAATTTCTGATTTTTAGGAAAGTTTGGCCCCTTTCTCACATGGTATCGAGAGCCTTTCAATGGTCTTGATGTGTCACCACTATTGCCATCTCTAATATGAAACAGATCGACGATCCGATTTTTTAGATGCACATCATTTTTCTTTTCTTTTTATCATTAGGTGCGTTCTTTGGCTTCTCCTCGTTGGAATCTTACATCTCGTGAAATTTTCGTTTTAATTTTCTTTGCTTTGTTCTCTATTTAATGGTTCTATCTTAAATCAAAAAGATAGAGCGAAAAGGTTATAGTTTAATTAAAAACTATTTGGTTCTATCTTAAACCATCCTAAAAGATAGAGAAGATGTTCTAGTTTAACCTTAAAACTAGATAATATTTTTAAGGGGTTCTACATCAAGGATTCAAGTTTGGAACTCTAGTGTGGTAACTACCACGACTTGAGGGTAGTGTAGATTCTGTGCTCCTTTGTCCAATGGTAACAAATTTCACCTAGGAAAGTTTTGGCCTTTCTCACATGGTATCGAGCCAACAATGGTCTTGATCTTTGTCACCACTATTGCCATCTCTAATATGAAACAGATCGACGATCCGATTTTTTAGATGCACATCATTTTTCTTTTTCCGCGCTATCATTAGGCCACACTGCTTTTGGCTTCTCCTCGTTGGAATCTTACATCTCCGTGAAATTTCTACTCGTTTAATTTTCTTTGTTTTTGTTCTCTATTTAATGGTTCTATCTTAGCCAATCAAAAGATAGACGAAAAGGTTATAGTTTAATTTTTAAAACTATTTATTTCTATCTTAACCACCATCCTAAAAGATAGGAGAAGATGTTTCTAGTTTAACCTTAAAACTAGATAATATTTTTAAGGGGTTCTACATCAAGGATTCTTAACTGGAACTCTAGTCTTGATTGTAACACCACTATTGCCATCTTTGGCCTATGGAAACAGATCGACGAAAGCCAACAATTTTTTAGATGCACATCATGGTTTTTCTTTTCACCACTATTGCCATCTCATTATGAAACAGATCGACGATCTCCTTTTTTAGATGCACATCATTTGGAATTTTATTGCTATCATTAGGCCACAATCGTTCCTTGGCTTCTTCGTTGAATTTTACATCTTTTGAAATTTCTACTATTAATTTCTTTATTTTGTTCTCTATTTAATGGTTCTATCTTAGCCAATCAAAAGATAGACTTAAAAGGTTATAGTTTAGCCTTAAAAACTATTTGGTTCTATCTTAACCAGCCATCCTAAAAGATAGGAGAAGATGTTCTAGTTTAACCTTAAAAACTAGATAATATTTTTAAGGGGTTCTACATCAAGGATTCAAGCTGGAACTCTAGTCTTGATGCTGTCACCACTATTGCCATCTCTAATATGAAACAGATCGACGATCCGATTTTTTAGATGCACATCATTTTTCTTTATCATTAGCTATCATTTCGTTTTTGCTATCATTAGGCCCTCCTTGAATCTTCTCCCTCGTTGGAATCTTACATCTTCGTGAAATTTCTACTCGTTTAATTTTTTGCTTTGTTCTCTATTTAATGGTTCTATCTTAGCCAATCAAAAAAGATAGATTTAAAAGGTTATAGTTTAGCCTTTAAAACTATTTGGTTCTATCTTAACCACCATCCTAAAAGATATAGGAGAAGATGTTCTAGTTTAACCTTAAAAACTAGATAATATTTTTATGGGTTCTACATCAAGGATTCAAGCTGGAGTCTGCGGTAACTAGTCTTGAGTTCAGACCACTATTGCCATCTCTAATATGAAAACAGATTTCGACGATCCGATTTTTTAGATCGCACATCATTTTTCTTTTCACCACTATTCATTAGGCCACATGAAACAGATTTGACGATCCGATTTTTTAGATTGGAATTTTTCTTTTTACATCATTAGGCCACACTCGTGAAATTTCTACTTGCTTAATTTTTAATTTTTTTCTTTGTTTCTATTTAATGGTTCTATCTTAGCCAATCAAAAAGATAGACGAAAAGGTTATAGTTTAGCCTTAAAAACTATTTGGTTCTATCTTAACCAGCCATCCTAAAAGATAGGAGAAGATGTTCTAGTTTAACCTTAAAAACTAGATAATATTTTTAAGGGGTTCTACATCAAGGATTCAGGCCGAACTCTAGTCCTGTAACTACCAATTGAGGGAGTGTAGATTCCTGTGCTCACTGTCCAATGGTAACAGATTTCAGCTAGGAAAGTTTGGCCCCTTTCTCACATGGTATCAGAGCCAACAATGGTCTTGATGCTGTCACCACTATTGCCATCTCTAATATGAAACAGATCGACGATCTGATTTTTTAGATGCACATCATTTTTCTTTTCCGCTGCTATCATTAGGCCACACTCGTTCCTTGGCTTCTCCCTCGTTGGAATCTTACATCTCTGGTGAAATTTCTACTCGTTTAATTTTCTCGCTTTGTTCTCTATTTAATGGTTCTATCTTAGCCAAAAAAAAAGATAGACGAAAAGGTTATAGTTTAGCCTTAAAACTATTTGGTTCTATCTTAACCACCATCCTAAAAGATAAGAGAAGATGTTATAGTTTAACCTTAAAACTAGATAATATTTTTAAGGGTTCTACATCAAGGATTCAAGCCGAACTCTAACTGTAACTACCACTGAGGGGAGTAGATTCCTCGTGCTCACCGGGTCCAATGGTAACAAATTTCATTTAGGAAAGTTTGGCCCCTTTCTCACATGGTATCGTGAGCCAACAATGGTCTTGATGTCACACCACTATTGCCATCTCTAATATGAAATGACGACGATCCGATTTTTTAGATGCACATCATTTTTCTTTTTCCACGCTATCATTAGGCCACACACTGCTTTGGCTTGGCTTCCTCGTTGGAATCTTACATCTCCGTGAAATTTCTACTGCTTAATTTTTATTTGTTTTGTTTCTATTTAATGGTTCTATCTTAGCCAATCAAAAAGATAGATTTAAAAAGGTTATAGTTTAGCCTTAAAACTATTTGGTTCTATCTTAACCAAACCATCCTAAAAGATAGGAGAAGATGTTATAGTTTAACCTTAAAACTAGATAATATTTTTAAGCGGGTTCTACATCAAGGATTCAAGCCGAACTCTAGTCCAGGTAAGGGTAACTACCACTTGAGGGAGTGTAGATTCCCTCACCTTTCACCAATGGTAACAGATTTCAGCTAGGAAAGTTTGGCCCCTTTCTCACATGGTATCAGAGCCAACAATGGTCTTGATGCTGTCACCACTATTGCCATCTCTAATATGAAACAGATCGACGATCTGATTTTTTAGATGCACATCATTTTTTCTTTCCACGCTATCATTAGGCACACACTGTTCCTTTGGCTTCTCCTCGTTGGAATCTTACATCTCCGTGAAATTTCTACTCGTTTAATTTTCTTTGCTTTTGTTCTCTATTTAATGGTTCTATCTTGTAGCCAATCAAAAAGATAGACGAAAAGGTTATAGTTTAGCCTTAAAAACTATTTGGTTCTATCTTAACCAGCCATCCTAAAAGATAGGAGAAGATGTTCTAGTTTAACCTTAAAAACTAGATAATATTTTTAAGGGGTTCTACATCAAGGATTCAAGCTGGAACTCTAGTCTGTGTAACTACCAGCTTGAGGGGAGTGTAGATTCTCCTGTGCTCACTGTCCAATGGTAACAGATTTCAGCTAGGAAAGTTTGGCCCCTTTCTCACATGGTATCAGAGCCAACAATGGTCTTGATGCTGTCACCACTATTGCCATCTCTAATATGAAAAATGATCGACGATCCGATTTTTTAGATGCACATCATTTTTTCTTTTTTTCCTCACGCTATCATTAGGCCACACTGTTCCTTTGGCTTCTCCCTAGTTGGAATCTTTACATCTCGTGAAATTTCTACCGCTTAATTTTTCTTTGCTTTGTTCTCTATTTAATGGTTCTATCTTAGCCAATCAAAAAGATAGACGAAAAAGGTTATAGTTTAGCCTTAAAACTATTTGTGCTCGACGGCCCAATGGTAAGATTTTTTGCTAGGAAAGTTTGGCCCTTCTCACATGGTATCGAGCCAACAATGGTCTTGATGTCACCACTATTGCCATCTCTAATATGAAATGATCGACGATCCTGATTTTTTTAGATGCACATCATTTTCTTTTCATTTGCTATCATTAGGGCCACACTTCGTTCTTGGCTTCTCCTAGTTGGAATCTTACATCTTAGTGAAATTTCTACATTTAATTTTTCGCATTTTTGTTCTCTTTTTAATGGTTCTTTTAGCCAATCCATTTTAGATGAAAAGGTTATAGTTTAGCCTAAAAACTATTTGGTTCTAAGCCATCCATTGTAAAAGATAGAAAGGTTATAGTTTAGCCTTAAAACTATTTGGTTCTATGATCAGTTTTAACCCTAAAATAGAATCGAACATGAATGCAATCACTAGTACCAACAAAAGTTGAAAAACCAATGGAATTCTACAAAAGAAATACTTTCGGGTGAATAAAATGTGAAACCGAAATATGCTGACCTCTCTCAGAATCTTCTTATCACCTTTTCCACTTGGTTGATCAAGATCTGCAACCTCCCAAAGAGGCATATCCAAAAGTGTCCTAATAACGTCTTCATCTAAGAAAGGAAATCTGGCCTAGTAAAGAACATAACAAATAGTTCAGATGGAATGCAACAGTCGGCGGCAAGACTAAGAGAAAAAAGCTATCGACAGTACCTCCTTTCCGCTATCAGCTATACATCTATCATCTCTTCCTAGATTTCTTTTCCAAATTCTCTGCATATCCAATTTCATTTCCTCATGTAGCCCAAGCCAACTATTGACAGAGAATCAAGTAATTTCCCTTAATATGTAATTTCACATAAAAACCACCAAATGATCTATTTAAAGATTAATTTAAGGACATCATTATATTTTTCATCCACAACAGAAACAGACCTTTCATGCCTATACTTCGTTCTGTGACGACCATATCCAGCACATTGCTCATCGGCACCAGAGCCTACAAGCAAAATTCTGGCCCTCGATGTGTAATTAACATGTTTATCTTCATCAATCCCGTTATTACGCTCTTCACACGTCCAACCTTCTCCACGAGCAGCAAGCCACAAAGCTATTCCTATATTCAGGTCCTGAAAGTTAAAATGCAAAATGGGTTTCACCGGTTAAGTAAATAGTTCCCAGAAATCTTTATACATGATATAAGTATCTGATTCAAAATGTTTAAAAGCATATTTAATTTCATTTTCACTGAAAGTGCATCAACTTTTTTATATTGAACAACAGAAGAATGTTAATTAGTTAAGTACTTCTGTGGAAGCTAGCAGTCCATTGGATCATGGAATTAAAGGAGTACCATGTACGTATTTGCAGGATTAATGAGTGATAGGACACGCTTTGTTTCCCATGTCAACTTTGATAAATCAGCATCGATGTGAACAAGTCTCCACCTGTATACCCCACAGATTTCCATTTACATAAGTAACAAAAGTAAAATTTTGATACTTAGATAAACATCATTTATCATATCAGACATCATTTTCAACTTTCAAGGAAGCTAAATATTGAACCTTCTTAAAGGTGCAACCCTTCTAAGTTCCTTAACTCCTGCTTCTGCACTGATTCTATCAGGAGCAGATTCACCATCAAAACTCACATTAAGGAGATCAATCTCATCTGCCAAGAGAAATCGGAATACAAAAATGACTTAGATAAAGACCGCTTGACATATTTCAGTTTAGTAAAAGAAAATAATGACATTTCAGCTCCAAAAGAGAGACGGTTTACATCCCGCATTTCTTACTTTTAAACTTCTTCAAACCTCTTTTGTGTTTAACAAAGGTGGAGGGGCAAAAGAGTAGCTTATACCAAAATTGTGAATAACCCACCCTGAATGTAACACTCAAAGGTCCACATCAAAACTAACCGATATTGTACATCACACATGAAAGACCACTAAATTGTTTTGCATCATTAAAATTTACTCATAAGATATATGATTTAATTAGTACTAAATGATAATAGTTTTCTATCCCTTGAATAACATATCATATATGGCCCAGCTAGATTTCTGGTTCAAAACATAGCACATGGATGAATTTCAGGTAAATTATCTAGTTTCCAACAAGTTGAAATACAAGAAATGAGTACTCACATAGATAAAAAAGAAAGAAAGATAGCAATACTTACAATTAGGATCTAGGCATTGATCCAATAATGCAGCAATAATCATAGAGTCTAATCCACCAGAAAAGAGAACAGCCACAGGAACAGTTTCTTTTTGGGCCTACACATCCATTGAAGCAAAAATAATTTAACAAAACTGAAAATTAATTACAGTTCTAACCTCTAAGATAAAGCATTAAACTTTAACTAGTCAAATTGTATTCCTGATGTGAGCAATAGACCAAATGTTTAGTCTTAAATCTAACTTTTATACATAAAGAAGTAAAGAACTTAACCTAATCTATCTTTTTCCCTAACATGTAATAACAGGAACTGTAAATTAGACCTGAAAAATATTATGCAGTGATATCCGCCGCATCATTGATTCCCTCAAAGCTGTTAGCACATTCTGCGCCAACACTGAAACTGAAGCATGAAAAGACCCAGTTCAATCAAAATAGAGGATCAACAATAAAAAAAAAAACTTCTTGAAATTCAAAGGAATAAACCAAATTGGAACACGCTTTCCGAACGGGACGGAAGGGGGCAACAAGTTGCAAACTAGTACAATTCACTAATAAGACCCATGTTTATGCATATAGTTCAACAGCATCATACCTGAAGATGATGAACTTATGTCAAGTTCAGCAGTTAGAGTCCTAGAGCGGGAAAAGTTCAACTGTGCGGGTTCAGGTTCAATGGAAACTCTTTTCCATTCAATCAGTTCTTTCAGCATGACATTTGTCCACTCATGTTTCTTGATATCACCAAGAAATCTCCCATCTGATTTTATAGCATCTACCGACATGCTATATATCCCACACGAAAGCTCTGCCCAAAATCTGATGCCATTAATCCCATTTTCAACTTCAAAATCTGCAACAGGGTGACATTGTTTGATACAAAGGAAGTATAACATTCACGGACGAAAAGTCTACAATAGATGAAATGTTAAGCATCGTAGAATCATAGTTAGAATTGCTCAATAGGATGAACAGTGAATCAAATATATACCTGAATCTTGTAGGCTCGAAGAAGTCGGTGACACGGATGAAAGCAGAAAACGAGGATCCTCCATGGTTGGCCAGTGAACAAGAAGGCTTCGCCTGCCAAATGCGTCTCGACCGAACCACAGGGTTTTCGAACTCTCCTGGCAATGAAAAATGAATAAATCTTCAGCAACAGATCGCCTAAAGAAAATATCATTTCTCTACCAAGTTAAATAATGACACACATCGACTTACCACTAGGGGTTACCTGCCAGTAAATGATAGCCCATGGTCCTTTTATAACTGAAAGAACATCAGGAACAGAACCTTTCCCTTGTCCTTTAAAACCACATGTTGTCTTATGTTCATGGGAACGGCAGGAGCAGCAATTTCCCAGAGATTTCATAAGAATTTCAGTGTCATTGTCGTCACTCCCAACCTCAATTCCTCCAAAAATTTCACCTTTAACCATACAACAAGAAAATATGACTAAGCATAAACCGAACTATTCTGACAGAAAAAGAAACAAAACCCAACAATCAAACCAACATAAAAGAACAAACTTTACCATTATAAACAAGAATGTTCGCAGAAGAATCCGCCAATGGCTGACTCAAAGGAGCTACCCCCCTTAACTGCAACGTAGCACCGAGAAAAACAAGTTCTGCGCAGGATTCAGAAATGTTTGAACCATTGTCTAGCACGTGAGATTCCTCGTTAACAGAAGAAACCCAAGAGTTAACAGGAACTGAATTGTTTGAATGAAGAGGAAGAAGAAGTTTCTTGGCGCCCAAACTGTCGGGGCCTCGTCTTTCTAAAGCTGCTTTAAGATCATCTAATGAAAAAACAGGATGGGTTTTAGAGGATGGAGATGTGGAATCAATATTTAGAGACGAAAAGTCAATTCGAATGCCGGAGACAAGTAAAGCAATTCCACACATCTTGTGCCGGCGGCTCTCTCTGTCTCTGTCCACGCGGATTTCTCAGTTGTTTTGAGGGTTTTCGCCCTTCACCATGCTAGGAAGCATCGCTTCAATAATTTTTTATGGGTAAATTATGTAAATTACCACTGAACTTTACTCTTAAACCTAGTTTAGTCACTAAAATTTTAAAATATTCAATTTATTCACTAGAATTTAGACATTAAACTTTTTTATCACTAAAATTTAAACATTGAATGTTTTTTTCACCCTTTAACTCTAACAATCGTAGATGGTAGTCGTTCGGTCTCAAATTTCACTAGTCACTTCGTCTCCACCTTTGAGTCTAAATTTGATCGTCATTTTGTCGAAAAATCTTTCGAAGTTTACAAACCAGCCAAAAATCTCCTAATTTCTCTCTCATTGATTTTTTCCTTCGTCGTCGGATAGAGCATGTTTTTTAATATGTTGCTTCTCTCGTGTCAATAAAGTTTTTCATCGTTTGGATCGTTATTTTTTTTCATACATCGATAAAGGAACGTTGCTAAAAAATTAACGAAGAAGTGACCAAAAACGTTCAATTTAAAATAAGTGAGTAAATAAAACATTTTGAAACTTGAATGACCAAAATAGAATTAAGAGTAAAGTTCAGTAATGATTTACATAATTTACCTTTTATTAGTGTAAAATAAGTTAATAGTCCCCTATTATAGGATTGTGTTGGTTGATTTCTCCAACTATATGAAAACTTACAAAACAGACACCTTACTTAAAAATAATAAATTAATCTTTTTCTGTTGTTTTTATGAATGTCATTGTACAATCTTATCTACTTGTAAAAGAGAAAAGAAGCAATTCTTGCTACATATTGATTGAAATTTTCAAAATGTGAAAATTTCATTATTTTTTTTTATAAGTATTTTTGCGTACGTTTGTATTCTTTACTGTAATTATTTGATTTCCTTGCACGCATAGGGCTTTTTGCAAGAAGTGGGAACAACACTCATGCTTAGCTTTGCATAACACAAACGAGTGTCGCAATGGATTGCGTTGCAATTACACCAGATAACCGACCTGCATTGAGGGAAGTTCTGAAGATGGTAAGAGATGTGAGGGTCAAGTCCATGTATTGTCTATCATTCTCTGAGACTAGAGAATTAGAACATCTAAGTATATAAAAAAGTGAGTAGCATCCAAGATATACACCCAAAAAAATACTTTTTCTAACAAAAAAGAAAATGATATGGACCTGATCAGCTGCATTCTCTCGTACATTTTAAAGATTAGATTCAATGCAAAATCTCGTTGGGTTTATGCAAAGCTAAGCATGAGTAGTATTCTCACTTCCGAGATTAAACCCCCTCCTCCCTCCTTATCTATGTTCCCAGGCATTGCATGAGCAAGCAGTTGTGGTGAAGCAGGAAGCTCCGGTAGCACCCAATCCTTGCAAGACCAAGGAAATCAAGAGGTTACATGTTCATCAAGGTCAAAAATAAGTGAATCCTTCAAACCTCTGGGACACGAGGTCAAAAATAGAGGGAGAGAACGAGGGAGTGCGATCGAAGACATGCCTTGTGTTACAGGAAACGAATAGATGGCACATTTTGTATAAGTATGGTAAGGGAGAAGAAGGGAGGGTAATGTGTGTATCCCATGGGAATTTTCTATCTCCAGCAGAGTTTGTCAAGCATACGGGGATCGATATAAAGAAATACCATAAAAAATCTTTGCCAAGAAAGTAGATCTTGATATCATAAAAATGAAATAAATGATAGGATCCATGAAAGTACACATGAAAGTTCCAATATTTCATAAAGATTTTAAACATTGGTTCATAGAGAGCTCAGGATTGCAAATAAGTAACATACTAAACTACATGCTAAACTTGTATTTGGTCAGACAGTACATGAAATATAAGCAGTCTCAAAACATTTTTTTCTCCCAAAATTCATGTCCGCTATTTTTCTGCAGATCATTAAGGATTGTTCTTTAGGTGGATTTTTCTGGTTCGAATTTACAAATTGCAAGTCTGTTATGAATTTGCAGTTAAGAAGCTACCTATCTTTCGGAAGAAGGCCGAATTCGTTTCAAGCGATGGACAACTTGCCTCATGGTTGGCCTGGTTGAGAGGCTATCGACTGTGCATGTAATGGCCAAGTGCAGCAGTTCTACAAGATGGTCATGCGGACCACTTTCCCATAGCCTTGTCGTGAAGACATCCTTTGCTTGACCCTGCCGCAGCAGCATGCAAGCCCAAGAGACGATATTGAAACCATTTGCATGAGCGGAGAATGAAGGATCCAAAGCTTTCTTATCTGATATCAACTCAAGCAGCACAACCCCATAGCTGTAGACATCGGCTTTCTCAGATACAAGACAGGTCATAGCATACTCTGGTGCGACATATCCAAATGTGCCAGCTACACCGGTCGTCGCATGGGTTTCGGAGGTGCCCAAAAGCCTCGATAATCCAAAATCAGACAGATAAGCGTTACAATCTTCGTCCAACAATATGTTACTTGGCTTGACATCCCGGTGCAGAACCTTCGGAGAGCACTGGTCATGCAGGTATGCGAGTGCATGGGCTATATCCAGAGCAATCTTGTGAATAATCCTCCAATCTACGGCTCTTGCAGACCTTTCCTTAATAAAATTTTCTAAATTACCGCCTGACAAATAATTGTATATGAGAAACATCTGTGTCTCACTGGCATGATACCCTATTAGAGTCACAAGATTAGGGTGCCTCATCGTTTCAAGGGTCTTTACCTCAGCATGGAATTGCTGGACACCTTGGAACCTTCCGACAGCAAGCCTCTTCACTGCGACAAGGGTTTCCGGAGCTATTTCAGCCTTGTAAGTGGCACCAAAACCTCCATTCCCAATGCATTTGCCAGCACTAAAGTTCCCCGTTGCCTGGACAATTGTTTCATATGTCAATGGAACCCCAATGTCAACAAAAGCGGTTATTTCCCTTGATTCGGAAACCTGTACCCTGGAAGGTGGGACCCATTTCCTGGTGTAAAAGAAGAGGACAACCAGAACCAGAAGAACTGAAACAATGGCTGAGGCTGATGCTATGGATGCAACCTCAATGGAATCTAGACTTTGATTGTCAGATGTGTTTCCGGAAGGAGGAGCTGCACCAATTTCTGAACCTTGAGGAATCTCACCAGATAGTGAATTTGATGACAGTTCCAACACTTCAAGGGAGCGAAACCGAGCAAAGCCAGACGGAATGGAACCGGTCAGGTTGTTGCTTGCCAAGGAGAGATGTTTGAGGTACTTCAACTGATGAAGCCCTTCGGGAATCGAACCTCTAAGCTCATTTCCACTTAAGTCAAGAAAAACAAGAGACTTCAAGTCCCTGAAACTTTGGGGAATTGTCCCGGTAATCTGATTCTCGGAGGCATCCAAATATCTAAGAGATCTGCAGATTGCACCAATTCCTAATGGAATATGACCGGACAATCTGTTCTTGCTAACATTAGCAATCATCCCATGGAGCTTGTTACAGTTCCCAAACAAACTTCGAAATGATCCAGTGAGCTTGTTTCCACCAGCGAGAAATGCATAATAAATCAGGTCCTCTGATCTTGTTGATGCAATTGGCAGCCTAGGGAGTGAACCAGAGAAGTTATTTCTGCCAAAATTGTGAACCAACACAGCTTTTGATCCGGAAAATGGCAAAAACATTGCAAGCTGTGCTTTATACATAAAAAATGACAAATATGCAGATGCCAGATCATGGGTTTGGAGAAGTTCAGAAGTCGAGGAAAAGTTGGGGCATACACTGTGATTAAATCCGGGAATTGATCCGGACATGAAGTTTCCACTGATATCGAAGAGTGTCATACAAGGAACTTGAAGTTTATCATCAAGCTCCCCGGTTAGCCTATTCGAGCTCAAATCTAGATGCTGCAGTTTCTTGCATCCATTAAACACTCCAAAAACATCCTCACTGAAGTTGTTCTGAGCTAAGTTCATGACTTCCAAATTCTCACAACTGCGCCAATTCCCTGCTAGCTTCCCCTCAAGGTTTGCCCTTGGCACCCAAAGCATCCTAAGCTTTGGAAGGGTAGCAACTGCCAAGGGAATGGAGCCTTGAAAACGGTTATGCTCATCGTTAGTAGCAAGTGGCAATCTAAATGACAGCTCTTCACTAGAACTCTGCTCGATTAGCACGTGATCAAAGAGATTAGAAAGGACAAGAACCGACAGTTGAACACAATTTCCAAGCTCCGCGGGGATTAAACCGCTAAGTTTGTTTCTAGAAACGTCGAGAACCTCGAGCTCGTGTAGTTGACCAAGCTCATTAGGAATAACACCATCCAGCATGTTCGAAAACAACAAAAGAGTCCGTAACAGCCAACAATTCCCCAAACTACCAGGAATCCTCCCAACTAGGAAATTCCCCGACAGATCAAGATACTCTAGATACCAACAATGACGACCAAAATCCTCGAGAATTGACCCGTTCAGCTGATTATTAGACAAATAAAGCCCCTTCAACTTGTAGAAACCCCCAAAATAACCGGGCACAGACCCCTTCAGCTTATTCCCAGCTATATTCAAAACGTCCAAATCCAAAAATTTCGACAAAGATCCCGGAATCACCCCTTCTAGTTCATTAAACCCGAGATTCAAAACCCGCAAATTTCTCAACCCCACAATTTCATCCGGCAACTTCCCGGTAAACGAATTCCCTTCAAGATCAAGTTCTTCTAAGTTCTCTAAACCCCAAATTTCTAAAGGAATTTCACCACCAATATCATTAAAAGCAAGAGACAAAACTTTAAGCTCAGTAAGTTCCCCAACCAAAGGTGACAATTTCCCCACTAATTTCCCCTTTGAACGTGCTTTTCTCCTCA